>CM068580.1:47784584-48984584 GCA_035048485.1 Pteria penguin | reverse complement strand
CTGACACAAATATTAGACTTCTTTTTCTAAAGATAAAAAAATGTACACTTTGTATTCATATTCTTAAATCCATTTTTGAAATCTGAAAGTTAATGTACTCATACAAATTGAATATATTTCTGGTTCTCTACCAGTAAAAGTGGAGGGGACTGTAGGTTTGCAGTCCATCTGTCCATCTGTCTGTCTGTCCATCTGTCTGTCTGAGACACTTTGGTTTTTCCAAAGTTTTTTTTTTGCAACCATTGAAGTAATTGAAATTTAGTATATAGCATTGTATCAATAAATTACAGATAAAGTTTGAGTTTAATCATGACTGACCTATTTTGGAAGAGTTGTGGCCCTTAGACTTATGGAAACCAGTGGAGGCCATAAATTGCTTCAGCAATACTCATTAACCTCGTTAGGGATATGTATGTTTTCAATACATTTTACAGAATCTAAAAAAATCAGAATTGTGAGAATAATTTTCATATATACATGTATGTATACGTACTTAGTGTAGCCCCACAGAATGAATACATGCAATGATATACATGTACATTCAAAATGCTTTATTTACATCTTGATATTTTTACAGATTACGATCGACAGATCAGCTCCTGATACATCTTCAATCCTTCGGGACAAATCCCGTCCATTTCACGTTGACAGACAGCATCAAAAACGGCCTGTCTATCTTCTATATGCCGCCTCACTCCAACACCCCAGTCCTTAATTCACAGCATAATATGAAGTAAGGCTGTCCCTCTAGTTACTACAATATACATAGTTTTTTTCGGTCATGTTTTACTTCATTTACATTTTTTTTTTGTTCATTCTTGTTTTACATTATATCAAAATTTATTACACTTATATAGTGATAGAATCTACCTTTTGTAATGCACAGAAATTTAGACCTGCCCATAGCAATGAGGTGTCTCACATGATGACGGCATCTGCCTGACACAAAGCACAGTACAGTGAAACCTGTCTTAGCGGCCACCTCTATGAAGAGGTCACCTGTCTATAAAGGTCACATTTTTACTTCCCAATTTCTATGTTTTCCTAAATAATTGACCTCTGTATAAAGGTCACCTGTCTATAAAGGCCACTTTTGACTCTTCCCTTAGCTGACCTTAATACACAGGTTTGACTGTAATTTAGGCCTATGCAATAGACCATCCATAGCAGTGAAGGATATTTTTGTCCCACATCTATCCTGACATGGAGTCTTATTTTTTACTGTCTACTCCATAAGACAGAACATTGTGTCACTTGTGAGGCTCAAAGCTCGGAGCTCTCGGTCACGACCCAAGCACCCAACTGATTGAGATTACGCTGACTAAATATAGATCCTTTGAAAAAAAACAATTGCATGATAACATGACAAAGTCATTATTCTGGCAATCGATTACTCATTTCTCAATATTAGATGTTTTTATGCTTTTCTTTTGTTATTGGATATTCTTAGTTATTTTTTTTTTCAAAGAGTTACATATATTTGGAGATTGTTGATATCATGTTTAACCAGATGAGAATTGATGGGTTATAGAAAATTTTGGTAACCACAAATTCTGTGCACTTACTTAAAATAAAATGTGTTTAGTATCTTTTATAAATTTATGAAATGAATAATCAAGCCAGTGCATTTTAGTTTTAAAGTTTCAAAGCAAAATACCGTAAATCTGGTTATTTTTGCTGTGGATTAATTTTCAGCGTTTAGCAAGTCAGTTGTAATCGCAAAAATATTTTTCCTAAAATTTGATCTGCCGTAAAAGTCTAGATCCGCCAATGATAAAATAAGCTGGGATTACAGACGCTATTAACTTTCTATTTAATTACCTTAAATACTCAAATACATTACGCAGTCTGATTTTTCAATGACCATGTAAACTTCAATATCTCGACATCCCCTCACTGAATATTAAACTACTTTATCTGTGACAAAGTAGTCTATGTCTTTGTTTATCACGACAGTGGTTTCTGATTGGTAGATTTAACGGGTGATATATTGATCTAGCCTTAATTAGTTAATTGATAGTTTCACAATTATAGGCGAAATTACTTGACTGTAACGGCACAAGTATCAACAGCTTGGCCTATTATCATAAGAGTGTTAGATTAAATAAAACTGTACTGGTACTTAAATTGGACTATGTCTGCGGATAGCACTTGATTCATTCATTCTTTCATTACCATTTCCTCACAAACATGGGCAATTCCTGTGTAAAGTTTGCACAATTTATGTGGACACAGTTACTTGAGGAGGTACACAAAAGGGGAATTACTAAACATCAAAACAAAATCATATACATGTGCTGAAAAACCTTGATTGCGCCTCCCAGTCTTGCTGTTTCAGCACGAAATTGACATTATTTTTTTGAGTTTTTCTCTTGGTACACGGAGTAAGAGTTTTTCATGATTTTGGAGGTCATGTTTAGGTGTGTATTACACTCGGGTGCATATTATAGATTCGCAAAAGTAAGAAACACAAAAATAAATCTATAGGCATTTTGCTTAAATTTGCAGAAATAAATTGATGTAAAAATATCCAGATTTACGTTACCTTTAATGCTTTCATGCTTTTATGAAAACTCTTGTTTAACCTTAGCTTCTTCAGTCAAAGAATTATTCGAGCATGTTGATTCTTTATTTAACTCTTGTTTATAGGGATGTAGTTTTCAATCAGTTTGCCACATTCTGGAAACCTGTAGTAAATTTGGACACCAAGATATGGTATGTTAAACACATCAACTTATACATTTTCTTCTCAAGGATTCAAATTTTACAATGAAATGTCTTTTAATTTTACTGCTTTCATTTCAGTAATTTGCTTTGATATAATGTTTCATTGAGTCTGTACATGTATTGTTTTCTTGATTTATTTGTACTTCTGATGATTTAAAATGAGTGTGGAATACTTCATAGAAAAAACATCATTTTCTATGATGTAACTTTGTTTTGTTTTATCTTGAGATTGTTTTGAAATCATCTATTACAAGAAAAGCATTTAAAAAATAATTTCACTGGTTTTATATTTAATATCCATTTATAGATTTAGAAATTTTTATCTCTTAAAACAAATGATGCATCAGAACTATGAGGGAAGATTTATGTCCCTTTTCAAAGAAACAGAAAGGACATAAAAAGATCTTTATTTCAATGAGAAGTCGGATCATCAGTGCTTAACAAACAGTTTGTTCTATAGCACATCATGTTACATATATTATAGGCAGAAGTGGATGCACAGTCATAGGATAGAGTTAGTTCTCGAGCATGACACCCCCCTTCCTAAGTGCCTGCATATACCAAATACCTCAGGCCGCTTCAGTAGCGTTTCTTGTCGACAAGCCATGACAGCTCTACATGGGCTTTTACAGAAATGGAGCACATTTGTTCTTATTGACGGACTTGCTTACATCAAATTTCTCGATGGGTAACATTTTGTACTTACGACTTGGATTTTTGATTTTGATATATTTTCTAAATGAATAAAAAAAGTCTCTTACTTGAAGAGGAAAATTTTTAAGGTCTCATGTGATGTGCTCCTGACATTTGTATTCTATTTTTGTAATATCCTGGTGTAGTGTAGTAACTGTTCAAAGTATCTAGTTGATTGATTATTGTTTTACGTCACTCCACGTTTATTTCACGTATATGGTGACAGCATCTGCCTGATGCATTGCACACAAATTTAGACCTTTGCAACGGACCCATCCGAAGTAGTGAGGGATCTTTATGTGCCACGCCTACCGTGACACGGGACCTTGGTTTTCACTGTCTCATCCAAAAGACAGAACACCGGTGTGCCCACGGCGGGAGTCGAACCTGGGACCTATCGGTCACAAGCTGAGCACCTTATCCACAAGGCCACAGGTACAGGCACAGCATTGAAGTGGATACCCTATAGGAATCTCATCTATCTGTCTGTCTTTCCATATGTCTGTCAGTCTGTCAACACTTGGTTGTAACGTGATGACTCAAAATTTGTTCAACTTACAAGTTTCAGATTTCTCATACAGATCATAGAAATATGCTTTTAGATTTTGGAGTCAAAGGTCAAGGTCATCACAGGACCCGTCAATACTTTTTCAGTTTTTTACTATAACTTCCATTTGAAGTAATTGTTTTGTGTGACAATCAGTTTTCATTCAAATAACACATCAGATATTATAACTTACGAGCTTACATTTAGTCGGATAGTTTTTGAGTGGCATTTGTGTGTGGAAAATGTTTCAGAAAATGTAAGGGAAAGGTTTGGTTGGAATTGTGTTTAAGAAACGGAAGAATCTTAGTGATAACATTGAATAAGACAAAGGATTTCCTTGTATTTAGGAAAAAGAAGTAAGGGAAATGTTTGGTTATAATTTATTGTACATGTAAATGGAAAAATTTTATTGTTTCGTAAATTCAAGCTAAAGCTTACAATTTAAGCTTAAGTATAAGTTTATTCATTTATCAGTACATTTGTATTCATTACCAAGACAAATAGACCTGGAAGTTTTTTTTAAGACTTGATTTAAGTTACATTTTACTCTTTTGCAGAGATTCTGAAAAAGCACCCAGTAGATTTCTACTGCTTCGATTGACTTCCAAAACGCATTGCATGGTCATAAGAATGGCCTTCTTAGGGGGGACCTCAGGAGGAATGAGGCATAAAATTATTGCAGATCTCAAGAATAGGGTGTTAGCTTTACGATTCCCTCAAAGAGGCCCCCATAAAGTGGAAAGAACAAAGAAACTGTCCAAAGATGAAGAGATGGAGAAGAAAGTAGTGAAGAAAGCCCCACTATTGAGGGAATGGTCGGAGATATCATGCTGTGTTTTGCTCACTAAACCTGTAGAGCATATTCTCATCAGGTATTCAAACCATAAACATTATATTTATTGATGTATATTAAATGTGTTAAAAGAAATGTGGTCATGATATAAATTTGTCATTGGTCATAGCCAAACATTTCATATGTGCTTCTTTTTTTCAATTGTTGATTCTCTAAATAATTGATTATGCCCAATGTTTAAAGGGACATAGTCCGAGACTGGAAAATTTTAGCATGAAAAGGATAAATTACGACAATATCTTATTTTTCCTGCATTACATAAATTATAAACTTTGTGTTAATTGCAAAATTTAAAACTAAAATCCCTCAATGTTTTTGTAGAATAAAGGTAATTGAGTCAAATTAAATTTGGCTGGTATCTATTCCCCAAATAAGGCGATGCTCCGCCCATAATCATGCACGTGCGCAGATATTCACTAAAGAAAACAACAAAAATGGTTCACATGGAGGAAAACGAGCACGAAAAAAGCAAAAGTGTGGTAGAAAATAACTATACACAGTCTCAAAGGCCAAAAAAAGAAAAGTGGAACAAATGTTAGAATGGGGTAAAATTTGAGTTTCATTGTCACCTGATTTCCTCTGACCGATCTCGTCAATATTCAAGAAGTTGGCCTGGTTATGTTGCAAATTTAAAACGGGCATATCTCGTTAACAACATCAAATTTTGTAACGATACTTTTTACACATCTTAGATAATATACTAACAATCGATTGCCGTTTAAGAAATCCGTTTATACATTTTTTATACTTTTCCCGACTTCAGTTGGACCATGCTCCTTTAAGTAAGCATTGTAATTAGCTGTACATTGAAGTTTCAAAGGGGGATCTGTGTCCTGGGGTTGGGAAATGGGAATCCATAAAAATATTTGTTCTGAAGTCAAAGTGAATAGAATCTGAATCCATCATATTCCACCTGGAAGGATGGGGAAAGATCATGGTGTGCAATGAACAAAAATTTACAGGGGAAAAATGTAAGTGTATAAAGGTTGATTGTCATGGAAAAAAAAAATTACATACTGTCTGAATTGAAGGAATGTTGAAGTAGACTTAGAAGAAAAAAAAAACATTTTAATTGTATCTGGTACATTTTGTGGTAATGGTTTGCTGAAATTGAACTACATGTATTTTTGGTTTGTTATTTTATCTTCTGTAATACTTAATATTCCAGTTATGAGAGGAAACCGAGAGACATGACAATCTTGGAAGACCCATCCAAGTACATCCCAGCTCATATAACTACTCAGCAAATGAACCAGAAAATAACTGTTGTCAATGCCTTCAACACCCTGTCACGATATCTCCATCACCAGCGATGGATCTGGACAGTCAAGCAAGGAAAAGTGGACATCAGTATGCAGTCTGTGGGTAGAATTCTCTCCACACTTACCAAGTAAGTACTTAATGTTTTCAGATTTTGTAAAAGATACGACATATTTTGATGTATCTCTAATGAACATGAGTGGCGCTTTTATTATACTCCTCTGCAAATGAAGTTTGCGGGGTATATAGGAATCACCCTGTCAATCTGTCTGTCTTGGCCCATATGTACCAAAAATTTGTAAACCCTAAGAGTACTTTTAAGTCACTCATAGCGTAAATTCACGAGTGATAGCAGATGTACGAAAATGCGTAGACGTAATTTACAAGTGATTCTACCCATAAATCTACGAATGCTATAATAGCATTTCTTGATTAAAATAATTACGTATGAGTACGGTAGTGATTTAGTGATACATACTTTTCCCTAATGACAGACCACTCTTTTTGCTTCTTCTCTGCTGTCATTGTGTTCGAAAATTGCTGTTAATCATTTAGTTTATTTTTGATGTTATGAATAAGAATTTCGACTTCCTCGGAAGAGAAATTTAAGCTTTATTAGATAGATTTATTATAAAGAATATTTTTAAACGAAAATTTGTCATCCTAGATTATGCTTACACGTAACACGTTAAAAATCAAACAGCCTACTGGAAATGTAATATGTAGATCAAATTTGATATTTATTATTCTTTTTTACTTTATATTTATGTTTTTAGGTGGGGAGATGGGTTGAGGAGGGTGTCTTGTACATTATTATACTAGATTGACTGAAAGAAGAGGGAGGATTCTCTTTTTTCTATTTCGTCGTAATTTGTGATCTGCTTGAATTTATAGATGTACATGTATGTGGCAAATGTGTTTATCTGGATAGTTTTATCATTTTCTTTTGATGACATGTTTTTGAAGTGTTGCATACGTTTCTATGACATCACTACATGTTTACAAGCATATTGTGTGTAGATGCATAGACATAAATTTATAAAGTTATACATCTGTAAGAGGTACATTTTGACTTTAATATGAAAAGTAATTGATCCATTTCGATATACTTTATGCATGCATTTGTGTATGCGTAAAGTTAGTCAACTTGCTAGTCGTATCCTTACGTACGTACACACTTACAACGGTTGATGAAACACACATTTCATTGAACTAAGAATGTATGTAAGTAGACTTCCACCATTGCCCGGGATTGGCATACGAATTATAAGCCAAACATTTACACATGTTGATGAAATATATGAATAGCCCATGTGTAAGAGTACTCGTAATGTTAAGAGTTCGTAACTTTATAAAATGTCTATGAGTTGTTTTGTACATATGATTTACAAGTTTGTAACATTTTTCACAAGTTACTCAATTGCTGTAGTTGAACGGTTTATGGACCCACCATCCCACACAGAGGTATATATACACTTCATCCTATTCCAAATTTGTTGAGGGGCAGGCTTGGTGTAGTGGTTAAGCGCTTGGCTTGCGGTGCCGACGATCCGGGTTCGATTCCCGGGTTGCGCCACTATGTTTAAGAGGTTGGTAACCTCCTGCTTCCATGTCTTGGTATAACTGAAATATTGTTGAAAGCGACGTAAAACACCAATCAACCAACCAACCAACCAAATTTGTTGATGGGGGAATATTAGTCCAGTTCATAGACAAGCATCAAATTGAGTTCTATTTCTAGTAAATGAAATAAGTCAAAAGCTTTATGTTAACCAGACATTTGCATTTAGCTTACATCAAGACATCCGTATGTAAAACTGCTATTGATAAATGAATATTTGACTGATGTTTTTCACCACTGTGGTACTTGTTAGATATTAATTATAAATCAATATCCTTATAGGAACTTCTATAACATAACAAATCAAACTTGGCATATTGGAATCCTTTACTGCATTAAGGTTACATAATAAATCTTACACAGCTTTCATAGTGTTTGAAAAATGAGTTAACATTTAAGTTAATTAAACAAACAACACACTATAATAACAGTCAGATTTCTTTTTATGGAAGTTCATTGAGAGATTCAAAGACTGTCTGGTATGTTAGTTGCTGTTCTAGGGCATTAGTTTTTCTTAGACATATCTTGTTTTCACAAAAAATCATTCTTCTCATGAAGCAAAGAAATATAATGTGATTGGCTATTGCTTTACGTCACTCCATAATTATTTCATATATAAGGTGACAGCATCTGCCTGATGCATTGCATAGAAATATATACCTTAGCAATGGACCCTCCTGATGCAGTGAGGGATCTTTTACATGCCGCACCAACTGTGACACAGGACCTCAATTTTTTACTGTTTCACCCGAAAGACAGGTCACCAGTGCACCAATAGCAAAAGTCGGATTCTGGACCTTTTGGTTACAACCGAGCACCTCATCCACTGGGCCACACTGGCTTAAAGCATAGCCCGTGAAAGATTATTCTTATTTCATACCATAACTGAAAAAGAAAATTCTGAGAATTTGCAACATTATGATGTAGGCATTGAGAATGGTTTAGTGAAAGCTTTAGTAAAGACAATGCATAGAATGCAATAGATTATCTGAAGTACATTGTATTTGCATGGTTTTATTTTTCTGATTTCTTTTTTAGAATACGTCTACAAGAAGGATTTCATTTTGCATCTAGTAATAATGGCATTGTTAATATGGCACTAGAGGTAGCAATGATGGTAAGCTTCGACAGATCATGTTATACAGGGCTTTATGATACATACATGAAAGTACATGTGCTTAATGAAGTTGATTTAGATATCTAGGATTGTAGATTGGCAATATCTGGCTTTTGATTTGTTTGTTTATCTGTGTTCCTGATTGGTTTGCTTAATTCTTTTATGCTAACATTCTTCTTATCAATTATAGAATGCCCTCCAACTTTGATAAAAACATTTAATTTACCTGAATGATTATTAACACGAGCCACATCCTAAAACTTTACAATGGGAAGGAGAAAAGTCAAAAATTAATATCTTTAAATACTCAATGCTTCAAAGCTCTTAATGCTGCCAAGCTTTGTGTGCTTCAACATCAAAGATATAAATATCCCCACTGCTATATTTACCTTTTGGTTGGAAAGTTTAGAGTTGAAACATGGATAAACTTTAAGGTTGAAGTTTTGAAGAATCCAAGTAAAACAAAAAGATAATTCCATTCTGTAACCATGATAGCTAATAAAACCAGATCTAGTACCTGGTTTGTCTTGTGCTTAACAGATGCCAGACTTACTTTACATGAGACTTCAGTCTGTTCATATTTATCTCTTATCTTATGCTGACACAGGCTCATGATATATAATACATGTATATAGTATATTTACAGTTTTCAAATGTCTTATTTACATATTCGATATTTCTCTTATAGCACAAATCAGAAGATGAGAAAACTCTGGGTGAACCCAATCACTGCATTGTGCAGTACATTATGTTTCCTCCTCACATCAAGACAACCAGAGATAGGTAGGTTTAATGAAGTTTTAGAAATAACTCTAAAAACCTAACACATGTTATTTTAAGAATTCCACAAAAATATGTAGAAGTTTTTGATGTTATAAATTGAAATTCAAGATTTAATTTTATTTAAAAACAAATTCTGTTATGGAATTTTGTTCTATTCCTATGCAAGGATCTGAAACGTAGTCTCCTATATACCTGCTTCAAATATTCTACCTTATCCAGTCAAATTGTTTATAGAGGGCATTAGTGTAGCACAAATGTATGTAGTTTTCTGAACATTTGTATTAGTTAAATTTCCATTCCTACTTATTTCAACGGGAATACAATGAAATCATATCCTCTTGTATCCTTAACTAGTTTTAATAAGAGTGCTCTACAAAATTTAATGATAAAACAGATAGTGCCGTATTGTCATCCAAAATTCCTGAAACATAATAGATCCCAAATTAAAGAAAAAAATCTTCTGTAGTTTATCAGAGGATGATATCGATGAGTTAGAGACTACTGAAGCAGACGGTGAGCTACAGCTGGTGACGGAATGCTGGATAGAGCCTCAGTTTGGTGTTGCTATCAATAATACACCAGAGAGAAAACAATGGGACGGTCTCCAATACAAAGAGATCGCAAAGACGGTAAGTACTCACATCTGTACAGTATGTAAATAACATCAATGCTTCGACATAAGATGTTTAGTTACATACAGTATACAAATACATGTAGATATTTGTATATGAGGACAGTGTATTGTCTGTGTTATCAGTAAAAGAAGTTCTTTGTCCAGTAATCAAGCTGAGAAAGATGACATGTAGCTTGTAGTTTGTCTGTTGCTAAACAAACCTAGTGGTATATTCTTGAGACAAGAAATTAAAGAATATATTTAACATTCATATATTACTTTGAAGTATCTATAGTTTATAATCATAATATCATTTTTAAAATCCTGATCTAAATCATAATAATTTATATTTTCATTCACACAAGATTTGAATATCATATTGGTTCCAATCAGATTTTGGTTGATAATACAGGAGATAAAATGAAAATTATTACACCACACAATATACATTTTAATAAGTTGTAATTGCATTTATGCAAATATATTGAAAAAGTATATAATATAAAAAAAAATAGAGAAAATATTTATCAGGCTGTATGATTGACATTATGATTAACAGTGCCAAAACAGACATTAGTTACATAGCACAATTCTATTAATTCTTGTGAGTTGCCTAGATATGATATAAATACCCATTATATTCTAGATATTTATCTTATCATGTGCCAATTTATTGTTTGAAATATGCTTAATGATAACTTATGGGAGTGAATGTGGAAGCAGTAAGCCAACAAGAGACTGTCGCATGTAGAGTGTGTAAAAGTTATTGAGATATAGAAAGACAGGATATTTGAATATTTGCTTTGAAAGAGTGAAAAAATACACATTGCAATATGTCCTTTCTTATTAGTGGTGGGTGTAGCATGCTAACAGGAGATGCTTACACTTTCCAGACACCTGTCTCATTCCATTTGAGATTTGCGATTGTTCTTGCTGAAACAAGCATCACAACTGAATTTGCAGTGCTTTATCTTGACTTTGAACATCCAGTGGTATTTGATTGAATTCACATCTTAGACCTTATGTGTACAAAACAATGGTGGTATTAGAATAAAAAATATGTAACATACTTGATATATGAAATTTGTATGTCCAGCAATAGCATTCAAAGGCATTTAATGATGCCTTTGAATGAAGACATTGACTTACTTTAAAAAATTATGAGTTTATTATATTTAGGTAGATATTTGATTACAATATATAAGATGTATATGATGCATACACACTTTGAAGGTACTGTTTACATAATGTAGAATACCCAAAGCAGAAAGGTGATCTCAGCATTTTTATAAGGAATTGTAGGATGCATCGACTGAGATAGCAGCAAGATTTATACAGCATATGTATGATTATAGCAGCGTATGAATTGAAAGGAGGGGGAAGGGGGGGGGGGGGGAGGGGGAAAGAGTGGTCTCTCCATTGCAAATCATTCACTTTCGTATGATGTATTGATATGTTGATATGATGTGATATGATAAACAATGTGGGCCAACAAAGAAAGGATGATGTTGTTATGTCCCTTTAGAGGCAAAGCTTTTTTTGTATTTTTACATTTCGGGGGGGAGGGGGGTGGACAATAATCACTCTCTGTCAGTTAGTTTATCCAAGTGTCTGTTCGTTTCATAATAATGTCATAATAATTAATCATTGTGTAAAAAGTTTTGCAAGAAAAAAAGGAAGTTGTGTAATACAATTTAAAGACCCATACATAAACTGATACAAGCTTAGACAGAAACATAAATTTAAGCTTTTAAAATGCTTTCTCGCCAGAGTCTTTGGCTTCGATATTTAGTGACATTTTTCTGTAGTTTACATATACATGTAGTATATTTGGTGTTGAAATCCCTCTTGTGAAGTTTGATTCATGATCGATGAAGATTTATTGATTTAAACACTTGACAAATAACATTCTGGGAGTCTGTGGGCGGATATAAATTATAGTGTTGTCAATGTGTAATCATATCTGTCAAGCACTATTACATAGTCAAATAAAAACATTTATGTAGATTGCATCTTCCACTTTTCTTTGTAAACTTGCAGATTAATATTTGAGATACGACCTTGACATATGATTTGCATATGGATATTTGACATGTATCTTGCATATGGGTTTTTGATTCGTGACTTTCATATGAATGCTTGACATATGACCTGCATTCGGATTTTTGATATGTTACATACATGTACAATCATATGAATATCGATATTTGTGACTTTTGTGTGGATATTACACATGTGACTTGTATATGTGCATTTGAATGCGACTTTCGTGTGGACACAGGGGTGTGGATCTTATAAAATTATTATATATTTGGGCATATGAGCAGATATTAAGATTTTTTTTGTCAACAATACAGTACTTTTGGTATTGATCTAATATCAGTCAGGTTAACATACATGTATTAGCGAAATTTTATTTTGAAGATCGAATTAGATTTTCATGGGCGTATTATCAAGTATGTAAACTTTATTAGCAATATTGGTATTTAGGCATCGAATAGGTCATGCAAGTAACATACGCACACACACATACACACATAAGATCTTCATCCCACCTATTATGTTTTCCTTTAAGATTGATTGATTATTGTTTTATGTTATTCCTCAATTATTTCACGTATATGGTGACATCTGCCTGATGCATTACATAGAAATTTATATCTTTGAATTAGACCCTTCCGAAGCAGCAAGGGATTTTTGCGTACCACACGTACCACGACACGGGACCTCGGTTTTTACTGCCACATCCGAAAGACAGGACACCGCTGCACCAAAGGTGGGAGTCGAACCCGAGCCTTCCGGTCATAAGCCGATCACCTCACCCATTGGGCTACACTGGCTTCCTTAACATAAGAAAATTCACGGTAAACACAGCGGCAAGTCGGCTAACATGGCTAGGTTGTATTTAAGTTAGATAGAAGTAAAACAATACCTGAATACCAACATAGGCAGTATGGCGACCCAAGAATTTACATAGACGAATTTGATTTAGTATCGCGAAGACGGTCAACAGATCTTGTAACACCACTCGAAGGATTGAGGGTGCAATACCACTATCCTAGCCTTTATTGTTCCTGTTAGGAAAGCTGCTAGATCAACAACAACCTCACTTTACGTTTTAACATGCCAACTCTTCCAAGATAAGTCGTGAAAAACAAACAAGATAAAAGTTGTGGCAAACAGACTACAAAAATCTTGAGCATTAGTGTCTTCACGTTATGAGATGGGGTCTCGTGAATTTGTCGTAGAAAGGGGATAGCTGTCCTTAGGGTTCCCGTAAGCCTCCTGGTGGCGAATCCAGGAGCTGTTGAAAGGGGTAATTGAGCTCCCTCCCATGCGGTTTCAGCACAGTAATACCATTTTGTTTAACTCATTTCACTCATGCGTGTGTCTTTTATTTAGGTAGATTTATGCAAATTTTGTAAAAACCTCTTGCGACCTTATGATCTTTGATGTAGGGGACACAGGCCCTTTCCACGTTTTTCAATCACCCTTGTTACATGGTTGTGATGTTATTTGTCACGTGGATGTGGTGTTGTTTGAGAAACATTCTATCTATTCCATAAGCAAATGTCGTCAGAAAGTTTATATAAACAGTATATTTATATAATACGAGACCAGGGTCATTATTTGGGATAGGAAAAAAATGGTTCTAATACATCTGGCGTCATTCAATGAAAATCTAGATTAAATTTGCCGCATATAAGTTTGGGTCGTGAACAGTCGAATTGTTCAACATTCATATTTATCGATCATTCACACATACATGTATTCAGAAATTATACTTTGCATGAAAGATAGATAGTTAAAATCCTGTGTCGATGGTCGTGTGTTCGATTATTGCTGGCCATGTTATAGTGAACGTTGTGTGGCTGGGAGGTTCGCCTAAAGGATTGGCTTCCGAAGTTTCATTTAAAGCTAGATGTAGCGGAAGCATTGATATTCGTGAACAAGTGAAAACGCTGAGCGTTTAAGGTCCTTCTAGTACTTAGGAAACACTTCTGAAAGGGAGAAAACCCGGAAATATCACCAAACCATTACCTTTATATGTGTGTAAATATATCATGTTAGTTGTTTTTATTGTCGCACGTGACAGTGAATTTAAAAAAGTCCAGCTTCTTCCTAACCCACGTGGTCGTTTGTACCTACATGTATTAGTATGTATATAAGTGGTCGACAGTGTTTTGATATGAATATATAAGTATACATATAGCATAATAATGTCCACAGTAATACACGGATTTGTAATTTTTGTTGAACATGTTAGTCCGATGAACTAAAATGCTGCAATGTAAATTCTCTCATTGGTCATATCTGAGTTCGAACCTCGCTTGGGGCATGATAAAAATTGTGTCATTGAACGAGGATAAAGAGAGTCACTGTTTTGTTTTGTTTGTTTGTTTGTTTGTTGTTTTTTTTTTTTTTGCTTCAAAGTAGGAAGGGTTTCTCTTGATCGCAATGTAATTGAGACTGACAGCCAACATGTCGATGAAAATAAACTTGACGTCGCTTTAAACAACAAACGAATAAAAATAACTATCATTGTACTTTGGTGTATATTCTTGTTATGTGTAATATGATAAACATAGTATGAATGAATAATTATCAACATAGTATTCACAAGAGATATATGTGTATTACTAATTCATTGATTTAGCTCTGTTAGTATGAATGACTTCTCCGGGGATCTACATAAACAATATATCATTGGTAGATCCAGGGAAGGACTGTGGGAGTTGCGAAACCCTTTTTGAATAGAAAAAATTACCCCCCCCCCTCCCCCTTAAATGTCATTTTCCGACTTTGGCGATGGACCCCTTTCGAATTGTTTGGCAAAACTTTACCACCAAAGTGATGGACTACCCTGTTGGGAAATTTCCGGATCTCTCTCTGTATGTACTTACTGATCAATCGACCGATTGGTTATCTAAGTTTTTAGTTTGATTAGCCAAGTTATTTCTATCATCTTTCAGACTTTGTACGATATAAGTACACGGTAAGTATACTCTGTCCTAGATAAGGGGCTACTCCCAGTGATAGGCTGGAAGTGTATTTATGGAACGACTTTAAGTGGAGGGCTTGGATGTTATATGTTCAAATCGACATAATCACTGTAAACTATTTTCCAGAGCCCTTTGGATCAGGTTTTGACTCAAGATGACAAAGTCCTGGGTTCGATTTCTGTCAGAATATCACTGGATTCTTGTCCATTGGACGAGGCATTTTATACCGATGTCCCATGTCAGGGTAGTCGTTGTTTAAGCTGAAGTAACCCAGTAGATGAATTGTACCGGTGTTCTGTCTTTCGGATGAGACAGTAAACACCGAGGTCCCGTGTCACTGTAGGCGTGGTACGTGAACGATCGCTCACTGCTTCGGAAGGGTCCGTTGCAAAAGTATACATTTCTATGCAATGCATCATGCAGATACCGTCACCATATACGTGAAATAACCGTGGAATGACTTAAAACAAGTAAATGTCATGTTTCATAACCTTCCGTGTTTCGTCGGTTAAGATGAACCATTGTTGTTTTTATGGCCTTTTTGCTATGAATGACCGTCATCTAAACTTAAAGACCCAATTTTATCAGTAAGAACGACTTGCATGCGTAGCGTGTTGTGCCTTGATGATTTAATGCATATTTTCCACACATTTGATTAGGGTTATCAAACTGTGAGTAATGAACTCAAAATCTACATGAAGGAGAGATTGTGTTACACAGAGGCGAAAGCATCCGTACAACCATTGTTTTTAGTTTGAGCTACATTTAAATTTGTTTAACATTTCACTGAATTCTTTTTTTTTCCAGCTGCATGTATTATTTGATTTCGAAGGTTACTCACAGACTACATTGTAGATTATCTGTTCACGAATTTTGAAATCTTTCTTTGTATCCTGAAATTTGACGATTTCATGGAAGATGGTGATATCACAGTATGTACACATGTTAAGATTGACCGTCGTACTAAAATTGACCTAAAGAAAGTTGAGGACGAAGATAACAGACTATGAGAGGTGACTTTGCTAATGTTACAACAAAATTAAGCTCTTAGAGTATGAAGTTGGACTCTTTCTGAGTGGAAGATGACCTTAGATAGTATATCGCTACAGTATCGTAGAGAGTATGTCGTAAAACTATTGCATGAAAGATGATCTCAGAGAATATACCGTTATAATATCTTGGCTAGTATGCTGTTAAACTACTGCATGTAAAATGAGCTTAGGGAGTCTCACTTCGGACTTTTATTGCATGGAAGATGAGTTCAGATAGTATGTCGTTGTATGATCTTGGAGAGTATGATGCTAAACTGTTGCATGGAAGATGAACTCAGAAAGTATGTCGTAGGATCTTTGAGAGTGTGTTGTTAAACTATTGCATGGAAGATGAGCTTGGAAAGTATGTTGTCGGAGGATCTTGGAGAGTATGTTGCTAAACTGTTGCATGGAAGATGAACTCAGAAAGTATGTCGTATGATCTTTGAGAGTGTGTTGTTAAACTATTGCATGGAAGATGAGCTTGGAAAGTATGTTGTTGTATGATCTTGGAGAGTATGTTGCTAGACTATTGCACGGAAGATGAACTCAAAAAGTATGTCGTTTTAGAATCTATGAGCGTATGTCGTTAAACCATTGCATGGAAGATGAACTCAGAAAGTATGTCGTTGTATGATCTAGGAGAGTATGTTTCTAAACTATTGCAAGGGATATCAGCTCGGAGAGTATGTCGTCGGAGGATCTTAGAGAGTATGTTGCTAAACCGTTGCAAGGAAGATGAACTCAGAAAGTATGTCGTTGTATGATCTTGGAGAGTATGTTGCTAAACTGTTGCACGGAAGATGAACTTAGAGAGTTTGTCGTCGAAGGATCTTACCGAGTATGTTGCTAAACTGTTGCACGGAAGATGAGCTCGCAGAGTATGTCATTTGGATATCTTACTGCATGTAAAATGAGCTCAAAGATTCTGAAGTCGGACCTTTTTTTGCATGGAACATGATCTCAGGGAGTATGTCGTTGAACTAATTGAATGGATGACGATCTAAGAGGGTATGGTGTTTGTTGTATAGAAGTTGATCTCAGACCACAGACCTTTACTCCTTTCGACTTTGACAGAAACAACAGGATTATAGAGTTGACACTGTCTCTTAGCTTCAGGAATTGTGATTATTATTACGGATAGATTATCCTCTACAGTGGGATTTGGGAAGTTCGCAATCCTAATACAAACAATGGATCGGATCAAAGGACATCGCGATAAACGTCCGTCTCAGCTCGTTATCTCCCTTGTATATATGTTAGTATGTGTGATCGCATAGTACAGTGTCTGCAGAAAGCAGAGTTTATCTGCTTGCTGATTAAGCTGTATTTTAAGTAATAAGCGAATATATGGTTGTTTTCATTTCAAATGCTACGTTTTCTTGAGAAGTTTTCTTTTGTAATATTCAGCTCATTTAGTCATTACTTGTAGAGCGCTTGCATTATTTTGTTGTGTATTGTTTACTTTCCACTTGTTCGTCGATAAACAAGTATTTGCTACGGTTTCAGCTCAAAATCTGTATTTGATAAGAAATTTATGTTAGTGTATACTGTATATATAGGTTTATGACATATTTTTGTTTTGTACAAGTTCTACACATTCTGTGTGATGTCGGTCTTTGGTGTTAGATAAAAGAGGAAATGGTAAATTCCCTGTCCTGTAAATTTCCCGGGTCCGAGTTCCCCCGTCGCTAATCGAAGTAACAACCCTTTGACTTAGTAAATTTTTGGAAACCAATCGGGGACATGTATTGCTTTAGGAATACTCAGTATGTTTGTTTTATTCGATTTCAATCCTTTCGAGATGCAGCTTAATTTTTGAACTTTTATAACAATCTGATACTGCTTTATATCTATATCACATTCCATTCTATGGTGAGCAATATCGTCATATTATGTATGTTGTATGTACATGTATATTCAGTGTAATCTCTGGCGAGTAATGTAGGCTCATTCGACACTGTCATTCTCTTTTTATGAACATGCATCGATGTACATGGGGTAAAACTTTCAATAAGTTGTTTATGGAGCGAGAACTCATTTTAGGCGTTACGCTGTATGAATAGCTAGGTATTCCTCGTTTTTTACATTTTGAATTTACTCTGAGGGTGATTTATAGGACGGTTAATGCGACCTTGAAAAAAAAAAAAGATCGGCCACGTTTCCTTCCACTATGATTTTCCATAATTCTGGAATGAACGTATCACGCGGAAATGATAATTGTAACGGACGGACGGACACGCGAATCACTTTATAAGACGGGGTATAAAAAGTGGGAAAAGTCTTTTTTTTAATTAAAGATTACCATCAAAGAGGGAGCATGAAGTAATAAATATTATATCAGCAGAGGATTAAGCGCTCCTTTTTTATATAAACCTGCATACTTTTTTTGTAGACATGCGTGAACTTCAATAAAACAAAGGCGTCTTTGTATAGGGGAAACACGATGTTAGCTTGCTGTGAATTCATTCAGTACTTGACAATATAGAAATGAGGGTTTGATCATGGATTATCTCTCTCCTTCAAACGGTTACATGTTTATTTGATAATGTAAATTCTTAAATAGGAAAAGTCCAAATCACTTCGCCTCACACGCGTAAAACGTGTTACAATCAACGAGCTTAACGCCTTGAAATGAAATTCTTTTAGCATGAAAGTCCAAACAAAATAGAGTGTTCGAAGAGTTCAGTCTTTTAAATGGAGATAAAGTGATATTTCATATCTTTTTTGGTAATGAAAATGCATGTACATGTAGTTCAAAGAAAATCAATATTTAGTGCTAAACAGATCGAAATTATACAAACAACTTAAAAGAAAGAAGAAATCATAATAGTAATTACTTATTCTCAGTGCTTCGAAACCGACACGATACTTCAAAATGTACAGTGATACAAGTTTGTAAATTGTTTAAAATCTAAGGAGTACCTTCCTCGTACATAGCTTTGTCAGAATGCCTCTTCCTATCAGGTCGAGCAGTCAGAACTCAATCGGGTTACTTGCTGGACTTGTGACTGAGAGGTCCAGGGTTTGAATCCCCCAGTGGCTCGTTTGTATCCTGTCTTTGGAATAAGACAGTAAAAACCGAGGCCTCAGTCTTACGATAGACGTGACATGTAAAAGATCACTCACTGCAAAGATATAAATTTCTGTGCATTGCATTAGCCTGATGACGTCGCCACATAGGTGCAATAATCTGATGTGACGTAAAACACGAATCAGTCAGTTTTATCGGCTTAATTTGGTAATTAGTTGATTGTACAGATATGTCGAACTTCCATAGATCCAGCTCTGTGCATCAGTGAAAAAGCACAAATTATCGAAATGCGCATATACTACACACAAAACTGTTTGTCATTTCCTAACTTTCAGTTTCGAATAATTATTCGAAATTAAAAGCTAGGAAGCGACAGCTGTATATGTTTTGTTCTTATATCTATTATTAAATTGTGTGGTGTATTTGAAAACAATGCACTATTGATTCTATGTTTGACAAGATTTAGTTTTGTTTTAACAAGTCATTCATGGACCCACTCTAGTTGCCCTTATCCTGGATGGGAAATAGGCAATTATGGCGTGTCTGGGCCGCATACTTCTCGACGTCGTGTTTGCTTTGCCGTAATTTATTTCTTTATGATTCGAGATTAAGAAGAAGTGTTATCTTAAACATTGAAGATAGTACTATCGACATAACCCTCTGTAATCATCTATTATACACCCAGATAAAACCCCCCTTTCTGTCCTTATATTCAAAGCTTGATATGCAATAAAAATTTGCATATAATACCTCTTCAAGAATTTATGTTCATAATGAGGTTTGATACCCTTGAACGTGGAATAACGGGGGAAATTGCGAGTCATTTGGGACAGTTTGGTCATTGTGAATCTTTAAGGTTGTAAGGGATCAGGCTTCACACTTTATCAAGATTGTCACCGGCTTCTCAAATATGTCCCGGCTTGTCAGACCGCCGGAGATAATGAAACTCTTCCAAAGTACAAAGTATTGTTTGACATCACTTGAGGAGGATCCATAAAATGCTTGCTCCCCAGCTCTTGCCCTCACAGTTAGTGTGGCTCCCTGTGCACACAGTAGTCCCTATGCGGAAACGGAAATTATTTTAATTTTGGTCAGTACAGACATTGCATGCTTTCGGCAACGTGAGAGGACATCATATGTTGTAAGTAAACATTTTGTAATACTGTCGTCTTCTTCTTGATCAACGTACATAAGCATAGTATATGTAAGTGTTTTTCTGTCAGATATTCAAATATTTTGAACAATAGTAATTGTTGTAATTTTCATTTTGTTTTTAAATCATTGGTTGATGGTAGCTCGTTTGTGTTTGCTAGTTGTCAGAATTTCTGTAGTGTCATTTAGGATATATTTCTGCAACTGTTCTTCGTTCTTCAACATACTATTTATAAATTTTTTGTTTTGCAATTAAATAATTCTATACCATGGTGTGGAGAGTTCAAACATTAATGTAGGAAGGATGTCTTTGCTTTTTAATGTTTTATTAGTGTATTTGATTGTTAAAACTTCTGTGGTTTTCATTTCACGTTCTTCATTCTGTGGTTTTATCTAACATATACCATTCAAACTTTCTTCTCTTGCGGTAGAGGTTTTACACAGGGGTTGTCACTTTCAAAGTAGTTTCCTTTGAAGTATGCGATGCATGGCATACATACATACACACATATACATGTATAAGCATTAGTACAAGTTCAAGTCACCCAACTCTATATATCGGAAGCTCGTTTAGTCTCCCGATGATATTAAGGAAATTATTCACGACATATCCGGCTCTATCTCGAGCAGGTTGCTGCATTATCTTTCGGTATCAGCACAATTTTACCCCTTTGTATTGTTAAGTTCCAAGTGTCCCCATGACGGTGTTGCTCTTTTCGTTCAGCTAGAGGACATGTCGTAGGAGCAAAGTCAACAATCTTAATGTTTCTATCTGATTACAATAAGGGCCTATTTCCTCTTTTGTTTCTCCACGCCGGCGATGTCGTACAGTTGTGATTGTTCTCATGTCCTCGTGTTTAACTGTGGAAGCAATACTACCAGCTGATTACAGAGGTAAATTTACACTTTGTTCCTTGTTATTTTGTTTTGTCTTTATTGTGTAACATCCTTTTTTTTTCGTTTGTACTGTTGATGTAGTATTCTTCCTTTATACTGCTTCAGTTTTCATCCATGCGACTTTGAATGTCTGTTTCATGATGGCGCATGGTGAATTTCAAAGAATTAGTCTCTGATGTGTACGGTTTTTGACAAACTGTGAACCTCTTCTCTGAATTCGAGTATCATATGTGTAAATATTCTGTTTCTCGTCTGCCTTTGTTATAACGCTCCCTTCCCCGAGTTTCATCTCTGACCCGTTTGTGAAGCCTGATCTCTGTGTATGACTGCGAGTTGGAAGGTTTGGTCTCGACAGCAAGCTGAAATTTGCCAGATCTAACTCTTCCAGCTCACGGACGTATGCGACACGCCGCATTGACCACAAGTTACAACTCAGTGACCACGAGTTACACCTCAGTGAAGGGTATATGAAATGTATCGCTGACAACGAGTTACGGCTAAATTGCAACGAGTTTTAGTTATGACATGCTATATGCCACATTGGCCACACGTATTCTCAGTATGTGGGGTTGTGCCATATGCCACAATTTCCGTATGTTTAGAGGGAGGTATGTTATATGCCGCTAGTTTCAAGTCGAGTTAATTTATATGCCGCAGTTTCTCGGCGCTCTCACCACGAGTTTGAACAGAATAAGCTATATGACACAGTCAGCACGAATTTAGTAGGGTATACAATGTACCACAATATTTTCATACGAGTACGATGTTTATGAGGGAATTTTTGAAAGACCATATCATTCCCTGATGGCCACGAGTCTTAATGGGGTATGCCTTTTTGTCACCCACTTGACTTTGTATTTCTCTAAATACTCGAGTGTTTCACCATCAAGCGATGAAGTATATAATGAACTCTCGGATGTAGGAGCATGTACAAGCTGACAGATACATCCTAAATCTATGGCGCTTATACATATACATGCACATATATGTAACCGGTATTTATGAATTTGTGTTAGAGATTGGAATTAATTGGGGGAATAACAAGAGCTTTAAACTATGTATTCATTATGTACCGCGTGGTTATCTACAGAATTGGGTTCTATAATTATTCCGTGGCCTTCGATAGTGTCTTTGCGTGGACCTTATCACTGTTAAACTCGACGTTCCCATGAAACTTAGTACACCTGTCGTTTTCTTTTGATTCGGACATCTACATGGCCAAGGATACGTGTACATGTACATGCATTCGGAATTCTTCAAAGCTATCGGCTTTTTATGGTGTGTTATGATTTTTTAAGAAAAATTAAACTTTACATGACAGTATACTCGTTAATAGGAAGTAAAAGAAAAATGATTTTCAGATAGTCTTCGAACAGCAAAAGTCTTTTCAAGAAACAATATGTTCTTTATTGAGAAGCCCCCCCCCCCCCTCCCCAACCTTTCATTCAGAGTTGGATACATTTTGGTAAACTAGTTGGTCTTTCACTATAGAATCAGAACGTTAGTCTCTGATGTCGTCTCGTAGGGACAGGAAAATTAACTGGGAGGTATCCTACAGAAGAGCCATAAAGTTAATTAGGTTGTGTCCCCTTATATGGACAGGCAGTTTTACTAAGTAGGTTCTTCTTTGTAGGTAGGGACTTGAATGTAAGATAGGTGGGTTCCTTTTGTACAAGTAAAAAGTGTACTTGGTAGCCTTTTACAGAAGAAACAGGATGAAAGTTTGGTAGTTCGGTCTTGTAGGGACTGGGAAGTGCGGGTTCCTTTTGGAAGTCAGCAAAAATATTTGATGGTCACCCATATAAAATTCAGGGTGAGGCGTTTGGTCTCAGATGGATTGGGGAGTCTGCTTAATAACGTTATGTGTAGTGACAGAAATGTTATATTTTTAAGTCTTCTACCTTCTGTTCATTGGCAAAAAAGATAAAGATGATCGCTCAGTTTTTAAAAAGGAAGAAAATTACGACATACTGTGAGTTATCTATCGAGTTGTTAGAATAACTCTTCAATATACCAAGCATTATAACGTAAATCAGAAGAATGCCCCAACTGAAGTAGTTTTATCGCTTCTTTTTGACTTAAACATTTGTTCTTCGAATTTGAGATTTAAATTCTTATCGTTAATATTGACATTGATTTCAAATGTTGGTTAAAACGAGGGGGTATTTATCATCTTTCCACTTGCTCCTTCAAAATTTAGGTCAACAACACCAAAAAGAATTAAAAGATTATCTGAAATAATGGCTTTTATCTCGGTAAGACAAGAAAGTTCCTCATTTCTTTTCCTTTATAATGAAATGTTTTGATGATTCAATAACTCGATTAATTAAATGTTTTTGCTATATGAAATATACATAAGACACGTCTTAACGAAATCCAAGTGAGTTAAAACGCTGCTGTTTAGATCACTCTAATAGAGGTTCGAACCTCTTTTTGGGACTTAGTGAATAGAAGGTCTACCAATCTAACTATCGAAGGTTCATATTTTGCTACGGGTAAGATTTTTTCTTCTTCTTTGTCGGAAACGGGAAGGGGGGGGGGGGATTAAGGTTTGTTATCTTCTTGCGGTTTCCGGTTTTCTGTTCCACAAAGCATTGAGTCAAATAATACTTTCAGTAATTTGATACATGGAAAGAAACGAGTTGAAAATGTTGGTGTGCTTGTAAAATGTGACTGAAGCGGTCACATAAAGGGAAAATGGGAAATCTGGACACTCAAGATAAGTAGCCTCTTGATATAAGTTCATTTTGTATAAAAGCACTATGAAGGACCATATTCGGGAATCTGTTATGGGGAAAGGGGGGGGGGGTTAAAATGTAAGTAACATGTAAATAATACATCACTAAAAGCGTCTATTTAAAGAAGTTTACCTCTTTATACAGGTTGATGATGGTAAGAATTAGTTGCTAGGAATAAAAGTGGTTGTTAAAGACAGGTGATAGCTCATAAAGGTGACCGTAAAGACAAGTTCGACCGTATTATATAACATAATAGAGGTGTTTAAATGATTATTCATACATTCTAACTGCTTGAACCTGATGCAGAAATTTGTAACTTTTATCGGGTCGCCTAATTTTCATTTTCTTGTTGTTTTTACTCCTAGTTTTTGAGATGGCCCTTATCTTCAAATCAATATCTATATTAATCAGTTTAGTAATGTAGTGTTAAATAATGTATATTTTAACATTGAGGATATCTATATAGTGAGCACAAGAAGTGGGACATAAATGCATTAATTGTAGTATTGATATATTGATATACACGTTGTTGATAAATTTTCGTCCATACATACCCCACAAAATACTCCATACTATCGATACCAGACGGAACCGGAAAGGAAAGGGGCGGGGGAACCCAATTATTTCTCATTCCAGCCCTATCATACATTGAATGTACAGTGAATGTTACTAATTTCCTTCGTGATTCTACAACACGTCATAAACTCGTATGTGTAATTCGGATGGGATTTACAACTCACTTTAAAATCTCATTACCAGTGACATCGTGTACTGCACTCTGTTTAACCCAAAGCAATGTTGAAGTGCGGCAACAAATATTACCAAACGTCGATATTGGGTTTCTTTTTTCATATAAGGAAAAACTGTCTTGTTCTGCTATTCTAGGCTTTTTCGGTTAATCAAGACCTTAGGTCACGAAGAATTCAGAAATCAGTCAAAAACTATTATTTTAGTTTTATGCTTTATTCGTTTATAGCTAGGTGTGAAGTATTAGATATATGCGAATTCGTATTCTGTCTTCGATCATATTTATTACATATGCTAACATTCAATTCCATTTTACATCAGTTCATCTCAGTCGGCATATGATTCTATCTTGTCCAAGGTCAATCTTTCTAGACTTAACTGACATCAATTTTTCAGATCAGTTTTAGTGCGGACAAATGCTTAATGCATGATCTTAGATTGAATAGTTCTAATACTTTTTTCATAGTTATGTTAAGCAATTCCGGATTTTTTTTTACATACATGTATATTTATTTATATATTTTTCGAGATGAAGGGATTTTTTTTTTATCATTTTTAATGTAGTTTGCGTTTTCCCCTCAAGTTGTGTGAATATATACAGTGGTACTTGGGGGATTCCACTCTTTCCCAGGTTACGTCATTGTTTTATGACATGCATTTAATGCATATCCACATATGATGTGCATGTTTACATGAAGTTCTCTGTCATTGGACAGGAGCACTTGGCAAAGATTGACAGTGAAGCTATCTTGTAATATTATGCATTGCACTCGTAGTCATCTCCAAATAGATACTTTGACCTATTAACGCAGGAGGAAAATACTTTGGAATCTACGCTTTTGGTTCATTAACACATTTCAGAAGCATCTTCAATTTGTTCCCAAAGTGTTAATGATCGTGGCATTTCACCTCCCAGACTTGTTGCCAGGTAGCGTTTGACTGCAGTTTTTAGGGGGTAAGGTTTTGTTGGTTTAATTCCCTCCCCATGGAATTTTTGTCAAAATGTCATCGACTAGGGAACATACTCGATAGGTTACGGCTTTTTATCTTGCATACCGTTGTTGATTAGATGAGCAGCCATTTTTATCGGGGCACCTGGGGCGTCAGACTAAGGAACAGAAATTTCACATTAAAGACCGAAATGTGTAAACATACATCTTCATTTGAAATATGGCGGTGAAACAGGGCTAGTAATTTATTACACATCGGTAATATTCCGATCTAAAAATAGCATACCCCACCCCCTCATAAGGTAAAATGTAGTTTGTTGAACTTCTTCTGGGAAAAAAAGGTCATGTGGTATGTGTTCCTATTTACTGTATCTGTTTACTTACTAGATATTATTGGTTTAAAACAATTTAACGCAGTATGCTTTACATAGCTCAAACACTCGAGATATACGTTCATGATTTCATGTATAAACCTATATGCAAACCTGGGTCTACTGAATTATTCAAATAGATTTATGCATGCCCGTACATAATTTTCCGTGCTAAGCATTTTTAATATGCTATGGATAGACAACACTCGAAGATGTATTTCGTATCGAAGCTAGCGTGTTGGGGTATGGGCCCAGCAAACCTTAAATATCTGGGTAACCCATGTGCAAACATTAGTCTTAAACAAATAACCAAGGGGTTAGGATCTGCTTGCCATAGAAGATTCGACTGTCCACCGCTCAACACTTTGATCTCTGGAGAGAGGCACCCTTTCGCAATGCCATTTTCATATCTTGTATTCTTGAAGGTAGTTATGAAATCGGATTTTATGGAACGTATGCTGGTTGTATTTGTTGAATGAACAGTTTACAGAGATGTTCTTGCGATGCTTTGAGGTAAAGATGGTATTTTTCACTTTTTGTTCGGAAATTTTAACTTTCATTTTCTCCAATTTATTGAATCCTTTTCGATTGTAAGTTGTCATGACTTTACTAGTACTTGTAGAGTTTTGTAATGTAGTTACTAGTACTAACAATGTTTTCTGTAGTGTTGTCAAAATGTTGACTAATATCGGTTGAGCATTTTTCTGTTACTATTCAATAAATTTTATGTAGGAGACATTGAGGAAATCAGTGAGGGTCCCATCTTTGATCTCCGTCTACAGGAATGTGATATACAACCTGTATCGATCGCAATCGACCCTAAATCCACCCCTGCCGTTAATATATTAAAGTAACATGCCAAGTTTTGCCGAATGTCAGCAAGATTTGCTACATTGATTTTGTTTTGCACAATCTGTGTAATCTTCGAAAATTTCAATATACTTTAGTAAGATCTTGAGCTGTAGGATTTTGGTCGATATTCGAAAATCGTGTTTGATGATAACTTGTACTTTCGGTTTAATGGTTATTGTATGGGGAACTGACAGTCACGTTTTGTGATGTAAGTAGCTACTTTTTAGTAGGAAAGAAGTAGATGAGAGTGTAAATGAAGTGGAGAAATGATGGTGTAAATGGAGTGGAGAGAGTTTTATCTCATCGTAAAATGGAGGATGAGATTCAACTCCTCCAACTGCACGCTACGCCAGATTGCTGCTATGGTCGTCATCATTGCTGTTACTGTCTTTGTCACCAATGTTATTATCGTCATCAGTGCTGCTATTTCAAGAGTTGCGCTGACTCCATCTCTTTGCTTGTAATGCTATCTCAAAAATCTCATGCTGATATCTCAGAGTCGCTGCTATCTTAGTGTAAATGTAATGGTTAATTCTGGGTAGTTGTTGCGAAATTGATAAAACAATTTCGATGTTGCTACATGTGGCGTTTTGCATAATGTAAAATGTCAAATTCGGAAACGAAACTGATTACTGAAAGCGGAAGTTGCTGTCCCGGCTCATAGCAGCAATGTTGACTTATTCTGAGGATGGAACGAGTTTCCAAGACAAGATCTCAAGTCTACCCATGTAGTATTACAGTTGATACTGGTGAAATACAGCTTCGGTAAGTATATTATTTATTCTAAAAGTTGTAGAATCATTTTGAAGCAATGATAATTTAGAATTAATGTGAGCATATTATTTGACTTAGTTTTATATGAAATTGAAAAACTTTAATTTTGAATTTAAATATACCGCATTTACATCTGTTTATTTACTCTGCCTATGAAATTGTTGGAACAAAGATAGAGACATTTATACAACCATAAAGTTACATGTATGAGTTTATTGTAGTTGGTTGTAGTGCTCTCGAAAAGTTTTAAAACATTCGAAGTAGGTCATAAACAGTAGAATGTTTAATGAAAAGCTGATGATCACAGCCCCGCTCAAATAGTGATTT
This sequence comes from Pteria penguin, assembly GCA_035048485.1. Lineage (NCBI taxonomy): Eukaryota > Metazoa > Mollusca > Bivalvia > Pterioida > Pteriidae > Pteria > Pteria penguin. Next base: position 48,956,494 of record CM068580.1, on the reverse strand, counting down.
AGGACATTAAGAATTTTACGTGCCAGGGCGGGTGTACTGGCCATGGGGCCATTTCCACGAACTGGGTTACCATGCATTGTCACGGGTGCGCTGTGAAATCGTTTCTTTGATATGGTAGTTATGCTATGTCATGCTTGGACTGGCGCCTTCAGCGTGTACCTTTAGTCGTCAGATGGTACGTAACGATTAGGCTTTACTCGTGAAAATCATTTTATTATTGATGATATATGCATAGCTGTGGAGAACTCATTGATGGCGGAAAGGTGGTCACCGCACATTTCTTTAGTACATGTGTTACATTAAATTTTCAAAATACAATTATTCAAAACTTACTGTTGTAGATGAGTTTAAAATGATGAACTTTTAAAACTTTTATCTATTATGTATTGTCAAAATACACAGAGATACAGTATCAAAATATCTTTCAAATATTTGTGAAAAGTTTAAAACAACTCTCTTTAAAGTTTGTTTTCCTTCTATGTTCATGATTTAACAGAAATTTACTTTTCAGATATTTGTTTGACAGCTCTGCTGATAAGGAATTTATGCCATTTACACACTAATCGTGCATACTGTATATATTACTCAATTCACTTAATAGTGTGATATATTAGTAATTCACCTACATTTTGTACAAACGATCTTTCCGACAGATACCTCGCAAAATCATACTGTCTTGTTCTAATTTTCAAAATTTGACAAATTATAAAGTGAGCACATGATGTTTTATACTCAGTTTAAAATTTGTCAAAATTTGAAAATTAAAAGCGGACAATACAGTTAATTTTTGTAAGTTGCAAATAATAATTACTCGGTTGTGTTGAGAATTGTCAACAAAATTGCAAAAAAAGAAGTAAATGTAAAGTTTTGAGAATTTATCTCATTCTGAATCGAAAAACCCATTAGTTTTGAAGTATTTTGGATACTAACGCAGAACACGAATAGTCCAGGGGTTTGTATATTTCGGCACAAATATTCACCCACTGTCAAAGTTTGGGAGATTATTACAAATGCCATTATCATAGCTCCAGCTTTGCCTTAAGAATTTTCACAAATATTGACTCTTTGTCATGCCTAATTTTGGGGTTAAATTCAATAATGCCTCATGGAACGCAAACACTTCACTGAGACTATAGCAGGGCATTTTGGTACTTAATTAATATAAACAGAAATTACTTATGTACATAAAACAGAGATGATGAGGGATGAACGAGTAATCGTAATTTTTGTCTGTCGCATTATCATTAGAGTGTAAGGTATACTATATGTATATTTCGATTGCGATAATGCAAGCCTGGGAAAATTTATGAAGGTAAATAGAAATTGATTAAGGTGCAGCCTGTTATCAGATAAGGTCGGAATATGTTTGCGCAGGTATATTGTGGTAGATCAAGTATTAGTCTACTGTCAAATCTATCTCTCTGTGTCACACTCCTCGTGTGATGTGACCGAATTGTATATCTCAAATATGTTATTAATACATACATAAGAATAAAAGGTGATAGGGGTGACTGATATATTCCCACCTTTGTGCCATCTTCTCGCTGATAATTCACAGATTCTGATATCTTTGCAGATTAGCCAACTCGAGACAAGACAAAACTTGCCAAATCGTTTCGCCCCGTGATTTGGACTCGTGATTTCTGGAGTGTTTACATTGATCTAATGTTGGAGAAATGTGTGCCATCGTCAAATTGATATAGTCTATTCGACCTGCGTACCTTTCGGGTCTTATCAGGGACCCATCAGGAATGTGGACAGTCAAGTGATATACACAACAACCAGACGTTCAGACTTTTGACATGTTTCAATAACTCTCCGAAGGTTTGAGTTGATTTCTTAGACCCGTTTTATATATGAATGAAATTTTATGTCTCTGTGTTTATTGTATACGGTTGTGCAAATAAAAGATACGCATTTATACATGTCAATATATTATGATAAATAGTTTAATTTGCAGTTCACCTTTAGTTTGGTCTTTCATGTTTTATGGCGGTTGTCACGTATGCCGAATCCCATGTAGTGCATTTGAAAAGCGAGTCGAAGAAAAGTTACAGCAATGAAGGCATGTCGTCATCATCAAAATATTTATTGTAAAATGTTGAAGAAGTATTTATTCTTATTCCACGAAGAACCCCCTTCCCCGATATTATTGAAGTGAGTTTGGGGGGTGTTTTTGGAGGGTTTTGTTGTTGTTGTTGTTTGTGCTTTTAAAGGTAGTCATAGTATGTACCTGTGTGTGTCTGTATGTTTGTCTATAATGTTTGTGTGTTTGTTATCTGTATGTCTTCTTATCTGTATGCCTGTTTTGTCTTCTTTGCCTTACTTTACCTTAGTGACAACTCATTGAAATATTAGAGTACTTGTACCTCATATTTGATATGCATATTTTTACATATAAACCTTAACATGTTCATCGACACAAAGATGTCAAACTATATGGAGCCCGACCGTGTTTGTGTATGACTTGCATATATTTAAAACAAGTTTGCACGTTACCACGCAGTTGTAGTGCAACATCGAGCGCAGTTTTTGATAAACAGTTTACTCTTAATAAACTCCTACTTATAAAACATATGTTAGAAGTAAATAAAAGTGTCATTTCTGAAGCCTTTTCTTACATATGTATTAGAATTTTAATTTTTGTAAAATCTTGAATTAGGAGCAAACAAATGAACTGCCCTATCCGTCTTTTCATCTGTGTATTTGTACGATATCTAGTCTTAGAATTTTGAAGTTGCTTTTGTTGGACTGTGACCTTTGGTTTCATCAAGGTCAACTTGTTTAAAGTTTCGACACATTTAAAACTATAATTTGTAATAATATGAAAAAAAAATTGAGATTTATTTAAGATTTGTAGAAGAGCATAAATATTTTTTCTGGAATAAACCAAGGTAAGAAACCCTTCATTTTAGCACACAACAAAATCATACATTTTATCCTCACATCAGTAAACAACCCCCCCCAAAAAAAACCCCCCAAAACAGAAACAAACAAACAAAAATAATGAACCCCCCCCCCCCCCCCCAAAAAAAAATTTCGTAGTACATGTATATGAGCACTGACTATTTCCCTGTCTTCAGTCTTTCACTGTTCAAAACTTGATACACAACACAAATGCAATTTCGTAAGACAGAAACCACAGCTGTTGGTTCAGTAGAGACTGAGCTTCCCCCTTTTTAATGCAAAAAAAGCGCTTATCTAAAGAAAAACTACAGGAAAACATAATAAAACTATAAGAGAACTTGTCTGGAAAAAGCTGAAAGGATCGAAAGCAGTTTTGTAAAACGTAATAAAATGAAATGAATATAATAAATAGAACAAGTCAGTATGCATTGCATAAAAATCTCTATTTTTCTTAGCTGAAAACGGAATAGTACTCATTAGTAAATACAAAGCGTAATGCTTTAAACGCATGTGACATGTAATAATCTAAGCAGAGGAAGGGACAAAATAATTTTGAAATAACAAAGGTCCAGAGGAGTTTGAAGCTTGGAGTTCTGCATTGTCGGATGCCTACGGTTTTTATGAGGTGTGATCAACCCCGCAGGTGTCCGTTGATGGAAGCGCCGATGCCATCTCTCGAAACAGTTTATTTATAACGAAAACTGTTCTTAAAGAAAGTCTACATTTGTATATGAGTTTTTTCTCAAGAGTACATGTAGTGATAAAGTAGTGATAGAGTAGTGACAGAGAAGTGATAGTAATTGTACGTAGAAAGTCAGTTCCTATTTCCGTTTGTAGTATCAAATGATTTTATCTTGTTTCACAGACACCTGAAATCTTATACCGAGGAACGTTCCTCGAATTAACGAATTACATAAGCGTGTCGTGTAGTTATTTACTATGTATATAGGATTAAATATAGAATAAAGAAATATGGTGTCATCACTGTTGTAAATTATAAACAACACGAAAGAAAGCTACGTAATTATAGCGCAATGCCCCGAATAGGTATGTGGGACAGGCACGGATTTGGTTTAGTAGGGTCAAACCCAGACATTCCGACAGGGGTCGAACAATCCGACAAGAGTCAAACAATCCGACAGGGGTCGAACTATGTATTGCTATGTAAATTAACTTATTCTACATTTAAATTTTCAAGAAAAGTAATTTTTGCCGAATGTTATGATGGGTGTGAACCTCCAGCCCCCACCCACCCCTTAACCACAGGATCCGCGCATGGAGAATACATACAAGGCGAAACAAAGTCGCGACGATCTCATATCTATACAAAGATAAAACAACGAGGAAATCGAAACTACTATTGAAATCTGTATAATAAAACGTTAGACAGTTTATATTGTCCCATAATTTCATCAGATTCTATGTTAGCCGTGTAGCATGTTTACATTAAGTGACGCTTGTCAAGTGCATTGCCTACTAATGCATACAATGAACAGGTTTTAAATCAACCAGCATGCACGTCTTTGGTATATTAAAAAGTAAAGAATGAAAATTTATATCGGTATTTAAAATTATTATCTGACGTCTATGAAATTCCACTCAGAAATAATGTTCCTGTCTGCCCATTTGTCTGCCTGTGTGTTTCTATCCGTTCTTTTTCTGTCAAAAATATGAAAGATATACATTTTAATGAACAGTTTCGATAATGCCGATATCTAATGTTTTCATGGAGTTATTTCACGGAAATATCTCTAAAATTATTGTTTAATTACATCTATATGGCCTTGACCTTCTTAGCAAGAAAAAGTTCTACACCACGTAGCAAAATACGACGAATCGTCAATATATGACAACACATGTATTTGCAGAAATGACTGAATATGTTTAATTTTGATCGTTTTCCAAGAATACTGCGTTTATTTTAGAGTGGTCAGGGAACAATTTTCTTTATTCAGAAGTGAAAAAACCCCGATTTGTTGTAATATGCTGTGAAGTTTTGTTCTCAGTAAAACTACTTCAAACTCTCAAGGTCTCCTACACAGAGATGTCAAGGGATGCAACAATTAATTTTATCCGTATTTAGTACTTTTCTCCACAGATGGCCAAGGCTAATTTAGGAGCTTTGAAGTTTCCTCTCTAAGAGAAGCAATCAGAGTCTCTCTATTTCACGCTCATTCCATTGTTAGCCCACCAAATAACATGTATAACTGCACCAAAAAGACGCCGCCAAAGTACTCGAGTTAAATTCCGATTACTTGATACATGACAATAGTTTTTTTTTTGTATAGTAAATAAAAAAAAATGGTTTAAAAAATCATTTACCATCTGTTTCTGTTTTGATTTATCTTATTTGTTTTATGCTGTTTTGTGTGCGCGTCGTGCGATAATCACTCCCCTGTTTTTAAGCGGTCATTTGCGAATTACCCGTCTGTCTGTCGTTCTTCCTTTCTGTCCTTTATAAGTGTTTTGGTAAACTAGTTTATAAATTAAGTCTCGCTCAAGTATGAAATAATTAAAGACGGTTCCCTTCCAAATTTTTAAAAGTTGAAAAGAATAAAGTGAAATGAGACGCGTATTGATGCAGTTTTCTGTGTTAAGTCCGCGCCATAACTTCTATGAAATCATTGCATTGTAGTAAGTTGTAAGATATGATCAAAAGCGAATTAAGGACAAAATGATCATATTTCTTTGAAAAGTAAATTGTTTAGGAAAGTTGAAATCTCAAACTGTGGGAAATTCGAATCAATTTTTTATCGTTATCAGACATCTCCTCTAACAGTTCGGAAAGTTCAGAATAAACTAAGACAAGTGATAACAGAGAGAGAGAGAGAGAGAGAGAGAGAGAGAGAGAGACTAGATTTATTCATTGTGCAAAAATGGCTCACTCCTTTCCATGATTTTTACAGTTAGGATTGAATTAAATTTCTTTAAAAATAGATTTATTTACGAAAATAATAAAATGAATAAAGGTACCATATCATTTGAAGGATAAAAATCTACGCTAGTTTTATTAGGTTTTTAGCTCACCTCACAAAGTGAGAGGGAGCTTATGCTATGACCCCGTCGTCGACGTTGGTGTCGGCGACTGTCCGGGCAATAACTCGAGAACTATTGTAGCTAGGAAGTTTAAACTTGTATGGATGATGTTTCTTTATGTGTAGATGTGCATGCTTGTTTCAGATTTAGGTCATGACCTATATTTTCCGCTCCAGTGCACATGTTCGGAAAATTTGAGTAAAATGTTAAAAAGTTTGATTTTTTATTTGGACAGTTAAAAAGTCCAAACTTGCACAAATGATGTATCTATGTATGCAAAAATGAATGCTGGTTTCAGATTTAGGTCATGACCTGTGTTTTCCGCTCCAATGCACTTGTTAGGAAAATTTAAGCAAAATGTTTGGCCACACCAAATTTATTATTAGTTTTTCAGACATATTTGATTATTTTAAAGGGCGAGCGGGCGCAAAAATAAATTAAATTAATTTTCAAAATGAAGTTGAAATTACAAAAGTTTGGCAAAATAAGGACCTTTAGAATTACGAAAGTAAAATATTTATAAGATCTGCCTCATTTTGAAAATATCGATGTCTTAAGCAATAAAAATGACTCCATTTGAAGCCTTTAAACGCAAATCATCATCAATTTGGTGTACAATTCTGACTCGGGAATCTATCAGGTTGTTTATGAAGACCAGTAACATCTTTTTTAAAGCATATTAAGGGAGCTTAGTGCCAAATCTAGAAGGAAAAATAGCTCTTAACGTTCGATTGGAAAATTCGTACGGGATTATTTTTTTAATATTAAAATTTGAAATTGGCAATTTTAGGTGCGTCGCTCTTGAAGAACTAATAATTAATTTGATGTCGCCTAATTGCCTGAAGTGTGTTTGTGTGGAACAGTAAAACACATTTAATGATAACATAGGAGAAAAAGAACACAGGTTATATAAAACTTTCATATAATATTTTTAAAATAAAAACAGCTATGAAACAAAAAACAGACGGCCGAGAGACCTACACAGAAATTAAAGGTAATGAATATCCTTGTTTTTCATTTATATGAAATATTTATAGTTTAAAAGTGACCTTATACCCACTTCAAAGAGCAATTCATTCATTTTATGGCATTATCTTCGCAGATAACAGGTCCTCGTGCACAACATTTCACCCTTTTTACCTATCGAAATAAATCATGGGACATCATTGTTAACTTTTCATATTTCAAATATATATATATATCTATTAAACCTTTATTGTAAGATTTTAGATCAATGCACTGTGTATTTGTTACACTAAAGTTTTAAACATTTATCATATTTAATTAATATTAACATAAAATACATGTAATTAGAATGATTGCCATTAGCAAATTAACTGACCGGAAGGTGATAAGTTATTAGGTAAAAGAATTTACTAAAAGAAAACGAAATAAGAAAGAATTTAGCAATTTATGGAGAAATTTACTATATAGATTTCCGTATGTGTTCCGAAAACCAACATATTAAAAAAATATATGAAAAGGGATGATCAAAACTTTGTTCCCAATTTGTCTTAAAAGAAAGCAGTTATTAGAGAGAAGGGAAAAAGTTAATAATTTCAAAAAGGCAAAACCATTCGATAGATCTTGTTTAGTCGTAACTTTTGGTGTATACTATATGTTTGTATAAAGAAGCGTTCATATTTTATAGAAAAAATCAATTTTAGATAGGGCGATTTCCATGTTAAATTTTGACGTGACGTCGCCAAGTTTCCCATAGACTCAATGTTAAACATCGGCGACGTCACGTCAAAATTAACATAGAAAACACCCTATCTAAAATGATTTTTCCGTATAAAATACGAATGCTTCTTCGTAGAAACATATAACATACACCAAAAGTTACGACTGAACAAGATCTGTCGATTGATATTAATTTTGTTAAACTATTTTAAAAATAAATAAGTGAAAATCCAGTTTTTTCGGTTTACAAAGTGAGTGGCGCGGACAGTAGTTCTAAATAAGATATTAAAATAAATTATGAATAGGGAATACAAAAACACAAGCTAAATTCAATTGAAAAAGTCAAATAATAATAATGAAAGAAAAACACTATAAATACAATAATCATTATGAATTAAGGTTCATAGTTTACATGCGGTGTACACTAATGTACTTTCAAACTGTTTAAATATTTAATTAAATGAAATATCTCTTTGATAAAGCTTTTACAATAATTTTTTTGTGCGAAGCAGCAATTTTTAAGTCTATCAATTAAACATTTCTTAAAAATATTTGTTTAAATAAATAAGAAATACATGTGAAGTAAGATCACATACTTGTATGAATTCGACATACTTAAGGGGAGTCATATCTGAAAGTGGAGTCATACTGGAGTGGAATCATACTTGAAAGTTGAGTAAACATGAACCGAGTCATACTTGAGTTGAGTCATACATTTGGAGAGTTATATTTGAGAAGAGTCATACATTTGGAGAGTTATATTTGAGAAGAGTCATACATTTGGAGAGTTAAACTTGAGAGGAATCATACATTTGGAGAGTTAATATACTTGAGAAGAGTAACACATTTGGAGAATTATATTCGAGAAAAGTAATACATTTGGAGAGTTATACTTGAGAAGAGTCATACACTTGGAGAGTTAAACTTGAGAAGAGTTGGAGAATTATATTCGAGAAAAGTAATACATTTGGAGAGTTATACTTGAAAAGAGTCATACACTTGGAGAGTTAAACTTGAGAAGAGTTGGAGAATTATATTCGAGAAAAGTAATACATTTGGAGAGTTATACTTGAACAGAGTCATACATGTATGGATGTAGGCTTGAATTGAGACACACATGTAGAGTCACACTTGTGAGGAATTGTGTGTTTATTGAATTCCGCTTGTTAGAGTAATAACTGAATTAAATTACACCTTAAAGTCATAGCTAAATGGAATCACGATTGAATGAGGGCATACTGGATTTGATGCTAACTTGAATGAAATTAAGACATATGGAGTTAAACTTAAGTGGAGTCATACTTGAGTGGAATCATACTTGAGTAGAGTCATACTTACGTAGAGGCATACTTGAATGGAGTTAAGTGTGTGGAGTTTTAAAACTTAAGTGGAAGCATACATGTTAGCAAGTTGAGATGATGTTAGTCTTATATTTACATATAATAGTTTCTAGCTCATCTTCAAAGTTTAACTTTATCAGTATGGCCACTGTATTCTTTCTCCCTTTATTTGCAGTTTTACCCCAAAGATGTGGAGTGCATATCTTGTATGGTGTCTTTTGAGCATTTACTCTACGTCTGCCAAAACAATGCAGTTTTCAGTGAGTTACCATGGCAACTTGATGGGAGGTATTCTTCATAATATTCAATTAGAAAATGTTTCTGAGTATATATATTTTTTTAATTTCTTTACTTCTCTGATATCCAGAAAGCCATTTTCTTAAACAACCAGTATACATTGCTCATTATAGGAAATCTAGAAAAATGTTGATTTTTTCTTTATTTTAGTCTAAATCTTTAATAAATCAGATATAGTTTTAGTTAATATATTCCACCTAACAAACTTTACAATTGTTTTAATATTTATCACATGGGTTATTTGAATTAATTGTTTGGTTCTTTTGGATGTTTTTCTATTACAATTTTCTTCCTTTGTTTAGCTTTACATCTCGCCAAGGCTCCACTTCACCATACACAGATGGTAACCATGGCAACAAGCTCTTTCCAGCCAACATTCATCAGATGGGATTTCCTTTTGACATTTTGTCGTTACTTCCCAAAAGTCAGCAAGCTGAACTTCTCTTTTCCACATTTACTTTAGGTATGTTGTCTGAATTTTAAAAATTAAAGATGCAATAAAAGATGATTTTTAAGATATTTTACCTATGGTGAATATTAACAACAAACATTTGATCTGTGTTACCAGTTTATGCTAATCATTTTTATTTTGACCTTTCATTATATCATTGGTCAATCCGGGTAAATATATATCTATGAAACAGAATAATTGTAATGATCTTTCATCAGTTGTATGTGAAAGTGGTCATGAAAACGTTTTCATGTTTTTGGGGATGATAAAGTATTTGGTTTATCTATGTGTAGAACATGCTGTTTAATTTTGGTATTCCAGTCTGTAAAGAAGGGAATATTGTTCTCAGCATAGTTAACATGATGGTTATAGAATGGGAAAATTTGACGTTCTTTTGAAACCTAAGTTGTTGATATTTTATTTCAAAACAATGATGAAATAATGTTATTACAGCACCAGCTAGCACAGATGACACTTTTAGAGATCAAAGAGGATCAAATGCCCTACTGATTCAACTGCTGCATCAAAAACTAAGCGACTCAAATGAAAGAGAGATAACTCTTTCTGACAAAGAATGTAAACAGTTCTTAACACTTCTGAAGGAGAGAGAAAGAGATCTTTCTAAACACCCATTTCCCTTTCCTGTAGAGTGTCATATTAGTGATGAAAAGAATATAGACATTTCCACAGATCAAAAGGAATCCAATGTTAAACTTCAGTCACCAAAAAGTACAAGATCTACTACGCATTCTAATGTGTCTGGGGTAGAGCCTCTTTCTAATATTCAGTCAGAAGGTAGAGTCCCCATGTGGAAGTGCTTTGTACGAAGTGTTAACGGCAGTAGACTTTTTCTAACTTTCTTGCCAGCTACATTTGATGATTTGTTGACTCTGGCAAATGTAGATTTGGTAGAGAGAAGATGTGAATCACCTTCGAAAAGGCAGGAGTCTGATGTGACCTTGACTGTGGCTTCAGATTCTGTATTTTCAAGTCCTCAAGGTCAGACTCAGTCACAAAATGCTACAGACTCGAATCTTGATGATGTAAAAAGTAATCCAAATGAGAATATTAACGCTGAAAAACATGTGCAAACCAACACATTGGAAGAAACAGCAGATGTGAATGAGGTCGATTCAGAGGAAATTAAAACAAAGGAGAAAAGGAAAGCACTTATAATACCTGTGTATGTTTATGAATGTTATTCCTACAACATAACAGATGCGTTGGTCAACCCTTGGACGTTTACCCTTCCACCTGACATACATGAAGATTTAACTTTCGAAGATGTGAACGAACAAGAAGAAGTCTGCCCAGTCAAGAGTCCTATGCTAAAGCGACTGTCGTTTGAAACGGAAAAAGTGGCTAGCATGGATGAACTGGAAGACTTGTACACCCCTGCTTATTTCATGAGACTTTCCCAGGAGAGACGCTCCACAGAGAATAGTGACAGTTTAGCCTCAGAACTGAAGACTCAGTGCAGTTTCTTGACTGAAGCTTATTACAGCAGTTTTGTCTATGGTAACATTTCAGGTTTTATTGCCGAAAAAATTGACAAAACTTTGACAGTCATTGAATTTGTATTAAATCTACCGTAATTTAATCAAATAAAGTTTCGTTTTAATGTAGTTAAAGCATAAAATGTTTCATATATTTTATAAGTTAATGCAAAGTATCATATCTTTATTTGAATGAAAGTATATCAGTGTTGATACTGATGCTGATTTATTTTGAGTTTTGGATCTGACAATTTGAAAGTCCCTAGGCTTTTGGATTGTTGAAGAAATTAAGACAATGTCTCACCATCATTTGTTTGAAATCTTGAATATTCTTAGTAACAGCAGCAAAAGTATTTGGCAGCAGATAAAATATTTAAGTCTGCACATCTAGTGGTGTCACTTTATACTTTTGATGACCAGCTTGGCTTGCAGTGCAGGCAATTGAATTTCAATTCTCAGATCGTTCCACTATATTTAGAGGTTGGTAACCTCTTGCTTCCATGTCTCTTTATGACTGAAAAAAAAAACCCTGCAATCGTCTAATCAGCTAATGTAAAATACTAACACAGTGAGGAAGGATATCTTTAAATCAAAGTTTTTATGCCCCTGGATCAATAGATCGGGAGCATATTGTTTTTGTCCTGTTTGTCTGTCTGTTGTCAACTTTAACCTTGGCTATAACTTTTGAACCGTGAGGGATAGAGACTTCATATTTGACATGCATACTCAACTAATGAAGTCCTTTCAGATTACACCAAGGTCAATGACCTTTTGACTTTGACAATGACCTTCATGTTAAAATTAACTTTTTGGACTTCGGTGCTGCCGGGGTCATTAGTGTTTCACAAAAACAGCTTGCTTTTTTTTTTTATAGAGATGGTCTTAAATTACTGTCTACTGTTATTTCAGGAGTCTTTCAGAGTCTACAAAAAGGCTATTATGTGGATCACGATGATATCAATGCAACTATCAACAATATCTGTACAGAGTTACTTCCCATTGAGATGGACATCACTACATTTCTCCACGCTTCCTGTAGGCACTTCCAAGAAATGGTAGAAACCGTCAGAGAGGATGCAAAATCAAAGGAGGTCAGTCCAGACCAGAATCCTTTAGACTCGCCCAGGAAACCCTCAGTCAGATTTAGTGACCTAATTGAAGAGGAAGCAGAGAGGTAAAATATTATATCAGACCTTAAATTATAAAATTAAGGTGTATTTGTACATTTCATAAAACAGGGTGTTTCATGTTTTACATAAATTTTTGTTGGTTCATTCAAATTTCCAGATTATTTTAGAGGGTGTTAGTATACATGTATTCTATTGTCCCCCACTTTTCGCTTGTTTTTTTTGGTTTATACCTATACAAATCGGTGCCTGATCTTGTACATAACATTTATTTGATATGAAACAGATATGTCCCACAATGGGTAAACATATCTATAATTTTCTTCTCAATGAAAGAAAAATGCTTTTATGCAGGTATTTCTTTCATAGTAAATCTCAATGGATTCTATTACAATTGAAAGGCATTATTCATTTCCAGAGAAACCAGTCGTAGTGATATTCCAGTCATTTTGAAACTTCCCAATGGTGCCATCAGTCTACAGATTTCCCCTGGACAACCATGTGAATATCTTGAAGGTCTTCATTCTCTCATCAAGAACAAGTTCATGGACATTACCCAGAGGTGGTTCAAGGTCGTACCCTCCGACCCCAACTTTTACTTCTACTGCCCAGACTCAGTACCTATAGAAAACAATGTAAGATTTTCTTACCAATATTGAAGTACATATATATGTATTTTTACCATACGCAGACAGTTGTAGATATTTGGTTCTTTTTTCCTCTAACCAGTTTAGGTTTTATAACTTAGATGATACTTTCCTTTCATTATTATAAATCTTTGACATTGAGTTTTACTTTGGTAATCTCAATTTTAGACCAGTTTGGATGAAAATAAATAGATAGATGCTATTTGACTGACAATCCGATTAAAACCAGATCTTTATTCGCTTCTCTATTCGTCCCTCTGTGGATATCCGCATTGGGACGAATAGAGAAGCGGAATAAAGATCTGGTTTTAATCAGATTGTTTAACTGATAAATATGTGAAAACTGAATATACTCTATAGATATTTATTTACAAACTTGATAATTTTAAAGTTTATCCTGGGATTTCCTGAAATTTTATGATGTACAATAAGCTGTTAAATTAGAATAGTGTTTAGTTACATTTCTTAGCTACTGACACACTTTGACAAGAAATTGTTTTATAAATGGCGAAATTATTAATCAGTCAAAATTTTTGATTTCAATGACATTACACAACCTGGGATTTTAATCTAAGCGTGAGAACTTCAGATCCAGTCTCGAAAACAAAGATATATTTCAAACATTAGAAGATGTTTTTCTTGAACTTTATCATTTGAAGGTGTGATTAAATTTAGATTAATTATTTTATTAGTAATAATCTATACCATATATACACTATGTAAATCAGGTAGTCTCTTAGAATGACAATTGTGCATGTCTAACACTACACTTGTGATTCTGTTCTTGATTTATGAAGTCAAATGTTGGATATCATGAACAACAAGTTTTTCTATGCTTCCGTTGACTTTGAGATATCAAAGTTTGGCTGTACATATTTTTATGTAATGAATTTAAGTACAAGTGCAGTCTGTAAGTACAAGTGCAGTCTGTAAGTACAAGTGTTGTCTGTAATTACAAGTGCAGTCTGTAAGTACAAGTGCAGTCTGTAAGTTTCAACTGAATTACTTCTTATGTTTTGATTCATTTTCACAAATTAGCTTTTAGAGAATTCTTCAAATTTGGTGATAGATCACCTTAAAGTAAGTATGGACTTTGTTTGAACAGTTTTATCTGAGAGTGTTATGTTTTTTTGGTGCTTTACATGTTTTGAACATATTCATAGACCAGAAACATATCTAATATAGATGAACAAAATCTGAAGCAAGTTCATGATTTCATCAAAGAAGTTCTTGCTTAATAAAACCTCAAAATGTAAAATGGATGTAATGGTTTCACATACTGAAGTGAGCCAGAACATTTTTGTGTCTTAGCAGGATTGTAACTTTGTGAGATTTTTCCAATTGTAGAGCACATGCTGTGCGTTCGGTCTGTTTAGATTCAAAGATATCCTAACTTAAAAACTTAACTTTTTGCTGTAAATTTAAACCGTGCGGCGGCTTCGCCTAGCCTACAAAGCATGCCGCATATAACATCACGCCATGGAGACAACAACGGTTGTCTCCGTGACGTGACGTTATATGCGGCATGCTTTGTAGGCTAGGCGAAGCCGCTGCACGGTTTAAATTTACAACATATATAACATATGCTCCTACATGGACGTCCGCTGGTGTCGAGGATGTGATATCCCCACCTCGGAACCGAGCCACTTGCAACCAATTTGAAATCTTAACTTTTTGCAACAAAATAATTTGATGCTTATGTGCAGATAAATGTATGAAAATTATTTAGAAAAAACAAGCTTGATAAGTAGAGTGCTTGGGTCATGGGCTGAGAAATCCCGGGTTTGAATCTGACTGGTGTTTGAGATGAGATTGTTGAAAGCAAGTATATAGTGTCTCAGTTGACATAAGCATGTATGAGACTGTTAAAAGCAAGCTATAGTATCTCAGTTGATATTAGCACATATGAGACTGTTGAAAGCAAGGTATAGTATCTCAGCTGACGTTTGCACATATGAGACTGTTAAAAGCAAGGTAGAGTGTCTTAGTTGACATAAGCACATATGAAACTGTTAAAAGCAAGGTATGATATCTAAGTTGACATTAGCACATATGAGATTTTTAAAAGCAAGGTATGATGTCTCAGTTGACATTAGCACATATGAGACTGTTAAAAGCAAAGTATAGTATCTCAGTTGACATTTGCATGTATGAGACTGTTTAAAGCAAAGTTTGGTGTCTCAAGTGACATAAGCACATATGAAACTGTTAAAAGCAAGGTATGATATCTCAGTTGACATTAGCACATATGAGACTGTTAAAAGAACAGTTAGTATCTCAGTTGACATTAGCACGTAACTATGAGAATTTTAAAAGCACGTTATGGTGTCTCAGTTGACATAAGCATGTATGAGATTGTTAAAAGCAAGGTATAGTATCTCAGTTGACATTAGCATGAATGAGACTGTTAAAAGCAAGGTATGATGTCTCAGTTGACATTAGCACATATGAAACTGGTAAAAGCAAGGTATGATATCTCAGTTGACATTAGCACATATGAGATTTTTAAAAGCAAGGTATGATGTCTCAGTTGACATTAGCACATATGAGACTGTTAAAAGCAAAGTATAGTATCTCAGTTGACATTTGCATGTATGAGACTGTTTAAAGCAGAGTTTGGTGTCTCAGGTGACATAAGCACATATGAAACTGTTAAAAGCAAGGTATGATATCTCAGTTGACATTAGCACATATGAGACTGTTAAAAGCACGGTTAGTATCTCAGTTGACATTAGCACGTAACTATGAGAATTTTAAAAGCACGTTATGGTGTCTCAGTTGACATAAGCATGTATGAGATTGTTAAAAGCAAGGTATAGTATCTCAGTTGACATTAGCATGAATGAGACTGTTAAAAGCAAGGTATGATGTCTCAGTTGACATTAGCACATATGAGACTGTTAAAAGCAAAGTATAGTATCTCAGTTGACATTAGCACATATGAGACTGTTAAAAGCAAAGTATAGTATCTCAGTTGACATTAGCACATATGAGACTGTTAAAAGCAAAGTTTTGTGTCTCAGTTGACAGTAGCATGTATGAAAGCAAGGTATAGTATCCCAGTTGTCCTTAGCATGTATGAGACTGTTAAAAGCAAGGTATAGTATCTCAGTTGACATTAGCATGTATGACACTTTTAAAAGCAAAGTATGGTGTCTCAGGTGACATTTTCATGTATTAGATCCTACACAGCTTTGGATGGTTCCACCACAAATGTCAAATATCTCTTCAATGCATGAAGCAGATGTTGTCACAATTTAAGTGATCTTTGTGTAATGTAAAACATGTATTTAACAAAGTAAACTTTGAAAAATTATTCTGAACCTTGATGTATCTTTCTATTGTATATTTTCTTGAAACACAGTAGATGGTCTACCCTAATGCTGCATAGTTATATCCTACAAAAGGTGCTAGGTTTGGAGTTGTTTGAAATTTGGTATTGATAGATTCATATTTTGTGTTTTGAAGCACCAGTGAATTTGTTTTATTAAAATGGGATTTGTTATTTTATTTCTTGTTGAGTTAACAACTTCAAGAATTTTATTTTCAGTCTTAATGTTTTTCGATATAATATAATCAGGTGTTCTTTTATCATGGACATGAAAAATTATATGACAATTAGTATGTTATTTGTAATATAAGTTTATTTGAAAATGTTGTTAAGGGGGTCTTAGATAGCTAAGTAGGTTACAGTGCTGGAGTTTGGACTAAATTTTTCCACTCAATTGCAGAGATCCCCATTTTAACTAAGTTGGTAGGTCTGCCAGTGTACATACTAAATGTGTGAGGTTTATGTGTGATTTTATTAGTGGGTTATTGAATACATGCTTACTTGATAGAAGTGAAACAAATTTGACTGTTCATGTGACATGGAGCAAGAACTAAAAGTGAAATATGAAAAAAATACCAAAATGTGATAGTAAAAGTGAACATTATTTCAGACGGAGGATTCAGAGCAGCCAACTGACGAGTCTGACACTCCGCGGAAACAAGGTACATCTTTCCAATGTTAATTCATTTGTAGTTCTTTTATTTATGAATAGAAATTTTTTTCCATGTTTATCTGTGTCAGAATTTTAATTTTTTGGTCTTTTGGACTTTGGTTTCCATAATAAAACTTGCTTGAATGCCTTCTGTTACATTAAGTTTTCAGTTTGATTCTAACATAACCAAGGTCTAAGTAAGTTCTGTATGAATAATTTTCCATTTCGTGATTTGCTTCATGGAACCAGCATAGGTCAATGATTAGTGTGATGAGCCTGGGAATCTGATTGGTAGCTGTCGGTTTCCTCTCCTGTCTTGGCATAACTTAGAACAATGATCACAAAGGGAAACATTTTTTTAGATGTGTGTCCATTTCATGTCTTATCATTCTGTTATATCTTTAGAACTATTCAATCAATATTGAATAGTTTTTAGATATAGTATATTTCATCCAGGAATGGTATAATGAATAAATGCTTTGTTCCAGATTCAGGAGAGCATGAAGACAATCTGGATGATAGCACCATCTTCCAGGATCAAGAGTTCAGTTTTCTGGAGCAGAAAACAGAATTTCCAGACAAGAAGTCAAATAATCCAGACATTGCATCTATTGCCTCCCAGCTTGATTCTCAAGAGTCTTTTGATGACTCTGAGTACGATTTATGTGATGATCTGATTCCCTTAAAAAACGATGATGACACACCGTTATTTCTTCACTTCACCTGTACAATAAAAGACCGAATGGAGAATGAGAATATCTCTGTCACTAAACTTGTGCCATGCTTAGGTACGTAAATGTTTCTGTCTTTCAGGTGGTGCCATGTCGAGGGATTGTTGCTAATATAAAAATGTCTCACCCATTTAACTAGAGCCATGTGCAGGCAACTACTTGGTCACTAAACTATTAACATGTGCAGGCAACTACTGGGTCACTAAAGTAAAGACATGTGCAGGCTACTACTGGGTCACTAAAGTAAAGACATGTGCAGGCAACTACATGAACTGGGTCACCAAAGACAGGTCCAGGCAACTACTAGGTCACTAAACTATAAGGCAAGCCAGTGTGGCCCAGTGGTATCGTGCTCGCCTCCTGATCGGGAGGCCGGGGTTCGAGTCCCACTCTGGTCATACCGGTGTCCTGTCTTTCGGATGAGACAGTAAAATCCGAGACCCTGGGTCGTGTTATGCATGGCACGTTAAAGATCCCTCACTGGTTTGGGTGGGTCCGTTGCAAAGGTCAAAATTTGTATACCCGGCATCAGGCAGATGCCATCACCACATACATGAAATATTCGTGGTGTGACGTTAAACAAAAATCAATCAATCAATCAATCAATCAAGTAAACTGTAAGGCATGTGCAGCCAACTACTTGGTCACTTAACTATAGACATGTGCAGGCAACTAATGGATCAATAAACTAGACATGCTCAGGCAACTACTGGGTCACCAAAGACATGTCCAGGCAACTACTGTGTTACTAAACTAAAGACATGTCCAGGCAACTACTGGGTCACCAAAGACATGTCCAGGTAACTAGTGTGTCACTAAACTAAAGACATGTCCAGGCAACTAGTGTGTCACTAAACTAAAGACATGTCCAGGCAACTAGTGTGTCAGGCAACTACTGGGTCACTAAACTAAAGACATGTCCAGGCAACTAGTGTGTCACTAAACTAAAGACATGTCCAGGCAACTAGTGTGTCACTAAACTAAAGACATGTCCAGGCAACTAGTGTGTCACTAAACTAAAGACATGTCCAGTCAACTACTGGTCCACCAAAGACATGTCCAGGCAACTTGTGTGTCACTAAACTAAAGACATGTCCAGGCAACTAGTGTGTCACTTAACTAAAGACATGTCCAGGCAACTAGTGTGTCACTAAACTAAAGACATGTCCAGGCAACTAGTGTGTCAACTGTCCTATTACATGTACATTTGCGTAATGATTTTGTGGGGGATGAATATAGTCCCAAATTCAATAGTTTCAGCTTTGGCACTCTATTGCTGGCTTATCATGATAAGATGTTTCTGTGAAAAGGAGGTTTTAAGAAATATAGTACCATATGTGAGAATTTGGTGTCACTTAAGTATTGAATAAGACTGTATTTATTAAAAGTAGGGACTTTGCATGACTAAAAATAGATTTTTAGCACTAATTAAGGATTTTTCATGTGAGTGGAAATGACAAAAATTCCAATCTATCGTGACTGGACAAAAATTTAATGAGCATTATATCCATGTAAAAAGCAGTACAAATATGTAGGGGACATCCTCCAACAAAATATATTGCACACATGGTAAGACCTCAAAGTACCCTGGTTAGGTTCAAATCTTTTTGGAGTGTTGACCCTACTATCAATTAATCAGTGAATTTTTTCTCTAAGTTGCTTACTTCACCATTGCAATAAATATCTGTGGAGAAATACTTATTATTGTTGTTGAAATGATACACTTGTATCACATTTGAAATCAAAGTTTAAGAAAGTAGCCACAAATTCAGAATTTGATTGAATACATGTATAAATTTGTTTTTGAGATATTTTATATTGCATTATGGTTCAATTTATACTTTCTGTTATTGTCCATCTTTATCAAATTAATTACTCTACGGTGTATGCATACTGAAAGATTTTAATGAACTAATAAGGTTGAAGTATGTGGTTGTATACACATTAATCACAAACTGTTGTTTCCCTTTCAGATGAGTTAGCATCTACTGTGAACCGAATTCTAGAGATCAACCTTGGACAGATGAAGATAACATTCGACATTAACTGCTTGACCTATCCGAATGATGAAGATGATATCATTTTACTACCCAGACGCGGAAGCTATCACAGGAGCATTTCAAACACCAGTCACACCTCGGACACTAGTCAGGTGGCCTCGACTCCTGAGGCAGATGTCTTAAGCTCTACTGATCCTGGGTAGGTGATCAGGATTAAAAGATTCTGTTCTTACACTAGTGCTTCATCTTATATCTTTGTGTAATATGGAAATGCAATCATTACTAGACAACATCATGATTAAAAATGTTAATAAACTGATTAAAGATTATGTAGTAAATAATGTTGGCATGATTTGACAATAGGAGGGATTTTAACCAGAGTAGTAATGCTACCACTTTGTTTATTTTTAGTCCTATGGGCCAGTCAATGTCTGATCCTATAGCACACTTGCCAAGACAGCAACATGACTCAGTTCTGAAATTCAAGGAGGAGGTAACTCTTCTGATACTTATTTAAAGATTAAATGAGAATCTACATTTATATACAAAATATTAACATTTTTTTTTTCATATTTTCTTCTAATAACAGAAATTTACACAAACTTTGCAATATTTAAGGACAGCTTTACAAGTTTGAGCCTGCGTAACTTTTGTAAGGTGCTTAGCTCTTGACCAAGAGGTCCCTGGTTTGACTCTGACTAGTGGCTTCTTGATTTTTTGTCTGTGGGATGTTAGAAGTTTCCTGTCATGGTAGAATTAGCATGTAAAAGATCCCTCACTGCCTCGGATTGGTCCATTGTATAAGTCTAAATTTCTATGCAATGCACAAAGGCAGATGCTGAAAGACGGTGCACCAGTGTGCCAATGGTGGGATCGTACACGGGACCTATTAGTCACAAGCTGATTTCCTCATTCACAGAGCCATACATACCAGGTTCTGTCACCATATAAGTGAATTAATATTGGTCTTTTAAAGTAAAACATGAAATAAACAAGCAAATATGCATGTTTATTTATACATACTTATACAATTAATCATGATATTGTGATAATTTTTTACCGGATTGCAAATCAATTCTGGTCTATGAATTGCTGAAGTCTATATGTCTGTCCATCTGTCCCGCATCAACAATTTGCTTTAAGCTTAATTTCTATCTTACAGTTTATGATACCAACTTCAAACTTGATCAGATTGTAGACATTGATGAGTTGTTCCCGACTGACTCAAAATTTGGTGACCTTGACCTCGATTTTATGCTTCAGTGAACACAGTCTGATTTTGCATTTAGCTTGATTTCTTGCATGCCGTTAATGATACCAACATCAAACATGGTCAATTTGTAGGCATTGATGAGTTTTTTTGACAAACATAAAATTTGGTAACCTTGACCTCGATTTTACCTTTCAGTGAACAATCTGATTTTGCATTTAGCTCGATCTCTTGCATACTGTTAATATTACCAGCTTCAGACTTGGTCAGTTTGTAGGCATTGATGAGTTCTTCGCGACTGACACAAAATTTGGTGACTTTGACCTCGATTTTACACTTCAGTGAACACAGTCTGATTTTGCATTTAGCTTGATCTCTTGTATACTGTTCACGATACCAACTTCAAATTTGGTCAGTTTGTAGACATTGATGAGTTTTTGTTGACCAACACAAAATTTAGTGTCCTTGACCTCGATTTCACGTTTCAGTGAACACAATCTAATTTTGCTTTGCAATCGTGTCATACGGTCTTTGACAGTTTCTTCTTAATAACTTTTGATCATTATACGCTCAATCTTGAATTACTTACCATATTAATTTTGAATGAATCATCAGTATTTTCCTTATATCATTGTCAGATTTAATTAGTCATACTACGTAACTAACAAGCTTTTGACATTTGCTTTTCCAGTTAGAATGGCTTTTGAAAGATGAGATTGTATCGTCTTTGTTACACATGCAGCCAGTGCAGAAGGACACACTTCAGTATGCTATAGAGCATATCAAGCTGTCATCCATCAGGGGGAAACCCACTTGTTCTCATGAACGAATCTCCCTACATTTTGTGTATGGAGCCGAACACAGTCTGAAAAAGTTCAGTGAAGTAAGTGAAACCTGTGTATAATACTTGCAGCATCTCCATCATTATTTAATGATAAGAAGGTCCTTGATGTCCTAATGACCTGAAGTCCTGTAATGGGGCTGTGGCCTTTTTACTTTTGTCAAGGTCAGCTAGTATTGTTACTGCTTCTACTACTACTATTAAAAATTAGCAAAAATAGATGTCAAACAACATTTATCTGGTGAAGAAACAGCCTAACAAGCTAATGTTCTGCACTGGAACTGTGGCCTTTATACCTTTGTCAAGTATAGCTAGTGTTAAAAATCAACAAATGTCAAATAGAAAATTACCAAGTGAAGTAACGTCCTAGCAACCACTTGATGCTATCATGATCAGTCTATGTGGTCCTTCTTTGTCGGGTGGAATCCATTTTAAGTTTTAAACTTTCCTTTGGATTAAACGATTTTCACCCGACCAAGAATACTTTTGCCAAAAATTAAATTACTTGAGAGCCATGCAAATAGAGATGGACATATTCAAAAGTTTGTTCTCAATCTCATGTCTGTTGGCATTTACCAGTAAGATGTGGCACACTCTTTAGCATTACTACCATGGCGAAGGTGTATGAGAAGGTTGGAAGTGTTCTTTAGGTACTTGGGTTTACTACCTCAATATGCAATGTCAGCCAACTAAGTCATGGTTGAAATAACACTAGAATGGTACTTAACAAATGAAATTTTGGACTGTCTATAAAGAGTTTGATTAGACTTTTTAGATGCTTTTATTAGGGGAGGAGCTTTAATTAGGGGAGGAGGGAGGGCGGGGGGCTTGTAAATATAGATCTGTATATTTTGTTATTATTTTACATGTAGAAAGAAACACAAGGAATGATGTACAGGAAGTCATTAAATCTAATTGTCAGCATGATTTGACTAGATTTTTCAGATGAGGACCTTTTGACTTGTTGCTTAAAACGGCGTAAATAAAATTAATATGTATGTGGAAGGTATTCATTGCACACAGTTTCAGTACCAATAGGTTTGATTGTTTCAATATCAAAATGCATATTTCTATATTTTGTACAGTGTTTAACATTTGCTTTTGTATATGAATCGTATCATAAGTTCTTGACATAATTAATACTTTGTTTTCTTCAAGGAGTATGAACGTTTACATCTTCAAGGATTCAGACTTATCCAAGTGGATAACTTCTACTACTGCGTAAAAATAAAACCCCATAACTCTCAGTCATTAAATGCATGTGCATTGAACTCTGCCTTGGTGGAGCTTAGCAGGGAAGGTACTCCTGCCATGCAGCCGAGCCTCTCTTTGAACAATCTCCAGGAGGATACCCTGATGTCAAGCGAGGCAGGTGAACTGAGGACATACGTCTCCCCTGCATTTATATCACCAGAGTATGCCAAGTACTCTGCTCCGGTACTGTCTTCAGACCTCAGTGAAGATTCAACACATTATCTCTTCCCAAAGGGGAGTGCTGAAAAACAGAAAACAAACACGGAAAAGGGGGAGAGTAAAAAGGTAGGGACTAACACTGAACATGACAGCAAAGCTAAACCGACTTCTCGCAGAAGCTCAAAAGAATCAAGTGGAGGGTCTGGTAGAATTGTCAGACTTGATTTTGAACAGAATTTGAATACACCTCCGAAAAGTGAGCAAACTTCAGAATGCCCTAAGGATACGGATAAACAAGTTTGTAAACCTCAGATCCAGACTTCACTATCTGCCACCGATCGCAGTGCAAGTGTTGGTGATTCTTCAGAGGATGTGACTCTGAAGAAGTCCTCAAGTTTTGCGGGGTTTCACAACGAACAGAGTCCAGATGCCTACAAAAGTCAGCAGTCCTTGGCAATTTTGCCACCTTTGCTTCCCAAGCCTGGTGTGCCACAGTTACCCTCTCTTGGTCGACTACGTCATTCATCAGCACCTTCTAGTCAGGGTACACCCAGAAGTAAAGCCTCCACATTGCCTCAAACTCCCTCTTGGATTTCATCCAGGGGTAGCTATACAGAGGAAGGTAAGTTTCATTTAAACGATTTAACTCTTTTGTATTTAAATATGTTTACAAGATACTGCATCAGAAAAGCTTTGATCTTTGATTTAGATCATGGTTACTTCAACATGCCTTTATATATAATATTTTGTTCTGAAGTTATGTAACCTTGACCTTTGCTATAGGATATGATGGTGACTCTAGTGAGAGTGGGGAAGGAACGACAGCTTTCAGTGATCTAAGTGGCCTCCAGCAACCAATACCCAAATTCTGGTTAATTATGCAGGTCAACAAAGAAGCCGTAGACATCTACTATCACTGCAGGTAAATATGACACTTCATTGTGTGACATGTTGAGGACACTTCATTGTGTGACATGTTGAGGACACTTCATAAAGCACCATTTTGAATGTTTTATTTCGTGCATCCCAAAAAATTTCAATTATGTATGTAACAAGCTTATTTTCATCAGAATTTTATTTATATTCTATTATTTTGATACCCTAAGTTAGAATTGCTTTTGGGGATTTATGGTTTGGTTTTCTAATTGACTGTGTTCATGTCAGAGATTTTTTCTTTGTTTAAACAAACAAAAGCACTCATGTTTTACACTGTGCTTTCTCCTCTGTATAAAAGTTGAAATATTATAAACAAACACATCGACTTCAATGAAGTATTATAATCAAACACATTGACATCGTTGAAGTATTATAAGCAAACATATTGACTTCAATGAAGTACGACGCCGGTGTGGCCTAGTGGATAAGGTGCTCGGCTCTTGATCGAGAGGTCGCGGGTTCGACTCCCGCCCGGGGCACACTGGTGTTCTGTCTTTCGGATGAGACAGTAAAAACCGAGGTCCCGTGTCACAGTAGGCGTGGCATGTAAAAGATCCCTCACTGCTTCGGATGGGTCCGTTGCAAAGGTCTAAATTTGTATGCAATGCATCAGGCAGATGCTGTCACCATATACGTGAAATAATTGTGGAGTGACGTAAAGCAATAATCAAACAAACAAACAAACAATCAGTGAAGTACTATAAACAAACACATTGATTTCAATGAAGTTATTATAAAAAATGCATTAACTTCAGTAAAGTATTATAATAATGCATTAACTTCAATGAAGTACTATAAACAAACACATTAACTTCAATGAAGTACTATAAACAAACACATTGACTTCAGTGAAGTACTATAAACAAACACATTGACTTCAATGAAGTATTATAAACAAACACATTGACTTCAGTGAAATATTATAAACAAACACATTGACTTCAATGAAGGATTATAAACAAACACATTGACTTTAATGAAGTATTATAAACAAACACATTGACTTCAATACAGTATTATAAAAAACACATTGACTTCAATGAAGTATTATAAACAAACACATTGACTTCAATGAAGTATTATAAGCAAATACATTGACTTCAATAAAGTATTATAAATACACACATTGACTTCAATGAAGTATTATAAGCAAATACATTGACTTCAATAAAGTATTATAAATATACACATTAACTTCCATAAAGTGCTATAAACAAACACATTGACCACAATATCAGTATATCAATCTGACTGACATTTTACAGAGAAGTGGGTCAGATCAAACATGATGATGCAATGTTGGAACAGAGAACTTTATTGGAGCAGAGAACTTTACTCTCAAATGTTAAGAAGAGTGTTGATGGCCTCTGTAGGAAGGTCAATCAGGTAAGTTATCTAAGTGTTGATGGCCTCTGTAGGAAGGTCAGTCAGGTAAGTTATTTATTTTAGATATTAAATAAAGATAGACATCAAGGAAAAAAGAACTGATCTCTGTGTAAGATCAATTGCGCAAGTTTTGTGTAAGATGATTTTATGAAGTGTAAGATCACAGAATCAAGATTGCTTTGAGCAAATCTGTAACATCATGTGAAAATTATCTTATTGCAATATTCTATAATAACTGTTGTTATAGTGTTTTGTGAATATGGCTTAGATGAATTTGATTTCTTTGTTCAAATTTTAATGAAAGTGTTTGTCAGGTATAAAGAGATAGATGAAGGCAAACTCAAGTAGAAGGTCTCTGTTTCATAGCAGTTCATATTTAATCAAGGTGAAAAAAGGTGTAATATTAGCAGAAGATATTATAAAGATTTTGAGTTATTCAATCTCTGAAACCCATTAGGGATAAAAATGTCAGAATGGATACTGTTTATGGTTTTTTTTCTTTAATTCTGTATTTGAGTAAAGTTAACACTGTTTGTTCTCAAAATATGTAATATATATTTCTTTTCCTTTAGCAACTTTTACTGAATGACCTATATGAAACAAGAATGTGTAAGAAGCTCTTAGTTCCTGAAGCTGATGAGGATGTCTCCTGGAATGTAGACAAGAGTTACTTCCCTGGACAACCCCCTTCTTCACACTCGGACGAGGACGAGGAGGAGCTAGAACCAGAACATCAGTATCTGGCTGTGGAAAACAAATACTTACCCGGACACTTCGAATGTGAATGTGTCCTGATGCATCAGTTCTTTATACACCCAAGGTTAAAAACAGGTCAAGGTCGTGCCTTGCAGAGAGGTATGTGGAGTGTTAGAGGGCAAGGAGTCGAAGTGTTTAAATTCAAGATTTTACAGCTTACAGAAAAAACTCATTTCTTTAAGTTCTAAAAAGGGTGATGTTGTCTGAATAGGTGAGAGCCATATACTAGAATCCTCTGTGGCCTCATATTTTTGAATTGCACCTAAGCTGGTGTGGTTCAGTGGATGAGATGCTTGGTTTATGACTAAAAGGTCCCAGGTTCATCTCCCACCATAGGCACACTGGTGTACTCTGTCTTTCGGATGAAACAGTAAAAACTGTGTAGGTGTAGCACGTAAAAGATCCCTCACTGCTTCAGAAGAATCCATTGCAAAGGTCTAAATCTCTATGCAATGCATCAGGCAGATGCCATTTCACATATGTGAAATAATCATGGGGTGAAGTAAAACAATAATCATTCAATCTAAATTGCACCAGGGTGTGTAGATTTGTAGTGCTGATCAGACAGGTTTTAGGTGCTGGTCAGACAGCTGATCGAGAAGCTCCATAATGAGTCTTTCTGTCAACTTACCTGCCGTATCTTTTAGATAAGATGGTAAAAACTGAGGCCCTATGTCATGGTGATTGTTAGCATGTACAAGATCCCTCCCTCATCCATTCAGATTGGTCCATCATACGGGTCTAAATTTCTGTGTAATTCATCAGGCAGGTGCCATCTCCGTATAAGGGAATTGATCTTTGCGTGAGAACAATATGAAAACAAAATTTAATAATCGGTAGATTCTCTTTAGTGCATTGGTGAAAAATTTATAGTAACTTTATGGACATTTGTTGATTTATGTAAATGATGATATCTAAATACCTCCATATTGCTTATAAAGAAAGGAGATTCAGTATGAGAACATTGTACTTCTTATTGTTAAGCCTTCCAGATCTGCAGTCTTTATTATCAACTTACCATTTCCAAAAGGTATTCGAACTATAGAACTTAAAAAAAAGGTGTCGTAAGAGGTTTTGAATCAGAATTATCTATATCCCTTCAACAATTAAAACTTCCCACCATCAGATTATGCAATGTTTGAATGGAAAAAAGAGATAAAATTTGACCTTGATTTTAATCGACCTCCAATTTAAAGAAGTATGAATGTGATGATACAATATGTTCTTCATTTGAATGTTTGTTTTGCTTGTTACAGGTGTGCAGGTATTGAGATCAATTCTCAATCGTTTCTCTGTCAATAACAGATCCAATATGTTTGTTATCAAGGAGACTGAATCACAAGCTGTTTTCTACTTAAGGTAGGTAGAATTCAAACATTTATCAGTAGATTTCAAACTTTATCAGTAGAATGCAAACATTCATCAATAGAATTCAAACATTTATCAGTAGAATCAATAGAATTCAAACATTTATCAGTAGATATCAAACATTTATCAGTAGAATGTAAATATTTATCAATAGAATGTAAACATTTATCAGTAGAATGCAAATATTTATCAATAGAATGTAAACATTTATCAGTAGAATGCAAACATTTATCAATAGAATGCAAATATTTATCAGTAGAATGTGAACATTTATCAGTAGAATGCAAACATTTATCAGTTCCATAGAATGCAAATATTTATCAACAGAATGTGAACATTTATCAGTAGAATGTGAACATTAACCAGAAGAATGCATCAATTTTTTCTTGGTTCTTCTGAGAAAGTTGTATACTCCTTTAATGTAAAATCACATGGTGTGCAGTGTATTAAGTATATATTTGTTAAGTGTAGTCAGCATTATAGTCTTTAATGGTAACCGATCTTGGATGGTGCTGACTCCACCAAAATAAATACCTGCTACAATAAATGTAAAACCCTTTATATTTTTTATTGCTCTGAGCCAGTTTTAAATTTGAGAACTTTTTTCTTTCAGGTTGAAAGAACATTGTGCTGGGTTGGGTCCTTTGTCACGTCAGATCTCAAGTATCAGTACAGAAGAACTGGGATTATGTGGTATGAATAACACTTTGATTCATATCATGTTTTTACATGTATCAATGTGGTCTTGTGACCTTGAAAACAAGCAGATGGATTTTTTAATGATGGGACTGCTCAGGCATAAAGTATTGATTCATTTATGTATGGAAACAGTATTTATAACCAGTATATTGTAACACCCTTTTTACAGTAAAAAGTCATCTTGAGTTTTTGTTTATATGCATTTGATCTCTTTCAGACTTTACTTTTTTAGTCATATCCATGTACAACAGAGGATTTTGTTTTTCAGATTCGGCTTCATCTGTCATATTACACCAGTTGAAGAGGGATGAGCAGGCCATGCTGTGTCCAGACAAGGATTTTGACAGCATGTCCGTTACTTCAGCTGGTAGCAGTTCATATCGCAGTCATCAGGACTGGATTGAATTACATGTACATGGCATTCAGAAAACAGGTATGGAAAATATTGATTAGCTTAGGCTCACAAGTACACGCTGTAACGAATGTTGAAATGTACCTATCAGATGTACTAGGTAGTTTATTAAGTGGTAGCAATATGAGAACATTGTACTTAGGCACACAAAGAATAATTTGCAGAAATATACTGTAATGTATTTTTGAAACATAGACATGGATTTTACATAGCTTTATATTTGTCATCTCTTAAACTGCTTGATAAAGTCTGTGAGGCCGAAATTTGCAGTATAGAGTGTTTGTGTTCTTTCACTTATACTGTAATGGAAACATAAAGAATGAATGTGTTGTTGTTGGTGTATATGGATAATGAATCCAGCATATCGAGGGCAAATTCCTCAAAATCTGCTTTCGTTCCGTGTCACGGTAGGCGCAGCATGTAAAAGATCTCTCACTGCTTTGGTGGTCTGTTGTAAAAATGTAAATTTCGGTGTAATGCATGAGGCTCATGCTTTCCCCATATATATGTGAAATAATCATGGAGTGGCATAAAACACTAACTAACCAATCTATAAATGCATGAACTTCTAGTAACTTCAATTTACCACTTGGCATGTTCTATTTCAGTTTAAATTTATTGATGATATGTACAATAGTTTTGAACATTTTAGGAAAAAATCATTTTTTCTTAATTCTGAAAAACACTAATACAATTCTTCATACAACACTTGTGTTCTTGGGCAATGACTTAGATGGCCATTGTACACCATAAAATATGATTGACCTTCATACTCCATCATTTATAAAGTACCATGCTCTAACTTTCAAATGTTTCCATCAGGAAAAGAAATCCAGTGTGACCTGATTCAGCTACTTCAAAACAAGTTAGATGACTCCGTCTTAGACATTATATCTGTACAGCTCAATAGAAATCCAATGAGTAAACTAGCACCAGATGATGTACATGTAAGTATGTATGAGTAATCTAGCACCAGATGAGTACATGTAAGTATGTATGAGTAAACTGGCACCAGATGATGTACATGTAAGTAGGTATGAGTAATCTAGCACCAGATGATGTACATGTAAGTATGTATGAGTAAGCTGGCACCAGATGATGTACATATAAGTAGGTATGAGTAATTTGGCACCAGATGATGTTCATGTAAGTATTTATGAGTAATCTGGCACCAGATGATATACATGTAAGTATGCATGAATAAACTGACACCAGATGATGTATGTTATGTAGGAGCAATATGGCACCAGATGATGTACATGTAAGTATGTATGAGTACACTGGCATCAGGTGATCTACATGTAAATATCAGTCAAACCTCGTTATCTCGAAGTCGGAGGGACCGTGGAAAATACTTCGAGATATCCGTAGTTCGAGATATCCAAATTTCGAGTTTAGGATTACAAATCTTGCAGTTGTTAATGTACGCCGATTCATTTGACATTTGTGATTGTTATAGTAGATGTATGAGATATACATGTATTTATCAATAAATACGCAAGAAGATGTGCATATTGTATGGTTCCTTAATAATTAATCTGAATCTCATCATACCTTTTATATTTTATGAATATATAGAGAATGTACTCCAAAAGTGAAAACATCATGTTTCCTTTTCAGTAACATCGTAATTTAAATCCAATACTGGATATAACTGTCTTATACTATACCTAAAACCGAGGACGGGCTAACACGTAAGACAAAATAAAGACACACGTCATAATTTGATTTAATTACTATTAATTTGCATAAAAATACAGAAATACACACGGATTGGAAAAAGTAATAATTAATGAATAGTGTAAAGAAATTTCTTTAAACGCAGGCATGAAAAAGCACTAATTACAGTTAATGTTAATTATCTAATTTTGTGTCGAGTTTAATAAGGTATCATAATTTATTAATATTTGGTATAAATAACAGGGTACGCACGGACGCGACCGACACGGTCAATTGATCACACCACGCGAGCGACCTGTCATTTAGGGTAAACGCCGGGGGGAATATTGTCAATAAGAAGCCAACTTCGAGATAAACCAGGTAAATAAGAACTTCGGGACTTGAAAATGTATTCGAGATAAGCATGGTATTCGACATATCAGTGTTCGACACATCCGGGTGAATTCAATCATAATATGAAGGATTTTTTTCTGGACCGACGTTCGACTTCGAGATATCCCGGGTATTCGAGATATCAGTGTTCGAGATATCGAAGTTTGACTGTATGTATGAGTAAACTGGCACCATATGATGTACATGTCAGAATGTACAAATGTATAAATAAATTAAAACTAGTTGATGTACATTTAAGTAGCTGTGAGTACACTGGCACCAGAAATGTACATGTCTGTATTAGTACACTGGCACCAGGTGATGTTCATCATGTAAGTATGAGTAAACTGGTACAAGATGATGTTCATAGAAATATGTTTTAGTAAACCGATACCAGATGATGAACATCTAGGAATGTATAAGTATGTAAGTACTATAACTACTTGACCTAGTTACTTCAAAATATATCTGTATAATATTTGTATCAAAATTGATAATTGAAGATGATTATATTTTGAATACATGTATATGAAATTTAACTTTTTCGTGATGATGGCTAATTTCCCAATGAACCGTTTGAGATCTTTCAAAATCAAATTAGCCTGTCACAGATTTTACAAGTCATAACCCTACTTGTACCTCTGTTTGAGTTAAATGTTTGTTTTTGTTGTATAGTTTATTCAGCCCTTCACCTCTCCAGCCAGTAGGGTTCTGCATTACATCATACCGAGTCACGCTATGACCAACCTTCATGCAGTCAATTACTACCTACGACAAAATCTTCTACAGTTCTCACACACACCAAATTACAGCGACTCCAAACCAGAAAATAGGTTCAGGGTAAGAATTTTTATGTCGTTTGTAGATTTCAGTATCCTGTCTAACTGTGGGACCAGTTAGAAGGACCAGTGTCAACCTTAAAAGTATTTTAATGAGATGTTTAACTAGTATGGGTTTGGTGATAAGAAGTAAAATTTCAGCAAATTGTTTTTTATGTTTTGCATATTCTAAAGCATTGAATTTGGTGTAGGTTGTTTAATTTGTTGTCAGACTTTAATCTTATATTTTAGTTACATTATGACTGGACATCAGAGTCTTGTGACCGAACTTTGTTAAAACTGCGAGTTCTTGCAAATTTGTCGTTTTAATGAAAGATTACAGAGAGGTGTATAGGATATGATTGGTATTGAATTGTTACTGAATTAATACACGTCATTTAAGCAGCACTTTCTTAGTTTTATGTATTGCTTTTATACATTTAATGATTTCTGAGCTTACTTACCGGGTATTTTTGAATGTTTATCTATCAAAACTAACTTTTACATTATTCTTCATTATGATGGGACTTTATATAAAGTAAGTAATTGCATGTTTAGTTTTATATGACATACATATATATATATATACTACTATTCATTTATTGCTGTAATACGCTGGTCTATTTTCATTTCATGACACAGCATTTAAGGCTGAATTTGATTGTTATGATGTCATGTTAGGTCAGATAAGTTGGACATTTGATTATGATGTCATAGGCATAACAAGTGAGATTGATAGTCAACGTGCTATCATTTTCTTGTCGAAAAATGGATTGGTGTTAGTGGTACTACGGTCTTGACAAACTTAATTACAGTCAAACTTCGATATCTCGAACACTGATATCTCGAATACCCGGGATATCTTGAAGTCGAACGTCGGTCCCGAAAAAAATCCTTCATATTATGATTAAATTCACCCTGGATGTGTCGAACACTGATCTGGCGAATACCATGCTTATCTCGAATACATTTTCATGTCCTGAAGTTCTTATTTACCCAGTTTATCTCGAAGTTGGCTTCTTATTGACAATGTCCCCCACGGCGTTTACCCTAAATAACAGGTCGTTTGCGTGGGGTGAACGTGTCGGTGTACAAAGCCGCAGTAAATACATAATCAATTGTGTCTGTGCGTACCCTGTTATTTATACCAAATATTGATAAATGATAGCTTATTAAACTCGACACAAAATTAGATAATTAACATTAAATGTAATTAGCTATAGTGCTTTTTCATACCTGCGTTTAAAGAAATTTCTTTACACTGTTCATTAATTATTACTATTTCCAATCCGTGTATATGTCTATGTATTTTTATGCAAAGTAATAGTAATTACCGGGTAAATCAAATTATGACGTGTGTCTTTATTTTGTCTTATGTTAGCCCATCCTCGGTTTTAGGTATAGTATAAGACAGTTATATCCAGTACATGTGTATTGGATTTAAATTACGATGTTACTGAAAAGGAAACATGACCTTTTCAGTTTTGGAGTATATTCTCTACATATTCATAAAATATAAAAGGTATGATGAGATTTAGATTAATTAGTAAGGAATAATACAATATGCACATCTTCATGCATATTTATTAATAAATATATGTATATCTCGTACATCTACTATAATAATCACAAATGTCAAATGAAGCGGCGTACATTATTAACACCGCAAGCAACTGCAAGATTTGTGATCCTAAACTCGAAATTTGGATATCTTGAAAAACAGATATCTCGAAGTATTTTCCACGGTCCCTTCGACTTCGACTACCGAGGTTTGACTGTACTAGTTTGCACCATCTGTCAAATTACACAATATAAACATAAAAGACAGATAACGCACTACATATATATGTATGATAAAACATGTGTAGAATTTGATATAATTTTCAGGATGTTTGTGGAGGTTGTTCTATGCCTATTGCTGATGATCAAGTGTTTCTTTACATCAGACCCCATTCATCTGGAGGCAAAGGTAAGCTTGGAGAATAAGAAAATGTCTGACAAAGTGAAAGCATCAAAAGCAAAAAGTATCTTCATTTGCTTAGATTAAAGACAAAGTTTAAGATTTAAAAAAAAGCTTTCTACAAATTTTTTGATTGATGGAGATATACCCCTCAGAAAGACTGATTCATTTCGCATTA
The DNA here is from genome assembly GCA_035048485.1 of Pteria penguin. Lineage (NCBI taxonomy): Eukaryota > Metazoa > Mollusca > Bivalvia > Pterioida > Pteriidae > Pteria > Pteria penguin. Next base: position 48,922,767 of record CM068580.1, on the reverse strand, counting down.
TTAATAGGAAAATATTTCTTTTTTTCTTGAGTATACCACCGTCCAATGAAAAATTATTATTAGCATCAAAAGTGAGTTTGTTTTGGAATTATTTGTCTTGACCACAAAATTATATGTGTAAAAGTTTAGTGAAGTGAATTGGAGGAAACTTTTGGGAATTGCTTATAAGCAGTCATATGCACTGTTTCATGAAAAAGTTAAATGATGGTAAAAAAATTATGAACTTGATTATCAAATGTTCAGTATTATGATGAACTCTTATTTCTAGTTTTCCTAAGTTACATTGATTGAATCTTGTCTTATATCTAGCCAACAACAAGATACGGATTTTATATTTCCAGGAATAGCATGTATCCGTTTTAGTGTGGTAGATGGACAAGGTAACAGTGTGAGGATTCTTGGATGCCATAAACCCTCTAGAACTGGATTTACTCACGTGGAGAATTCCACAGATCATCAAAGTCTAATGAAGGTGGAAGCCTACCAAACAGATTTCAATATCAAGCCAGGTAACCACATAATAAAATCTTATTTTACTGGGCATCTACAAGATAAGACATAAAATCAAATCGCTTACCCACAAATCACTCCAGGAATGGGTTTCATTATTCAGACTGTTCCAGTTGATCCAGTTAGTTTTCCAAATGGAAAATCTCTGGATCTGTTGCTGCATAACCTACAGCTGATCCAGCTTGATCCAAAATGGTGGCATCCATGGTGAAATTTTGGTTTTTGAATATAATGAACAAATTGTACAGAAATACTGATTGATTTTATTATGTTTTAGTCCAGAATTTAAGGATATATTTAGAACTGCATGTTTGAGTTAATTTTACAGGATTGGTAGTGTTGTGTAAATTTGAAATTAGAACTTGTGGAACAAATAAAAAACATTCATTCCTGTATGAGATTGAAATCAGTATGGAACAGTCCAGGTAATGGTACGCTATCCTGGTATACACAAATTAATCAAGATATGGTTCAATCAAGTTAAAGTATTACACCCAGGTCAAAAACCCAAATAAATTGATGATTGGATAAAAGGATTGAACAGGATTAAATTCTGTATCACTCCGAATCCCATGCTAAAATGTATTACAACTGCTACATTGATCTCTTTTTAATGGAGCCCATGACTTTTCGCACTTGTGTAAAGCTGATGCAGTGATGTACATACATGTAGTATAAGTCACAGCGTTTTATGTTGATTTTGAATTAAAGTTGACAGACAGCTCATACCATAATAAGATCTTTGACCTCTATAGATCCTTTACGTTAAGTGGTAATGTCGTCCATAGATCTATACTTTTGTGTAGCTTTTGCTTCAACAGCTATTGGGTTACAGACAGCACTTGTCAGGTGGTGTTTGTAAGTCTCATTTCTTAAATACATTTCTTTTCATTTTACATAACCCCACATGAATTCTATTTATTTGTACATAACACAATATCAACATAAATAACAGTATGTAGTGGAAAATAAAGGCCGCAAATATTTTAATGACAAATAATGAACTTTTGCTGGAGAAAGGTATGAACAGGATTAAAATCTTGTATTTCATTGAATCTTATGCTAAAAGGTATTATTATTGTTTTATTTGCCACCTTTGTTTTGATGAGACTTAGACTTTATGTGTTTGCATTTGCCATTCTATCTTGATTAAACTTTACTCTCAAAATTAGATTTGAGATCAGCCCAGGTGCTAGCATTATGATAAACAAAATCAGTAATGTTACCGAAAAAATTAGACATAGATTTAAATCAGGCACCAAAACTATTCATAAAATCAGAGCGGGCACTGACAAAATTGTATACTTGATCAAACCAAGTACAAACAAAATTATGTACAAAATCAAATAAAATAAAAATGCAATGCATCATAGTTTGCAAACATGATGTACATGTACTTACATGTGTTGACACATTAAAGTTGAAACTATCTCAACAGGTTTCAAGATATTCTATAGATGATTAAGAAATATTCTTTATAGAAACGTTAATATACGGTACAAATTTAACTGAAAGAGTATTTATAAAAGTTAAATCTTGACCTATATTTTCTGCTTGAATAGCCAGATTTGTGGTCTAATGCAAAACTTTCTTAAATGTTTCTGAGCATTTGGTATCCATATATATCTGTTTTTCTCTCATATATTTAAATTTTTAACCATTTTGAATATGCCAAGAGTCAACTGAACCTTTGGTGACAGGATATTTAAAGAAGTTATACAACACTGGTACAGTATAGGATCATTTATTACACTTGATACACTTACAGGTCCTACAGCACTTATACAGTTTAAGATATGGGAGAGAGGATCAGCAGACCTAAATACTCTTCAGGAGAAGCTATTCGGGGCAGTTCGTCATATGCTGTGTGATCTAGTCACTGAATTTAACTATCTCACGGCATCAGTGTGTACAGTACCTCAACACTTACAAGAGTCCTTACCAACACCTGTGATATCAGCTCCCACATCACCTCTGACCAAGGGTAAGGATCATTGTTTGATACATGTATATTGTATCTACTTTTATCTTTTCTTAGAAAAGGTTTCCATCAAGTGTATCAGCAGTTTGAATGCCCAATACTGTCACACCAATATAGGGTGAAAGTTTTTCTGTAGAAATGTAGTGTTTTCTATTGTTATTTCTAATCATGTGGGGTCACTTAATATGTAATTGTACCACAAAACTTTCATTTTACTAACTTGGTTTGCTATCGTTATTATCGTGTAGTATCGTATGGAATATATACAATTGTAAAACAAAATCATTATTATTGCATATTATCGTATGGAATTTATACACATCTGTCTTTAGTATAGTTCAACAAAGAAATTCATAGATATATGATGGAAATACAAAAATAAATAATCAGTAATTCAAAGAATATATTTGAATTTTTTTTTCTATATTTTGCTCAGTCTCAATTAGATTATGAAAGGAAAATGTTCATAATATTCTTGGAATCCTTTTTTTAGCCTAGTATTATACATGCAGTAGAAATACTTTGAAATGCTTCCAGAATCACAAGCCTAATAGTCTAAAATGTTGGACTGAAGCATGAAACTTGGGTCTGAATTCTTTCTGTAGAGAAAATTGACAGGAACTGAAAAAAATAAACTTTTCTTAGTAGAATATCACTCAAAATTCATCTCACCATTCACTTGTCTTTGTCCAAACTATGATGCTTCCATATCAGATAGTTTGATGAAAGGTCAGTAGCAAGCAATTCTGAACATCCTTTGGCAAAATTTTTCCACTATTTTCTATTTTTAGTTTATGGTTAATTCCAATATGATTGAAAAAAGTGGAAATACAGAAACAGGATGTTAATGTAAAATACAAAAGTAACTGGAGTCAAATGACTGACACTAACAACAATGTACCACAGTGGACATTCACAGACCCCTGAAATTTAGAGGTGAGACCAGGTGCCCTGGAGGAGTGAGCATCTCCTGTTTGGCTAGCCACAACCACCATGAATGCCTTTAAACACTGACGAAACAAATATAATTCAGCACTATATATATACATGGATGTGAACAAATACTGTGTAGAAAGTGCCACAGCCACACAACATCAGGAAAAAGGGTAAAATAACACTTAAGTCAAACCCTCCACAGTGAACTTTTTACGAGCTCTACACTGCAAAGGGAATAAGTGTGATGTGATGTTAATGTAAAAAAGAAAGTAACTGATGTCACATGACAGTGGCACTAACAACAATGTACCACAGTGGATGTTCACAGACCTCTGAAATTCACTTGCTACAGGACTTATATCAAATTTTCTTATATGGAAGCATATGTACTTTGGATGTAGATGTGATTGACAAAGCAGATGGGTAGTAATTAAAATGGATTATGTTTAATTTCCATTGATTCTCTCCATAGGAGTAATTAGACCCAAGAGTCATGTTTGGGTCTGACATTCCGGACTAAAACCTCAATGCTGTCATATATGGGCTTCATTGTCATATGGAGTAGAAAGTTTTTAGTACCATATGAGAACATTGTACCCATCGGAGCCTCTTGTTATACTTAAACTGATCTAAAAACAAGTCTGTATCAAAATAGTTTAGTGGTCAAATTTAATATTTGTTTTAGGACAGTAGAAAACTGCCAGTATGAAAAATGAATTAAATATTTGTGATTTATCTCTTTCACATCTTACAGAGCAGCCATTAGAACGGAAGCCAATGTCTTTGTCCAGGAAGAACTCCATGGACTCTAAGGTGTTTTCCAGTCCCAGCAAACTGACGGATAAACTTGTATCTCCCTCTTCTTTGCAGTACTTCAAGGACGTATTCTCTGCAAAAGCACGGCTTACTTCCCCTCCTCCTGACTCTACTAAGGTGCTTGTACTTCTGGCTTTGTGTTTAATGCTATGTTACATGTATCACTGCAGTGTCTATAGGGCATTATTTTAAATGTTGATATTTTAAAGAGAAGTAAACGCTTTAAGAAATTTATGACGGAAAAATTTGAACAGTGGTATCTTGAAACAGACTATCTCTGAGTTATATCCAAACCACGGACATTGCATACTTTGCCGATATTTTATTTATGATGTAATAATCTTATCTTTGGATACATAATGTCAGTGCTTCTACCAAGTATGACGTCATGATCAATTGTCTGTAGTCTGGCGTGCTAAATATAGGTTTTTAACAGTCCCTTCCGGTTACTTGAAAATAACCTATATTTTTGTATAACTATACAAACTAATTTTTACAACTTCAGTTCAAGAATACAGAAGTGTCCTTGAATTTTGAAATTGTGCTGAGTCAGCTAAAAATGGGTTAGGTGCTTGCTTTATGATTGAGAAGTCTGAGGTACGAATTGTGCTGTTGTTTCATTTGTGTCCGGTCTTTGCAGTGAGACAGCATAAACCAAGATCTTATATCATGGTAGACACAGGATGGTAAAGCTCCCTCACCATTTGTGTCCTGTCTTCACAGTGAGACAGTATAAAGCAAGGTCTTATGTCACGGTAGACACAGGATGGTAAAACTCCCTCACCATTTGTGTCCTGTCTTTGCAGTGAGACAGCATAAGTCAAGGTCTTATATCATGGTAGACACGGGATGGTAAAACTCCCTCACCATTTGTGTCCTGTCTTCACAGTGAGACAGTATAAACCAAGGTCTTATGTCACGGTAGACACAGGATGGTAAAGCTCCCTCACCATTTGTGTCCTGTCTTCACAGTGAGACAGTATAAACCAAGGTCTTATGTCATGGTAGACACAGGATGGTAAAGCTCCCTCACCATTTGTGCCCTGTCTTCACAGTGAGACAGTATAAAGCAAGGTCTTACCGGTATGTCACGGTAGACACAGGATGGTAAAACTCCCTCACCATTTGTGTCCTGTCTTCACAGTGAGACAGTATAAAGCAAGGTCTTATGTCACGGTAGACACAGGATGGTAAAACTCCCTCACCATTTGCATCCTGTCTTTACAGTGAGACAGTATAAACCAAGGTCTTGTGTCATGGTAGACACAGGATTGTAAAGCTCCCTCACCATTTGTGTCCTATCTTCACAGTGAGACAGTATAAACCAAGGTCTTATGTCATGGTAGACACAGGATGGTAAAGTTCCCACCAGGATTTGTGTCCTGTCTTCACAGTGAGACAGTAAAAACCAAGGTCTTATGTCATGGTAGACACAGGATAGTAAAGCTCCCTCACCATTTATGTCCTGTCTTCACAGTGAGACAGTATAAAGCAAGGTCTTATGTCACGGTAGACACAGGATGGTAAAACTCCCTCACCTTTTGTGTCCTGTCTTCACAGTGAGACAGTATAAACCAAGGTCTTATGTCACAGTAGACACAGGATAGTAAAGCTTACTCACCACTAGCGTGTAAGTTGTAAAGGTCTAGATATCTGTGTATTGCATCTGGCAGATACTTTGACCAAGTGCAATAATTATGGTGTGACTGAAAACAAAAATTAAACAAACAAAAAGAAATATAATAATAAAATTGAACTCCTGATAAGTGCAATGATCAGACGTTTTGCAGTTCCAAAAGAATGTTACATTCAGACAATTTTCAGTTTTATCTATGAAGTCATAAGCAAATACATAATATATTGGAGTATTTTTGAATCTCAGACATCACAATGAAACATTACATATGGCAGAAGAATAGATTTTCTATTGTTTATTGGAAGTTTATTGAGATTAACTGAACTAAACTAACTTGACCCTCTTCTCATAAATGTTGACAAACAAGATGGCTCAAATGCAAATGAATAAAACATTTACAGAATGTTAAAAGTTAAGCTATCTAGTGGAATACATTGGTAAGTAAGTGTTTAATTCACTATCATAATGTAAAATTCAAATCATAGTGAAATACTAAATGTAGAAATACTTACATAATATCCTCGATTTAAATACATGTATAAAACTGAGATAGAATTCATTGAAATTTAAAAAGAAACTTAAAGTAAATTAAAATTCTCAGATTTTTTTTAAAATTCATATGTAATATATGAATTGTATACCAGTATTTTTTTCATTGATTAAAATCATTATAAATTCTTTAGTAAATCAGTATTATGATTGCTAGAGAAAAAAAAAATCATAATTTGAAAAAGAATTTCACATGATCTGTAGTAATCTCTTACACATACCAGCTTTTTAATAACAAAGATTCACCACATTAAATTTGCCTTTTAAGGTTGCTTAAACAAAGACTCCTGTGTCTTCTTTGATTGTCCATCATTGTTGCTTCTCAGCTTGATATATGCTCAAGTTCTTTTCAGGGTATTCCAAAGAATTTTGATCATTATTCATAAAAATCCAGAGCTTTGTTTTTTCAGCCATATTTTTGGGGGATAATAGGGTCCAATGCGTCAATTTGGTTACAAAAAATGATAATGATAGTAGCATTTTACTACTCTTTGCATTTACAGGGATATTTTGAACACTTTTAGAATTCCTTCAATCTTTTGTGTACTTTTGCTTGTAACAGTGTAAAGAATCTGTTTTCAGAAATATTTCTTAGTAGAGGCACTCTTAATTGACTAAAATAATTTTTAACTTCTGTTTCTTTACTATATAATTCTGATCCTTTCGTTTCTGATTTCATTTTATGTATTATAGAAATGTACTTAAAGCAACTTAAACTTTATGATTATAATAACTGAAAAGGGAAAACCCAATTGAAAATTCTTATTCAGAATTCATGTGTTGTTCTTTTATTAAATTTTGGCTTTGTTGAACAGTTAAAATGGTTATTGTAAAATTACTTTTAACCTATTTATCCACAAAACTAGGATGCTTATTAAAAAGCAAACTTTCAGCTAAGATACTGCCTTAAAAAGATAAGTGAACAATTGCCTAATTAACCATAATAAATGCAAAAAAAGAATTATTTAATATTTGCCCCCAGAATGGGAGATTCTGGGGCTTATGGCTCTTTTGACAGTTTGTCTGCCTGAGCCAAAAAAATTTTGTCAGAAATTGCAATTATGAAAAGTAATAAATGGAACTTTGATGTTTCATTTATATACATATATAAATATTATATTTACCTCTCTTTTTTTCATTTAAACTACCTTATATCCTTTGAACTACATTTTAAACATTTAAACATTTTACTAATTATAAGATGTCATCTGGGAGCATCAGTGTTTCACAGACATATCTTCCCCTGAATATAATTACCTTTGTGGGTTTAAATCTCTTAAAAATTTTGTATTTTGTATGCATTGAACATATATAAACACAGCAGCCTGCTTACTATTTACCCCATGCAATATAATGTAAACAGTAATATCAACATTTGTATATTATTGATTATATGTTTTATTTATAACTGCCATACTCATCTTCAATCTTGCCATTTTGCCAATTGTGCCTCTATGATTTCCAAAATTTGTGGCAATAATAAGGAGAACATATGTTTATTACACTCTTTGTGCGAAAGTTTTTCTGACAACCATTTGTATGTAAAATTTATTTGCCTTATTTGTATGTTATTTCATAATTATGAACGTGTATTTAAAATTTTGTTTTCATTGTTAGATGTTTGAAATACCCAGCTCTGTTCTGCAAGGAATGTCTCCCCCTGTGTGTTCAGGATCGCCTAGTAACTCTCAGCAGGAGCATGACATACTGAAGGTCGTAAGGACATATGAAGAGGGAGATCGAGGAAGCCTACATCCTGTCTTTAGAGATCCCATAGTACAGTGGCTTGATCTCTGTACACAACATGGTGAATTTATATTTATTATTATTATTATTATTATTATTATTATTATTATTATTATTATTATTATTATTATTATTTATATATATATACACACACACACACACCTATATATATATATATATATACACACCCTTATTGTTTTAAGTTTACATGTATTATTATTATTATTATATTATTACCAGTATTATTATTATCATTGATAGTATATATGTAATATATATATATATATATATATATATATATGCGCACCCTTGTAGTTTTAAGCGGTCTCAAAGATGACTAAGTGTGTTAAAGCACTGCGTTGGTTCCACTATTCATGACACCTAGGGACTAATTCTTTTCATGGCAAATAGGTACAGTCACTGAAGTATCTGCAGACTGATGGTTTTCTTTGGACATAAGGGTTTCTAATGAAACTGAATACGTGTATATATCTTTTATCTTGTCTGTCAGCATATTCCTAAAGAATTTCAGAATTTTTCATCTGTCAGTAAATCAAAATATCATTTCAGGAGTTGTGTTTGTCAGTAAGTCTTGATATTATTTAAGGAGTGCTTTCTGCCAGTAAGTCTTGATGTTATTTCATGAGTATGGTCTGTCAGTAAGTTCCAATATAATTTCAGGAGTTGTATCTGTCAGTAAGTCTTGATATAATTTCAGGAGTTGTCTGTTAATAGGTCTTGGTTTAATTTCAGTTCTCTCTGTCAGTAAGTCTTGATGGAGTTTTGTCTGACAATTAGTCTCTCTTTGATTTCAGTAGTTCCATCAGTCAATATCTCAATATAATTTTGAAAGTTCTGTCAGCAAGTCTTGATGTTATTTCAGGAGTTTTGTCAATCAGTCTGTCAGTAATTCTCAATATAATTTCAGGAGTTCCATCTGTCAGTAAGTCTAGCTATACATTGAACTCTGTGTACTCCAAGGATCACTTTTTGAAGGAGTTTCAGTCACTGGTCACTAACATCTCGTCTGACGTCCACCCTAAGGTCTTCAAGTTGTTCCTGGACCATGAAGGTTCTGTTGACCATGTGACTCAATACACACCATGTCGAATTCCACTAAAGGTTTGTTTCTTAGTATCATAATTTTGTAACTCCTCTGTGATCTTGTAAGTTATTTTAGTCTTACATATACAGTGATGGATTACAAAGCAAAAAGAGATAGAAAAGGTCTATGATTAATTTCTATTTTTCCAGAAAATATGATAAATTGAAGTAAAAACCTACCAAATGTACATCCACAAGGTTTTTGGTTACCTAACCTTTATCTAGTGGTCATTAGAAAGAATACAATGGTTTATGTAAAACCATAGTGAGAAAAATCTAAGTGAGGGATATGAACAAGGATGTGCAATGAAGCCAAGAACTTTAGGCTGAATCGTGAGGAGAAATGAATAAAGGCTTGGCTTTGGAATGGATGTAATGCTAAGACTTATTTATAGGACTGTATCTTTATTATGCACAGATTTTAACATTAATTTTGTGGACTCTTATTCGATGCCAAAATGGAATTGTTTATTGTGACATCATACTTTTGTGCCTTGTTATTTACCATGAATGCTATCTGAGCTAAAGTCTTGGACCAGAACTGACTGTAGACTCAAATTGTTTTAAATCTGAGCGAGATATTTATTTAGGATGCTAGTTGAGAAGTTTGCCAAACATTGGTGATTTTCTCCAGATACTCTGCCATATCCTGGCTTCCAACATATGAGTGAAATAAACATGTTCTGGTATTAATCAACACATTCTCCAGTTTGAAGTTGACATTGGTAGGTTAGAATTTATGCTTTTAAACAATGATTTTTTTTTTTTCTTTTTTCTAGGTGACAGATTTCAGAAATGAAACATCTCTTGACTTCAGCAAGGGAACAGCAAGTGACGATAAATCTACGAGTTACATTATGATTGGTCGTAATGTTGACCAATGGTTGGCAAGCATGCAGAATATGAATGAAGATGAGTTTGCTGAAGTGTGTCTCAGACCGTCACAGAAAATTAAAGGTAAATATTTAGGTGATGTGTAATGTTTTATCAGTTCAAGGTTTATAATGTGAAAATAATTTTTGCTTAAAAAAATGTACAGGAGAAGTCTCGAACAGTCAAGTCAATTTATATATAATTATAAATCTAGTCTGTATCCTGTTCCTGATTCGGTAAGTGAGAAGGATGCTAAATGGTTTTCTATATATATTAGATTACCGTCCACTGCTAAACATTGATCATTACCATAAAAGTGGAATTATCCTGGTTAAGCAAAAAATCAATCAACTTAAAATATTCATCTTAAAGTGTCCATTGGTGAATTTACTCTCTACATGTTTAATATTTTCAGCTTTCCCTAAGCAATCTTACCAACGCTTTCCTCCATACCTGTCTGAAGGGAATGCCACTAAAGACGATACAGATATACCGAAATGTGATACGATCTTTATACCTCGACAGAGACTTGTGTACCTTACCCTCAAACACCAAGATGTAAGTACACACTTAATGACATGGTGTAAGAAGATATTTAATGACATTGCATCTGGGGTTCATTGTTGCTAAGTTGATCCTCAGTGATCAAGAGAAATCGTCCAAATGATAAAGAGTTTAACTTCAATTTATGACAATACATATGGTGTTAATTCTTGCTAAGTTGATCTTCAGTGATCAAGAGAAATCATTCAAGTGATTAAGAGTTTAATTTCAATGAATAACAACTCTTCAGTGTAAATGAAGAAGGACATTCAGTGTAATCAAAGCAGGACATTAGATATTTGTTTGACTTGACTCTAAGTTCTGGTAATCCCAGTTCAAGTGAATGAGGATTAAATGTAATTGCCACAAGAAATGGAAATTTCAGTCACATGTAATTACAGATTTTAATTTCATTACACAGGTACTTATTATTTTTACTAAGTACATGATTACTAAAGTAATATATATACAGATATACTAAGTAAAATATATAACATATGGTATTTAGAGTGAAATTAATAATTATTTTTAATTTACCATATTCACTCGTGTATAGTACGCATCCGTGTATAATATGCACCCCCAACTTTTGGAAAATAATTGAAGAAAAAGTCTACATCGCGTGTATAATACGCAGGTAAAATTGCCATGTAAGCAAGTAATCAAGAACATTTAATTTACCTAGAAAAATATCTGTAATATCTGTATTACAGATTTTAACACAAAAGGTTACGTGCCTGAATCTTAGGATATTTAATGAATGGGATAAACCCAACTGCGGTAATAAAATTTATTTGTGATCTAAATATTGTGTTGATAGAAAGAAAACTAAAGAATGGTTAATAAAATTGTAACAATTATCCACTGTAATTAGTATTTTTGATAAAATAACGATAATGAAGCAAAGCCGTCATTTGCTATATATTGTACACTCGTTCTCTCGAAGCGTCAAAGTTTGTACTAAATAAATTGATTAACAGCAGTAAAGGTAGAAGAAACGTGAGCAACCAATTATCCCAGCGGGGTGTACGGTGATGGCTGATTGTTTGACCGTGAAGCCATTTCACCTTGATCGACGATAAGATAATTGGATTGCATCGGCACTTGTAATTTTAAAATGTGCTAGTCTCATTTGTAAAAACATCTTCATTTCAGCGCATATTCTAATGTGTTCAACAGAGGGAAGTAAAACTGTGATAATAATCACTTTATCAAGTGTCTAAAATCCATTTCAGTGGTCAAGTAAGGGTTCCCAAAGTTTAATGGTCAGTACCGTCAGCGGACATTTACACCAATATCGCTGCGGAAATATGAATTCTTACGTCTGGAAAAAAAGGTTCTTGTTTTAGTTCTCGTGTATAATATGCACCTTGAAAATCGAAGTCAGATTTTATGAAAAAAAGTGTGTATTATACACGAGTGAATACAGTATCCTTTTATTGTATCACCTGCAAGGCATGGGAGAGCTGGCGTAGTTCAGTTGGTAAGGTGAGTGGATTGTTACAGGAGGTCCCAGGTTTGAGTCGTATTTGTATCATGCCTTTCGAATGAGACATTAAAAACCTGAGGCTCCGTGTCATGGGAGGCATGGCACGTAAAAAACTTCTCACTGCTTTAGACTTATATGTTGCAGAGATGTACATTTCTGTGCCATGCGTCAGACAGATCGTGCTGTCCCCAAAGTGAAGGTATCTCACTACCCATCTGTCATGGTTATGTTTTAATTATCCTGGCAGATGACACAGTTTTTCTCTGTAACCAGTTTATTACACTAATTATTTTACAGATTACTCTGTATACCTATAATTGGGCTGGGGATGCCTCCTCCCTGCTGGTCAAGGGTACGACTCGACTGGTCAACTGGAATAATGCCAGGAGATCTCTAATGGACAGTGTCTTGGTGCAGAAGATGGGACTGTTCCATCACTCACATTTTCTGTCAAATAACAAGAAGAAAAAGGTATTGTGCTGTTCATAATAACGGGAAGTTTCATATGATGTATGACTGGTATGTTTTATTGTTATGAGAACATTATGTGAATCAAAATGCTTCTCCGTATGATGAGATACTGTGTGTACTGATATTACCACAGTCAAATTTTTTTCGCGAAATGTTGAATGTAGAGATTTAGGATATATTGGTATAGTAATGAATAAGCATGACCTGTGCCATCGTCGGAAACCCACGGTCTATTCTCCACTAGCGCTGCGTGAATAAAGGTAGTGCAATGGGACGTGGGTCTCCGACGATGGACCTGTGCTTGTCTTCCTAATCATAAGTATAAATGTCGTCAGAAATAATCGATTTATAATAACCCAGACTATGCTTAAATATGAATGCGACTAAAGTACACAATCCATATTAAATAAAGTGTCCTATACCTGTGATGAAATGTCTATCTCTTGATCCACTATTCATATGCTGTAATACCACATGTCCTGTTACTCTGTATATACAATGTGAATCAATGTGTCCTGTTACTCTGTATATACAATGTGAATCAATGTGTCCTTTTACTCTGTATATACAATGTGAATCAATGTGTCCTTTTACTCTGTATATACAATGTGAATCAATGTGTCCTTTTACTCTGTATATACAATATGAATCAATGTGTCCTTTTACTGTTTATACAATGTGAATCTATGTGTCCTTTTACTGTGTTTATACAATGTGAATCAATGTGTCCTTTTACTGTGTTTATACAATGTGAATCAATGTGTCCTTTTACTCTGTATATACAATGTGAATCAATGTGTCCTTTTACTCTGTATATACAATATGAATCAATGTGTCCTTTTACTGTGTTTATACAATGTGAATCTATGTGTCCTTTTACTCTGTTTATACAATGTGAATCAGTGTGTCCTTTTGCTCTGATCGACATGACCCCATTCGTCTGACAGGACTCCTATGTGTCCCTTTATATTATTGAAACAGTGTGACTTTTATATGTGTCCAGTTTTTAAGAGATTATGTAATCTGTTACACTATGCTTTGGATATAACCACCTCATTTGGTATTAATGAGGTACTTTTGAGATGTCAAAATAATGTAGATGTCATAATTTTCTTAAATGGAATTATGTTAACTATAAAATCAGGTATCTTCTTCTCCCATTAAAGTGAAGGACCGCTTGTGCGGCATCATCTTACTATGATAAAAACGTGTGTGTGAGGGCCAGTCCACGTCAGTATTTATGATTTAAAAAAACTGATAAAATATGTATGTACATTATCTAAACATAGAAGTAACCCACAGAGTTGTTTCCTTTTCATTTTAGAATCCATTCACCTCCCAAGGTACAGACATTGATTACCTCATCATGCATGTGGCGCCACCTAGTGAGCAGCTAAAACGTCACAGCAGTATGACCTCTGTCATGTCAACGGGCATTAAAACAGTTGATCACACGTTCAAAGATGCACAGCCTTCAAAACCTCTTCAGCAATCCAGATTCTTCAAATACACGGATCCTGTCAAAAGGAATGGTTGTCAGGCACAAGAAATCAGAATGCTTGAAAAGAGAGGTACATTTTTTGTACATATTTAAATGAACTTCTGTGGTCCTAATGTTAAGGGAAGAAATAAAATGTATTCCAACAAAAATGAAACGTTCTTATGATGTCATAAAGTTGCTAATGTTCAGCATCGTTTCTAACTCATAGTATTCAAGTGCTGCCTAATGGACGGCGGAGTTCATTAAAATAGTGTTTAACAAATTGTCTTGATTTTATTGCAATCCAGTAAACCTTACTAACATAAATTGTTGTGGAATCTTTTGGCAAATGAAGTCAAACTATAACTTGGCAGGATTGAAAAAAGAGAGGAATTTAAATTAGTTTTAAGGAAAACATAGAGGTTATGAATAGATCAAAGTAAAACTGAAGAATGTGTAAAAGAAATTATCTTGTCATTTACATTGATTTTTTTTTTCAGATGCTGAGAGGTTGTCCAAGTTGAATAAATATTTTTGGATTTGGACTAACAAATCATCAATAAATATTCCTCTCTCTGTAAGTACAGTTTATAAATGAATGCATATTAAAGCTAGTACAACCTTCATGGTGTAGTGGAAAACACTTAGGGGTTACCATGCTGGTGATTTACAAAATCTGACAGGTAAGCCTCGCAGTCAAACTCAGTTTCTGACAGGGATTCGCTGATACCCTGTCAGTTTTTGTAAAAGACAAGTATGGTAACCCTATCCCAATGTTTTGACCTGAAAAAAAAGCTTACATTAGTTTTGAAGGACGTCGTTAATGACGTTGCCAAGGAGGGTGTGATGTTATGGCAAAAACTGCAGTGAAACATGAATCTCCTTGCAGTTTTTTTTTTAAACATTTAACCAATCAGAATGCATGTTGCAAACAAAGTGCATTAGAATACAAAGTAGTGTTCCATTCCTTAATACATGTGTACTTTTATCTTTTACATCTAACAGTCAAACTTCCTGTTTGGGGTCATCAAAGAGAAGGTGGAAAAGTGGTCACTTAAAACAAGTGGCCTCTTTATAGGGGCTGATTTGGTATATACAAATAATAGTAAGGTATAAGAAAGATAGTTGTTAAAAACAGGTGAATGTATGTGATACATGTGGTCTCTAAAGCAGGTTTGACTATATGTGAAATTTGATAAGGCTTTCAAAATGTTTGAAGTATATCAACATAGGCATAATCGTTAGGTCCTCACTTTGATGCAGGTACCCAGTTAGAAAATGTTTTCTGTCTGTCTCTGTCTTTTCATCAATCCGTCTGTCTCTCAACAGTGCATAAATATGTGGAAAGGATTTTTGTGTCTGAGTAGTCTGGCTGGATAGGTAGCTGATTCAAGTTCATTGCACCTCTGATCTCTTTGGAAGTACAACCAGTGACTGGGAAATCAAAGCAAGGGCCCATGTCCAGAATAGACCCAGCTTATAAAAGATTCCTAACTCCCAATAAGCAAGATGTTTAACTACAAGTTCTGAGTTGACTCATGCTTTAATAATGTTTTGACAATACCTGTAAAATATACTTGAAAATATGATAATGCATCAGTAAAACTAGAGTGTTATATGTACATGTCTGATGGTATGTTACTATTCCTTTTCCCTGTCAGGATGATGTGATACATGTATTGAAGCAGTCCTCTCGCTTGTTCCATTACTGTGCCACTCCCCTCTTGTTCGATCCTCATTGGAGACTCAAAGTGATGGAGAAGTACAGAGTGACCCAAAGGCAGACATCAACAAGTGATAAACAGGTATGAAAACAATGCCTTATTGTTATACTGAAAATCTGTAAATATTTCTTATCATTTTATGTTATTCTACCTTATTTGTGTATGGTAATAACTTGGTTTTTAAAGGAATTTTACGATTTTGTTTATATTGAAAAATATGCTGGCCTGGAAGATTAATCTGGATGCAAAGTAAATCTGGAAGGTTCATTAAAATCATATTAAATGAACAAAATTTAACATGTCCATTGGAATACAGTTTTAAAAGATGTTGTTCTTTCAAATTGTGCAGTTAAAATTTCTTGCAATGGTGAAAAAATAACAGAAACGGCAATCATCCAGATATACCACATGTCTGGATTTACCATCCCGACCAGTGGTGTGTAAGTGTTATGCATAAAATTTTAAGAATAAATTTTAGGAAACAAAATGTTTTTGAATTGATTGGAATGTAATTGATAAAAAGTTTTATGTTTTGCCTCAGCGATCTAGACATAGCTCTGGAACTTCCACAGCCAGTTTACGAACCAAGAGAGCCGACAGTCAGGAAGGTAAAAAGCGATCTTGTGTGACCCCAGCAGACTCTCCTGTCAACGATCCTCGACAGAGGGCACACAGAGAGGAAGCATGGCATTTTGAACTTAGGATGAGCTTTGTTCAGCAGTATATACAATATGTGCAATCTCTAGGCTTTGTATTGCTACAAACTCGACCAGGCACTCCAAAAAAGGGGTAAGTGAACAGTAAATGGGTAAGTGAACAGTAAAGGGGTAATTGAATAATAAAGGGTAAGTGAACAGTAAAAGGGTAAGTGAACAGAAAAGGGGTAAGTGAACAGTAAAGGGGTAAGTGAACAGAAAAGGGGTAAGTGAACAGTAAAGGGGTAAGTGAACAGAAAAAATTTCCATGAAATGTTTTGGAATTATACTTTATTATGTTTTAAGATGTACTGACCCTAAACTGTGATTGAATGATGATTATAAAAAAGAATACAAAATGTTTAAAACTTAATGAAATTCATATTTGATATTATTTAAGTCCATATGGTTGCAGATTGTGGGCATATTGTCAGTTTGTCAGTCTCTTGTTGTCTTTAACCTTAGCTATTGTAATAGAGACAGTATTTACAGACATGTTAGAGAGGTTCTTTCGAATGATATTTATGTTAGTTACCATTTGACTGAAAATAGATGCTGCTGACGGGTGCATAGTGGTTTTTTAAACTCATCCCGTTAGGTAAAAGTCATTGTCCAATTTTATTTTTACCAATTTAGAACGCACACTAAAATGTCATCTGCAGAGAAGGTTGTGATTGTCGATGTGGAAGGTCATCATATCCCATCGGGCACCACGGTCCTTCACAAGTTCTTGTCTGCAGGGATTATGTTGATGGAACTGAGCTTCAGTGAACAATACTTCTGCGTGAAATTGTTTGTATGTGAAAGTACAAGATTAGGAGTTCCTGTCAATAAACAGGTAAATTTTGCAGTAAATGATTTTATAAATTGTGCTTATACATTAAAATTGATTATTCACAACAATTAATTAAAAGTAAAAAACATAGAATTGCAGATCAGATTTAATTTCATAATTTATCAATTGCTTTATTGTCATTTACTGTGTCCTTACTTTATTATAATCATAACTCAGATTCAAGTCGTTTTTCTAATTTTAAATGATGTCAGGAGCCTAATGCCGGACAATACACATTTTGAGGAATTTTCATTGTGACGTCATTTCTTGAATGGTGATGTCTTAATAATATGATGTGAATTGGAGAGTCAGAACTTTATTTGTCCAGTACCCTTGCATCATGTAAAATTTGAAAAAGATATATCCACTTTATATACATTTCTAAATCATTAGTAGTAGGGGTCTCTGTGACCATTTAGGCTTATGTACAGATCTTACAATCAGTATGACCTTCAACATTTCTGAAGTATGAGCTGGGGCAAGTAGGAAAATCTGGCAATATACCTGCCAGAGGTTGGTTGTGGTTTTCACTCATTGTTCTGGTTTTCTCCACAGAATGATATTTACTATGGTATAGGTGAAAATATATGTGAATATATGTACTACAAATGTACAAAAGGACAGTTGAAGAATTATTTTTTGTACTTTGAATTATCACTGCATCAGCTAGTTTCTTATTACTCAGGTTAAAATTTTCAGTTGTATAGTCATACTGTTTAAGATTATTTAATGATTTGAAAATTGATGCAAGAGAGGAAATAAGAGATTTGTATCGAAACATGTGACAAAATCCAGCTTATGTTGAACTTTTGAAATATACATTGATTTTTGATTAACTTATGTTTAACAGCTTCAGAATTTGTTTGTGGATGAATGTATCCGCTGTAAAGATCTTATCCACGTCCACTCATTTGCTCATGACTTCCACCTCCGCTGCATTCAGTCATGCATTGCCTCACATATCACAGAGACGCCATCAGCTCTCCGGAGTAACTACCACGTAACTGGCTTCCTGACAGACTTTGCTAAGGTCTACTCTCACCCTCCCAAGTTCTCCAGAAATATTGTTTTGGAAGGTAAATAATCCAAGATTTCTGTTAGTTTTTTCAGTATTTATAGAAGTTTACTTTGTATATATGTCTGCATAAAATGTGTTTGTATAATGCTATTACATGTATGCTGACCACAGTCTGTCTGTCCACAATATCTTGTTCCCCACTTCTCAGTCTAAACCAGGAGGCTTAAAAGAATGTAATGGTGACATATGACAGTATGTGTCTTGAAGTTTTGCAGTTTGGTTTCAAAGTTGGGATCTGGGCCTTGAGGTGGGGCATATTAATGTGGTCAAAAATCTTTCTTTTTTAGGGTTTTTGTTTGTTTGTGTTTTTCCTTCTTAACAAGGAGACTTACAAAGAATCTGATGGTAACATTTGACAGTATATGACTTGAAGTTGAGTACTTTAGTTCTATAGTGGGCACGTTGCCCTGGGGGTGGGACTAATGGTTGTAGGAAAACATTCTTCATTCTTCTCCTCCTAAACCATGAAGCCTAGAAAGAAACTGATGGTGATAATCGACAGTACATGACATGAAGTTGTGTACCATAGTTCTATATTTGGGGTCTGATCACTGAGGCTGGGACTCCGGTATGCAGTAAAATCTCTTCTCCACCTATATCATGAGGCATAGAAAGAATCTGATTTTGGCATGACTTGAGGTTGATAAAAATCTTCTTGCCAGTGCTATGCACTCTAAGCAATTATAGATACAGCTTCTTTACTCATATATGTATGAAAGAATTCAATTTAAGATTTTACACCTGTTATCGGACCCCTAAGGACCTAATAGCAGGCATAGCAACTCTATAATTTAGTAGGATGAATTGGATGAATCAAGTAAATTATGACTGATTTGCACTGCTCATTGCAAATTTGTTATAACCCATAATTTAATATTTCTGAGAATTCAATATTCAGCTCATGTTGTTGTTATGAATTTTTCTTATTCATTAAAACTCTCATTTTTTCTTTATCTCTTTTTCAGATTGCATTCTGATACAGGATCTGTCTTCATCTGGCACCCAGCTGTTTGAATATATAATCCAACACCAGAAAATACATGGTCTTAAGGTCATCGCCATGGCACCAACCATAGACCCTGACATAGAAAATGTAAAAGTCCCCAAACTTTATATTATAACTTTCTAATAATTTGATACTTTTTAATATGTGTATTCAAATGACCAAAATGTGTTCTTGAAGTCAAACAGTATCAGTGGGTTATTTTTGAGTAAGGTCTTTTGTATAGTGATATATTTAGGTATTACATGTGCATTTACTGAGATTGCATTTCTTTCAGTTTGATACCAAAATTTCGAGACCAAATCATTTGTAAGTCTAAAACAGTTGATCTGTAATCAGTGGTGAGTGATCCCTTGTTCAGGTCGCACTGAACCCATGAACAGATGGGTTTTTAAATAGTAAAGATCTGGTATATTCGAGATCCCTAGCTGTCCAGAATGTGGATATTGGCAACAGGTCTTTTCTACTATTAAATCAGTAATGCAGTCTTAGTATAAGTGAAAAATTTGTGAGAGATGCTTAAGAATCAAAACTGATATCAAGATATTCCTAGTTCAGCATTAGTTTTGTGTATTAGAAGTGAGATTCCATATTTCCATTTCTGATATAAAGAATTTATTGTATATCTATTTTCATTTCTGTTTTATTTGACAAAATTTCTCTGTTTTCAGGAATTCTATTTCATCAAGAGCACAGAATATGCGTTGATTCAGCAAAAAGAAGTGGACACCAGGCACTTACGCATGAATGACAAACAGAAGGTAGAGGAGTACCACGTGTGTCTGGTCATTACCCATGATTCTCAGCAAGTAAACTTCCAGATTGAAAGTGAACGGAACAGTCTCCGTTTGAACTATTTCCTCATTCTGACCAGTAAACTTGACCTATTTCCTACATCAGACAGGAAAGGAGGGGAGTTTAAGGACATGGTGATTCAGGAACTTTCCCGTAAGTTGTATGCTCTTGATAATTGCATATAGTATTAACAAATGAAATCACTTTCTAATTAAAACGTTGATATTGACAACAGATGTAACAATCATAGATGAGTATTTACTGTCAGTGTATATACATATATAAGGTTTAAATATTCAATTAAGATCATAGATTATAAACCTGGGTTATACAGTCAAACCCCAAAATTTTAACACCATCAATGAGAATTCTGCTTCCCCTCGATACATTTCCTCTCAAAGTAGTATAAATTAAATGATTATGTTCTCATTTACTTGTAGGGTAGTATAAAATGAATAATTATGAAGTACGTTTTGGGGTCCCTTAAAAGCCATATAATTAAAGGTAGACTGTGGAGAACACCAAAGAGCAGGAAAATCTGTTAGTGTGGTTTTGCTTGTGTGCGATCTTCATGTTCTGAACAATAAATATTTTGTATTTTCTAGAGCGTTCCAAACCAGTCAAGCAGCATATCAGTGTCAGGAAGGTCCAGCATCAAATGACACCTAATATCCTGCAGACCCCAGCTGGTCTGCTCCTCATGGAGGAGGCAGAGAGAGCAAGGTAAGACACCTGATATCCTGCAGACCTCAGCTGGTCTGCTCCTCATGAAGGAGGCAGAGAGGGCAAGGTAAGACACCTAATATCCTGCAAACCCCAGCTGGTCTACTCCTCATGGAGGAGGCAGAGAGAGAGGGAGAGCAAGGTAAGACACCTGATATCCTGCAGACCCCAGCTGGTCTGCTCCTCATGGAGGAGGCAGAGAGACCCCAGCTGGTCTGCCCCTCATGCAGGAGGCAGAGAGAGCAAGGTATCCTGCAGACCCCAGCTGGTCTGCTCCTCATGGAGGAGGCAGTGAGAGCAAGGTAAGACACCTGATATCCTGCAGATCCCAGCTGGTCTGCTCCTCATGGAGGAGGCAGAGAGACCCCAGCTGGTCTGCCCCTCATGGAGGAGGCAGAGAGAGCAAGGTATCCTGCAGACCCCAGCTGGTCTGCTCCTCATGAAGAAGGCAGTGAGAGCAAGGTAAGAAGACACTGGTCTGATATCCTGCAGAGAGAGCAAGGTATCCTGCAGACCCCAGCTGGTCTGCTCCTCATGAAGAAGGCAGTGAGAGCAAGGTAAGACACCTGATATCCTGCAGACCCTAGCTGGTCTGCTCCTCATGGAGGAGGCAGAGAGAGCAAGGTAAGGTATCCTGCAGACCTCAGCTGGTCTGCTCCTCATGGAGGAGGCAGAGAGGGCAAGGTAAGACACCTAATATCCTGCAGACTCCAGCTGGTCTGCTTCTCATGAAGGAGGCAGAGAGAGCAAGGTAAGACACTTAATATCCTCAGACCCTTCTGCTCCTCATGGAGGAGGCAGAGAGAGCAAGGTAAGATATCCTGCAGACCCCAGCTGGTCTACTCCTCATGGAGGAGGCAGAGAGAGCAAGTTAAGACACCTAATATCCTGCAGACCCCAGCTGGTCTGCTCCTCATGGAGGAGGCAGAGAGAGCAAGGTAAGACACTTAATATCCTGCAGACCCCAGCTGGTCTGCTCCTCATGGAGGAGGCAGAGAGAGCAAGGTAAGACACCTAATATCCTGCAGACTCCAGCTGGTCTGCTTCTCATGAAGGAGGCAGAGAGAGCAAGGTAAGACACTTAATATCCTGCAGACTCCAGCTGGTCTGCTTCTCATGAAGGAGGCAGTGAGAGCAAGGTAAGACACCTGATATCCTGCAGACCCTAGCTGGTCTGCTCCTCATGGAGGAGGCAGAGAGAGCAAGGTAAGGTATCCTGCAGACCTCAGCTGGTCTGCTCCTCATGGAGGAGGCAGAGAGGGCAAGGTAAGACACCTAATATCCTGCAGACTCCAGCTGGTCTGCTTCTCATGAAGGAGGCAGAGAGAGCAAGGTAAGACACTTAATATCCTGCAGACCCTAGCTGGTCTGCTCCTCATGGAGGAGGCAGAGAGAGCAAGGTAAGATATCCTGCAGACCCCAGCTGGTCTACTCCTCATGGAGGAGGCAGAGAGAGCAAGTTAAGACACCTAATATCCTGCAGACCCCAGCTGGTCTGCTCCTCATGGAGGAGGCAGAGAGAGCAAGGTAAGACACTTAATATCCTGCAGACCCCAGCTGGTCTGCTCCTCATGGAGGAGGCAGAGAGAGCAAGGTAAGACACCTAATATCCTGCAGACTCCAGCTGGTCTGCTTCTCATGAAGGAGGCAGAGAGAGCAAGGTAAGACACTTAATATCCTGCAGACCCCGGCTGGTTTGCTCCTCATGGAGGAGGCAGAGAGAGCAAGGTAAGACACCTAATATCCTGCAGACTCCAGCTGGTCTGCTTCTCATGGAGGAGGCAGAGAGAGCAAGGTAAGACACCTAATATCCTGCAGAGCCCAGCTGGTCTGCTCCTCATGGAGGAGGCAAAGAGAGCAAGGTAAGACACTTAATATCCTGCAGACCCTAGCTGGTCTGCTCCTCATGGAGGAGGCAGAGAGAGCAAGGTAAGATACTTAATATCCTGCAGAGCCCAGCTGGTCTGCTCCTCATGGAGGAGGCAAAGAGAGCAAGGTAAGACACTTAATATCCTGCAGACCCTAGCTGGTCTGCTCCTCATGGAGGAGGCAGAGAGAGCAAGTTAAGACACCTAATATCCTGCAGACCCTAGCTGGTCTGCTTCTCATGAAGGAGGCAGAGAGAGCAAGGTAAAACACTTAATATCCTGCAGACCCTAGCTGGTCTGCTCCTCATGGAGGAGGCAGAGAGAGCAAGGTAAGATATCCTGCAGAGCCCAGCTGGTCTACTCCTCATGGAGGAGGCAGAGAGAGAGCAAGGTAAGACACTTAATATCCTGCAGACCCCAGCTGGTCTGCTCCTCATGGAGGAGGCAGAGAAAGCAAGTTAAGACACCTAATATCCTGCAGACCCCAGCTGGTCTGCTCCTCATGGAGGAGGCAGTAAGAGCAAGGTAAGACACCTAATATCCTGCAGAGCCCAGGTGGTCTGCTACTCATGGAGGAGGCAAAGAGAGCAAGGTAAAGCGCCTAATATCCTGCAGAGCCCAGCTGGTCTGCTCCTCATGGAGGAGGCAGTGAGAGCAAGGTAAGACACCTAATATCCTGCAGAGCCCAGCTGGTCTGCTCCTCATGGAGGAGGCAGAGAGAGCAAGGTAAGACACCTAATATCCTGCAGAGCCCAGCTGGTCTGCTTCTCATGGAGGAGGCAAAGAGAGCAAGGTAAAGCGCCTAATATCTTGCAGACTCCAGCTGGTCTGCTTCTCATGCAAGACCCCTTGGCATTGCTCTTGTTAATGTTTTTATTGAGTAAAAAATGTATTAGTTGTTACTTCAACAAATTGTGTTCCAATTTAGGAATTTCATATTTTATGATTACATGATATATGAGATCTCACACCTGACAAACCGTGTTTTGCTAGAATATGTATTATGACTGTTGGGATTGTAGCATCACAAAATGAATGCCGCCACTTTAAGTGGCAAAGTATTATGTCATGCATTTAATTCGAGATGCAATTTATATGGTAGAGGTCTGTTGGGTTCATCAATAACATGTTCGTGTTGGGGCCGAAGGGTCTTGGACTTGAGTACAGTTGATCACTGTCAGTATCCTCTTAAGAGATAGTAAAACCTAGGTTTTGTGTCGTGGTAGTCATTGCCACATAAAAATTCTTCTCTGATATTGATGGTACTCGGTGTTGGAGGAGTTTTTAAGTGAAATTTTTGCAATGATAAGACATAAAGCTACACATGAACAAACTTCCTATTTCTTCCATACTTTATGAAGTCTGGTGGCATTCTTCTTTTATTGAATTGTAGAAAGAGGATGTACGACATCGTGGAGGTGTCAACAACGAAATGTCGTAAAGATCTCCTTTGGCAGAGAATGCTGATAGGGGACCAAACGGAGGATGATGGGAAGAGGAAAAAGAGGAGTGAGACAGAAGAAAGCAAAGACGGGGTATATTTAGGCTTACGTGTTTACTTTGTTAAATGCAAGCTTAACTTATTCAGGAGAAATGAGATTTATGTTTATGTGTAGTTACAGATTTATGTTTATTTTTCACATTTCATATTTATAGTGATGAATTGTTTGTAATAGTGAAAGGCCACTTGACCATCTCACCTCTTATGTGGTAGTCAGTGGTTAAGGAAACTGTAGTACACAAAGAATACCACTCGTGTTTCATGCAGGGATTAAGGGGGAGGGAATCCTGGATCCCCTTTATAACTAAACATACTCATAAAATACATAAATACATAAATGTATTATAGATGTTGGTTGTTATTTCACATCTCTTTCAACAATATCTCACTTGAATCATGACTTGAATCGTGACTTGAATCGTGACTTGAAATGTGACTTGAATCGTGACTTGAATCGTGACTTGAAATGTGACTTGAATCGTGACTAAAATCGTGACTTGGAAGCTGGTGGTAATCAACTTATTAAATATATCAGTGCAATCAGGTATTTGAACCCAGATTGTTTACACTGCAGTTAAATGCTTAACCATAACACAGTGTGAGCCACTTTATAAATATCATATGTCTTATTGATAATTGAAATCTCAATTTTGCAATTTCTGTTGAATTAAATATGTTTTGACAAAGGCAGATTTTCCAAGTAAAACACTGTATCTAAAACATGTATGATTCACCAATAGTAAACCATTTTGAATTGAACTGAAGATTAATAGTAAAGAATAAGAAATATTGTAAATTTTATTAAATTCAATTTTGATATTCAGCTTAGATTTTATTCTAAATTCTTTCCTATAGATCCAGAGGTTATCGTATGAAGAGTTCTTAGAGTTGATGGACATGACCTCGTCAACTCTACTGAGTGAGATCGACGAACAACTGACCCCCTTCCATAACATGAGTATGCCATGGTATAAAGGACTTTATAAGAAACTGCAGAGCAAGTATCCAGAGACACATCGATGTTTTACCAGCAGTGATGGACAGGTGCAATATATTGTAAGTCAGTTTAATGTGTTACCAGCAGTGATGGGCAGGTGCAATATATTGTAAGTCAGTTTAATGTGTTACCAGCAGTGATGGACAGGTGCAATATATTGTAAGTCAGTTTAATGTGTTACCAGCAGTGATGGACAGGTGCAATATATTGTAAGTCAGTTTAATGTGTTACCAGCAGTGATGGGCAGGTGCAGTATATTGTAAGTCAGTTTAATGTGTTACCAGCAGTGATGGGCAGGTGCAGTATATTGTAAGTCAGTTTAATGTGTTACCAGCAGTGATGGGCAGGTGCAATATATTGTAAGTCAGTTTAATGTGTTACCAGCAGTGATGGGCAGGTGCAATATGTTGTAAGTCAGTTTAATGTGTTACCAGCAGTGATGGGCAGGTGCAATATATTGTAAGTCAGTTTAATGTGTTATCAGCAGTGATGGGCAGGTGCAATATATTGTAAGTCAGTTTAATGTGTTACCAGCAGTGATGGGCAGGTGCAATATATTGTAAGTCAGTTTAATGTGTTATCAGCAGTGATGGGCAGGTGCAATATATTGTAAGTCAGTTTAATGTGTTACCAGCAGTGATGGGCAGGTGCAATATATTGTAAGTCAGTTTAATGTGTTATCAGCAGTGATGGGCAGGTGCAATATATTGTAAGTCAGTTTAATGTGTTACCAGCAGTGATGGGCAGGTGCAATATATTGTAAGTCAGTTTAATGTGTTATCAGCAGTGATGGGCAGGTGCAAAATATTGTAAGTCAGTTTAATGTGTTACCAGCAGTGATGGGCAGGTGTAGTATATTGTAAGTCAGTTTAATGTGTTACCAGCAGTGATGGGCAGGTGCAGTATATTGTAAGTCAGTTTAATGTTTTACCAGCAGTGATGGGCAGGTGCAGTATATTGTAAGTCAGTTTAATGTTTTACCAGCAGTGATGGGCAGGTGCAATATATTGTAAGTCAGTTTAATGTGTTATCAGTAGAAATGGTCAGGTGCAGTATATTATGAATCAGTTTAGTTTCCACCAGCAGTGATGGGCAGGTGCAATATATTGTAAGTCAGTTTAATGTGTTATCAGTAGAAATGAGCAGGTGGAGTATATTGTGAGTCGGTTTAGTTTCCACCAGCAGTGATGGGCAGGTGCAGTATATTGTAAGTCAGTTTAATGTGTTACCAGCAGTGATGGGCAGGTGCAGTATATTGTAAGTCAGTTTAATGTTTTACCAGCAGTGATGGGCAGGTGCAATATATTGTAAGTCAGTTTAATGTGTTATCAGTAGAAATGAGCAGGTGGAGTATATTGTGAGTCAGTTTAGTTTCCACCTGCAGTGATTGGCACTTGCAATATATTTTCAGTGGTGATTGGCAATGGCAGTATATTGTAGATTTGTGATTTTTAACCAGTGAGGGGCAGGTGCAGTATATTGTAAGTCAGTTTAGTGTTCTACCAATAGACATTGGCAGGGTTGATACATGTATCTTGTAAATTTATGTTTTACAGCCAGAGACGGGCAAGAGTTATATGTCGTAAGTCAGTTAAGTATTCTACCAATAGACATTGGCAGGGTTAATACATGTATCTTGTAAATTTGTGTTTTACAACCAGAGA
Organism: Pteria penguin; assembly: GCA_035048485.1. NCBI lineage: Eukaryota > Metazoa > Mollusca > Bivalvia > Pterioida > Pteriidae > Pteria > Pteria penguin. The sequence goes on along the minus strand of CM068580.1, from coordinate 48,895,750 downwards.
AGGGCAGGAGCAGTATATTGTAAGTCAGTTTAATGATCTACCAATAGACATAGGCATGTTTAATACATGTATATTGTAAATTTGTGTTTTACAACTAGTGAGGGGCAGGAGCAATATGTTGTAAGTCAATTTAGTGTTATACCAGTCATGAGTGGTATATATAATGTTTTACCAGCAGTGATGAAGTCCTTAAATAATGCTTTTATAAAAGAGCTAACCTATAACTGAATTAGTAAAAAAAATTGCAAAACTTAATTTCATCATTCTTTATTTATCCATAATGCAGCATTAATCTTCAAATTCATTATTTCTTTTTCTTACCATTTTTTATGCTCCCAAATTGATAGATTGGGGGTACATGTATATTGTTTTTGACCTGTCTGTGTGTTAATTTTTCACTATTTGTTTGTCCTTTTTGACTGGATTGTAAAGCAAGTCCATTCTGTGAATTGGTAAAGTCTGTCTATCTATCCGGTGTCAACAATTTGTATTTAGCTTGATCTCTGGTATACCATCAATGATACCAACTTCAAAATTGGTCACTTTGTAGACATTGATGAGTTCTTCCTGACCAACGCAAAATATGGTGACCTTGACCTCGATTTTATGCTTCAGTGCACACACAGTCTGATTTTGCATTTAGCTTGATCTCTTGCATACCATTATCAATACCAGTTTCAAACTTGGTCAGTTTGTAGGCGTTGATGAGTTTTCCAACAGACACAGAATTTGGTGACCTTGACCTCAATTCTACGCTTCAGTGAACACAGTCTGATGTTGCTTGGTCTCTTGCTTACCGTTAACGATACTAACTTCAAACTTGGTCAGTTTGTAGACATTGACAAGTTCTTCCCAATTTTGATGATGTCTTTACAATCCGGTCATATTGTCTTTGACTCTTTCTTGTTTGATTTTGTATTTGAAGAGAAATTAATTTAAATAGTTAAGAAAAAATGATAATCATCGTTATTTTGTGTGGTACAAATTATTGAAAGGTTAGTGTTATACATACACATGTAATACAGAAAAATAATTTATTTGCTTGCTGATAGTATTGGATGGGGCAAAATTAAGAAAATTATTCTAAAGAATTGCTCTTGTGTTTCAGGTGATTTTAAATCCTAAGCTGTTAGATATGCTGATGATGTTAAAAGTGGATTCTAAAGACAATAAAGCTGTAAGTAACAGGATCAGTAGTTATAAATAGATCATGTTATTTATCTGTTTATTATCATGTCACTTTCAATGCAACACATAGCTAGATCACTCAGTTCATTATTTGTCCGTCTGTTTGTCACATTTGTTCTTCATGAAAGAAAAAAATGGATCCTTAAAACATTTTTGTGGTTGAATTTTGTTACATCTGTTTTCATCTGAAAGTAATGTAATTCTTTTGACAGGATGTGTGTACAGTGTTCAAGGAGCCCCAAGTGGAGGAGTTGGACCCCTCAGATAAGACTTACCAAGCACATGTCGAGGATTTCGTAAATGTCTGCTGCTTCCATCTGTGGTACTCTATGTGCTCTTAGCCAGTTCTTCATCCAGTAATCAGCTTTACCTACAAAGATGTCTTTGATATCCACATGTGTTACATTGATCCAGATTTTACCATTTTATACCAATATGGTCATTCATTTTTAATAACCTGTGCAATATGAATTTATAAATTTGATAAACTTTTGTAAAAATTAATTACACTTCATTTTTGTTTACTTGAACTTAGATGATTCAAATGTCTTGTTTTGTTGAGAGGTGAAAAATATGTATACAGAATTTGGCTCACCTTATGTACTCATTTGCTTGTTTGTGTATGTAGTTATGTACATGTATGTTTATGATTGACAACTTGGTTGGCCAGTCCTTTGATATATATCTTATACATAGATTGTAAATCTTATTGACAATGTAAAATACTACATGTATACTGCTCAAGAATTTTAGCTGTTGACATTAAAGTGCTATGAGAATGTTCACAATTTTTCTATACAGTGTGCGTATCTACATACACAAGTCACTGACAAAACAAGTACACTGTTGCATGACTCCAATCACAAGATACATAGAATAATCCATAAACAGTTAGATGAGTTTTTTTCAGTCGTTAATCTCCGTAATATGTGACGTCAAAAGTTGTACAAATGCTATTTTTCTTTGTGTTTAATTATGACGTTAATGTTTGCATTGTGACGTCACAGTAAAATGACGTTAAAAGTTGTACAACAAGAGGTACAGGAAGCCTTTATTTTACTCAGGTGTTCCCGTAAAATCAGGCAAATGGATATTTTTAGACATCTCTCAGAGAAATATTAAAGTAGATAGGGCAGTAATTTTTATGAATTTTATAATAGTACAATTAGGGTTTTAAGAAAATGCAAAATACCCCAGCATTCTAATAGCACTTTAATCAACTCCTTTACAGAAAGTTTACTCCTGTCACTGCAATATCCTTATTGTCAAAGATTTTGATACGAAATATCAAGAAAAAAGTCATATGCATACAGATTTTTAAGTTAATTTTTGTAATGCTTCATTCCCCCATCTCCCACTTCCCCAAGCCGAAGTTCAAGTATATTATTAACGCTAAGTAAAGAATAGCTAAGTAAAAAGACTGCACATTCTTTTCACAATTTTTTGGCTACTTTGCTTGTGTCAAGTGAATAATTAATGTATTTAAGTATAAACTAAGAAGAATTCATTCTGACATTATAGATCATAACAGAAAATTATATAATAAACAACTGTTACCTATTATACAAAACTATGGTCTTAAAATAATGAATCATTAATTAGTATTTATTTGCTTGATGTTTTTCACATGGAAATGTTATTTGAGTTTTTGTGTCACCTGCAAAGCATACATGTAGCAACCTTTACGTACAACTTTCATCGTTATAATGTAAGTCTGTCTTTCTTTGTGTTGTTGAACCATAACATATGGTCAAATTTTACGAACATAACCTTTGTTAGGATTATATATATACAGTCTTAATGATGTGATCAAGGTATAGCCAAATTGTATGAACTTAAGATATTCCCTTTTTGAACACTAAATATAAACTCAGGCATTCGTGAGAGTTGTGATTGAATATATATTGAATGTCATATTGAATCAAGATTGCCTTGTGAATACCATATTGAATAGGTCTTTCACAATTTTAAATGATTCAAGGGGCGTGATACCAGACAAACAACGTTTTGCAGGAATTTTCATTATGTTTTTAATGATTGGATAGTGACATTATAGTAATATGACGCAAATCTTAGCAACAAATTTTTATATGTCCAGTATTGCCCCATATATCATGTAAAATTTGAAAAAAGTGTATCAAAATTGCCTTGCCTTCACAATGGATTTTGTTTATGATTATTTTAATGAAATGCCCAATACTCATGATAATAATGTTAATCATTGTTTTTGTTTTATATTTAAGTTATATTCCTGTGGATCAATTTTAATCCTTGGTTTTCCCTTGTTTAAAACAAGGATTGAAAATTTGGTTCATAAATTACAATTATTAGAAAAGTTAAAGCTTTTAGTGGTTTGTACATAACGTCGTCATGACAGTTGAAGTGTTAGCAACTTCAAACCTCTAGGTTTTATCACTGTTTTTGTCACAATTTATTATGTTAATTACATATGGTTTTCTTGACAATGTGATGGTCAAGTAAAATTGGTTATTATTGATTGTGCCTATAAATTATGTGAACTTGGAATTACACATTTACTGTTTGGGGTTTTTTTCTCATCATGTACCTTTGATGATCCAATGATCAAACCAGCTTTGTTGTATTTCAGAGATTTATGATCTTAAAACGAGTAAAATCTATAAAAACCTTTTTTTGTGTAGTTGCTGTTATTTTGGTCAATGCCACACATTTTATTTCAACTATGTATTGGTACCCAGTGATCAGTGGTACAGAAAAGAGGAGTGCATGTGTACTCCAAGAAAGTCGCCAACAGTTTACATCTAAGGATCACCAAGCACATACACACCTCTATTACCCCTGTAGTGATCTGTAAGCACATGTACACACCTCCATTTACCTCCTCTAGGGATCAGTAAACAAGCATGCAAGCATACCTACATTTACCTCCTTTAGAGATCAGTAAGCACACTGACACACCTCCATTTACCTCTTCTAGGGATCAGTAAGTTCACTGACACCCCTCTATTTACCTCCTATAGGGATCAGGATTCACAACAGCACACCATTTACCTCCTCAGGATCAGTAAGCAACTAAGCTGGAACACCTACAGTTACCTCCTCTGGGGATCAGTAAATGACATACTTCTTTTTATCAGTATGCTTGCTGGCACATTTCAGTTTGCCTTCTCTAGAGATGGATCCCTCGACTTACTCGAGGTGAGAGGCTACAATGAGTTACAGTATAATTCTTTTGCACAATCAGACCTTCATTTTCAGTAATTCAAACATGCATGTAATGGAGCAGGTTCTTTAAATGTGTAAACAAAATAAATGTCTCAGAAATAGTCTCCATTGAATATGTCAATCCTATTCTGAACATGCCTTAGAAGGGACATCTACATAAACACTAGATTTGATGTTTATGAAAAGAAAATCTGCAAATTCATATTCATACTAATAAGCTGCAGGTCAAACATCTGGTTGGCTTGAATCCTTTGTTTGGTGTTACATCAGGATTATTTCCCTTATATGTTTGCAGCCAGTTTTCAGTGTTGAAGGAAACTGAATTCCCTTGAAAAGCAATGAAAGCCAGCCCGTAAATAGGCGTTATTGACACTATTTGATATGTTTGGTTTGTATGTAAATTCTTTCATAACTTTCAAGAATATCCTAATCGAAAGAATTACAAGTACCTTTAAAAATTTCTTAAGCATACTGGGTCGAAACAAAGAAATCGATCTTGGATGGCTGGCACACCACTACATCAGGTTCACTCCTTGTATGAGAACTTCAATACAAATAAAATACCCTTAAAACAAACGGTGTTGCCTTCCACAAAAAAAAATTCAACCAAAGGGAAGACCATTGTGTTGATTGATTGATTTTTGTTTAACATCACACCACGAATATTTCACGTATATGGAGACGGCATCTGCCTGATGCGGGGCATACAAATTTTGACTTTTGCAACGGACCTATCTGAAGCAGTGAGGGATCTTCAACGTGCCATGCATACCACGACATGGGGCCTCGGTTTTTACTTTCTCATCCGAAAGACAGGACACCGGCATGACCAGAGCGGGAATCGAACCACTAGGCCACGCCAGCTTAGACCACTGTAATTTAATGTAATAATCAATATGAAGATCATATATAAATTTAAAATTTAATAAGATATCATACATTATAATATAATTGTGTAATAATAACAATACTATGTCATATTTGAAACACAATGGTAAATATTGATATGTAATTGTTGCATTTTAGATACATCTGTGAAGATAAGGACAATTTACTTAAGTATCGATATCTGTACTTGTCATTTATTTATATATATATATATATATATATATAAAGGGTTATCTCCCTTGCTATAAAAGGTAATGGACAGATGAATCAATATAGTATAATGATATTAAATCGTGTACAAGGCACAGTTTAATAATAATAATAAAAGCAGTATTTCAATGTCAGTGATGAGTCAACCAGAGCATTGCAATCGATACCCATTTTTGATTTTAAAAATGACTTACTCACAGACTGTTCTAAGCAGGTAATAATAGGTCCAAGCTATTTTTAATATGCAATTTTTGCACAAATTAAGAGTATATTTATATTTATATAAATTTACTGGTAATGTGCAAATCAACAAAAAAAAAAGCTTAAAATATGTTACAAAAAAAAGTTACATGCATTAAAATTAAAAGGATTTAAATATTTTCACAAAGCTATCAGAGAGAGGATTAGATTTCTGCCTGTTGTAGAAACATTTTGTATAACATATTTTACAGGTATCAAACATCATTTGTAAAATACATGCTTAATGAAAACATTTTCTTATTAAAAAAAAATTATCAGAGAAATAAATTGAATATTTTTTCACAGCATCTCTTGAGTATGTGGGATTATAAAAACACACTGCTTAACATTCACAATATCTGACTTAGTCATAAAATAATGCTGTCAGAACTTTTATTGCAAGAATAACCCAGTCAGACATAAGATGCATTACAGGACTCTGTATAGAATATGAATATACATTAACGCTGTACAGTGCCTTGAAAATATTTATATATTGTAAGTACCGAAAATAATTTATAATGAATGGTACATGCATATGGCTCTTTCTCTGCTTCATATATTTTCTCGAAATGAAAAGCGCCATCTCATGATCTGTTATATCACATGACTGAACGATGCATATCAATAACAAATATTTTGGTCCACCATAATGTTGTAATAGTTTGGTCCTTGGCAATGTTTCGCAATATTTCCAGCGTGTGATATGAGACAATGTTTCTACAGCACCAGTCTTGCAGTCTTGTAGAGAAATATTTGTTCTGTATTGATGAAGATCTGGGAAAGGGAAGGGGGGGGGGCATTATTTTTGTTGTTGTGCTGCATGTTTAGGTGGACTGCTCAAATTGGGCTTTCCTATTGCTGAAGGAACTGTCCCTGGGACTGTCGGTGTTATCTGGTGATAAAATACCTGCCCTTTCTCTCTCCTGTCTACAAGTACACAAATAACTTATTGTCAGTGAAAATGATTTTTAAAAACATTTTAATATACAACCGACCTGCCTGAACAATAACCAATATTATGCAATCATTCATATTGAATAAACCCCCTTTATATATTTACAGTAAGTTATTTGTTCTAAAACAACAAATGCTCATTTTATCCTCTGGAGCTTCTAAAGACAAGAAATTTATTGCTATTTTCAATGCAACAATGAAATGTTTACCCTCTGCTAAATAATAATTGTTGTATGTAGATGAAGCTTTCAGTGGTGAGGGAAATCAAGAAACGGTCTGCAGGTTCCATGAACTACCTTCTTACCACAGGAATATATCCATTACTTTACTGATGTGTTTATTTTAATTATTTGTTTTAAGCATTCGGTATTATTTTACCTTCCAAACTGACAGCAGATAGTTTTAGAAGTGAAGCAAATCAAGCATATACAATACATAGAAAATCTAGTGGCAGATTTAGAGGGAGCGGGGTAGCCCCCCTCTTTGCCACAAATTTACAAGGCATATTTAAATAAGGTTGAAAACACTCAAATCCTGTACACATACAAATTATTATCAAATTTCAATTGGATTGAAATCAGAAATAATATGAGTAAAACTCCAGGTTTGGCACCCAAAGTGGCTAAGTATTTTGGTTAATACTTGACTTTCACATGTAGCCCCCCCCCCCTCTTTTTTTCCGAAATCCTGGATCCACCACTAAAGATCACTACTCTTTGTCAAGTAAAAGAACAATTCAATGTCCTTTTATACTGAGCAAATATCCAACTCTCTTTAAGGAAAATGTAAATACAGAGGAATTGATTTGTTATGCACAGCTGCATTTGCTTTTTACAATACGGAAAGCTACCAACAGCAAACACTTCCAAGTAAACATTTAAATGTATGAAAGAACAATGACTCTGCTTTTATACTCTTGAGATCTCAAGAACCCAAAATGTCCAATTTGGACTGCTTCAGATTTCACATTGATTTCAATTTTTTAGGCATATCAAAACTTTTTATCTAGGATTTAAGAACTGTGGAGGACTGTCATAAACTAAGAGATGAGATTATTATTGTTTTTAATAAATCTGGTGTGAAAGGGAATAGGGGTCCCTTCCTCTCTACATAGTAGACGCTGGTTACTGACCAACTTCTTAAACGTGTTATGTTACTACACGAGATTGAACTCAAACCATCTGCACTATAAGCCAACAACTGAAAACAACATATACACTCAAAACTGCCTTAATGCTCACCCCTATAAAGAGGTCACCTGCTTATAAAATACCCTTTTCAAATTCCCATTTTCTATATTTTCTTGCAAAGTAAACTCTTGTAAAAAGGTCACATCTGTATAGAGGACACCTATGAATAAGGGCTATCTATGTGTAAAGGCCACCTCTGTATAAAAGTTACCTCTGTATAAAGATCACATTCATAACTTCCCTTAGGTGACCTGGATTAACTATACTTACTTCAACTCCTCTTCCCTTTCTCTCATCTCCCTCAATTCTTTCTCAATCTTTGACTCTGCTTTGTGGCTGGATTCTTTATAAGAGAAATTAGCACCACCTGTCTTGAGGCTGCGTTTATATCTAGATTCCTCCTTTACAGAAGGCTGTGGAGGGGACTGCTCAATATCTCCATTCTCTGAGGGAGTCTTAGACGATCCAGGACTATCACTGCCTGAAGGAAGAGGCATCGACGAAACACTTTTCCTAGTTACAAAGTTTCTTTTCACAGGCACATCAGATTGTTGTACAACGGCTAAGTCAGTATATTTTAGTGTCCCAATATGTTCCTCAGACGTAGAGATAATTTTGCCTTCATTTCTTAATGTCATTTCCTTTTCTTTTTGTGATTTAAGTTCCCTTTGAAGTTGTGATGTAGCGTACTGTTTCAGTTTATGTGAACTTTCCTCACTTCTAAGTCTACTTCTATACCCAGTTTGAACTGGTTCCGAACTCGCAGGTGGAGCACTTTCAACATTGTTCTCTTTCACAGGAGCTGCAATTTCAGGAAGACCTTTAGATCTTCGGAGTTCGTTTTCACGTTCGCGCGCTATTCTGATTTCGCGCTCAATAGGTGTCTCTTTTCTTGGCTTAGTTTCAACAACATCGTTAGAATTAGCATCAGAATCGGGTATTGGCGTTACTTTCACATTCCTAGAAACATTTTGACTAGACATTGTCGGGGTATGAACACTTGGAGAGGGGGCCTGCCAGACTTTCTTCTGGGGTCCTTTTGGTGTAGATTGCTGTGTTGGAACAACCTCCTTCTGGACCGGCTTCTGTGAGCTCATCGAACTCATCGAACGTAACCTCTGCAACTCCTCCTCCCTTTCTCGTGCCTCGCGCAACTCCCGCGCGATTAAGCTCTCTCCCTCGTGTTGGTAAGTCCCTATGGCCTCTTCATACGAGATATCCTTTCTAGATGGCAGCCCATTCGTTTGTGGTTTACTACTTGGCATTTCCACCGTTTCTTGGAGTACCACCTCCTCCTTCTGTACAACGACTTCTGGTTCCGGAACCTCCTTGCGGTGTCTGTTAGCGATTTCCTCTTCTCGTTCTTTCTGTAGTCTGATTTCCCTCGCTATAAGACTTTCCGTAGACTTGTCAGGCACATTCTCATCCTGAAAATAAACACAAAATTAGACGATACCTTCGACTGAATCATTTAAACACACAGACGTAACATCTGTGGCAGCCTTCACTATTGATACATTCAATCGCTATGCCTTACACATACACATACTGTATTTATACATTCAATACACGTCCGATTACAATGAGTCAATCGACTTCCAAGATAAAATTTCAATCATAAATCTATATTTCCTCCATTTATACCACTCTGACCATGCATGTCACATGTACATCTGCGTCAGCGGTTTGATTTTCGAAGGAAACCGGCGAATATAAAATTTCCAGTTAAAATTCGAGATAATTTCCTTTTCAGTACCTGTTTGCCATAACCTGTGTCAAGCCTCATGGTATGTCCTGCCAAATTTACGTGGTTCTACCCTAACTCGACCCTAGACTTTACACTGATTATGGGGCGAAATCGTCGGTACACCTGTATTTATCCAAACCCTTAAGGTGCTCGATTACATACAATGTGCCTACATACAAATCAATAAAATAATGTTTCACGAGATCTTACTCCCACCAAAATTTCTGTCAGATCTCAGGGCGTTCTTCTGAAGTCTTTTTCAAAATGTATCTAATTTGATGACCTGCCAAGCGATATAGGCATGTGAACATGTAAGATCCTTAAGGCAGTGTTGAAATGAGACTTCAAGATTTTAAAAGAATACTTAATCTTTATCCAGTTAAAGTATAAATACAGGATGGGTCACACACGCCGTGGTGAAAATCATAAAACTGATATAAATGTTGTTTTGAATGTCGTGAAATCAAATGAGTCAATAATGAATAATCCCGACCTTCGAATATTTCATACTGCGAGATGAGGAAGAAAAAACTAGTGATCGAATGTAAATCTGTACAATGGCCACGTACTACAAGCGACTGAAACTTCACGTAAATAACAAATGTCCAATTCAATCCAAACTACACGTCCGTATTCAAGCTCAAAATATCACAAAATGCAAAATATTGAGTAATATAAAATCGGAGGAAATGAGTTTTCTTTCTAATAATATAAATGACGTCATTTTTCAATAGTGCTACCTGAGTAATATGTATTGAACAAGGATGATCAAGGTAGTGTTATTAACTATATTCATGATAAGAGGGGGCTTTATAGTTGTTCGGAAAATGAAGCTAGTAAGTCCTGTTATAATATTGTATCTATGTCAGGAAAATTTGAATCGGGTGAAATCGAGGTTACTGGAATATTTTTCACAGCGATACGAATAATATATGGATAGTTCAAGGTATGAGGGAAAAGCCACTCTCTTAACTTCTTTTATAAGGAATAAAATGTACATGTCTGCAAGAAGCAAGCGTGATATGATCTGTTAAAATTATGTCTATACCCAATAAAAGACAATGTTTACTCAGCTAAGTCAAAAAAGAGTCATTTGATGCTGCCACTGTCAGAGACCAGGTGCTCGAGAGGTCACTGTGATACTAAGCGAGACCAGATACCCGAGAAGTCACTAAGACACTCAGCAAAACCAGGTGCCCGAAAGGTCACTATGACACTCAGCGAGACCAGGAGCCCGAGAGGTCACTAAGACACTCAGCGAGACCATGTGCCCGAGAGGTCACTGTGACACTTAGAGAGACCAGGTACCAGCAAGGAGTTAGCATCTCCTGCATGGCTGGCCGAACACGACATGAATACCAGTAATATGCAGACAACACAAAAATATTATATAGGGCACACATGAAATGAATAAGGACTATCACCGTCCAGTCATACAACATCTGAACAAGGGTGCACTATCATACTATAAAATCTGAAAGTAATAATCTAATTTAATTTCAGTAATGTTGCTTCGAAATTCATTTTCAACGACGGTAACTTTAAAATATCATAATTTTGATATATGTATTTAAGAATTATTTATATAAACATGCACAGCATTATTGTACATAAAGTTATCAGTTTGGGAGTCACTTCCAAAACTATTGGTATATTTTACCTTGTTTGTGTTTACGACCGGTTTCAGTGCAATCTCTCGTTCCTTCTGTTGCTCGATCTCTTGTTGTATCATCGTCTCCCTCATCTGTAATTCTGACCCTCGGTCAGCCTCGGTCATTTCATGATACATTGCCTTGGACACTGTATTATTGTTATCCTCTTTCGGCTCAAATACCGAGGTGTTGATTTGATTCTTTGAGGCATTCTGCCGTTTGATCAACTCGGACCTCTCTTCCTGTTCCTTTCGTAACATCTCTTCTCTTTCGTTAGCGAGGCGGATCTCCCGCTCGATGGCACTTTCGTTTGCGTACGCGTCTGTGTCCATTTTACCTGGGTTTTCCTCGGACACTATGGATGGGGAAGTGATTTCTTGTGAACTATTCACAGGTTTGTATGGTAGTTTGACTTCCCAATGTTTGACGGAAGCAGTCTTTTTTGGCACTGGTTTGTTGGCAGGCTCGACAGGCGATGAAGCTTTGAACAAACTCTCCCACTGTTGGCGCGTAGAGCTCAAATCTGCTATAGACTCTCGGTCAACGGATTCCGATGTGTCATTTTCTTGTATCACATTTTTACTGTACAGGTCGACTTTAGGGGGTTTCTCTTCCCAGTTTACGGACGAATTCAGGGATTTGACCACGGAAACTTCAGTGTCCTCTCGGGTAACTTCGCTATTCCAAGTCTGCTCTGACTTCAAATCTACACTCGGTTTGTTCTCTGCAATGACAAACACAGTCAATCATTATACAAATTTCACCACGAAACAAGGAAATATTGTAAAAACTGAATACTGCTCGATAAAAGAAAATTGTTGTTGCATCACGATAACCCATGTACCCCGTCACATCATCTGAAGTAGCGATATTCAACGATAATTGAAGATAAAATACCTCACGTTATCAACAGGGTGATAGTGTTCCCGAACGAAAGAGATTGGGGCAAAACTTGATGAAGACCGTCAGCGCGACGTACTTATGTACAAAACGTAGCCATCAATCAGATGAGGCAGACCCTCAGGTAAAGATCCCCCTCTCATTAAACTCATCCAAAATTAGTGATTAAATTCACAAACTGATTAACGACGCATTCTTTACACTGCAACGTCAATAGCTGTACTACAGTCTACCGCCACTTTCTGTCAAAAAGAAGACTACCTTCCTTGCGCCTATTTTAGGCTTGATTAACTACACATGGAGAAACGTAGACTGATTTACTTGCCATAAAATAGATGGCAATCGTCTGGTGAATGTTGATATCTCGTAATTGTCATTATGCGAATTAGCATTTACTGTCTATTTTTGTGTATATAATGTGTTTAACATGCATCAATCCGTCCCGAATTGTAATCAATTGCACGCATTAATGTCGTCATTGTTGACGCAAATGTAAGTAAAATAAAATATAGATAGGAAATCATTTTATAGATTAATTTAAAGATACACGTGTTGTAGGCGAGCATTCCATGTTCGGTATGCATGTTTCATTCAATTAAAGGTAGTCAGAGTGTAAATGTCTGTTTTTTACACATGACATGTATGATTTTCTTTCCTTTGAAGAACAAATGTTTTACGGTTCCTTCAGTCAATAAAATTGCTTTATAATTCAATATTTTATTAAAACTTGAGTAACAGCGAAAATTTACGTAAAACATGATAAAGTAAGAATATGAGTACAGACATTTCGGAAATTTTACACAGTGCTGATACAACAAACGACGAGCAACTTACCCACGAACAACATATTCCAAATGCTCAAACAAAACAAATATTTACAGACCACGTTATTGTCTTAAATCACACCTAAACATAATTCTCCCTCACTTAAATAAATCACCAAACATGACTCATTTCACACTCGTAATTCAAAAACATCGCCACCGCCAAAAACAATACAACAAAGATGAGAGAAGGTCAAAGAAGTTACCCATTGTATTGTTCATTTTATCTAATTTATCTGGCGAATTTAATTCCCCGTGTCATCTATGAGACCGTCAAACAAGAACTTCCAGTGAAATAATTATTTAATGATATGCATCATATCCACTGAAGACGTGAGATGCATGAAGGTGCAAGATTGATAACGTCAACCTATAGTGACGTATAATCGAGATGAGTTTTTAGTTGAACTAAAAAGATGGTTCACGAAAGAAACGGATAAAGGAGTTCGTTTCCATTTAAACACTTCTTAAATTGGATCTGAAAGATAAAAAAGAGGTGAACAGAAGGATATAAGTCGATCTCATTCCTTATTTTAAAGAGTTTTGTAAAAGGCTGAGAAAAGAGGGTATGAAATAGTATCATACGGGAATGGGTACTTTCACGACCCTCCACCCCCCAAAAAGGACATAATTGACATTTCCTTGATGCATCGTTTAAATCAATATGCCGATTTTTCTGACCATGTCTTAATGTATTCGTTTCCAAAAGCTTGCGCACCGAGTACAGAATCGCTTGAATGTCGCCCAACTTGCCCCGACAGAGAATCAAACCCAATATGACAGAAGCGAGAGGCAACCATAAGATGCGCTGCATTCGATCTCCGAATCCCCCGAGTTGTATATATGTTTAAACATATTAAATGTTTTGAACATTAGTGTAACATATACCTCACTGACTTAGTCTGAATACCTTACATGTATCAAGAGATTTAATGATACCTCTTTACTATACCTTCTATCCTGTACGCCTATCAATGTAAACAGACATAAACTATGCAGTGTTCAATAAAAAGGTGCGCTCAATGCATAGATAGAGCTAGAGAAAGGACCACGCCCACTGAATGAGGTCAGTTAAATTTTTCTCTTTTTCAAACACGTCAGATAGCGGCAGATAATGGGGTTTAACCGCATTCTGGATCTAAAGATGAATCAGTTTATACATGTACATGTACACGTTTATTCAAATTCAACAAGATGATATTGTGAAACACAAATGCCCCAGCGGCAACAAAGTGAAAGTGATACAAACCAACGAACAAAATGGATATCAAACGCTGTATACCATTGGGTCATTCTAATTAAAGACGTATTAACTAAGGAAAAATTCATTCCCTAACCAAATCAAATCGATACAATGTCCATGATGTTTTATAACAAAATAAAATTTTGAGCCTTCGCATGTAATGTCAATCGTGACTACTATCCGGTTTTATTCAGGAACAGCTATAAAACATAAAAAAATCAGGGAGACCAAATATGATCAAAGGCTTATTTGCATTTCAAACGATTAAAATATTCACAAGGTTTTATTTATTGCTTTACTGCTTTACAGTCTTCGATAGGATAGCGAGATGGAAGTGACAAGATATACTTTTGACTTCTTGCTGTAAATTACCAACATTTACATTGCACTGTCAAATATAAGAAAAGAAGAAACGATTATATCATCTGCAAAAACGGGATATATATATTTTTTCCTGAAAATATTAGTGACAAGAGTCACTCGTTTTCATTTCCCGATTGAAATTTTATCCAGATCAAAATGGCCGTCATTGTTTATCACTTAGCTGACTTCTAAATCTTACCTTCTAAACAACAATTGGAATTTGCGACAAATTCCGGAGTTCTAAGAATAAGCACTGCGTTGGAGGAATATGTATGGACATCGTTCATCATGATTCAGAAGTACAAATAGATGCTGATCTTTCACAATGTCACAAAATTTACAATCCTTCGCGATGGCCTCTCATAGATGTGATCGTGCATAAAATAATTTGTGGAATTATTCAGCTTACGGATATCATCATGGCCAGAATTCGACTAACGCAGTCCAGGCAGGTGTAAAACAAAGACCACAGTGCCCACTGTTTGGCTATAATTGGTCTACGATGCTATCTCCCGGATGGAGCACCTGGCTAGAAAGACTACAAACTTTCTAATCCAGCGAGATAAACTCCCGAACGTATCACGATAGTTGACAGCACCCCTCCTACATCTACCAAGTTATGTATCTATTGCTGTCCGCAAATTTGTTACGACATTGTACGTTGCTAAGGTTCAACACCTTGAAAGCCCCCCGGAGGAGACAAGACCGGACCAGATTTTACCCTGTAGGGACTGCCGGATATATTAGCCGACAGAACTCATCAGTAACGCCGTTAAGGCTTAACCTGCTATTCGGGAAATTTGTTGACCTGATGATGTAATACATCATCTTTTATATATATATATATATATATATATATATATATATATATATATATATATATATATATATATATGTGTGTGTGTGTGTATTGTTTGGATGAAATATAACATTGGCTCATAAAACAAAAAGTGAAGGAAGACAGCCTTTTACATTTGACCGTATTTACGTACACTCGCGCTTTTTATCTGTCCTTATATTTAATGAATTTCGAATGCTCTGCTTGATTTACTGAATGTGCTGAGACAAAAAAGGGACATCATCCCCATTCCAGATAATACTATGCCCCTGAGATTATACTATCCTCTCGAAATTATACTATACTATGCTCCTAAGAGCATACCATGCTCCTGAGATCATACTATGCTCCTGAGAGCATACCATGCTCCTGAGAGCATACCATGCTCCTGAGATCATACTATGCTCCTGAAATAAGTTCATGGTAACTTTACTAATGATTTGATTGGCTGGTTGATTGGTGTTTTACGTCGCTTTCAACAATATTTCAGTTATATCGCGACATAAAAGCAGGAGGTTACCAACCTCTTAAACATAGTGGCGCAACCCGGGAATCGAACCCGGATCGTCGGCGCCGCAAGCCAAGCGCTTAACCACTACACCAAGCCTGCCCCAGCTTTACTAATGAAGGTCAAAACCATCATTTTTCATAGAAAGGTTGCAGACTGATCAACATTTTTTAAACTTTACATGTATATCAAATTCTCAAACTCGGTACGATGTGCCAGGTTATAATTACAAGTGTCTTTTTTTTGTAATTTCTTATCTTAATTTTATCTATTTATTTATTATTTATTTCATTCATTTCTACATATAACTACTTTAGTTTGTCTGTTCATGATTTTCAGTTGTGAGAATACGAAAGTACTCTCTCAAGAACAACGACTGTGAAAGAGGGAGCGAAGGATACATTCTTCGTATTGACCTATCAAGACCTCAACTGGCTATACCATCGACAACCTATCTTAGATGATCAGATTATTTCTCTACATTAGGATGTTCAGATGAATTAACAAAGATTTTCATCGCCAAGACCGGACTTGGGCAATCCTGATGTCAACAGATACGGCTCAACTTCTACAAAGCGTTGACAACCGTGAAATTAAATTGTAGCGAATAATATCTAAGACTTATCTACCCAATTTGTTTTCAACAGTATTAACATTCTAAAATTATTTCAGATATTAGAAATACAGAAATATCAACACATAAAGAAAATATCATTATAACTTGCAGTTACCATGCACAAACGCTCTCAGAAGTTAATTTTTTATGGATCCGAGCCTCGATTTCGCTCAAACATAGACAACCACGATTTCAATCGTCTGGAAACTCAAAAATTTAAATGAAAAAATGCAAGCGTAGGACGGTAAAACAGACGGAAATTCGTATTCCTTCGTGGTATAAAAGACTCCTGGTCATGGCCCCGAATTTGTATCCAAACCGTCGGAAACTTAACATCGTCTGCCCAAACAAATGATGAAATAGTTAAACAAGGCGATAAAAGTCGACGTAAGATCTCTTTTTGATGAAAACAAAACGCTCATTATTCGGTGACTAACGACCGTTGTGTGATCTTGTATCTGGCAACCGTATACAGAGAAACTATCTTCTCATAAAACGGGGAAATCAGATAACACAGTTTCCCGTATTGCCCATTTAAAATAAATTTTGTTTTAATCCAGTAACAAACATATCCAGATATGCTGATGAGATAAAAACGTTCTCCCTTCAAATGAAAACAATTTTTTTTTTTCGAAAAATGAGACAGAAAAAAAATTCAACTGCGAATCACACGATCGCAAATCTATACTGTTACCTTCAGACATAATTGATCATCGAAAACCAAGAATTAAATAACTTGTGGTTCCACCATATTTCCTGGATATATCTCAGTATTTAAGTTGATGAAGAAAACCTCGCACACTGACGTTGGATCAATATCCTATATAAAAGGCATAATCTCCGGTGTATACTTATGCTTTCCTCTGAACAATGACCACAGATGGCGCTAACATACAACGTGCAAATCAGCGGCAATCATTTACGAGAAACCTCGGCCCCCACTTGTCCGTGCTTAGTCGCGCTCTATAGATACATAATCAGCACAAAGGAGTTCGATACTTCAGTAATTAGCCTTAAACCTGACGAGTGTAAGGATATAGGTATATGTGATCAATAATGAATAGTACATGTACATGTATACTAGTTTGCAGTAAATTACTGGACAATACTCGGGTAGCAGTCTGCGCTACATAAAATCACCATCATTAGGTGTGTTTAGCAGTCGATGTACATTGTATCTACAGAGGTGTTATTAAGTTTGTACTCGATAATCGTTATGTGAACTAAAAACGATATTAAATATTAAAATCTAACCTATTTCCTCTGAAAGGATCTCAGTTTTCGTTTATTTTGTTCCTTGTTTTACGAAGTAAATACGAGTTCGTTTTAACGGTAACGAAAGCTGCCTGATGCATTGCGCAGAATTTGGATCTATTCTTAGGACTCGCCCGAAGCAGTGTGGAATCTTTTACTGGGATTAAGTTGTTACTGCCTCATCCAACGATCATCGGCGGGACTCGAACTCGGGACCTTTCAATTAAGAGTCAAGAACACTACCGACTAAGCTACGCCAGTTCCCAGTTCTTTGTTTATCTATTTATTTACATGTATTTATTTTGATGTAAAGTACATATTCATAAAATAAATATACATATTACATACACGTTTAAGTATGATGGAATACATGCACCTGTACGCGCACTGTTGGGTCATAAGGAACCCTGGATCAGGGACCCTTCCCCTATCATAAGAACTCTAAAGGAAATATACCATATCTGCATACGTGCATTGTTAGGTCCTGAGGAACCAATGGACAGGGAGGGGGTTGGTCTTTCCCTATCATCAATTTATGATGACAAAGCAGTAAGAAAGTTGCGTTAAAATTCTGTAATAAGTTTAGTATACCATGATTTGACTTCTGTGAACTAAAATCAGAATCAAATGAAATATCCTCATCAGTATTTAGTCATCAGTTGTAAGATTTATATATATTAAACTGGTAACTTGATTGCCCACTCAGCCAAACATAATCATACCCATGAGGAGGACTGCTCACGTAATGGCTTCATATCTGATACTCACCGTCGCCAATCTAATGCACTTTAGTATCTTACGTATTTCATTATTCATAGAAAGGTTTTGCATGCAACATTAGGATCCATCCCAGTGTCGGAGTGTTTTAACAGCATAATATTGGGAAACCGTCCTTCTGAATGTCGATGGTACTTAACAGTTCACAGTTCATTATATTAAAAGGAAGACCTTGTTGCAATAACTACACCTTTCACAAAGGATTTGATTGATTATTATTGTTTGACATCACTCCAAGATCATTTCAGGAATATGGTAACGGCATCTGGCTGATACACTGCAAGAAAATTTATACCTTTGCAACAGACCTACCCGAGGCAGTGAGGGATCTTCTATGTGCTACACCTACCGCTGACGCAGGGCCTCGTTTTTTTACTGTCTCATTCAAAAGACAGGAAACCGGTCCGCCTATGGCGGAAGTCGAATCCGGGACCTCTCGGTCACGAGCCAAGCACCGAGCCATACCGACTTCCTTTCCAAAGGACTGGAATTGATTTCACATAACTGTATAAAGGGAACGTTTTCTAAATCTTCCTTTCAGGAACTGTAATAAACTTTCGTCCTCTTTGGCAATAAGACTTCCTTGTGAAATGCAGTTTGAAGTTTCGTTAGGGAAGATTTTGCTGCAGCTTGACCCTGGAGTTTTCTCACAAGACACCTTTGTGCTTCGTATTTCAGCGTATCGATATTACTAAGCACATCAAACCCACTTGGGCCTCTTGTTACATAATCACTATTCTCTGTACTTTAAATCCCTATTCCCCGTAAGCAACTTCACCTCCCCCTTTTCCTTTAATTTTCTTTTAATCAATGGCCTCGCAATACACAAACGTTCGACCACGACATATATAATTTGTTCCACGAAGACTCTTTTCAACTGTACCTTAAACTGAGATATATTGGTAGAACAAAGAATGCGAATTGTGTATTGGCATGACACAATCAAGTCAAACAAAGGCCTATTTGGCTCGCACCCAAAAAACACAGGGCAGATAGAGGTACTTGTATGCAAATAGAACGCCCCTCTGTACCACAGTAAAATGACAATCTATTAAAATAGTAGATGTTACGACTGGACTCCAGTTCTTGAGAAGTAATTAATCATTTTGTTTTTGTAACGAGAAATTAAACTGCCCTCTCACGTCCAATAAATAAAAATACCAAAGAAATCTACGAATATAAAGAAAAACACACATTTATGGCATTACTATAATTTTTTTCTAAGAACCATTATTCAGTATTTTTAAATGTTTATGTATTCATTAATACGGATCTATTTAAAATCAATCCGTTTTCGATCTCCCTTTTAAGCCGGTGTGACTTAGTGGATGAGGTGCTCGGCTCGTGACCTAGAGGTCCCGGGTTCGATTTCCGCCCTAAGCCCACTGGTGTTCTGTCTTTCGGATGAGGCAGTAAAAACCGAGGTCCTGTGCCACGATAGGCGTGGCACGTTAAAGATCCCTCACTGCTTCAGATGAGCCCGTTGCAAAGGTAAAAATTTCTATGCAATGCATAAGGCAGATGCCATCACCATATACGTAAAATAACCATGGAGTGACGTAAAACAATAATCAATCAATCAATCGATCGATCACTCTTACCTGTATATTGGACGTAGTATATCCTCATCATATTCCGGACTATCACGCGAGTTTGGAATATGTCCCGATACCTTCAGATTCACACATAGTTCACACATGACAGCATGGTGTTACAAGCCTCGGATTAGGAAATTTTTCAGACTGTCTCGACCCGAACCTTCATATCCCAGGTGACTCCCAACCGAATATTACCTTAATACCTTGATCCTATACGCTGATGCATTTAAGCAGATAATTTGATGGTTGCATGCACAGAGTATTTACAAAGTGCTGTATGTTTTATTGTTGTATGTACTAATCGATGACTTCATTCGATGATCGAACTTCAGGTAATAAAATTGTGTGAATACCAATTATCTCACCGCGTACGTTTACCATATAAAGGAAGGAATGTGCTTTATCTCGGGCGCATTTCGTCACTATTCGATTTTACATACCCTAGATAAACTTTGCACTATTGCAAAAGTTTATTTATGACTGTGTCTGAATCCGTTACTTTCGCTACAAAGGATGATTCAATACACTAAAGTGGATGGCATTTACTTTTCTTTATGTGTGGGGATTGCCTAAGAAGTCTTATCATCTATAATAATCAGTTCGTTACTGACATTGTATACCTTACTCATCAACGGCTGACAATGTAATGTAACTAGTCAGTGACATGCTGTAGCTTACAGATCAACGACTGACAATGACGTGTAGCCAGTCAGTGACATTCTGCAGCCTATCGATCAGGGCTGACAATGACGTGCAGACAGTCAGTGACATTCTGTAGCCTATCGATCAGGGCTGACAATGACGTGTAGCCAGTCAGTGACATTCTGTTGCCTATCGATCAGGGCTGACAATGACGTGTAGCCAGTCAGTGACATTCTGCAGCCTATCGATCAGGGCTGACAATGACGTGCAGACAGTCAGTGACATTCTGTAGCCTGATACCATCAACGTACATAACACTGACATTATGTTATAAGTCTACTCAACACCGACATCAAAAGTATATCCACCACTGACATCATGTCTACTAATCACTGACATCACGTCTACCCATCACTGGCATCGTAAGTCTACCTATCGCCGACATCATGTCTACTAATCACTGACATTATAAGTCCACGCATCTCTGACATCACGATTTACCCATTACTAATACCCCATTACTAATGTCCTAAGCTCACTCATCAATGACATCATATTCTACGTCTACATATCGATGACATTGTGATTTAAATCTACACATCAACAGAGTCCACATCACTGACACGAGGTTTCAAGTCTACATATCACTGACATTAAGCCTACAAATCACTGACACGAGGTTTCTAGACTACTAATCACTGACAACATTATGTGTACACATAAATGACACGAGATTTCAAGTCTACTAATCACTGACACAAGGTTTCGAGTCTACTAATCACTGACAACATTAAGTGTACACATCACTGACATCTTTACGTTAGTGTTTTCATCACTGACATCTACATGTCACTGACATTATGTTCTAAATCTACTCATCATTAAAACAGTGATACAAGGTACCTTTAAGGTAATTGTGAACATACATTACCAACAACATGAAGCTAGCCACAAAAAAAAAATATCAGCCTGCAAGTTTTCAACGTATAAAAATTCTACACGAAAATTAACGTACCTTATCGAAAGAAAATATATCAGTCCAACATATATACACCACCGTATGTGACTATATCCCATGCCATATACAAAACCGATAAAAGAAACTCACTATAAATCTATCAGATTTTCCAAAATCAAAAAAAAAAAAAAAAAAACTCGACGAGAAGTTTATTTACGTTCTTGTTAAGTGTTTCGCCCTGACATTGTACCGTCTCAATGAATGCATACAAGGGTAGATTTGTTATACCTGTTTCACTGGCGAAAGATTCGTCTTCGGTAAGACCTCCTTAAAACCTGTCCGTTCACCAGTATTGCAGGTAAGCCTCCGATTATTCATGACATGAACTATAGTATATTAAACAGGGAATGAACAGTGGGTGCCTTTTGTACGAAATCTCCGGCATATCTAGCCACGAGCGAATGGGCGGGACACATAAAGATCTATTTTTAGCTATACACAAAATAGAAATTATTATCATTATTATTTTTTTCATTATTTTTTTGGAATATAATTTACATATTATTTGGGGGACGGATCAAAAACCTCTTATCAATGAAAGAATATTTAGTTCTATTGGTACAAGTATATAATAGGAGATAAGCTAAAAATTACTTATAGGTACATACCACGGTCATGGGTGGATCCAAGATGACCACTTCATGAAAAGACATAAAAACTTAGTTGTTTTTATCAACCTATGTCCTTAATATAAAACAAAGGAGACGTCCCGTAACACGTTGACGTCAATAAAATCACTTCCTATGAAGCTACGCACGACTTGCTCCTGGCCATTAGTAATTCATGAACATATATTAAGATATACAAATGTGGAATACGCCGGCAAACGGGAGGTCTGAGTTAAAATATATTGTATCAGTGGCGGATTCAGACGAGTATTGGTATAAATCTACTGTCTACCATTAAGGGGGGTGGGGGGGGGGGGTGTTATTCGGCATGATGGCACTGGGAGATTTTTCTCAATAGCTCAACACTGATGTCATGCTTGATTGGTTGACTGACGTTTAACTTCGCTTTCATCAATTTTGGAATTTTACCGAGACAAGAAGATGACCACCTCCTAAACAAAGTGGCGTAACCCGGGAATTAATTCCGGAGCACCCCCCCCCCCTTTTGCAAGTCAAACTCTTAACCACTACAACAAGTCTACCTCTGATACCACTAGGTATAAATACAAATTCATATGTAATTGTATATCATTGACATTAAAGCGATTCAGATCAGTAATGCAGAAAATTAAACAACAAAAGCGACTCAAAACTTAAAATTTTAAACTAGTACTTTAAATTTGGGGGCCTAGAAGGCCGACTGGACAAACTCGCAGTACTGGGTCTCATTTCTGTCATGTTTAAGGTTCGATTCTACGTCAGGACTGGTGGAAAGGTATGCCAGTGTACCTCCCGTCAAAGGTCGATGGCTTTCTAAGTATAAACACTCTCCGTCACCATACAGGTGAAACAATTAAACGATAACAAACAAATACAGATCCCATCTACATACATCAGTAACGACATACTTAATGTATTCGAAAATAACAAAAATATCAACCCGACATTTCACTCTTTACTTACAGCATAACACAAGCGCAAGTCAATATCTATCTTGTGTATTTCAATAATTCATAATCGACTTACCTGTGCCTTTCTTCCAGAAATCAATAAACAGAAAGCACTATGAATGGCCAGATAACCAAGTATATACACGAAGTCCCAAGGTGAACCAGAAAACAGCGTGACGCCCTTCCTAACAATTGTTCCACCTTCAACTACCTGACACTTAATTGTTAGGCAACAGATCAAGGGAAGGTCCCTACCTTGCTTTACTGGAGTTTAATGTCTTTTACTATTTGTGCATCCAGCATGGTAGCAAGCATGGACAAGTCTGTTTTGGTCAAATCATTCATTGTCTGGATAACGTTCGAGCTATGCGGTTTCGGGAATATAAGGGGTGTTAGAGAATTAATATGGTGTAAATATTGCCTCAGGCTTTTCTTAATGTAGATCAAAACGGTTAGGTGATATTGAATATTTTTGTTGAAGACAACATAAGTGGATTTTAAATATAAAGCGACAGACAAAAACATAGACTAAACTACATGTATTTAAATTCGTTTTGTTATAATGTTTACGAAGCGGATTTAAAGCTATATTTCTCCTCACCTCCGAACGTAAAGTTCAATCGAATCATCAAAGCATGAAGTAAAATGCTTTTTTGAAAAGATAAGATTATCAGAGTTATTCCCCTTAGGTAATACCGAGAAAAAAGTTGTTACAGATGAATTATCTTAATCCAAGAAAAAAAAGTATGATACGAAAGCAGATTAATATGCTTGACTGGGTTATAACATTCTTAAAGTACAGAAAGAATGTGGCGGCATATTTGACAACTTGGCACTGACATAGTTTCTGACGTAATGTGTGTAATGTTTTGGGGGAACGTTTTATAACGCCTCGACATATCCGTTACGGGCAATCTTACAACAAAGAAAACCATTGAATCATATCATAGTAAATTGGATGTCAAATATACTACATATAAGGTAGATGTTCCTATTGTTTATTACCCCTAGATGGTGACCCGAATTGTGGCGAAGATTTATTGAATGTATTTTGTCATCAAGGTGTTCCTTACAAGCGATTGTTTTTCTTCAACATTTTGACCTTTATAATTATGCTCTTTAATTATGATTGTATATCAAATTAAGGCAATGCATTTTTATAATTTTTTAAATCAAATTTTTGCTCCATGTCTTCAGGATGTGAACTGGGGCCAGACTAAGTGTGAAAAGTAATACCTTGACCTTTGAATTATGACCTCAAGTTCATTTTCCACATCGTACATTCAACGTTTCCTATTCGCTTACGAGTTAGCATTGTTGATGGCATACAAATCAATAAATCGTTCGTAAAATACATCTCTTTAACTATAATGACGTCACTGCATGCTTACCTTCGACCTCATCACTCGTCACTTTGGATGCGTCCCCTACTTCACGCCGTTTGACCATGCTTTGACTTATGACCGCCTTTCTCTCTCGGTCCACTTCTTGTAAGTGAGCATCGGACATTTCCTTCGTGGTGGCTCGTATCCGAACTTTGGGTGGTTCATTCACGATCTCAGAAAACTGTTGCGCTTTCTTCACGAAGGTAACCGGCTCTCTTTTCATCTGTATGTCCTTCAATCGCTCGTCCTTCAGTTGCACTCTCGTAACCTCAACAGCCGCTGGAGGTGGTGAATCAGGAAGAGGTGGATTTTCTTCTGGTGTTGATTCCACCTCCACCACCTTGGTAACGACTACAGTGTCCTTGACGATGTCATCTTGGAAATCATCGAGAGTATTGCCGAGGCTGACTTGGTTGCCATTTTCTGGGTCGTTGGAGTGCATGCTTGACATCATGTCTTCAAAAGCAGAATCGGTTTGGGAGTTTGGACTTTGGATGGAGGTAGCAGTATTGTTGAATGAAATAAGCTGGATTTCGTCGTCCTCTTCTGCATCGTTGTCTACGGCTGTGGGGACATGACCTGTACTTGAATCCCCTGCAATTCAAATGGCGTACATGTACGCAAACATAATTGTAAAAGTGATTCAGTCATATACCTCTTTTTCTTTGATACATATACACGATATACATATTGGTAAATACTGTATAGTAAATACAACAAGTTATATACAATACAAGAGATTAAAGGAATACATTGACATTTGCGCTATTTACATAAATTCTACATATTTGCGCATACGTGTACATGTATATCAAAAAGATTGAAGTTTTCGGGGTGTTGTTTTGTCACATATATAGATCCGTAGCTTCTCAAATATATATAGGCCAAGAGCTTTCTATCTAAAACAAATTATTAATCTCTATTGATTTCCTGATCAATCGTCAAAAACTTACAAGATTTTTGGCATCATATCGTGACTTCACTCATTATCCATTCTGCAAATCATCTTAGTATGACAGGAAATGCACTGGCAAAGTCGTGAATATACAAGCACAGTAAACCAATGCATTGGTTGTGTTCGGTGAGAAGACGGATTTATTATGTAAAAGAAAAATGTCTGCAAAACAAGACCAATACAACACCCTATCCTCCCATTCTTCTCTCTTACAAGCAATTATAAGCAACATCTAAAGACAAAGAGCCATAACTCCGAAAATAGTAGATCATCCGCAAGAAAGTTCAAACTCGGCCTGTAGCTCTCGGTGATTAACATTGTACCGAGCTCAGTCCAATATATCAAATGATGTTTGGAAAAAGTGCGGAAAAACTTGTATGTCGACAGACAGACAGACAGGCAGACCACCTAATTCTAGTATATCCCCTAAATGATACACCCAAATCTTTTTTCTTACCTGGAGAAAATGAACCGTTTTGATTTTCTATATCGGACAGGTCCGAGTCTTCGTCACTGTCTACGACTTTGCTCATTTTCACTTCAATAGCTAAATCATTGACGAATGTATCAAGGGAATTCCCGTTAGTGTCTGCCACTGCCACTTCCTCCATAACTACTGGCGCTGGTTGTTCAGATTTTTCCAAAATGAAATCGGACTTGAATTCTGTAAATGAAGGATTTGATGATTCTTTTGATATGACGGAAGGCGTGGACTCCGTGCGAGGTGTGGTAACGATTTCAACGATCTCTTCTTCTATGGGAGATTGTGGTCCATTGGGATTGTTGAGAAGGGAAGATGAGAGTTTGGGGGGTTCCGAATGAGGTAGCTCGGGGGGTATTGAGTCAACACTACACAAAGATACAGTGTCCGAACTAGGGATATCTAAAGATAAATTATCACGAGCTATTTGTGGAGGTGTTTCCTTTTTCAGATCTAAAGATTCCGGAATACTGATTTGATCATCATCCGGATTTGATTGGTTTTCTAACTTTTCCGTTTTCAATTCTACACTTATGTTTTCTACTGGAATAATTAAATTCACAGATTTTTCTGAACTTTCAGAGGAGTTATCTTTCTTTGCTAAGTCAAATTCAGTTTTTTCATTATAGTTTATTTGTTCAGATTTGGATATATTTTGATCTATACCATCCACCTTTTGTTCAATACTTTGCTCAATACATTGCTCATCAAGTTTCTTTTCCTGAACGACAATGTCCTTTTTAACTTCAACTGCAATCTGCGGCACTTCTTGAATAATATTTTTCTCTTTTTCTATAGGAGTATCACGTTTATCACTTTCAACGGTTGGTACATGGATATCGGTCTCTGCACCAAACAAGAATGAACTTCGTCCTTGATGAGTTTCCTTGGGTGATGCTGCGTCAGTGGCGTCCTCTGTCGGCTTACTACTAGATGATCCCTTTCTGCGCGGAGGTCTTCTAGGTGTATCTTTAGAGGACGACTGGAGAACAGGAATTTTAGATTCCTTCACCGGAGAGGCTGGACCGGATCTAACTTCAGCACTACTGCTATCCGGGCTGATCGGCGAGCAAGGAGGAGGAGGGGCTCTGGTCTTCTTTGTTGAAGATAAACGATTGGGACTTGTGGTAGGGGATGTTGATTTAGTGGTACCCTCCTTCACTGTTACCTCTACCGACAAAGGCCGATCTCTCCGACGTTGTTCACGAGTCCCGTGAGAATCACTAACACGTGACTGCGGCTGCTGTGGTCTCTCTGGTGCTTTCCCTCGTTCACTAATATGATCTAGATTCAGAGACCGACGATTGAATCTTTTCTCCCTGTCTGATGTCTCAGTCTCGTCATTCTTCCTGTCTATAATATAACTGCGCCGTTTGGAAGCATAGTCTTTATCGGCACTACTTTTGGATCTCCTCGGATATTTACTTTTCTCTTTCTGTTCCTCTTCCTCCTTTTCCTTCTTCCTTGCTAGATAATCTGAAGGATTTCTCTGCAAATAAAAAGAATATGTCATTCAATTATACATCTAACGTTTCATCTATATAGTATAGAAGCCGGTGTGGCCTAGTGGATAAGGTGCCCGACTGGTGATCGAGAGGTCCCGGGTTCGACTGCCGCCCTGGACACATCGGTGTTCTGTCTTTCGGATGAGACAGTAAAAACCGAGGTCCCGTGTCACGGTAGGCGTGGCATGTAAAAGATCCCTCACTGCTTCCGGTGGGTCTGTTGCAAAGGTTTTAATCTGTGTGCAATGCATCAGGCAGATGCCGTCACCATATACATGAAATAATCGTGGAGTGAGGTAAACAATAATTATTCAATCTATTTATATAGTAAATCGTGTCATTTTTTCATACATATTTTGCAAAATTATTGGCTAAAGCGCCAAACAGGAACTGCCACCACTTCGACAAAATGAATGTTGAACAATGGGTTTCTTTCTCAAACGCTCAGATGATCCAGACAAATGATCCCTCGGGATTCATCTTCAGTTTCTTATTTTTCGATCTATTGTTTTACTATGATTATTGCCTGAAGTGAGAAAACAATTAAAAATATTTCATCTCTTTATGCTTCTCCAGTGAATTCAAATGATGATATTCATATATTTACAATAATATTAGTACTATATGACCGAAAATTTGGATTCTTGCACACGATAATACCAAAGTCATACCCCAAAATACATTCGGAATGTTTCGGATTTCTTGTCATTAAAGAATCGAGCATTATGTAAACATCGAAGCGGAACTGTTTAAGTAATCCACTAACTTAATCAATCAATCAATCATTTTTGTTACTATAAAGCGTCTTCAACCCAGCATCAGTGATGCAGTAACTCGGACAACACCCACTGACCCAATGATCATTCAAATCACTGGTATAAATATACATCATACACTCAAGATTCTAAAATCTTAAAAACACATGTAATAAGTATTACAATATTCAAGGTAAAAATAGAATTCATGTAATAGACATAATCTAAACTTCGCGATCCTCAGCACATTTTCCATTTAAACCCTATACAACTGAACAACCCATTTTCAAACCATAACCAAAGTGCACTTTTTCACTTTATGCAATGACATGCCTTGAATTATATAATCGCATGCTTCGAAAAATAAATCTATTTCACAAGTGCTAATATGCACCTCTATTACAAAAAGCACAACCGCCTTGTAAACAATGTCTTTAGTGTGCAACTAGTTCGATACATCCGGGCATTACCTGGAGAACGGGTATCTTAGACATGCTGAATCCTGTTATAGCGTCCTTTACGAATTTATATTTAAAATTAAGTATTATCCCATACAGAGCTTCGCCATCTTAAACAAACATATCTGTACCCCACACACAATGTAATCAATACGACAGGATAGAGTGTACGATGCAGTTAACCAGATGCTGCCAACTGTGGACAAAGCCAGATTCAAGTTTCTATTAAACTTCCGATATTGAACAAGTGGCGACAAACTCCATCCGTGGCTTGATTAAATTATTTTTCACTTAGCAAAGACAGATGACGATCACACCAAACCAACACCAAAATAAGAATAAAAATAAAAGATGGATATTGAACAAGTGGTGACAAACTCCATCCGTGGCTTGACTGAATTATTTTTCACTTAGCAAAGACAGATGACGATCGCACCAAACTAACACCAAACTAAAAATAAAAGTAAAAGATTGTTTATTAATCCTTCAATTCACAAAATACATTACACGCACAGAGAGATTTGTCAATAACATACTGCAGTTCGTAAAAAGCGCTTTTTGCACATTGGCTTTATATTTGATAAAAATTTTCTGCAAACTCGACGTTAGCTACATCACTTGTGCCGATATCATTAACTCCGTAATATCAAACGTTTTATACTGACATGTTTTTACTTCTCAAAAATTATTCCGTAGTGAAAAAAATGTTCTACCAGTGTCTCAAAGTCGTCCATGTCAACAACAAATCTCTGTGCTAAAATTCCCACCCATCTCCTGCTCCACTGATGTCCCTACCTTGTTTTGAATTTCAGTCACTCAACTCGATCATGTATACCGTTCTTTATCTTTCCATTCAATAATTTCTCGATAATTTCACTCTCTTCATAAAAGTCCAAGATATTTAATTCGAAAATCAACACTGAAGTCCGAGTAAGAGGAACTCGAAAGATAAAGGCATATGGAACCAACGACAATATGGCCGAAATATTGAACTCTGGTATCATCTGAAATTCCGGTCGCAATGAACGTTTGCTTGGATACGACCGGGTACCGTGTCGGCATGACGCCCTTTCATGTTGGCATATGCTTGTTAAAACTGACGAAAAGGAATTCAGCATGTAAATGATTCGGAAATGGTCAAGTAGATCTGGATTTTGAATTCTGACGTTTGCATCTGTAATGGGGTTTCAATTCCGGGTACGGTTTTTATTTGCTCATATAAGTTTCCCAGAAGCCGGCGTGGCCTAGTGGTATCGCGCTCGCCTACTGATCGGGAGCCTGGGGTTCGAGTCCCACTCTGGTCATGCCGGTGTTCTGACTTTCGGATGAGACAGTAAGAACCAAGGCCCCGTGTCGTGGTATGCATGGCACGTTAAAGATCCCTCACTGCTTCGGGCGGGTCCGTTGCAAAGGTCAAAATTTGTATGTCCCGCATCTGGCAGATGCCGTCACCATATACGTGAAATACTCGTGGTGTGATGTTAAACAAAAAATAGATAAATGAATAAATAAAACAAATTTCCCAGTGCAATCTCGTCCTCGTATCGTGTAAACATTGTGTATTCTGTCACGAAGGAAATAGTTTTACTTTTTCCTTCGTCACACAAGGATCATATCGTTTTAAATAAAAATTTCTGCATGTCGTAACACTGAGGAAGATGTGAAACTTGACGACCCAACTGGGAATCGAACCCGCTGGTCGCAACACTGAAGGATACAGCAAATATGGCGGCTTAAATGGGAATCGAACCCAAACCGCTTGCCAAAAAAAAAACCAAA
The DNA here is from genome assembly GCA_035048485.1 of Pteria penguin. Lineage (NCBI taxonomy): Eukaryota > Metazoa > Mollusca > Bivalvia > Pterioida > Pteriidae > Pteria > Pteria penguin. The sequence continues at coordinate 48,865,017 of CM068580.1, read as the reverse complement.
CAAACAACATAAATTGCTATCGCATACTGTAGTACTCTGGTTTATTGATGGGAAATGAACATACATAAACTACAAACGATAAAAAAATCTAAAAATCTAATCGAGTTTATATGAGATTGCAAAAATGTACATTAACTCGAAACTATATCAAGAAGGGAAATTGAATCCATTAAAATGTGCTATAGGAAGAAAAGAATATGTCTGAATGCTTCTAACTTAACAATAGAGGGGATGAAAACGTCTACTACTGAGTTAGTCTGCTCGTGAAGTTTAAAATCACATGTCATTTCGAGAGGAATGAATTTAAATCGATTGATTGCATCAGAATTCAGCACAGAAGGGAAGACAAGCGTCTGAAATTTTTGTTTTCGACCTAAACTTAGAAAAGAAACTAGTTCATCCAAGAAAATAAGAACTTATGACAGGAAAGATAAAACACGGTTAAAGCATCAAAACTTACCACAAAAAGCAACGAATGCGCCTGAATGCTTTAGAACATACTGCTAACACACATATTCGCAGATCGCTAGGCTTTAAAAACTTTCCGCGCACACTTTACACGATAGTATTTACTTCTTAACAATCACATCAGCTCGGAATTTCGAGTGCAATTCGAGAATCGATATGCAATGATTTATAAAAGCTTTAGCCGAAATATTCAAATCGTCAAGGTAATGCGTATTATAATGACTGACCTGACACAAATCCTCGATAAACAAGCTATTTCTACAAATATTGAACGAGTTTGCAGAGAGTGTACTCGGCAAATTTTCACCTGTTCGACCTCGATTAAATGACAATAGATCGAATATCCGAAGGTTTGCTTACTGAAAGGAGAACGCTATGTTTGTTCGATCAATAAATTCCGACCAAATACACATTACTTCATGCTACACGAATACACCCCCTTTTCAACACACAATGTCCTCTTGCATGTAAAGATATTGAGACTATGACTGCAAAGCGTACTCCAGCATTGCGTCAAAACTTCATTGTTACTTATATTTATCAAATCTAGGTTCGAGTCGGGTGTAAAAAAAAAGTTGAAAGTTGTAGTAGTGTAGTAGTAGTAGTGTGGCGTTTAACTATAACCCTTTCACGTTAACCGCGGGAATGACTTTTTGGGGGGAAGAAATCATCACGATTCCCGCAAAATGACGTTGGAGACGATCAGTATCTTATTATGACATAAAAAATTTACGGGAAGCGTTCCTTTTCCCTCCAAAACGTTAGTCCTGCAGTTAACATAAAGGTTCCATGCAGTTTCAAAATTAAATAGTTTCATATTTCCATACACATTTCTCTGCTAGAGGTACAACACTTAAAAAATCATAATAAACATTTCTTAATAATAAAAGTTCAAGTTGTCTATCCTTTGAATTACAATGTAATATTTCCTGAATTTATATAATGGTTAAAATCGTTCGCCTATCTTTGACACACGTGGATTTACACTAAAAGTGTAAGTCATCCTGAGGTATACAATCCCCTTTACTAAAAGCTACCTTATTGTTTATTTGTTTCGTATTTTATATGTACGTCATGCGAATATCATTTCACTTACATGGCGACAACATCTGCCTGGTGCATTGCACAGACATTTAGACACACATAACAGACGCAACAGAAGCAGTGTACATGTATCATATCTACAGTGATGCGGGGAATCTGTGTTAACTGTCTCGTCCGAAAGACAAAACACTGACGAGCGGCCGACGGGACTCGTACCCGGCCACCCCCGACAGGATTCGAACCAAAGGCTCCCGTCAAGCCACGCGTCTTACAAATCTTAATTTACACCGATTGCACAACTATGTTTAAGAGACTGGTTATCTCCTGATTTATCTGCAAAATCACTGAAAGCGACGTAAAATCCTAATCAACCAACCAACTAACCAATCAACTAACCAACCGAATCCTTTATGTGGGCGCCATTCCCTTACATATGTAATTCGTAGGAAATGCAGTATGTTACATTTACAAATGGATGCTTCCAGGACTCTAAGCGAGTACAAGAGCTTTTTCTGATGACATACGCATATCAAAACCGTATTTATAAAATAAATAGGACTCAAAATCTCGTACTTCTACACCCATTTAGGATTTCTACACAAAGAAATCGAACTTCGGGAAACATCTTTATTTTTCACCATTTCAGTGACGGCAAAAGCTGTGAACAAGGACCAAATCTACATCTATATGTAAATACTATGTACACAAAGCTGTATGGGATATTCAATATCTCAAGTCTGACCATGCCAAGTGATCTCAATTTTAAACATTTAATTTTCATATCATTATGATGTATTATGAATTAAGAATTTTACATGGGGATATCCTGACAAGGAAATTTTTCAATCATGAAAGTTTACATACCTACTTCGTAAATATCTTCCTACGTGATATTTTTTTCTCTCTCGAGCACAACCTGTGTATCCGTCAATAAAGAAGTTACAGACAAAATGGATTATATACAAACACTACCGCCTTGAGTAATGAAATCAAAGGGACCAATAATAACGAAGAAGTTTTATGTATGTACCGATAAACGATATGACGGGCCTTGTTCAGTAACACCTTTATATGTATAACTCATATAATACCTATGTAGTAGACTATGGGCGATTAGTGTATGGATACACATTTTCCTGCATGTTTACGACATGTTATTTATCATGCTATAATCCATGCACAACTTGTCAATCATTATTCTTATTACTCATTAACTTCAAAGGGACGTGTACTTCTCAGGTGTGAAGGAAAGAGAGACAACTCGCATAAAAATTACTGACAGAATCGGAGGGGCGTTTCCATGGAAGGAATATATAGGTTGGGGCAATGAGTGTTCGGGATTTTGTTCTGTAGGCATTAAACCTGGAAATTAAAAGAAATATTGTCCTACAGAAACCACAGATCGTATAATATAAAGTAAAATAAAATTTTACGCTGTCTCAAGTTACATTCATGAAATGCATTTGCATAATTAACATACATAAAACATCTCGTCCACATCTGAAGACTAAAACATTACATCCCTTAAACACTTGGATAATGTATAAATTAAAAATATGTCAACTTAAATCTGTTCAATAATGCTTTCCATTGTATATGAATAAAATATAATTAATGTTTTCACTTTACTGACAGAAGTTTTATTTTTGTTTTCATCTCGTCTATAGGTAAATAAATTCACTCAATTCATCATATATGCGAATGTAAAATCTTTTTTTTTCGAATACGATACAAATATTTTAATGTCTTGGTCTTAAGTGTCCTACGGGGAGAAGAATTCTCACCGTCATTTTCATTGATTCCTTCAAAATTGATTTCGAAAGTAATGACCTTTCTTAAATCTTTTCAAAATCTTGTCTTTTAAAAATTCTTAATACCGAGCAAATTACAATCTATGTTATATACTTACATGTAGATCTTGCCAAATGGAGATATGCTAATATAAGTATATTGTTTATAAAAACATAGGAAGCATTAAGGAAAATTAAACAATTATGTAATTTATACAAGGAAGTTTCCGTTTTCAACCGTGAGATACTCGGTTTTCACCAGGAAGACAATAACTTTCATACATGTACAAGGAACTTTAGCGATCCCAACTTTACCTTTAAAAAGAAGAGAATTATTGCATATTATTCCGTGAATCATATACAGTTTATTGACAGAAACAGTCTTAATTTGAAACAGATATTTGTAAAGGTGTCAGTATCCATTACATACGCCGGTAAAACATTTGTCAATGTTCTAGAAACTGAGAGCGTCTCTAAAATTTGTCTATGACATAAATTCTTCTTCATAGTATTGCAATTTTCTACGAACTTTCTTTACATCCGTGAATAAAGTATGTGAGATATAGGTCGCTGTCTGAAATCTTATCTGTATAATAATGGTTCAGTTTTGAGTTTTGGTTGAAGTTATTTGGTTTGCTTGGGGTTTACGTCGGGTTTATAGTCATGTGACACACACAGAAATAAAATCTTATTGTATCTTCTTATTTTGCAGTAAAGCATGATATTGATTGATTGAGTTTTGTTTTACGTCATTCCACGATTATTTCAAGTATATGATGACGGCATCTGCCTGCACAGAAATTTATACCTTTGCAAAAGACCCTCCCGAAGTAGTGAGGGATCTTTACCTGCCACATCTACCGTGACACGAAACCTCGGTTTTTACTGTCTCATCCAAAAGACAACACCTGTGTACCCATGACGGGAGTCGAACCCGGGACCTTTCGGTCACAAGTTCGGCACCTCATCCACTGAGCCACACTGGTTTAAAATATGTTATATAAAACCAAGCAATATTAGCATTAAATTTGTTTATTCTACTGAAAAGTCAACAACAACAACAAGCTTACACCCTGGGTATCCTATGGTTCGATCAAGTAGCATCGTATATAAACGACGTCCCAGTTCTGTGAGTTGATCATAGTAGATTCTCAGAAAGTGTATTCCATTTGCAGAACAAATCTCTGACTCCGGCGGACCTTCCCACTTATCCCGAACAGGTGCTTTTAAAGGAGTTTCTACATAGTATGACTAATTTAACACTTTGGCCTTTATTTTTTTTTTAAGTGTATCGCTTTCGCAGTAATTAACTCTGTTGTCCATATCAATATCAACTTTAAATTAGTGAAAGTGACAACGACCATCCATCATACTTAGGAAATATCAACATATCATACAGAGCAATAACAGACACACAAATACGTGATGGTTTAATGACACCAGGTAAAACCGTACGTTCGGATCCAGGGCTGAATACCAGTGGTCCAGACTCATCCTGATTCGGCAAATTGCCTGTCCTTGATACTTTTAGTTGTTAGCTTAATATATTTATACCCAGAAACTTACGGTCTCTCTCGGAAACTTAATTTCTCATAGACCCCTTCTAAACAGTTTTTCTAGATCCGCCCCTGTATTTTATTTTCTTTCTTTCTTTACAAGCGACAGAAATTAATTCTACTTTTTAAGCAAACAAATCAAGTTGAAAGTGATAGAGATGTTTCTGATACATTCCTTATAACAGAGACATAGACTACTTTCAGTAGTCTATGTCTTTGCCTTCTAAACAAAATTTCTATAGCCGCCCCTGATTTTTTTTTTCTTTACAAGCGACAGAAATTAATTGAACTTTTTATGCAGACACATCAACTTAAAAGTGATAGAATATGTGTTGAGGAAACATAATTAATTTGAATCGCATATTAGACTTGACTATTATTTCCAATCATAAACGATTAAGCTGTGTTCGTTGTGCACTAAATGACACTACGGAGAAGGACGAAGATTAACCCATAAAATATATGTTATTAATGTTTAATGCACTTCTTACTGTACTATGTCACAGTGTGCTGGTCAACTACTGCTTAGTCAGGCAAACGCAGCGGTACATGTATAGAAGTTATTGGTCAACGCAGTGGTCAAGCGATATACAAGCGACTTAGACTGGTCCGTATACAAATGACAGGAACTTTTGGGCAGAGCATGAAGTGTGTACAAACAATTACAGAAGCATCATACAAGTACAATAAATTTATCTCCTGAATGGGATTGCAGGCCACGGTAGAGTACTTCCCAGGTATCTTGTGAAAATATACTGTCTACGGAGGGCTAGGTCCGAACAAAAGTTTCATATACATTCTACGTCCTCTCGATGTTCATTTCGCTCTATTTTCAGTATAAGATGACAATAGCTTATACTGTCCATGCCCTCTCGACGGTTTTAGTGTCCGATTTTAAAGAACGATTTATAAATGGATTTCACCCGGTAAAAGTGATGTGAGGTGTTAGGTACATCTTTAAAATCAATTTCTGACTAAAAACAATTTCAATTTTCGGTTTTAGGCAAGGGACGCAAAACACATGTAGGGTATTCTCAATGGGGCGATACGGCACCCAATAGGCAGGTAATGTAACATCGACGGCAATGCGCAATTTAAATTTCAAAAATAATACACAACCAAGAGAACTTAAATTTAAAAGGTAAATATTGAATTACACAATTCCCACTAGCCAGGTATAAAATATGTAAAAAAAAAATATATATATACACATTATCTAAGGTATCTAGGTCACCAACTTTGGGATATGAAAAATATGCCACCTGTTTGAAAAACACAAATGTTTGTTTCAGTACAGAAATCTAATTATCATAATAGCTGTTTTGTTTAAAACATGAATAATAAAATGTGTTTACGTTTCAACCTATAATTTTCCTTAAGTACTTTTCAACACCATAAAATATATGACATAAACCTTATAATTGATTTAATCTTTCATGTGTAATGAAAAAGACAAGTAGGTTTTGTAGCAGCCAAGCTATAAGTACATGTATATATATGCACATAATACTTCATTCCATTAACTTAGATCTAATTACGAATAATTCAATTGACGTATCTGCCGATACATAATACGTATTTTCAAGTTACTTCAGCTAGCAAAATTTGTTAAATTTACCTTTAATTTACGAAGTCCTTTGAGAACGGCTGACATTTTTCTTGTACGTTTTCCAGATTATCACTTAAATTTAATCGAAAATTCAACAGTTGTTAGCAAACATCCTTAAAATTCATAGTATGTCCATAATAACTGTCATTTCACTAGAAAGAAAGCCACTTTCCGTGACACCAATCACAGTCGGAAAAAATCAACTCCTTTAACTTACACCCAACCAAGCGGAGCGTGGAAGGTGTATTGTGTTTGCCTTATATTATCATAACCCAAAATTGACTTGCATGGTTCGATACTCCGAAAACATGTACACCCCACACATATATACTCCAAAATCTGTGAAGCGGTCGCCGATAAGTAATTACCAACTTGGTTATCACATGGTACTTATCGCGAAGTGACCACCACTGACCATTTGCAGAAAGATTAAAGTTGGATTGTGACACTTTCTTGATGACTATCCACAAATATTGCCTATGAATTTGATTATCGCCCTCGATGGATCGTTTTGGGTTATATCTGAGAAACAGGTGCGCCTTCACGATTTCGTGCCCTAATGTATACGCAAGGGTATTGACCAAGATTTGAAAAAAAAGTTAAAATGCACTTCCTTCTATACCAATGCATGAGATTATATCTATAAAGGAAGGTTGAAAACTTAGTTTAGAAATTTAAGAAGGTGCATTTTAGATGTCCTTAACTCGAAGGATCGAATGTCAAAATAAAGATCAAGAAAGAAATAGACAAACGTTGACGTATTAATAGGGGAAGATAATCGCGCCTTTAAAAGATATGGCAATCTACATACGTATACATGTACATGTATATAGTTTTAAATGTGGCACAAGTCAAAGGTCACAGCGACTACGTATGACTTGCATTTAGCAAAGACATTATTCTATAAATACATATGTAATATATCCTATGTGTAATATATCCTATCCATCGTGTAAAACTCACTGATTTTTGCTAAACAATTCTACATTACGACCCTATCTTAATCTGACAGTTCTATTGACAGACTTCAGTATCAAAGCTACATTGGATTTCAATGAAATTTGGTCAATGAGTTGTCAAGCAACTCGTAAGTATCCCTAGCGTTTGCATTCTGAAACGACCAGAGAGAAATTCAATATAGATTTTGACAAATAGTTGCAATTCTAAATGATGTTACACATGACCAAAACAGAAGGTATCGCTTCCTTCAAATAAAATTTTCTAAACATGGCATGTGAAACATACCCATGTGCATATTGTTGTAAATTGGTTAATACGATCGCCATATATCACTGAGATCAATGCACTACTTATACCCTAGGAACCACACCACCTAATTTTCCTTCAAGTCATCATTGGCTACTACATTCATCAATTTGTTCATACTGTGATGATCGATGATGAAGGCTTATTATCTGGAATTATAAAGTCTGTTACTTTAATGATGTACCTTATTTTTGAAGTCTCAATACAAGTAGCATTACATTATGCTGTGGCGGATCCAGGATTTCCGGAAAAAGGGGGCACACGTAAAACTCAAGTATTAGCCAAAATACTCAGCCATTTTGGGTACCAAAACTGACGTTTTACTCATACTTGTGGCAAAAAAGGGGGTGGGGGACTCTAAATCCGCCACTGTTATATATACCAATGTCTGATATGACTGGACAAGAAACAGATATCCCTAACGCCGAATGGACAGTATTCTAGCTATACCATGGCGGCAACTGCTTGGCGCATTACCTAGAAAATATTATTTGCGTATAACAATGTAAAATACGACGGTTACTGGTGTTCTGACACTGTGGCATCTTCAACTTTCAATGCAAAAGGAAAAAGACCCATCAAAAGCACAAAATGTTCTATAAGCTGCGACCGATTTATGGGAATTCGTTCACATTGCAATTTATATGACGGTATTGTCCTTTGCAACAGAATGCGTACTAATTTCAGTAAATTTCTTTATCCGCGGAAGAATCACTCAGTTGTCTAAATACTAAAGCTTTTGAGAATACATGTATTTACTCTCGAAGCGTTTATTGTATTGCATGGTGGAATTGACATACTGAATATTTATGATTTGAATGGAAGCAATATACATTTAAAAGCACCTATGGGAGAGAAAATCATAAACCGGGTTATCAAGGATCGGTAAAAACTCTTCATTTACGTTTCACTTGATAGATTTACGGCTTACCAATTGCCCAGGTCATGTGGCACAATAGTACACGCAATGTACCCAAAAATGTACTCGAAATTTACTTCTTTAATTGCATTTGGGTGATTAGAAATCGGTTCTTGTAGCACTAACCCCACTACTTTTACCTTCGCATCTGAGGTAGGCTTGGTGTAGTGGTAAAGAGCTGGACTTGCGGCGCTGACAATCCGGGTTCGATTCCCGGATTGCGCCCCTACGTTTAAGAGGTTGGTTACCACATGCTTCCATGTCGCGATATAACTTTGAAATTGTTGAAAGCGACATTTACATCACTTAACTTACCAATCAACTTTCTCGCACTAACCTCCGCCCCCATCCCACCCTCGATCTCGTACTCCTCTACTTCTCCCTTCTTTTCTTTGCATATTTGAAAAATAAAACATTTGTGAACTGAAAAAGGATCATATTGGAGCACTGACAATAATTCATGAACGACCTCGAATTTATCTTATCCAAACTTCTTTGCCGGTTAAGTAGAGAAGAAGAAAAAAGTCAAATTCAAGATCTAAGTATTCACCAACTGAATTACCAAAGACGTCAAATCAGTGTTAAAAGTTTCTTCTATGAAGTACTTCGTTCAAAACCTTTTCTAATCCGTTTTAACTAATTCACTCAAGCAGAAAAAAGTAGGCCACACTCAGCATATGGTTTCTTTCTTGCATACATCCAACGTACCATCACAAGATACATTACAAGTTCAAGTCGAGCTCTTGTAAGATTTCTAATTTATCATAAAATGGATAAACTTCTCAAATATAAAGACAAAACATATGGCAAGGCGATAGGACTGACGGAAATTCGGATATTTCATACTCTAAATTTTACACAGGGATTTATGTACATGTATTCATTAGGAATAAAGTGAAAGTTAATTGTGGCACAAATTTGGTAATGATCTAAATTTGCATGTACCACGGCTGTCGTAGAGTGGATTGATAGACATTACGAAGGAACTCTCAGGCTTTCATTTTTGTCGAACTGGGTTCGATTCCTGGTCTGACGAGAAAAAAGACCTGTCGCTGGTTGTCTTTGGGTACTGCAGTTCCCCCCACCACCATACCCACCACATGGGTAAAACAATTTAGTTGTGTATTATCAGACAAATAAAGATATATACCTGTTCATACGTCTGTTACTAATGCCTTTTCTATAAGTAATTTGTATCACTTCCTATATGAAAATACTTATATCGATTCAAATCGGAAGAACATGATATAATTTACTTATATGGGCATCCCTCAATTCTGAAAAAGTATTTCTGATCATAGTATCAGATTTACAGCTTAATGCACTATAATCCATATGAACAGCTCAAATCCCTGTGGAATTTGGCCGTGATTTCCTTACCAGCCACCCGATCGCATTGATCACTCAAGTCAAAGGTATGTTTTTGTCCACATTCTCTGTCCCAGTTGAACGAGTCAACATTGATCCGTGGTACAAAATTTGGCACGGTTTTACTTTAAATGCTTTAATTATTGAGAGAATGTAGAACAATGACATACCATGCGACACCCTCTGTCGTCGCATATCTGAACAGAGCATAGACAATTGGGGCGTTAGATTATGCACGTGCTGCAGATCAACGCCTATTATTTTCTTCCCGTATAGATGTCCTTCCTAAAATAATAATATTGCGATAAAGATACTATCATTTCATTTGTCTAAAGTACGCACATTACGTCATTATATGGCGTCAGACTGTAGTTAGGTCAAATGTTCCTTTTTGCTTTAGTCACAAATAAGACAAACAGATACTCGGACCAAAAGCCCCGGAATGTCCGATTTCGGACGGAATAAAAAGTCAGAAAATGGTAAGGCCAACGATATTTGAAAGCATGGACCGTTAGTTTTCCTTTCACATTACAGCTAAATTTACGCGATGAAAAAGATTCGCATAAAAAACTCCTCTAACCATACACTGACAAGGGTCATAAAACATGTTCTAGGAAATAGTTAACGCTTATGTTTACTAATTCATCACGTTTCAATAAGTAAAACAACGTGAAATGCGTGAAGTAAACACCGAACGACCATTTACAAAACAAGACTGCACTAAATGAATGCCCTGCAATTAAATCGCTTTATGCTATACCGCATATCCTTTTTCTCCATCAAAGTACATATATACCCAAAACATAAAAATCTACTTTTTACCTGTCCTATTTTGACCGGAATGCGGCTTTTATATCCAAGAGGTCTACTAACACTTATTTCCGTCATGTTTCTTCAAAAGTGGTACAAAACACAAAAATTAACAAACTAATGTAAAATTCCCATCAAGTAGTGATCTTGGACATTATACTCTTGGTCACTGGTCCAGTTGGGTCTCGAGTGACCACGTCATTCATCACCGATGGTGTACATCGCAAATCCACTCAGGAATTCCATACAAAGGCCAAAGTTGAAAACTTTTTAAAAACCAAATTCTATTATATGCACTATAAAGGAAGGGCATATTTTATATACTGCAGCCAAGAAAGGTTGTCTGTGGGGAGTCCAAGCTTTAAAAAGAATCAAATAGTTCTGATCTAGTAGTTAAATGTGTCAATAACCAACTTCTGGCACAGATTTTATGAGACTTCATAGGTGCCGAAATCTCACAAGTCTATATATGTAAGTAAATCTGAAGGGTATGTTTGCTTTGCAATATAGAGATGTATGTGTATTTAGTCATAATCCATTTGTATGAAATTATTTGCCGTGAAAGATATAGTCAAACAGGAAAAAGGTATTTTCTCAGCATATTTTACCAAATGCATTAAAGTTGGCCAAGAGACCATGTCAGAGTCAAGAATGTCTATTATCTATTCAAATAAACAAACAAGAGTTATCTCCCGTAATGTCAATCAAAACTTGGACGGCTTATTTTTTTTCAAAATGTGACAAAATGTAAGGTTATAAAAAAAATTACAGCGCAATGATAAGATTTACACCTTTTCACTGGAAACAAAAATGATGCATGATTATAAACAACGTGTGAATGAAGCATGAACATTCCTTTCAAAGTTTACAAAGGGATTTGCAATTTCTATAAATCGTTTTATACGGCATAAACTGATATATGCTTCAACTTCCTTAACTTATACAATAGACCTAAGGTGAATAAAACACTAAACTTTCCTGCGACTGTTTCTAAAAATTCTGCATCCCTTATCAAATATCACCATCATCAGCAAGATTTCTCGGAACAAGAGAATTGTATACTTAGGATAAAAATATATTGTAGATTATATACTGAATCTTCTGCAGACATTAAATAAACCAGAAAACTGTCAGAAGGGCCCCGCACGATGCCTGTCACCATGACCTTGACCTTAATTTGAAAACAGCAGAAAGGTCTTGTGAAAAGAGGGACGGACGGACAAACAGACGGACGGACGGACAGACAGACAGACAGAGTGATTACTATAGGGCGCACGCTTATGAATCGGGACCCTAATTACCCTGACTATAACTCATGAACCATACAAAGGTCATTAATAGTAATTCGTTGATATTTTATAATTTTATGTAACTCCTAGAAAGAACTTCACACTTATGATTCGGGCCCAGTTTCAGTCCCTTAATTTACTCTGATCGTGACCTTTAAAATGACCATAGGTCAAGTCATGTCATCCTTATCTGTATTATACACTACAATGTCACTGGCCTGACACTGACAAGGTCATGACTTGTCACATTAATAGATACAATTCTGTTTTGTATAAAAATTATACAATTAAGAACACAAGATCCAGTGGCCTTGACCTAAAAGAAGCTGCATTGGACCAAAACACAACATACCTTGGGTTGGAATGGGGATCTTTCGTATCAAGTATGAATTTATTCCTAGAATGAGCTTAGGCCGGAAAATACGATCACGACGACCTTGAAGATATTGTTGTGGGTCAAAGCAAAATATATCAAGTATCAAATATGAACTTAATCCCATGTTACATACAGATTATACAGGCCGGAAAATATGTAACGAACGGACTATCGCACACATACCATTGGAGAGGTATTGCAATACAGTTAATATATCCTGCTAAAAACAGAAGTACAAACCATTAAAACAATTTGTTATCATTGTTGCTGAGACAACAAATCAACCCCCCCCCCCTTCCGTTTTCCTTTACTATATTTATTCATTATTCACATTAATATTTTCTCTATATCCAAAGAACCATAACCCAGATTGTTATTATATGTAGAACCACGCCCATATACAATCTAACAAACACGTAGATTGTCCGAGTACAGAGTTTGTACAAACTATCTATTCCATGGATTATTGGGATTTATTATCAAATATACACAGGTTGCAAAGCTCGCTTACACGAAACACAGAGATCCTGTTCATAGTAGACAAATGGATCTAGTTAAATACTCGATGTGGACATTTGAATGGTATATCTATATGGCCTTATACCGACACGATTCTTCTATAAATACATGGGTCTTTATAAAAAATTTCTCTGTAACCCTGTTAAATACTGGAATGTCACCGAGGTATGAAAGGTTTTCAATGTGTAAAGTCAAAGAATTAACAAATTCCTCTGTGTTACAAAAAGTAAACGCACCTTTAGTAGGAACAATTTTATCTACAAAAGTAAGATCTGAGACACTGAAGTTTGTCTTTCATTTCAGAAATCTATGGAGAATTCTTCGTGAATCAATTCATATCTGGCTTTCCTTTACAATAAAATGTCGCTTATCTACCAGCATAGCTGACAGGATATGCCGAGACTTGGTTACTGGGTAAAGTTTTATGACTGATCAATAAAGTCTGCAAACAAATCACCCCAATGTTATAACGACGTGAAGTCCACTATGTTTAAAATATATGGAATACCTACATGGGATGGGCTCCTTCACTCGTTTGTTTGTTGCTTTATCGCGACATCTAGATTATTTTACCTTAGGCCAAAATGTCAGACCCAAGAACTGGACTTCGACATGTCAGACCCAAGCATAGGATTTCCAAATGTCAGACCCAAGCATAAGACTTACAAATGTCAAACCCAAACATAGAACTCGACATGTCAGACCCACGCAAAGGACTTCCAAATGTCAAACCCAAACATAGAACTCGACATGTCAGACCCACGCAAAGGACTTCCAAATGTCAGATCCAAACATAGGACTCGACATGTCAGACCAAGCATAAGAGTTTCGAATATCAAATCCATGCTTAAAAGCTCGAAATGTGAGATGGGAGATCCAAACAAAATTTTCAAATATCAGATCCATACATACGACCACGAAATGCATTTAGATCCAATCATAGCCTTCTGCTTGAATCTAATATTTCTGATTACTTTTACTTACACGTTTAATCAAGCCATTGTTTAGTGATACAGGTAACCCGTGTACCCGAAAAAACTACCGACATTTGGCATGTACACTTACAAGCATTCTCACTTGGCCAGACAGGAATTCGAACCCAGATTTCCGAAGGTGAGCGGTTACAGCGAGTTCAAGCACATCATTTTAGCCAACCCCCGTTACCGTGGCCCATAGGGAATCCATCGAACTTGCTGTTAGTCATAGCAATTACAGTCCACATAAATAGGTAGGGGTTTTGACATATTAATCATTATCATATAATAATTAATTAATCCTACATAAGGATCAAATTCGATTTTTAAATGTTAACAAAATTCAAAATTTAAGTCCCTCCTTTATCATTTCTTGGGGTCTAAACACAGATCTACTGCATTGTTTACAATAAGAAACTTTAAACCGTTCAAACTAAGTCAAAGTAATTACATGACAGATGAAGGCTAATTAAAATTCAAATCCCCGTCCATTTATGTCTTTATTGTTTGACTTTTTCTACGGAATCAGGCGTGAACAATGAGTCTTTTATCCAACTTCTTTAGCAGAATAGCAATCACAAAGAAAGTAGGAATTTAAACGAAATAGTCCGAAAGCAAAAATCTGTGAATACAACAATGGGATCAAGTACAATACTGGATATAGATTGCAAAGCTGTTTAATTGTAAGGAGAAAGTTTAATGTATATTCTGTCAAGACCTGCGAGCTTAAACTTAAAATCACATTTCTCCTTGATAATCCACATTAAATATGTCTACAGTTGTGATACATGATTATCAATCGTTACCCGCCATTGGAAATTACAAGATCAAGTTATAGTTCGTTCGACCGGTAATCAACAGGTTGCTGGTTCAAATCAATTCAGATTCTATAGGACGCATATCCTACTACTATTCAAAGTCAATGTCAGTGCCTATGGCAAGAATAAGGTTGGATCACTTAATTACTAACTGCCCTTGATAATGTTCATGGGCTGGTCAAAATATGAACCATAGGCAGGTACGATTGATGAAGAAAATTTCTTCTATGCGAGACGCCACAAACAAATAAACATCAGCGATTACGATCTAAAAAGAGCCTTTACTTCAAAACTCAAACTGTAATTAATCATTTTACTATTTGGTGAGAAAAAAAAAACCCGTCCTCATCCGGGAAAATGACTGTTCGTATCTTACGATGGATTTTCAATTCCGTTTAGTTTTCAACTTTCCCCTTCTTAACTGAAACCAATGTTAAAAAAAAACCAAAACAGAACTTAAGGAAACATGTAACATGTTAGAACTTCGCTATCTAGGAGGAAAAATAAAACAAGTCGTCTCTTACCTTGTTCCCTCCAAATCACGAACAGTTTAAGGTATGCAAATATTAAACAATGATTTATAAATCGGTTCTCGTCATTGCACACAAATGGCTTTACCTAGTCGGGGCCTTTCACTATCTGTGAACATTCTTATCAAAGTATTGCAAAAATAGGTGAATGCGTGTTTGAAAATGCATTAATGCCTATTCTTTCAGTATGTAAAATTAAAATTCAAAGGCACTTTTGTCTCGTAATCCCAACTAAGGCGTCCAATCGGGTACGAGTTTACATGAAGTACACTTGGAATATACCGAACGACGCAACCTAAACATTCAAAGTCTGGACTGTAGCCAAAGCGAGGCATAAGGCTGCGTTATTCACTTCTGATTCCCAACTCAAAGGAGCGAAGATCGAGCGCAGCACTAATGTCATCTGGATAACACTGACATTGTACCTTGTTTCAAACGACTTCAATACTTAAAAAGAAGTCCAAAACAAACACGCGACGGGAGAGATATAAGCAGTATGTTGCCTGTGAAAAGTTTTTGTTTCCAGATTGTTGGAGACTACTATCTGATTACCATCTTTATAGTCCTACTGGTGACTAAATGTTTCCCTCTAAATTGTTTTCTTACGAAATTGATACGAAATCCGCATGAGAATTTTGTTGCAAGGTGCACGCCATTAAAAATACAATAGAATATCACAATATAAGCGCATTTTTACGCTCAAATATTTTTTATATATGTGCGTGCATTGTTATACCATTTCAACCGCATTCAAATGATGTAATATACACATATTCTATACATGTTGATAACAAAATATCAACACTTCAAATTCCCACTGATTTAAAAGTTGAATGCCAAAATTGTGCCAGAAAACAATTTATACATTTTCTGAAAAAGTTCTATGCTTATTTTATTATTATTTGGGGGGGGGGGGGGGGGGGGGGGGGGGGGTTACGGATCAGATGATCCGGGTTCGATTCCCACATTGGGCAACTTTGTTTCAGAGGTTGTTTACCTCATGTCTCCTTGACACAATATAATTGAAATATTGTTGAAAGCGACGTGAAACCCTAATCAATCGATCAACCTACGTTTTTCTTAAGTTCTAAAGTATGTAACTGAAATAGTGTTGTTCAAAGGAAGAAATGTATCGTTTACGAAGATGGTTAAATAGACATGTACACCTATGTAGACGAACAAACTAACAGAGGTAGACTTGTCTATATTATATAAGTATCATGAACTCATTCTCCTATGAATGCTCCTAAAATCTGCTAGCTCACACATGCAGGTAAAAGGTACAGAAACCCGAAAACAGGTAAAAGGTACAGAAACCCGAAAACATTTGAGCATTTAAGTCTTAATTCATTCAGTTTAATTTATGTATATTAAACGGTTCTGACAATAAACATAGTGATTTTGAGGACAGAAAATGACTATCTCACCAAAATCTATATGTGTTCTGTTCGAACAGCAATGGAGTGGGCTTAAATTGTTGTAATTCATTGAAGTCTTTCATATCCGTGATGTCTGGGTTCGACTCCCATGCGAGAAAAAACAAAGGAAACTTCTGCCTGTGTTCTTGTATCTGCACATAATTACGTAGGCTTTTGCGGGAACTAACTTTTCCTGCATCAATAAATACTACCCGCCATCATATAGGTGGAAAGTTTCTGTTATTACTTTAACCCACACGTATCTCAAACGGCAAGAAAACGATAGTTTAATTGATCTATGATCGTTTACAATGCATTTGTGATATATATCTAAAACGTTAGCCCAGCTAGAGGCCAAAAATGATCGTTTTCGCATATCGGGCATCATATTGTACAATGTTTACCTCAGCTTGATAATGCCCTCAGATTCCAATATCCCGTCTGCCTATATATAAACACACATCTCTAACAGCAACCAAGAGTTATGTTTCTTTAATCATCATTTGATGAAGATCATCAACAACAAAGATGTAGGAAATCTATTTCATGCTATGTGTTACGATACTGATGATAAAATCTTTCACTTACATGGCAATGGTATGTAGTACATGTTCGTACATTCATACATTTATGGTGGCTATTCAGAAAATGGGCTCAACGTTTGACTCGGACATCGAACATACACTAGGAAGAAAAGGCCTAATTAAGATGCCTAACCCAAGAGCTTCGTGTTAGGGTCCAATATGTTCACCACTTTGTGATGCTTTATGACGGCTTTAAGTATGAGATGCCTATACAATACTCACAGCACTGTAACAGTGAGGAAGAACCGAAAATATATAAAAGAAAATTTGGACTTACAAATATCATTTTGCCTCCAGCTTCCTGATTGAGTTTATGCATCTCTGATCTCAGATCCACAAGCTTTCTATGAAGAGAAATAAAGGAGGCATCTTCTATACCTTGTATGCTATCCTCCTGCCAATTCACTCCCAGGAAGCAGTCGTCCCTTGTCTTAACTGAAAAAGTGAAAATCCAAATATCTTATACATTTTCAGATACTGAAAAATAGCCACAAGACAGTGCACAATTCTAATTAATATATGGATTTTACCTAATTTGGTTTTTTTTTTTTGGGGGGGGGGGAGGGGAGTTTGCTTTTTTTTTTTGGTTTCCACTTGATAAAGGCCAAGTAACTGAAATTTGTAGACATTTAGTGTTTCTTGTTATTGATCGAATTCAAACAACAGGTGGGAAGGTCAAAAAAAGATACATGGAATTCATATGTGTATGCTAATATCACAAGTGGCAAACATTTTGAAATTGTTGATTACTTATTTTAGAAATAAACATGAAAATTCATGTGTTTATTTGTATATGCATGTTAATCTGCATGGGGTATCAAGCAAAGGAAGCTGAATATAGGTAAAGTATGCCCACATGAATAGTAGTAGAAGGTTCCAAGTTTGAATCACAACCTGGCCACATTATTCCCTTGCCTGTTACACATACACATAGCGACACAGGAGTCAAATCATAATTACCTTCAACTGTCATAAAAATATTATCCTCCTCTTCCTCCATTTTCTCTGATGATTTCTGGGAAACAGAGCTCCACTTTTCTATAAATTCATCATTAAATTCATTCAATTCACTGAACAAAGTCTGATTTTCCACTGAGACTTTGGAATTATTATTGTCAGAATGAGAATTAAGGAACAGATGTGACCCAGATATTGAACTGTGATGTAAAGATTCTTTCTCGAAAGGGTTGAATTTGAATGGTAAGTGGATTTCAGGTTCTTCTCCTTCAGACAAGTTGCTTTTCTTCCTCTCCTCTAAAATATACAAATAAATGAAAAATACATCACACCTGTTTTTTCGTTTGTTTGTTTTCTCACATTTTAAAGAACATGTTGAGGATAAATTTTAAAAATATGATAATAGTTTGTTTTTTGACCCATTATTTTGCTTCAAAATGCATTAGATTGCAAAGTTTTCCTGAATACTCCTAAGATATCATATTTACCTTAATTAATATGAAATAAATTCCTTAATTACTTTTATACATTTCCCATGATCCATCTTAAAGAATAAAACGCTTTTTCAAATCCATTGAAAGTCAAATAGCACATAGTAGATAAATAAATGCATGTAAAGTGTACTACAAAAGATGAAACATCAAAAGGAACAAACAACGGAATCAATTTTAGATCTTTAAAATAAATATTATCCCTCATAAATTGAGATTTGTACATTTAAATGGATCTTAAATGACAGAGAGGCTTAAATCTACTGTTAATGGTAATTCACAGTTCTATCAACAACCAAAAATTCAGCAAAATTAAAGTGGTTTAGACTGACATGTAGTTATTGATTCAAAATAGATTTAAATCACTGAAATGTTTCCCACCCCCCTCTTTCATGGGATTAACTAATGTACCTTTTCTTTGTTCGTAAAGCTGATGAAAGGGGTCAGGGTCTCTGGTAGCTTTGGAGTGTTGAGTTTCTAGTCTCTGTAAAATAACAAACAATCAGCAAGTATCAATATGTGGATATTCAAGTTTTATGAACATTTACTGCAGTACTTATGGAGAACATTAAAAAAAACATATCTCATTTTCTTTAAAAGTTCTTTGTACTTTGGGTCCTGAAATTTTATATGTATAATATTGTATTGTTATACATATGCACAATGCACAAAGACACATTGATTAAAAATGTTTGTGATTTCAAAATACTGAGTTATTTACTATTTGGGTTGGTATCTGATATCATAATCATTGTCATACAATTCTTAATGGAAGTGTCATTTTTGTATTTTTGTCTACAACAAAATGGTTTTAAAACTCAATAACATAAATAATATATATATATATATATATATATATATATATATATATATATATATATATATATATATATATAATTGTCTATGAAACTACCCGGTAATTGTAACAGATGAAAATACTCAAAACTTAATATTTCTATTCAGAAAAAAATTCTGTTTTAACTGCAAGTTTTTATACACCTCATTCAGGTATTCTTTTATACTAGAAATGTTTATCACTCCATGCAGGGAATAGAAACATTTATTATTAAAATTAAAAGTTTTGGTCTACCTTGTTCAGTTCGTCTGTTTCTTTTTTCACCATAGAATGTTCAAAATGAAGTTTCTGTTCCCCTAGTATTACTTTCACAGTCTCCTGTCTCACTTTTTCATGTTCCTTCTTTAATCTGAAAACATCAAAGGCCACACTTTATTTACCGTCCTTCATGAATACTACAATCAATAACAATTATTATCACTATGCCACAAGTAGTGGAGTTATTGTTAGACTTTTATTTGAAATCTATAATTTTTTTTTTGTTTGGGGAGACCTAGTCGATTATCAACATTCCTTCTGTTTATATACATGTATAACAACAAGATGCTAACCAGAGGCTCTGTCAGTTTTGTAGCTTCATTAGTCATACTTTCATCATCATCTTATCCAGACTACAGAGGTCAAGGTAATTTTTTATCAGAGAAAATACATCCATTAAAGTTACAGGTAAAAGAGAAAGGGAAAGAAAGCTGCGTGTGAAAGTGGCAAGAATATACAAGATCAGAAATGAATTCAGTTAACAAATACATTCTGCTATTGTCAAAACAAAAAGGGTCAAAGTCATAAATTGACATACTGATTGTATAAAACACTCTGTCTATGACATCATAAGAAGGGAGTCTTCACTATTGACAACAAGAGGCCCAAATGGGCCTATATCGCTCACCTGAACAGCTAGATGAAACGAAGGGCAAAATTTGTATGCATGTTGAGGAACAAGCATGTAAATTTTCAATGAATTCTGCCCAGTAGTTTCTGAGGAGTTGAATATGTCAAAAAGTTAATGAACAAACGACGGGCAATCTAGTATGACAATAGGTCACTTGAGCTAAAAATCAAAGTCCCATAACTCTGTAACGACAAAACGGATAAATCTGAAAAGCGAAAAGCAGCTTGCTCTCCATAATTTTATCATGATGTTTAAATATGGTAGAATCTTTAGACGCCAAGTAAAGCTATTGGGTTCCATAGCATTACACATGAAAGATGACTACATTTGTCGGGGACTTTGAGTATTTGATGCATACCAAGTTTCATTGAATTCCAGCAAGTGGTTCTGAAGAAAAAGTTCAAACTGTGAAATGTTTACACCAATTATCCCACCCCCCTTTTTCTTGAAAGTCTTAAAAAATTCATAAAAAATCCAAAACATAAAATATTGAAAAATTTTCTTCGCAGTAGTATTTCTTACCATCAAAATGATCAAATTAAACCAAATTAATGCATCAATGTTTACTAAAAGAAAAAAATACCTCTTTTCTGCATTAAAACTACCAAGTACAAAAAAACGTCAAAAAAACGTCAAAAATTTGATTTCGGAACGGAACCAAAAATAACAACACTTCTTCACACATCCCTCTAGATCATTCCTATGCATTCGGTTTGTCTCTGTATGCCCCCGGTCTGAAGAAGAAGTTTGTCAAAGGAGGGTACCCTCTTTGACCTACTTTTGCCTGTGGTGGCGCCACCTGTTGATGAATCCGGACGAAAAACAACAACACTTGTAGGGGACCATGAGTACTACATGCTTATCAAATTTCATCAAATTCTGTTCTGTGGTTCTGGAGAAGAAGTCGAAAATGTGAAAAGTTAAGGACGGACGACGGACGGTGATTGATCACAATAGCTCACTTGAGCCTTCGGCTCAGGTGAGCTAAAAAGAAGTAAAAGCCACAAGATTTGATGACAGGATCAATTAAATACAAAAACAACTATGTATAAAACATTTTAAAGGCATCCATCAATTTCTTCAGGAACTGGACATTAAGACAAATCTAAAGTTTGGGACAATGGTTTTTTCAATGCAGTATGAATTTAGTTTTCCTTTTTTATCTGATCATTATATTATTTCACAAAATAAACAAGAAGCTAGACTTAGAAAGACAAAACTCATACAAATTTATTAAAAATGAAGTGTACTTGTCATCTATGAAGTTAAATACAAAATCCTTTTGAATGTATGAAATGTTTTCATATCATACTGTTCTAAAAACAGTTCAGTGCTATCCGGTATTATTGTTACCTGACAACGATTTCTTCTAATTTCTCAATGTTGTCCTTATCATAAGTAAGGACTTTTTGGATTTCTTCTTCATTCACAGGTCCTTTGTTTCCAGATTTCAGACTCTCAAACTACAAAATTGATATCATTGATAATTACTGCTAATAAATAAATTAAAATAAATGTAATGTTTAATAACTGTATTTCCTTGCTATAACGTATATACTGTTACACATTTTCATTTAAGAATTTATTATATATATATACATGTATATATATATATATATATATCAAGAATATTTAAAGTAATTCAAATATATGTAATTGAATAAAACATAAGATCATGAGTAAAACTGGTTATGAAGTGGTTTTTTTTGTAATAATAATAATGAAAGGGTAAAACATTTATATCTGATAAATATAATATTATCATTTAAAATCATTAACATTTTTTATCAAATTTTATATTTTTGACTTTATATAATTCAAGAAATAATATTTACTAAAAGAGGGTTCATATATAAATATTTGTCACAAATATCAAATTTATTAATATTAAAATCTAAGAAATATTATATACTGAAACAGATTTCATCAGATTTTGTCACAAAAGTCAATCTTTTGTTTATAAAATCAAACCTGTTATCATTTTTTCCCAACTGAACTGAACTGATAAAACTTACCAATTTCTTTTCCAGCTGTGATTTTTCTTTGAGGAGTTCAAGTCGCTTTGCTTCTCGAGTGATCTGCAGTTTCCGCTTTTCCTGTCCAAGAGGGATGAAAACGATTAACTCAACATATCTCAAATATCTTATTGCCACTTCATACAAGAGTACAGATTAAATTCTAGTTCTAGCTACATTCAAAAACTTCAAAACCGTGAAAACAAATACCACATCCCGTTCACCAAGGTCCAATAATGTACTTGACTCCATGTATTCAATACTTCAGATTGTGACACACTCGTTTTATTTCCTATACAAATATTTGAGTAACATACGGGAATAAATATGCTTCTAAAAGTAGACTAAAAGATGACATTTTTCATCCATGCATTTATCACAACGTGGGGAGGTGACAGCAAGGGGCCCCTCCATCAGAGGTTTAGAGCCTGGTCCATGTAAATACATAGACTCTGCTTGTTATGAAAGAAATGATAACAGAGGCAACCATTATGGAGTATGCTGATGACATGTTTATACTGGTCTGCACAAAACTCCTTCCTATACAAATTGTACTATTTCTGTTTAAGAATATATAATTTCCGTCTCTAAACTATCTGCATTTAAAAGTTAAAAAAAACTAAATATTTTTAATTTGGTAAGTATCTAGTATCGGTACTAGTTTTTTAGGTTAAGTGTATATCATTGGTGACATCTCCCTTTAATGGAACAGCAAAAAAAAGTAAAACACATGCCTTACATACAAATTATTTACACATGTATAAGAGATAATTCCACTTGCAATAATCAGGGATCGACACTTGAACCCTTCCGGTATGAGAGGTTCAACTTCACTTGCCGATATTACGACACACTGTAATCTCTAAGTAGTAAGAAAAATATGAATCAAACTAAAACTTTATTTTAAAGTTAATAAAATTCTGGTTTTATATTCTCCAATCGGCGATAAAAAATCGCAAGTCCGTTTCGCCATTTCACTTTTAAAAAATTGCGAATGACCAAACGCTAAATTCATAACCCCATGATTACGAAAGGATCTGTAGAATATTACCAGGGGCCAGTTGTTCGAAACTTTAACCATTTGTTAAGCTAACTAGTGGAAAAGTTTGAGAGACAATTAATTTGATATATAAGATTTCTGTATAAAAATCTAAATCACTTTACAAATTTTTTTTCACATGCCACAAATCAGGACAGAGACTATGACTTTAAGACTTCTCATTTCAAAGATACAGTCAGATGAAAATTTAACCATTGGTTAGCTTAACTAGTGCTTAAAGTTTCGAACAACTGGCCCCATGTTTATAAGGAATGCCCTTACCTTCAGCAGCATAAGGCGCTGTTTATGCCTCTCGTATTCCTCAACTCTGAAAAAAGAAAGAAAACACCGTCAATGATCTCCGTTTGCACGAAAAATCACGGTCCTACTGTATAAAACAGAGAAATAAATATCACGGTCCTACTGTATCAAAGAAATAAATATCACGGTCCTACTGTATCAAACAGTGAAATAAATATCACGGTCCTACTGTATCAGTGAAATAAATATCACGGTCCTACTGTATCAAACAGTGAAATAAATATCACGGTCCTACTGTATCAGTGAAATAAATATCACGGTCCTACTGTATCAGTGAAATAAATATCACGGTCCTACTGTATCAAACAGTGAAATAAATATCACGGTCCTACTGTATCAGTGAAATAAATATCACGGTCCTACTGTATCAAACAGTGAAATAAATATCACGGTCCTACTGTATCAAAGAAATAAATATCACGGTCCTACTGTATCAGTGAAATAAATATCACGGTCCTACTGTATCAGAGAAATAAATATCACGGCCCTACTGTATCAGTGAAATAAATATCACGGTCCTACTGTATCAGAGAAATAAATATCACGGTCCTACTGTATCAAACAGAGAAATAAATATCACGGTCCTACTGTATCAGTGAAATAAATATCACGGCCCTACTGTATCAGTGAAATAAATATCACGGTCCTACTGTATCAAACAGAAATAAATATCACGGTCCTACTGTATCAAACAGAGAAATAAATATCACGGTCCTACTGTATCAAACAGAGAAATAAATATCACGGTCCTACTGTATCAGAGAAATAAATATCACAGTCCTACTGTATCAAACAGTAAAATAAATATCACGGTCCTACTGTATCAAACAGTAAAATAAATATCACGGTCCTACTGTATCAGAGAAATAAATATCACGGTCCTACTGTATCAAACAGAGAAATAAATATCACGGCCCTACTGTATCAAACAGAGAAATAAATATCACGGTCCTACTGTATCAAACAGAGAAATAAATATCACGGCCCTACTGTATCAGTGAAATAAATATCACGGTGCTACTGTATCAGAGAAATAAATATCATGGTCCTACTGTATCAAAGTGAAAAAAAATCACGGTCCTAATGTATCAGAGAAATAAATATCACGGTCCTACTGTATCAGTGAAATAAATATCACGGTCCTACTGTATCAGAGAAATAAATATCACGGTCCTACTGTATCAGTGAAATAAATATCACGGTCCTACTGTATCAGAGAAATAAATATCATGGTCCTACTGTATCAAAGTGAAAAAAAATCACGGTCCTAATGTATCAGAGAAATAAATATCACGGTCCTACTGTATCAGTGAAATAAATATCACGGTCCTACTGTATCAGAGAAATAAATATCACGGTCCTACTGTATCAGTGAAATAAATATCACAGTCCTACTGTATCAAACAGAGAAATAAATATCACGGTCCTACTGTATCAAACAGAGAAATAAATATCACGGCCCTACTGTATCAAACAGAGAAATAAATATCACGGTCCTACTGTATCAAACAGAGAAATAAATATCACGGTCCTACTGTATCAGAGAAATAAATATCACAGCCCTACTGTATCAAACAGAGAAATAAATATCACGGTCCTACTGTATCAGAGAAATAAATTTTACAGCCCTACTGTATCAAATAGAGAAATAAATATCACGGTCCTACTGTATCAGAGAAATAAATATCACGGTCCTACTGTATCAAACAGAGAAATAAATACACAGTCCTACTGTATCAAACAGAGAAATAAATATCACGGTCCTACTGTATCAGACAGAGACATAAATATCACGGTCCTACTGTATCAGAGAAATTTCAAACATAGTCTCACAACTATTCGTTATTTGATATTTAGTAATTTACCATCAAAGAGCAAACTTTTATTTACTTCTATTTTACGATAAAACATTTTCCGGGAATGTTTTGTTTTATAGTACTCTGGCTTAAAGCCACTCTTTGGCTTATGTCACCTTCGTGTCTGATTTAGTGACAAAGGAAACCACGGGGAAGCCATCTCGTACAGATGGCCATGCAAAGTCTGTATTTGCCATGGAATATAACAGATCTAAACTGATGACCAAAGTATCTTTTCATAAAATCAAGTATGACTTGACTTGTGGTTTGGATTTATCCATCATCTTTACATGACACTTTATCATCAGACATACATTGGCAATAGCAATATGAAACCATTGTGTCCAAAATCAAAATGCACGTCCTACCGGATGACAATTTATTTTCAGAGATACATGAACTCGGGTAAAACAAAATCCTGTTGGTCTTATATTCAGCAGCAAGGCTAGTATAAATGTCTATAAAATAACTTGCGCCTTCTATAGTTTCCAATACATCCAACAAGCTCGACAATTACTATACAAGCTGATAACGAAAGAAAAAAGATAATAAATCAGAAATCCATAAAACATCTAAATCACTTCACCTTGTAAGAGTGAAACCATTTACTTTGGTGTCCCTGAATTGCTACAAAGAAATTATGCTATTTCAACACCAAAGATTACGGCCATAACAGGATTAAACAAGAGTTATCAAACCAAATTTTTCTCGCACGCTCCATAAATTTCAGTAACCGAACCATGATTCTTAATAAGAAGGTTATTTTATGGAAAGTAAAGCTTTTCCAGATCGAGCATTATGACAAAATTACAAAAACGTTTTGCTTACGCGCATAGAAATTACATTCTTGACACATTTTTTGTAAATGTTGAGACAGGACTGTCGGGGTTCGAAACTCATCTTACCCTCTCCCGGATCTGCCACTAAAATGGCTACAGTACCATTCTGATATCTATATTGACGTATCTCAATATGAAACAATGTGTGGTCGATTGATAATGCATTAATCTCGTCGTAATTGGTTATCTCCCCGGATACACGAAGTTCCGCGGAATGTGGGTATTGTTCCGGAGATTATACTGTACCAACTTCATGTGCCGTCGCCCGGATAAAAGCTTCCACAAGACCAGTAGTTGTGAATGTAGCACTTATATGAGATCGTTTCTGACATTTTATTTGAAGTATAGATTTCAAATAGAATGATGTATATGAAAAATCTCAAGACAAGACCATCGACAGTGTTTTATGTTACTTACTTTTATTAATATAATCAAATGAAAGACACACTAATTCTACATTTGTACATGATCAAACCTATAAAGCGTATACTAAAGGATAATTGGACAAGGTCTTGTAAAAAAGTAGATACACTAGACCAAATAAGAAAAAATATGTTGTTCCAATAGGTAAACAAACATCAAAAAGATGATTACTGAAAATTACGAAGCCGACGGGTAAAATTCGGGAAATTCATTCCGATTTTTCCGAACTTTCAACACTTTACTAATAGAATAAAACACGTCTGAAAAATGACGTTTCTGAAAGTCAGAAAGACACGTGTATCTATAAATATGATAGAATAAAACCAATGAATGGGATAATCCTACCGTACTGATACATAGCAAACCTACTACCAAAAAACCTACAGCCAGACAAGAACCAAACACAACCAAACAAAAACCAGAAAACATACAACCAGACAAGAATCTGAAAACTGAAGAGTTGTCGACAAGAAGAGAAAACTGACTGGATGGAGTAAATTTTAAAGGCAGACAACTACAGTTCAGTAAAAAAAGTCGCAAGAACTTCCAACTTGAGACCATAGCTTATGATTAGATAAGGATTTAGGGAAACTATGTTCACACTTTTAAGATAGGGACCAAGGGTTTCTACTGATCACGGCCGATGTCGCGCATGCGATGCTACTAATAAAATGTTCATGTACCTACCTTAATTTTCTGGCCTGAAGTGAGGTAGGTGACAGTCGATGTGGAAGATGTTCGTAAGGATTGAATGTAACGTCTAAGCTGTTTCCTACAAGATCACAACACATAAAATTAATAAAATGTACTTAAATGTCCAGTTCCTTGTTTGAACTTGAGAAGAGCAAGGTATGGCGCAGTGCTTTCAATCTATACCACCAGAGGTATAGACTATTTTCAGTTTATGTATCTGATACAACTACAGACTTTGAGATATTAAAAATTACTCAAAATATTACCTGAAATAATCACATTGTATCGAATCGTATGCTATAAATCTATTATAAGAATCAACTAAGTTTTTTTTATGACGGATGAGTCTGATACATGAAATATGGTGTGTATTCAGTTCTGCCAAAGAATCGTGTATTGTTTGAAATCAGACTAGTAAATACCAAATAAATACCTTAAATCGTCAATTACATGAATTATAACGAAAGACAACACCCGAGTCTATGTTCGTGAAACGTATGATAAGAAACTCAAAGGTGAGATTTTCCAGGGTTTTGAAAATTCCTAAGATATAAAAAAAATCTTTGACAGAGCGTTTGTACGTATATTGTGCGCATATTGGTCGAAAAGTGGGAATGAAAACCGAGTCGCCTGAACAAAATATCTCCAACCCCGCAAATACTCCTTTGGTATGAAATGACACACATAAGAAAGAATTATATTCTTTTATATAAATATAAAACTTTTGATGATGCGTGCAATATATACCCAATTACCTATTTCAATAAATTAATAACCCAATTAAGATAATGTAACTAATTCAAACTAAAGGTCATCCCTTACCTGTTCAGACCTCGAGGCGAGCACTACTGCGATAATTTCACTAGGTAAAAATCAGACGGCAATTCGCAGCCTGTCAGACGTTAATTCCTACAAACTTTTACCCATGTTTAACATGCCAATGGGGTATATCATGTGAACAGAAAATATCAATAGGCGAAATCAATAAAATCTTCATTAAATAAAATGTCCAAATAGTCAAACATCGAACCTTAATTCTGTGGGCAAATATGGTCAAAGTTATGTTCAATAAGCGGGGAAAGATTTATCGTCTACACAAGACCCTTCGATGAAACGCGCTACAGTGTAATGAGATTATGATTTACAAGCAGAAATATTTTGGTTAAATAACCTTGCAGAATATACAAATCTGAGTGACTTATCACTTGGTCAGGGCCGATTAACATGCTTACAGATTGAAAGTAGTAGACTTCGAACAAAGGGGGTGTACGTCCATCAAGATACTTTTATTCTGCTTTCGGGCAAAGGTTGAACATGTTTTATTCATCAAAGCATCCTTACACATAAACTTTTTCAACAAAACATTTATAGCAATTCGTTTATTGCGTTGTACCCATTGTCATTTGAAATAAGTACCAATAACGTTTTTCAGTTATTCCGAAAATTCAGAATTTGATAGAAATATAGACAGAAACAAAATTGCAACAAGCATATCAGGACATGTCATGTTTTTGTCTCGATTCTTTATTACTTCTCCACATAAAAGATGCCTTTAAAGTGTTATTATGATACCCTAATCCTGAAACTTTACTTTCATTACAGTGTTGTTCTACTTTCACCTCATTTGTTAAATGTTGAAATAATTTTGCATCATCTATACGCATGGGCATTCAGACGGGTATGGCTAGCCAAATAGGAAACGCTTACTCCTCCTGGGCACCTCGTCTCACCGTTAATTTTCAGGAATCCGTGAATGTGGACTGTGGTGGGTTGTTATAAGTGACACAGCATCAGGTATTTTTACATTTTACATTCCCACCATAAATGCAATGTGCTCAAAATGGTCGACAGATTATTCCTTATTCCTTGATTACATTTCCTCTTTAGTTCAAGTATAAAATCATGTCTTACAATACTCGAGTAAGTGTTTCAGAATCCATTCTTTCCCAAGCTAAATCTCTCGTTAAAACAAAGCCGTTTTGTGTTTTCACTATATGTCTAAAACAAACATGTATATATCACGAGAGAATATGTGAAAACTCGTTCAAATTATATTTTTAAAGTTACGTTGAAATTGTAAGTCATTAATCTAATATATGTTTCAGTACATACCTTTCTTCAGGTAGCACAGAAGATGACAAGCGACGGTCCATTCCTCGAGGTCAAGCTGACCATCACGATTGACATCACACCAGTTCCAAACACATGCTAACTGTTCTGGAGGGAGCTTGGACACTTTGAGTATAATGGCCGTCTCTGAACCTACAAAAAATGTTAGATTAACTTTAACACTATTGAATATAGCTAGGAGCCTCCGTTACATTACATATCAAGAAAAAGTTCAGTTCATAACAATTATTTACCTTTATTGTTACATGTGTTATTAGTCTTGGATTCTATTATATCAACTGGTGATTCACAAACCAGATTACCAGACGACCAAGGCACAGACCAGATTACCAGACGACCAAGGCACAACATAAGAACTCGATATAGCCCCTCTTTCCCGTTGACGGTTCATGGTTCGACTCCATGTCTGTCGATTTTGGAAGACACGTGTTTACAAGAATTCTTTGGTTTGACTACAGCAAAAACTTCACAGATGACGGGCTAACGTTCAATTGATGTTCTGAAGACTCACACGTACAGTACAACTATATCATATTTCCCTATGCTACACTGTACTTGAATATAGGGCATAGCACCTACAACAGTATTGGTACAATATTATCAAGCGGGCTAAAGCAGTACTTTAAAAGATTCAAACCTTGAAGATGGCCCTTTCTGGATGAGTCGTACGTCTGAAATATTTTATTATAAGCATCTTTCTCCCTGTCTGATATAGCTGGTAGCTGGAGGATTGAGGGTTTCTTTGGTACTATGTTTTCTGGTAAGACAAGTGGGACTTTCCGGCCATGGAGTATCCCATTTATGAGATGCATAACCAGGACGAATTCCTCCACGCTTAGTAAGTTATCATGACTGATGTCCGCCAAATTCCTGGAAAATAACGTCGATTCATGACAATAAATGGCATTCTTAAAATGGATCACTTGATTTTTTTAACTGGAGTGATACAGACAAAACGGTTTCCAAAATTCACCAAAGGGAAGATGAGAAAAGGGTCATCTAAGGCATGTGACCTCCTAGGACTGGTTTATTATCAGACAATTAGAAAATTAGAAAAGACAAAATGGCTGTTAAAGAAAAGCAGGTATAAAATGGTATGAATCACCATTCAATTTGGTTCACTCGCTGAGCTGCACATAGATCTAATTTGTCACATGTCGAGCGAGTGACAATTCCTGCTTATCCTCTATTTTCACTGGTGAAGGACTATATGTTTCCACTCTGTCCGTCAGTCTGTTCCTCTGTCTGTCCGTCTGTCTATCACATTGGTTTTCCAGGCTTTTCTTTGTCATGCTTACAGCTACCAATACTTAATGAGGAGATACAGATCAAGTTCGACTTTGGTCACGTTTGACCTACTTTTTCCAAAGTTATTGCCCTTTGATCAAAATCAGTTTTTCAGAACTTTTTTTGGTCTTGCTTACAAATATCAAGCTGAAACGTGGTACATCAAGCTTCCCCATGAGGAGTTACAGTTATGGATTTGTTGGGACCGGGGGGGGGGGACTGAATGCTTGTTAAACTGCCAATGGTCGGCGTGTTTACTTCGGGTTTCCTTTACCACTAACACTGGTCGCCACCATATTCATAGGCTTTGTAATATCGATATGGCATTCAGCAATGGTTTGTATTATTTGTTAAAATAATTATATTTTACGTCACGTATCATTACACTTATATAGTAACAGCATCTGCCTGCTGCAATGCACAGAAATTTACCATTCCAATGGACCCACTAGAAGCAGTGAGGGATCTTAATCTCGGCTTTTACAGTCTCATCTGAAAAACAACATCGACCAGTCGCGCTCGGTACTCGAACTTCGGACATTTCAGTCACAAGCCAAGCACCTCATTGATTGGGTAGATTGTATCAATTTCTAATGATGTTAGCAGAAACGAAGGGCGTACTTGTCAGGAATCAGAAGGTCAACGGTTTCCGTCTCACTGGAGCTTTGCAGATGTATATGTATGTGAGAATGTGTAGCTCACGGGTTATATATCTCTGACTATCAATAGCTAAAATCCTAGTAGCATATTAAATATTACAAAAGTACACTACTACTGGCGCGATGTCCAAATCACAGCAAGCACAGACTATACGGAGTTGTCCTTCTTTGATTGAACGCACGAAACTCTTCATTGATGTGTAATTAAATACAATACTACCCGATTCGTAGATATGAAAAGTAGCGAAGTTAGATTTCAGATCGGGTTTTTTTCTATTATCATAGAAAACAAAATTTTTAATTTCTAAGTTATTTTTAAATGTCACTGGATATTTGGGTCCCAAAATAATAGCCCCAGCTCTGTCAAATAATTTTTCCTTCATGCCTTACACACATAAATTTGTTTGGTTTGTTGGATATCTAAGTCACTTTCAGCAGTTTCTCGGCCATATAGCGACAAGAAAGCAGGAGGTACCTAACAATGTCAATATAGTGGCTCAATTCGCGAATAGAACCCAAAACGTCTGTACCTTTTTATACAAATTAAGTACATGAAATTAGATATAAATTAAGTTAGGAAATATGCGTGTCTTGTTTTATGAGGCAATGACAATATCCCATGAGAAATTACATTTGAGAGATTCACCACATCCCGTGATACCAACACGCTGACTGGTCTCTTTAAATTCTTCTTTTCAGCACAAATTATCTACAAAACCATCATTTCCTCTTCTCTTAGCTAAAATCAAGATATTCACTGGACTGTGAATTTAAATGAAAATACAAATCACACGACTTGGATATTCAGTTTATGTTTTTTTTCAATAAGCGGGTCAAAAGTCGGCGTTTCACCCGGTTTAAATTCGAAGCCCCTGGATATGTTGAACTATCGCACAGGATTGGCGTCTTAAATACACTAAGCTTATAGCAGGTACTTTGCATGTCAAAACCGCTGTGGTTAAAACATCTCCTTTACATATAAAAGAATATTGTAAGATTCGATGACTTTAAACTACATGTACTTTGAGGGGCTCATTTCTTCGTCGCTTGTATATAAAACTCTTTCATGGCCACTCCTGCATTCTTAACACTGCGCTCTATGATATGAAAAGTATGAAAGAAGTATGAGCAAACATCAAAATAATCAGAGTACGAGTACACCCGAGTAGAATTTAGATATGAGGAACATTTTAAAATACTTCAAACAACGTTAAGGAAGTGTTTTACATGATCCCTCGAAAGTCCCCGGAAGATTTCTATTTGACAATCCAACTCAAGGAAAATAATCAAAATTATAAAAATGTTACACCCGGACAAAAATCATGTTTTATTTTACGAAGAAAAAATTTTTCATTCATCTCCTCATTTTATATAGAATACCATATCAGAATTATTATGGATTCCAGTGGTTATCTATGGAGGTTTAAGAGCTACCTAACTACCCTTTTAGCAAATTCATTTCAAAGCATTACATTTTTTTTTTTTTTTTGCATACAATTGTCAAAATGTGACTCTAAAGATCCTTTTACAATCAGAATGTTCTCCAAGTAAATGCATTACTTCCTCCTCATTTCAATATACCTAACACATCTTCTTTTCAATCCTAACTTGAAATATACATAAAACATAGAAGTTGTCATCAGCATGGCGCAAGAGAGGACTATGTCAAGGAGCATCTTATCGCATGTAAAGATACTTCAAACATATTAGGTGTGACAGGCGGACAGGCAGACGATAAAACGATCTCCTGAGTGTTGCAACACTTCGCAGATGACACAAAAAGATTATCGCCTTGTTCTTAGAAAAACACTGCACCCCTAACCTCGATACCTCATCGACAGTCAAGTCAATCGACAGGTATTATTCATAGGTGGTTTATTCATTTTTATATGCTTCATACCACCAACAACTATCGATA
The DNA here is from genome assembly GCA_035048485.1 of Pteria penguin. NCBI lineage: Eukaryota > Metazoa > Mollusca > Bivalvia > Pterioida > Pteriidae > Pteria > Pteria penguin. Next base: position 48,831,306 of record CM068580.1, on the reverse strand, counting down.
TCAAATCTTACAAAATAGCAGGTGAAGATCCTGTTAACAGCTTTTTGAAACTTTATGATTTCCCGTTTTCACGCCGAAATGACTTGTTCTATTTGTACAGTTCACACTCGTTAGTTTTAAATCATAAGTATTTTGCAATTGGTGGCATGGGAACCTAAACAAACAATACGAAATACACAAGGTGTGGTGAAGTGTATATTTCTAATATAAACAGTAAACGATATCTACAAATGCCTAAACCTGGACGATCCTTCATTGTGTTGTTGACTATTCGGGGTAAAAATAATTTTTGTACGCGACTCTGCTAGGAGAAACAAGATTTTGCTGATACAGTGGTGGGAGGGGTTACATGTCGGTTCTATATTTGTCCTTATTAACTTCAGAGAAATGATCCTTTATGTCGTACATTGGGGGTTGGGTTAGGTGAGTCCATCGGTAACGCAATGGTGGAAACTTCATAGTTCAAATTTTGACCTGTTAAAGAAGTGGCAAAACATAGTAAATTGTGGATTGTCAATTCCCAAACCTTATACGTGGGTATCCCACAAATTAATGCAATTATCGGGAAAAAAGTCGAAACACAAAATAAGTTAATACTGCAGATAAATACATGTACTATGTTGTCAAATATTTCCGAATTGTAGTAAATTCTCCAGTTAAAAGGATCTTATGCTAACCTTGGCATATGCTCTCGTACACTTTGCGTCCAAGTTATTGAGGTAACGCCCTAGAGGAAAAGGGGTTAGGATGGGGTGTTAATGGTTCGATATCGAAAAAGGGATTCGATTTAATATAAGATGAATGAGTAAATAAGATCAGTGATAACCGTATGAAATTTCATGGAATGACGATTTTATACTAAATTCGACTCTCCCACAATCCATTCAGCATGTACCCTCTCTGGTCAAAAGCCATGAAATCATCAGCGCCTTATGTTACCTATAGATGGGACTCTTTATTGATGGATAATGTGTTTTGAATATATTTGCATGTTAATTCCCCTGTGATATGGATTACCTAAATGAACAGACGACTATCGACATCCCACCACATGTTACTGTATTGAACGTCGTGCAGTCATTAAACGGCGAATATCTATACTGCATGACAAATCACAAGAGAGAGAAAAGGCTGAACGACTTGAAACTTACGAGTATAAGACTTTCCTTCGTCAATATATGTGACATACCTCAGGGTCTAGGGTTTCACATGGGGTAAATACAATGTACGTGCCTATATAAAACTGTCATCACTGGAATGATCTACACTTTAACCGAATCAAGCAAGACAACATCAATAAATTATTACTACTCAATTAAACTTTCGTCTCAATAGAGGTATTTCTAACAAGTTATAAAACTTTTGACATGATCCCTTGGTAAATAACATTAAAGCTGTGACAGCTAAAATGTATTACTATTCTATAAAACTTTAAAGTTTCTAAGTTTCGGTGAAGATAATTCCGGCAAATATGAACACTTCAAACTTTTGACACAACCCCTTGGTAAAATACTAAATAATAAGCTGTCGCATATAATACCCTATATGATTAGTAAATAGTCCCTGTAATATCGATACACAAGTCAACAGCACCATTCCTCAACAGATTAAACGACAGATCAACACGGACGGATGAAAAGGTGCGAACTGGTATCGTATTGTTCAGATCCCACTGTAGTATACAAGAATGTTACAAGACCAAAGATAATTCATATGGGGGTACGCCAGTGTCGAATATGACAAAGGACTTTTTGATTGGAGGTGACGAGGTTTGAGAGCTCAGATGACATCACTGATATCTCATTCAGCGTTTAAATCCTCTTCTGCATTTATCTCGTACAAAGAAGATTTTTCGAGTATAGACTTAAGAGTGCAGAGTACGCAAGATCCTACGCCCTGATAAAAGATGAAATTTGTCGCATCTTATTCAATCTGGGTAGTATGTTGGTGCAGAATTAGAGACTACTTAAACGAATGTAAAAATCGTCATGCAAAATCGCTAAAACAATGTGTAACCCTTACAGATAAATCCCAACAATTTCCGTTGAAATCTATCATAACCAAGTCACGTTTTCAGTTTTGCAAAGAGACTACCTGGCTTCTTTTCATCACAAATTCTGAAAACATGTAAAGAGAAGATCTTGCTTGAATCTGTAACTGGCATAAAAGTTATCTTTTTCATTTCACAATTCGAAATATGGTGCAGAGCTGATATATCTGAGTGAGTTATATGCGAGGTCGAGGTCCCTGTTTCGAGTTCAAATATCCTTCAGATTGTTTACGGAAACACAAATCCCCCCCCCCCCCCCCACGACAACAAAGACCATATGACGATGTCCCCAATATATTGATTCGTAGACATAAAAATCTAGAGACTCGTGCCACGAGTACACTTCGACTGTTACTTGTATAGAAGATCCCTAAATGCTTTCGTATTGGTCCATAGCCTTTGTCTAAATTCCTAAGCAATGCTTCAAGCAAAAGTCGTCATCATATAAGAGAAACAATTTGGTGTGACGCAAAAAACAAAACATATCAAAATATGGCAAAATTTTCGTTGAAAACAAAAACATATATAAGCGAGCAGTCCTTCACGTATTTTCATCTGCGAAGATTATCCCAAAAAGTACAACAAATGAAAGAATGTATAGACAGACGACGAACAGAATGACCTTCAGTGTGATAATGCTTCACACGTGATACCATAAAAATAAGCATATCCCATATATTAGTCATGCTAGTTCCACAAAACTGAAGAAATATCTTTTGCACCACAGGAGCATATTAAAACATTTAATTCCCTTAAATGCTTTAATTTTTCAAAATGAATGCTAAATAATCAAGAATCAAATGACAAATTACTACTCTCTTCAAAGATCGATTATTAAAGTCCAGTGTATGAAAGCCATACTATGATATAATCTTCTTTCTTGCTAAGTATATAGATACATAAATTGACCTATTTAAAGATTATATAATTCATAAATGAATGCATATCTTGCATTCCAATGTCATATTAACGGACACTTTACGTCAATCATTTTCATCAAAATGTTCTAACTCTGATCAAATTGCCTATCCCAATATCAAGCATGTCTGTCACAAAGCTGTCGTCTGCTAAATGCATCATCCGGCCAGCTGATACACATATCCCGGATAAAAACGATTTCGCTGAGAGGAGAAAATCTGAACAAATCGAAGCCCATCACTTACTTAAATACAGCAATAGCATAAAACTTTAGTTAAACTTATACTTCACAAGTAGGTAATGCTATCAAAAATAATTCTGATTTATCTACATATAAATGTAAACAACATCGTTCTTTCTAAATATAGCAACTGAGCAACAGTGAAGAATTTGGTGGTAGGGTGGGAGTTATAGTTTTCACACGTGGCGGAACTACAATTACATGTGCATCGTTCAATATTTGATTTGCCACAGACCATTCCCACAATGTTCAACTAGTAACTCGAAAAGTTATACTTGACACATACTATCTAAACATACCTCATCTTCCCTTTCATAAAATCAGACGTACAACAAATATGATCACAGAAGCAAAGACATTCAAACCCGTAACCCTCGACTGTAATTACAACTGCTCAAAACCCTTGGTCAGAGGAACGACAGAAGCATTCAAACTATTTACTTAACTGGCCTAACACATTATATAATGTTTTCATATCAACATAGAAGGCTAATCAAATTCTCAGTGTAAACAAGCCAGGGATATACACATCACCTGAGGTCACTTTCATCTACGAAACCAAATAAATGAAACTAGCAAGCTAGAGCCTTCACTCAACAAATTCAGTTATAACCTTAAACGAGGACGCATGCAAAAGATTTAAGTTGTTTCCGCATAGTTAAGTTCCTTTCAAAATTGATACCTATAAAATCGACAGAATGGTAGGCTTCTACCCATTAAGAAACGATTCGTTTTGGGTCCGTCTTTTAAAATTCCTTTCATACTGTATTAAAAGCTACCAATCGGTTGTAAAAAGTTTATATCTTGATTTATGAAAGTAATAATATGCTTTATTATTTCAGCTAATATACGTTGCATTGTCCTATTTTGCATCTACGAAAACGTTATCAAACACTTACGCATCGGAGAACAGGTAGCCCCATGAGCAAAAGTTAATAAGATGTCCTTATTCATACCATAGCACGCGCTTTAATCTTCTTAAAATATAGAGAAAACATTGTCCTGTGTCATTCACTATGCCATTTCACAGATTCATACCTTCCATCTCATTTATCTATGCATTCTACGTGAATTGGAAAAGATTCAAAAGCTGTGAAAAATGTATATAAATTTCAGACTGAATTTAATATAAACAACAATCTCAACAATAGCAGCAAGATCAAGGCATAAAACTGAAAGAAGTTCTGATCCCAAGTTTACATAATGCATAAACATGCAGTTTTACCTGTAGAAAAACAAAGATTCTCCATATGCATCAGTTTACAAAATGTATTAACATACAATTTACATCTAAACTCAAGCAAAAGAAAGAAGAATTCACAAATTTCGCAAATATGTCACCGAATGTAGAATAATAATCTTTAGCGAGATAAAATCCGAGACTAGTAGAGATTGCTACACCATTTTCATTACAGGTGACAATACAATCGTTTATAAACATTTAACGTTGGCCAAAACCATAACAGCAGTAAAAACAATGTATGCATTAGGCAATCTCATATCTCATATCTCAACTTGTGTTAAAGGGTCACTTGTCCTGAATGGTCAATTTTCTATGGTTTTATGACAGGTTTGAATGTACGTATAAAGGCTGCTAGACAGCAACAAGTGGGAAAAGATGGAGTGCCCAAATAAAACTGCCGACTTTATCCATTTTCCCCGGAATTCCTTCCCATCTGACCCTATCAGGACTCGAACTCAAGTGATCTGGCCCACTCGGTCACCGAAACCTTTACACACACGGGTACAAAATAATATACATTAAAGCCTAACAAGACAAACGCTAATCGTCTAATACAAAGCCCAAGACAAGAATGTGGTGCATAATGGGTGACTTGCGTTTGAACAACATTCCTTCCATTGTGATGTGTTCCGCGATTACGAGGACAATGCCAGTGGGCTGAGGCTACCAGCAGATGTGTGCAATTGGTCGGACGGGATAACAATGGGACTTAAGTACACAACGATTTCACGCTGAGATGACCTCAAATACGTCCCCATCCAATTCAAACTATGTTCACGAGGATATTCAACGTATAACTTGGGCAGTATAAGTGTAGTAGTAGTAGTAGTAGTAGTAGTAAGGATTTCGGCTTAAGACTCGACAGCGGATCCGGGTTCGATACCCAACAATGTCCCTACGGTTAACGAGTTAGTTTCCCACTGCGTCACCGTCTATACATAATTAAATATATTTTTAAAAGCTATGTTTAGGGTTAATAAACAAACCCAGTAAACTTAGAGTAAATCACCGAATCGTGCATCAAGTTAAATGGTTTACAGCCTAAAGATGATATTGGTTCTTTTCAAACCAAAGGAGTCTTTTTGACTGGGTGTTCTTGAAATTTTTCATCATCCCTGCTATAAACTATTAAGATATTTCTCTTTATCTTAGCTATGTTTGTATCTTGCCATGGATGCCGTCTCCATTCTAAATTGAAATATTCAATTTTCAAAAGTTGGTATCGAATGGACCAAACCAAAATATATGTTGTCCCTACGAAGATGAACACACAGTTTAGTAGTAAGGTAAGCCAGTTACCGTTACAATTTTGCCTAAAGATCAAATAAAAAGGCCAAATTTCAAAAACCTAATTAAAAGACTTAATTTGCCATACTAAGGTTATAAGTATGCCGAAGATATAACAAAAACCTGCCAAAAATTAATAGCTCTTTCAACAAAGTCAACATTATCCCCGAGGTCTGCAGGTCAGAGTAAACACAACGATGATTCTGTATTAATAGTCAAATTATCACACCGGAATACCTATATTCATTTCATGCTCTGTTAAGGGGGAAAGCCTTCAATGTTTCATTCACTTGATTTATTTCATATTCTTTGTGTATTATTTCTGGTTAATACAATGTGACGGATAGGTCCTCGGGTTATTTCATATCCTATCAGCATGATTGATTGCAGTTTCCCTTTAATACTCACTTTAACGAGTCAGCAAACAATACTTAAGACATAAAAGAATGCTTCCTGAGGGATTTTTTCGACTTCGTTCCGAAATTTATTTCAAAAGGTCAATGGGTCACTTGAGTAAAGTATTGGATGTTTAAACTTATGAAATTGGGATAAGGGATCGGCATGAAGAAACAACAACACTTTGACAGGGTCTTGCAAGGATCAAAGCGTTATATTAATTTGTGGGGCAATGGATGTAATCTCTCCTGAGGTTGCCTCTGCCAGTCAAATAATTCTAGATGCAGATTTCGGACAAGAAAGAAAAGTTGAACATCGCAAGAAACATTTACATGTCCACTTGGTCAGGAGTCATTCATTATGCAGTATACAGAAAATGAATATAAATTAAAATGTCAATAGCTGCAGTGATGCTCAAGCAATAAATATACATCGTATCTTCCTCGGAAAATACGAGACTGAGATTACATTTAGTTGTTTCGAAAGATGTGAGGTAACCAGAGTACAAAGCGAGATCCAATGCTCTTCAGAATGTGTATACATTGGCACACTCTCCCGCTGGCCTCTACCAAGATTTAACCCAGATCTGGTAGAGATGGGGGACTATAGCGAATCTTAAGCACGATTCTTACACCGTTCGGTCACGAAAGTCCAAGCTTGAGCTTAGGGCTAAAATGCTTGTTTTCTCTGATTTTCGGGCCTTTTCTTACATCATTTTATGGTTTCATATTGAGCTTTACTGCGACGCGTTAGCATCTGAATGTATCGTTCTTTTCTTTCTTGTCTTAACTATATAGTACAAATTGAATTATTATGAACTCTGAGAACACTTGATTGGAAAGATGTATACATGTACCATGTCTGGAATAAAACAATCGAACCCGTTCTTCAGAGGACGAAATAAATCACCTAACCAGTCATTACCGTGAGAATTCGCTTTATATGCCATTTATACCTAAAACATGAAAACTATTCACAGCTTACTGAATACTTGTCTCCTGTTTCTGTTTTCAGAAGAAACGAAATTTCTTAAAGATGACATACAACATATTTTAATTTTAAACTACGGACACATTAAGTCATAATCATTTTCATTTCACATTTAAGTTCAAAGACTACAAAAATGAAATCAGCCTAATGACTTTTGAGAAGCCAAAATGTTTACAGTATACAGTTGAGCAAAGGACAACAGATTTTTGAAGAAGATCTCATGAGACCTTATATCGTACAACCTAGGATAGAAAGTATCATTTACCTTTTATTCTGTGAGAGTACATTTTCCGAGATTGAATTGTAGAACTAGAACAGATACGTTAGGCGTTTCACATAGGTAAGCGTTTAGAATAAGGTGTACACGACTCGGGTAAACACGTGGGTAAGCGTTTGGAATAAGGTGTACACGACTCGGATAAACACATAGGTAAGCGTTTGGAATAAGGTGTGCACGACTCGGGTAAACACATACGTAAGCGTTTGGAATATGGTGTGCAAGACTCGAGTAAACACATAGGTAAGCGTTTGGAATACGGTGTAGACGATTCGTGTAAACACATAGGTAAGCGTTTGAAATAAGGTGTAGACGATTTGGGTAAAGCCGGTGTGGCCTAGTGGATAAGGTGCTCGGCTCGTGATCGAGAGGTCGCGGGTTCGACTCCCGCCCGGGGCACACCGGTGTTCTGTCTTTCGGATGAGACAGTAAAAACCGAGGTCCCGTGTCACGGTAGGCGTGGCACGTAAAAGATCCCTCACTGCTTCGGGTGGGTCCGTTGCAAAGGTCTAAATTTGTATGCAATGCATCAGGCAGATGCCGTCACCATATACGTGAAATAATCGTGGAGTGACGTAAAACAATAATCAAACAAACAAACGATTTGGGTAAACACATAGGTAAGCGTTTGGAATAAGGTGTGCACGACTCGGGTAAACACATAGGTAAGCGTTTGGAATAAGGTCTGCACGACTCGGGTAAACACATAGGTAAGCGTTTGGAATAAGGTGTACACGACTCGAGTAAACACATACGTAAGCGTATGGAATAAGGTATAGACGATTTGGGTAAACACATAGGTAAGCATTTGGAATAAGGTGTAGACGATTCGGGTAAACACATAGGTAAGCGTTTGAAATAAGGTGTAGACGATTTGGGTAAACATAGGTAAGCGTGTGGAATAAGGTGTAGACGATTCGGGTAAACACATAGGTAAGCGTTTGGAATAAGGTGTACACGACTCGGATTAACACAGGTAAGCGTATGGAATAAGGTATAGACGATTTGGGTAAACACATAGGTAAGCATTTGGAATAAGGTGTAGACGATTCGGGTAAACACATTGGTAAGCGTTTGAAATAAGGTGTAAACGATTCGGACAAACGCGTTTGGAATAAGTCGTAGACGATTCGAGTAAACACATATTTCATATCGCAATATGATTGAAAAATTGCGAAAAACAACGCAAAGTCATTTGGAAACTAAAATAATGAGTTCCATTCCTCTTCATTTGTATCCAGATCATATATTCCTAAACAATAACAGAATGATAGTATACATGTGGTTATTATAGAGAGAGATACTAGACTTTCATCCAGAATAATTCCAAATTAATAACGCCTGCCTTGATTGACGGGGTACAATAGAAATAACACCGGGCTTTAATGCTGGGGACATAAAGCTAAAGACCGAAATAAAGAAGAAGACAATTTTGTACTTACCAGATTTTACTGAGGACTGTCAGAGGAAGTCTGGAATGAAGAAACAAATCTCTGGCTTTTTCTCCTGCAAAGAAAGATAGTAAATGCTTAGTACATATTGTTCATACCGTAATACTTTCAACACCACTCACTGTTTTCCGCTAATGTTATGTTCCATCTTCATTTATAGAGTAGTATACACAATGAAACCTGTCTTAAGAACCACCTCTATTAACAGATCACTGAAAAAAGACAGCTTTTAATTTCCATGTTCAATGTTTTCTTGCAAGACGTACCTTTGTATAAAGGTCACTTCTTCATAAAGGTCACTTTTGAGACTTACATTAGATGTCTTCATTATCCACAGTTATAAATAATGGGCACAAATCTTCATAAGTTCTTCGTCTAAATCGTACAAATTTTTGATATATTTGTTTGTTACAGCAGTTTAATGTCGCATCGTTGTTATTTTGCCTGCTGAGTCCGCGTAACTCAATCGGTTACATGTAGGTGTCTGGGTCGTGATCGAGAATTCTCGGTATTGAGCCAAGCACCTATATATTCCAGAAATTCGAATGCCGCCGATGTCTCTTTGGTGTTTCGACTTTCGAGTGAACACTGCTTAGGGTGGGCCCTGAACACTACTTCGGGTGGGCCCTGAACACTGCTTAGGATGGGCCCTGAACACTGCTTAGGGTGGGCCCTGAACACTGCTTAGGGTGGGCCCTGAACACTGCTTCGGGTGGGCCCTGAACACTGCTTAGGATGGGTCCTGAACACTGCTTAGGATGGGTCCTGAACACTACTTCGGGTAGGTCTTGAACACTGCTTCGGGTGGGTCCTGAACACTCCTCGAGTGGGTCCTGAACACTGCTTCGGGTAGGTCCTGAACACTGCTTCGGGTAGGTCCTGAACACTGCTTCGGGTGGGCCCTGAACACTGCTTCGGGTGGGTAGGTCCTGAAGACTGTTTCGGGTGGGTCATATACAGTGCTTCGGGTGGGCCCTGAACACTGGTATACATTTCTGTACAATGCATCAGGTGGATGCTATATACATGTAATTGGTGCGACCTAAAACAAGAATCAGGCAACTTTCAGCCGTATGGTCGCGGTCAGTGTTCAGTGGTGGAATAGTTATTCTTAGAATGTCGGCAGGGTCACTGTAACATCGAATCACTTGGTACATTTGACAGAGACTAGAGGTTATGGTGAATGCCAGCGTGGGTGTTACTCGGTCACTGAGATTCCTGACTCCAGATAGTGGAGGTAACATTGATAGAGGTGAGACTGCCTCCAAAAGCTACAGTGAGTGCCAACTTGACGCAACATATTGTAATATTTCCAAATATTACCTTGTATTTTGTTTCAGGCAACATGGTATATATAGTTGACCCTTTAGACGTTATAGAAAGGAGATCATTCTGTTCACCAAATTGGAAGTGACATACTTTCAGACAATATTGGAAGTGATCCTTAAGTTTTCAAAAATTTAAAAGTATTTTCGTACCCTTTAAAGATGAAGATTTTCTTAGGCATCAAAGAAGTAGTTCCTTGTCAAGATATTTTAATGGGAGTGAGCTTTCGGTATTGAAAAAAGTGAAAATAATATTATTGGAAAATACAAAAACAAAAAGAAAAAAACAAAAAAACCATTTGAAGTTTTCATCAAATAATTTGCAATTTTTAAACACAGAAATACATGTAATTAAATGACATAAGTTTATAAATGCCAATTTACACTATTGTATCTATATAGGTATTAATCTATGCAACAATTGGACAGTATTTGTAACAGTATGTTTTATATTTTCTTTGCTTAGCAAAACAATAGAGTATGGAAGTGAAAAAAGTAAAAAAGGCTTATCAATGGAATGTCTATGTTTTCATTGTCATATCAATGATCGGAATGTAAAATCTTTTGTTTGATGTCTACAATGCCAGCATGACATTGGGAGGGGTTTTAAACCAACTAGTCAAATACCATATCAGGTGCGACATCTATCTAGAATAACAGAATTGTTGGAGTTTTACAACAAAAACCTCAAAATGATTTAAGTGTATCGAATGACCGAAATTCACTGATTCCAAACAAAGATATAAACTTCAAATGAGAAATGTCATGCGGAACCCATCATGACTCATTGATTGAAATATTGAATATGACGTATGCCAAAGAGCGAAGGTTCGATTCTCATTTGGAGAGGGACGAGTTAAATTGGTCCAGTGGTAACACACTGGATTTCTAATCTTAGGATACGGGTTCCATTCCGACTGTCGGTAATTTATCATCTTCTGTCTCCATATCTGTCCTTCGGATGAGGCAGTATAAATCAAGGCCCCGTGTCATGGTATAAACCAAGGCCCATATCAAGGTATACAACGAGGTCCCCTGTCACGGTATAAACTAAGGCACCGTGTTATGATATAAACCGAGGCCCGTATTACGGTATAAACCGAGGTCATTGTGTAAACCGAGGCTCGTGGCGCGCTATAAACCGGGGCCCCTGTCATAGTATAAACCCAGGCCCCATATCATGGTATAAACCGAGGTCCCTTGTCGCTGTATAAACCGAGGCGCCGTGTCACGATATAAACCGAGGCCCCAGAACAAGGAATAAACCGAGGTCCCTTGTCACGGTATAAACCAAGGCTCCGTGTCACGGTATAAACCGAGGTCCCGTACCACAGTGTAAACCCAGGTCCCCGTGTCACAGTACAAACCGAGGCCCCGAGCCAGGGTGTATGTATGTAAAATATCCCTCACTACTTCGAGATGGTCCGTTGCATATGAAAACATTCTCAGCATCGGGCAGGTGCCGCCATCACGAAAGTGGAATACTCCTGATATGGGGTAAACAAACAACACAATTATTTTCTTGAGATATGTCCGTGTCTACAGAATGTCAGCCCGATTGTCTCACAATCTACATGCATGTGAATGACCAAAAATTAGTAAAATTTGACTTCATACATTACGGGTTTTTTTTTTTTTTTTTTTTGCAAATGTGGGACAATCGGGAGTAACTACAGTAAAAAGTAAAATCCAAAAAGGTGCATTCACTCAAAACAACCGATCCCTAACTAGGCATAATTACAAATTAGCAATATGAATGAGTTGTACAAACTGGTTGAATGTATTATGCCTGCATAACCCAAAACACATCTGCCATGCACTTTTTATTACACGTGATTACATTTCTTTGATCTGTTGATCTTTTAAAAATTTCATATCTGAATACTTTTAAAAAGCCTTCAAAATACATACGAGGAGATCACGATAATTATAGCAGGACAAAACCGTGTCACAGTTCTATCTCGTTAAATGCGACCTATCTTAGCATAATCTTACGCACTGAAAATTTATGTCATATCACACTAGCATTCTGTGTATTGAAAATTTTGGAAAAGCTTATTTCAAAGCGGGTTCTGCATACCGCAGCAATAATTAAAGACAAAGTGACACAAAAGCCAAGAGGCTTTTCAATGAATTACTGAAAAAGGTTTCCAGTGGTTAGGTTTGGTTGGGTGAACAATGTTCTTGCCTATGGCAGTTTACATGACCAAAAGGTATTTTTGTTAGGGTAGTGAAATTTAAGGGTTTGTTGGTTAGAAGTGTTTGTGTTCGTGGTTTGGAAATAACTGGCTTTAAAAAATTCGTTGCTTGCGCCATAGAATATACATGTATGTCAAGAATTTATGTAACGAATTTTTAAAATTGTGACATGCTTTCTATGTGCATTGTGTCATTGACAAAACTTCTAGGGTAAAATGATGGGTTTCTTTTATGATAACTCTATATTTCAGACGGTAAAATGAAAGACAAATATTAATTCATATCTGTTAATTTTACTGACAAAATAAAATCGCATCCATGCGTTTCATCCTCAGGAATTTCTTTTCCCCTGCTCAAACACACTTAATGTAATTTTAATAACATCTCTTGCCAAATGATTTCTCTCATGTACAATATATCTATCATAAAAGAGAAAAGTCAACAAAATGATTATCGATGGACGGACAGACGCATGATGAAAACTAACGAGCATTTTCAACTAATTATTTATTGTAAGATCATAGAAAAAAGAAAAACTCAGAAACTTTCCGAATATCGTTTTAACTCTCTAACCACACGGTTATGACGAACTTTAGAACTCTATTAAGTGCAAGATCATGCCTTCAAACAGAAATTTAACCAGAGGACATTCCCGTTTTACGAGTGAAATTTGATTACAAATACATGTAACAATTTAAAACCTTTACCCATTTTATCGCCCTTTATCAAAACCTTTATCTTGGGACTTTGTTGAGGAATGATATCAATTCCCCCTCTATGTATTGACAATTAATTGTGTTCTAAAAGAATTCACCACAGCATTTATTGACTTATTTTGGGAACCTTGGTTAATGACAGCTGATACGGCCCCCTACTTGTTAGGTACCAGAATCACGACGGGGCATATATAACCGCTATTTGGGAACAATATTTTCTTAATACGACATTATACCTCGATAAATCACACGACTTCGTACGAATCAGAAATTGTGAGATTATGAATATTCAAAATTAGTATGTATGGAATTTGTGGGATGATGAGCAATGGTGATAAATTGCGAGAAAAAATAACAATGATCGATACAAAAGAAATTCCGTCATCATTAGTTCATATAAACTGCTTCATCAAATGAAAAATCAAAGAAAATTTTTAATAATGAGGTATGGAAATGTATATGGTATATATGTATACGCCTTATATGTACAGAGATGAACGGCTAGCGAAGCCGGCGTGGCCTAGTGGTATCGCGCCGGACTCCTGATCGGGAGGCCGGGGTTCGATTCCCGCTCTGGCCATGCCGGTGTCCTGTCTTTCGGATGAGACAGTAAAAACCGAGGCCCCGTGTCGTGGTATGCATGGCACAATAAAGATCCCTCACTGCTTCGGGTGGGTCCGTTGCAAAGGTCAAATTTTGTATGCCCCGCATCAGGCAGATGCCGTCACCATATACGTGAAATATTCGTGGTGTGACGTAAAACAAAAATCAATCAATCAAACGAACGGCTAGCGACTTTTTATGGAAAGTTCGCATCTTGACGTCTTTCAGCGCCTCACCTGGAGCATTTCACTTACAAGGTGGCGGCACCATTCTGGTGCGTAGCTGATTAGATTTTGACATACATGTATGCAACAGAGAAATGGGTGTTCTTTTCCATGCTGATTCTACAGTGTAACAGAGGACCGCCATTTTTTTCCACTTTTCCAACGAGACTCCGGCGAGATCTAAACCCAGGACTTTCAACACTTTAAGCACTGAGTCATATTGGCTGTGATTCAGTTGTGTTGGTTTCATCAACATGTTCTATATAAAATACTGACATGTACTGAAACACTGATATTGTCATCTTAAAGCATATATTTATGAAATGATGATTCATGCATGCAATTATGATAATCCATCCTTGGGTAAAAGTCATTTCAATGTCATTTCAGGATCAGGGGCGCATCAAGTTACGGTTGCCATATGATATCTAATTTCATACATGTATACTAACTGCTTGAATATTCTGTTCCTGAGATAAAAAGCCTTTTACTAACATTGAATTTTAAGTACTATGTTGTGTAAAAAGTTGATATATAAGATTATGAAATTGAAAGTAGTAGAAAAAGAACAATAAGATATCCGAAATACAATGGCAGATTTACATATAGAAAAAGATAGTTGCCAACACCATAACCACCCCTCCCCTCATTTTTGACCAAAATCTTATCATAGTAATATTTTAATCTTTAAATAAAACTTCTTCTTCTGTTTTTGCTGTACTTTTTGTGGTCGCCTTCTTACTTTCTGATGATTTATTGCCCTGATAAATGTGGACAACGATGTTCGCACAAAATGATAACACTGAGGCAAAAACACACTGTCAGTGACAAATGTAAGATTACTACGACTTGTGTATACCGGGCATGATTGTCATAGAAAACAAGATGGAATGTGTCGTACGCTGGTGACATAACATGGACGTGAAATGTGTATTTCTTGTTGTAATTAGCACCGATACCGTGGGAATACACAAAAATAGAGATGACAAGGTCGTAGTCTAGCCATACTTAATGACATTAATCAGGCGCGGATCCAGAGATTTTGTCGAGAAGGGGTCCAACCCAATGAAGTTTTCGAGACGGGGTCCACCTAAATCTATTTTATCGTAAAATAATTTTTGACCAAATTTCAAGGTGGGTCCAGACCCCCGGTCCGACCATCTGGATCCGCGCATAATTACTAGATATAGAAGATGAACATTTAAAATATATTGAGTATGTATGGTGCATGATTTTGATTGCAATGTGTTGTCCATAAAAACGAAGAATTGGTGTTTTGGTATATGAATCATCTGAATGTGTGAATCAATGGATTTTTCTTTTCTGTTTCATACTTTTCAGTTTCATAAAGACTATAAATATAATAATTTTAGGGTAAACACATGACAGAAAATCATTCAGTAAATGTTTTCCGAAATGTAATTTGTTCACAACCAGATCGTCTAAATGAATTAATTCAACATATATAAAGCTAACATAAATTTCAAAACAAAATAAAAGTACCATACGTTTGTTATGTCCGAAATACAACGGACGGACGAACGACAGAGATGATTATGTCCCTCTGTAATTAACTGACAACTAGCTCAATAACTCTTTGTTTTTTACCCAAAATAAAATTTGATAAAATCAATAAATCGGAACTGTCTGGTGACGTAAAAACCTTCTTAGAATCAAATGAATTTCGTGCCAAATTCAGAAAAAATCTTCGGAAAACCTTTAAAGATTAATGTATTTCACGGACAGACATACCCATCACCTTATCGCTGTACAATATACAATGTAAATTAAAAAAAAAAACAACCAAACTGCCCTTTAGTTTTTTGTTATACTTGTATAAACTAAGTGGTCAAGTCAGTAAATGCTGTCATATTTAATTTCCGTGCTTCTCCTATTACGGTCTACTTTTAAAACCTCTTCTATTTTATGACAGATTATGCGACAAAAATGGGTTTTATATTTGAGTAACTCGGTCAGGTGTATAAACCTGCATTATGAATAACTGGAGGCAGTGTCAACAGGTTAATTATTACACAACAGAAGCATCTGTTACCTACCATGTCTGCGTGAAGTCATCAAATATCAGGGCAAAGGTAACAAAATGTAAAGAAGACCCCCCATGACTGCACATCGGCCTTATATCCTCTTTATTCTGATAGCCATGATTCATGAAATACTCCATGTCGGTATAACCTTCTACTTATACTCATCCCCTCTAAGTTCTATTGTTTTCATCTAAAATTAATTCACTCCTGTGAACTTTTAAAATTCTAAACATTCCATGAGTCTCAAGAGATAAATCTGCATATAATTACTATATGCGTTCTACATGCCTCAAACAGTTTACTTTATGGGCAGATCTAGAAAGGAAGGCAGCTATAACATTAAATATCAAGGGATATTACAATATGTATTTTATAAATAATTGATACCTTTATCTATGAAAAACAACATATGTGCTGGGGTTAAAACACAAATCTCTTGTACTCCCGTGTACCCTGAATGCATTCTATTAAATCAATACGAACTGATAAGGTCTACTACTCTCTATTCATTCAAGGAAAACTCGATTGTTTTGGAAAAGACATTCGAGAGATTATTAAATTGCTTAAGAATGTTCTTACGATGATACATGCAGAAAGCATTTGTCAAAAAACGCGGAGTCTCTCAATACGACCCCGCTATGTATACCCTAGAGAGGCCCCGGGGTGTTGTCATACATGGCTAGAAATATCTGTTACATAACTATCATGTCATTCAATCAGATAGTCCTATAGTTTAAGGACATCCTTTTATCCTTTTGACTGCTTGTACTTCAATACCGCCGCTGATAACTTTGTATGTAAACATTGAAATAAAGAACAACGTCGACGTTGCAGACATTGTGATACACTCGCTCTACTGAATTTCAGGGTAGCATCTGTAAAAGTGCACAGTGAACATGATCTTGGTCCTGTGCACTTTTATATAATATTTGTAACTTTCCAGAATATTTTGATATCGCTCCTTATAAAGAAATATATTTAGTCCCCTTTGACCTCCTTCTTATGATACTGTTAAGGTCAAGGTCATGACCATTCCATAGGTTATATAAGCAATCCTGTTCACCATGATGATGCTTCTCGGGAGCACTGCAGAGTAATTTAACATACTGTACATTATTTCACTATCTTGTTTGACTGGCCTTGACCCTGAGTGACTCACTGCATTACTAATTTAAGACGAATTCTAAATGGTGACTATGTTGAAAATACAGGTCGTAAGAGAAATTTTCACATAAGCAACAAATATATATATACGCCTCAAATGTAAGCTTTTCTATTGGATAATATACGTTATTTGCAAACGTAAATTAGAAAACAATTAACCGCCTATACGAAGAGATATGAAAATCATTATCTGCCTCTGATGTATATATTCATATCCTAAATAACCGCAGTGGTGGATCCATGAGGGAAAAGAGGGCGATAAGAATCCATGTTGAATAATCGATGGCACAATGTGCATTATCTTGTGATAAATTCATGTGAAAAGGGGGCACCATTATCTCACTTAAATCTGTCCCTACAAATCGCTTAGCAACATATTAGATATGTACTTACAACGGGGTTTGGTTTGGAGTTCAGGACATTTTTTAATCCCCTGGCAGAGATCTCAAGTGAAAGCGATGTTTACTTTACTTAATGCAATAAGACACCCAGTAAATATGATGGATCCCCTGTCACCGACGACTCAAGCCGCCTAACCCATTGCCTTTCACATTATTAATGACATGGAAGGTTTCCAGGTGTTTAATGCACCCACCTGACGATTGCAAAATTGTACAAAAAGTGAAAAACATATGTATTCTCCGAAATTTGGGATTTTTTCACACATAAGTGTCAAAAAGGTGTTGTAACATGTAATACATTAAAGAATAGTAGGGGAGATACGACACCGTTGTATATACATGTAGATCATGTATGCCCTCGATAAGGTGTGTTTGCAGAATGCTTACCTAGGAGATATCCATTCACCGGCCCTTGACTGTAGAATAGTAATTCATGTTGGATTCTTTCCTCTTCATCAATGTCTGGCCAGATCTCGGCAACTTCTGAAACAGCATAGGTTGATTGATTGATTATTGTTTTACGTCACTATACGATTATATCACGTATATGGGGACGGCATCTGTCTGGTGCATTGCATAGAAATTTCTACCTTTGCAACGAACCCACCCAAAGCCGTGAGGGATATTTTACGTGCCACGCCTACCGCGACACGGGACCTCGGTTTATACTGTCTCATCCGAAAGACAGAACACCGGTGTGCCCAGTGCAGGAATCGAACCCGGGACTTCTAGGTCACGAGCTGAGCACCTCATCCACTAGGCCACAACGGCTTAACAGCATGAGAGATTAATGAAAGATGATTTTTACTAGTTCCTATGATTATCGTTTACTTTCCCAATACAATATTTACAGTATACATATGTGGCATTCAATGATTGGAAAAAAAATAAAACAAACAATTAAATAAAATAGAATTAAAAGAAGTATACGGACATAACAACGTTTTAATGTCAGAGAAAAGGGACAACAACGTTTTAATGTCAGAGAAAAGGGACAACAACGTTGTAATGTCAGAGAAAAGGGACAACGTTTAATGCCAGAAAAAAGGGACAACGTTTTAATGTCAGAGAAAAGGGACAACAACGTTTTAATGTCAGAGAACAGGGACAACAACTTACCAGCGGGGAGCTCAGAGTGATCATTTATGGCATTTTTAAATCAAACATTCTGATTCTTCGGTTTTACAGTATCTATTTAGCATTTCCCAATTCTGACCACAGACCTCAGGAGTGACTGGATATATTTCTTCTATGTGTTAAGCATGTAGAAGAGACGTATCCAGGCCACCGGATAGCCTGTGATTTTAACGTTTATTTTACTCATTTAACATTTTAGACTGTCTCATAACAATTCTCATATTTGATGACAAGACCTTGTAAGTTTTAAATTAATGCTCAGTCCTTATTTCCTATCTCTATTCTGTGTTCATTACTGTGTTATCTATGTAACTGCAGTCTGGCCAGCCCGAATCCGGCGTCAACCATATCTGCTTCCATGTTAGAGGGACAACCGAGTGAATAGTTTATCGTTAAAAACGACATTAAATCTCGGCAAACCAAGGCTGGCAGCATCAAGTGACAGATTTCAAAACATATTTCAGGAATTCGAAAAAATATCAGTTTACAAGAAAGTTTCTGAAACTCAACTTTATGTGTTATCATTGAATTTCTGAATATAACCTACCCTATGCATCTGTGCAATGTACGCGTTATCATGAACAAAATGTTAGTATTGCTTTGTCGTTGTGAAACAATACTGATAAAATCTAATGGAACAAATTTACTAATAATATATTGCAAGACATGTGCATTTTCACAACTTAAGTTTCTTAGTCAAGGCCTTGGGTAGTACTTCCAATGTGGGGGTCATACCTTCAAGTTTGCTATTTCCTATTAACCAGATAAAAAATCGTTCCATGATCGGCCAAAAAAAGTGGGGGCACCCCCTCGGTTTCTACGAGCCTGTCAGTAATGCTCAAAAGGAAAAACTGTAAAGTCCCAAAAATATGTAGTATAAGATTATTCTTCAATGTATACAGGTATACGGGGATTACCACTGTAAAGTGGTGTAAAATAACCCACTTTACCACATGTCTCGGTTTGGGATCGAACCAATCTTATTAAAACGCGACTATACCATATACCATATACATGTACATGGAGAGTAGCGTAGAGGAACGAAGTACAAGTCGCGTTTCAATAAGATTGGGGATCGAACCCAGTTTTGTGGTGAGAGGTTACAGTGAACAAACGGTTAAGTCAACTCAGCAAATGAGGCTCTTTCTTTGTCCAAATCAAAAATAACAAGACCGCGTTGTTTGGGCTTGAAGTTTTGATCTTCGACTCCGAGATATTCCTCATATCTTTCTGCATTTGTGTATGAAGCACGAAACCTGTATGTTGAAAATTTCGGAATTTTTGCATCACAATCAAAGAGTTGAGAGACGAATGGTAGGATAGACAGATGACGGCCAGACAGAAAAACAAGAACTTAATTCCTACATTTGTGTAAGGCACCTGCGTAGATAGAGGGCCCTTATAAAGAGGGAGATAACAGGTAGAATCAAAAAAGCCTCGTCGTATCTCTCTAGGGTCTTTTGCTATCAATGAAAGCCATTAAGTTATTCTATGTCGTGACTTCATTCTGTAAATCCTTTATATGACCACACTATCTCTACAAGGCAAGAATCAATACTAAAGACATTAAAGTCAAAGATAGAAACATGAGATAAATGCAAAAATACATTTCACAAATGGCTTTACCAACAAAAATTATCATAAAAGTTAGGTCCTTATCTGTGCATGTGCGTGGATACACTCGAAGTGTCATATGAACTATTGCACTTTATGAAATATAAATGAAATACTCATAATGACTTCTTTAAGTGCAATAATTCATGGAACAGAAGAATGAAGTCTTTATGTCTTATGACTGTGATAAAAACTATTTATAACATAGAAGATCTGCAAGCTGATGTACAATTCCTTTTCTCTTAGGTGATTCATTTCTGATAATAAACGTATTAATGTGTGTACGAATTTTAAGAATTAAAACAGAATATTTAAAGTACTAATACATGTAAATGAAATAACATTAATTGATTAAATTAAAGTCATCAACGTATTAAATTTAATATACATGTACTTTGGTGAGGGAATAAAGCAATTTACCTCGTTCATTAAAAAAAAATCCACAAATCAAACTATTATCAATAAGGCATTCCTATTTCTTATTTTCAATTTTGACCAATTTATAACTGAGCACATGAATTCAAATTGGTCAATATTTAAGAAGCTGGTAACAGAAAAGACCCATTTTCCACCTAACCAGGGCAATTTTACTAACCAATGACATCAACATTGCACATACTGGGTTAATCGTGGACTGTGGCTGCTTACAGTGATCACCAGACCCTTTTATTTAGTAATACAAAATCTGGCAATGATTATAGCGATGATTGATCTCCTAGTTGTACCATGTCTTCGTGTACTCATCCATATATCATGAGGACAAAGTTTCATCGATCTCCTTGTAATGATAAAAGTTTTTCCGCGTTTAATGCTGTATTAAAGAGACTTGGATGATGGTCGAAATATCGATTCGAGGGTCATCTATCCGGGTTTTACTGAATGCAGCGATTAAACAATGGAAATATTAATTAACCTGAAGGAATAACGGGTACCATGGCACACACATGATATTTTTATTGATTTTGTGACGTTTATCATAAATCTGCGAGCTGCAAAGTCATGCTGTTGCGATAGAATGTCAAGGAAGGTACAGAGAAAGAATTCGAGTTGCAGTAATAATAAAGTGGGAAGGCTGGCAAGTAATTTTGTTACCTTTTTTCTAATAGGAAAAAGGGACCAACGAACCTTTATATACATTTATCTTTTTCTGAAATTCAATTTTTTGTCAAATTATGCAAAGTGAAAATACGATCAGTGGCGGATTTAGAGGGGGGCCGGGGGCCGCCCCCCCCCCTTTTTGGTCACATATTTACTAGTAAAAATCCAGATTTTGCTCCAAAAATGACTGAGAGGTTTGGTTAATACCTATTTAGGCCCCCCTTTTCAGAAATCCTGGATCCGCCACTGACGATTGCCCTCATTTTGAAACAGACCAAAGCTGAAAAGTTGAAAAAGACACCTTATACATATTCTGTACATATCCCCTAGCAGAGGCACAAGTATATGAGCAGTGTCCATCTTTGACCTGCTACAAAGCACTCTATATTCCGCTTGCTATGGGCAACCAGAGATTTTCAAATTATGTTTGTCCTTGAATGACCTTGACAAAGATTTCGCCATAACATCAAAACCATCTGTCATACAACTCGCAACAACCACAGTGGTGGATTTAGAGAGGTACCAGGCGGCTATACATCCCTTTATAGCCACAAATTTCCAAGGCATGTATAGATGATAGGGTTGAAAAACCTCAAATAATATGAGTAATACTTCAGATTTGGCACCCAAAAAAGTACCCCCTCCCTCTTATTCATACATCCTGGATCTGTCACTGTACCAAGAGATCCATGCAGCGAGATTGGAACAAACAATCTGCTGGGTACAAACTAGATTTCCTAACATTA
Organism: Pteria penguin; assembly: GCA_035048485.1. Lineage (NCBI taxonomy): Eukaryota > Metazoa > Mollusca > Bivalvia > Pterioida > Pteriidae > Pteria > Pteria penguin. The sequence goes on along the minus strand of CM068580.1, from coordinate 48,809,181 downwards.
TAAGGCTCTATTTTAAGAACTGAAAAGGTTTTTCTTGACGTATAGCTTTACTAGAGTGATTTTGAAGATGTGTAACATGAATGTCTACTGCTCTTTTGTTGTCATATCCAAAAGCAAGATGGATAAGGATTTAAACATAAAAAAGGGCTTGGGCCAACTAAGTCAAAAAGCTTAAAGGAATTCTAAGGACCATATACAAGTTTGGCCATCTAAATAAATCATATCTCGACCGATTATAACCGTGCGTAAATCTGTGCGATAATCTCCTCTGGATTTGAAATGCATACAAATTGTTTTAATGATGAAATACTCGGACAATAGAAAGGGTTCGCCATTGAAAATTGTTGTATATGGGGTAATTCAAGTACACTTGTGGAAGCACGTTTCTGACAATACATTTTACCGAAATTAAGGGTAATTAAAGGATAAGAATGTTTGTCCTGTGCTAATTATGCCACGTTATCGCATCATGACTGGACTGGTCAGTCAATGTTTACATGTCTTTAGACACCCCTCTATATACTATATAGATTATCACCTATGCCAATAAGTAGCCACGATACCTGGAATGATCTTTCAATTTTCATTGACAACTCACAAGTGCGACAATTAAGTCAACAAACTCGTGTGTAAATGGCCTAGCTGTTTATGATTGCGACGAAAGTCAGTGGTCAATCAACAACTTACACTGGTCACGGTGTTCAAGAATGTGATGTAAGTTTCATAGATATGTTATCTACGATCTGCTGACACATAAAACAGATGTTCTCAACGTAATATGTCACCTCAGGCTTGACAATATTGAGCAATCACGAATACCTTCAATATATTGATTTCCCGAATGAAATTTACGAATTTAATACCATTATAACTAAGTGTGTACAATATTGCAAAAACAATCCCCTCTCCTTACAGCAAACTCTGTTCCCAATACATCACATTGGGTATCCGTTTCTAATGGACGCACTATAAACGATTTGGACGTAATGACTACGTGAGTCACAGTAACCGGAGCCGGGTGCTCAAAAGCTAATATATTCCAAGATTGGACGTATAGAGTATGTGTGATTTGTGGTTTTATTTGGTATCAATAACTTAAGTCTCTATCTAAGAGGTATTGTTCATGATCACTTGGTAACTCTACCCAACTGCACGTATTCAACATGTGCGGTTACCTGAACATCCGAAAGTTTGAGACGGTCCCCGTTCAAGGAAAGTGACATACTATATTAATAAATCAGTTCAATGAAACTTTTTTCATTTACTTGCTCGAGTTCGGGGGTGGGGTGGGGAGGGTGAATTATCATTGCATAGTAATCATAGCAAATGTTAAGCCGCCATATACACAATGTTAAGGAAGCCTCTTTCATTTCATTCAGCATCAAATGTAGCATAGTTTTACAAGTCGTTGACAGCGTTCATGAAATCTATATTGGCGCCGTAGACATTCTTACATGTGTAAGAAACTTTAAAACTCTCGGTGGTTCTACCCATTACACTTCAGGGAAATTTTCGTCTAGCCTATCAAATGTCAAGTTTGCTTTCACTATTTTAATGTAAACAAACATTTATATAAACACCTGTTTCGATGAAATAATTTTACCTGAATCGCTTTTATCCATTTCCTTCAAATTCCATACATTTACGAAATAAAACTTCCACACATTCAATGTTAGATTGTAATCCACTACATATATAATTTCTAGCCCACTTGTAAATCCATTCAAAACATTTCTGTTTTACTAATTCATCCAAGCATGAAATAAACTGTGTCGTGAAACATCCCGCGATTTGTCAAATTCAAAGCGCCACCTGGTGGAAGGGAAAAACCAGTTTATGCTTGAAGCTTTTTATAGTACATGGAAGACAACTCTTATTCCCAGTAGATAAAGGTATTGAGGGTTAATAAAAGACTGAAATAAATAATACTGAACTAAGTTTTTTTTACGAATGGTTGCAATCTTTATAAAACATTGCAATAAAATTTTATTCAGCATGTTTTATTAGTAAAAGATAAATATCAAAGTGTGATAAAAAAGAAAACATCAAAGTGTATTTGTCGCACCAGAGACATATAGTGTATATATGTCTCTGGTCGCACGATCTCGTACAAGCTACGTCGTTGACATTCATATTATCTCTCTCTTTCGAATATCATTCTTGTATAGTATGTATTAATAGCAGAGACTAGTTTGCCCTCTCCAAACGCAATAACTCAAAATTCTATTAAATCCCTACCAGTGGATTGTCGTTGTTGTTGTTGTTGTTGTTGTCGTCGTTGGTTTTATCCCCCCCCCCCCAAAAAAAACCCCAAAAATAACAAAATATGCCCTACGATCTCCGGCAAGGGGTACACTAGTTCCACCATTGAATTCAAGCAAAATATCAAAACTTTCATTCCATGTTTTCCATGTTGTTGGGTATTTTATAAGAGAGTGATGTCGGTTTCTTTGGAGTGTAACAATAATCTATTGTAAAACGAGACCTTGTTGTACGTCTAGAACTTTGTCTGGCCATGTTCTATCAAAGAAGATTATTGACGAATATGAATAACTCGTCTACCAAGCCTTTTCAAACGAAAACTGACACAGAAATGATTTATGGATTGAAAAATATTTCAATACCTCTCACCACCTCTCTTGTGGTGAGCATTAAGGCGCTGTAAAAAAAAAAAAGATGGACTCGATTTTGGCTCAGGGCATTGATAAAGTTTGTGTATGTATCTCCGAGGGACTTTAGAATATCTTTGTTACTCTGGTATTTTCTTTTTCAACAGATTCGCCAGAATCTAATATAATGCCGAACATAGTGTGTAAAAAATAATAACAGAAAAAAATTAAAACAAAATTTTCCCAGTCGTGAATTGAATCTGAATCACATGCATGATTATTTTGTCCCATTCCATTAGATAAACATTTTTCAAATACAGTCAAATAGGCACTGCCTGTCCCCAAACAATTTGTTCACCTGTTGTTTATTGCAATAATATGCACTTACAAAGAAATCTTTGTGCATTCTGTATATGTATATACATTGTACATTAAAACTGTTTTATGATGAGTGTCACATTTCAAATGAATTTGAATTTAACTGTTATGTCAACGCGTATTTCATTTATCTTCGTCATCAACATTCACACAACTTGAGGACCCCCCTTTTTTAAATTACCAACACACCAGCACCAGCTCTTGGCGTGCGGTGCAGGTGATATACAGGCTTTGATTGTGAAATTGTGCTATATGACTGTACCATTATTGACACCGACATTAACCCAAATAAAACAAACCTTAATTGCACCAGGGTACCAGAAGAATATTTTGACCCTCGGTATGTACAGGACACTATCACAACTTGGTTTCACCGATCGAAATTCGAACTAAAACTTTACCAGTTTCAGCAACCCGTCGTTTGAGCTATTATTACATTTAAGATTGACGATGATTGAGAAGATAAAACATCAGATTTACACTAACGTTTAAAAAAAGTGATACACGGAAAGTAGTGGTCGTATATCCAGTCACTGCCAATCGGATCATCTCAGCCATTTTCAGTGTGCAACGGAAATGGGCGAGGTTTACCGATTGCAGTCACTACGACGCTCTCAACACTATGTTTTACGGTAGATCTATTCTCGAAGTCGGACATCCGGATATTTGATAGCGAGCATTCGGAACATTTGGGGTAAAACATCGGACGTTATCATAGAGAGCAATGCGTATTCCGGAAGGATTTTGGGTAAAAATTAATAATTAAAATATTTTGTCATTCGAACAAGTAAATGTTGTATATATGTTTTACACATTTCTGATCGCATTTTATAATAAAAGCCCCTTCCGACTTCGAGAATAAACTGGCATTTCAAAATTCTCCTGTTAGTTAGCTACGCCCGCCTCGAACATTAAAGGTGGGCAGACTTGGTGTTGTGGTTAAGCGCTTGGCTTGCGGCGCAGACGATCCGGGTTCGATTCCCGGATTGCGTCTCTATGTTTAAGAGGTTGGTAACTTCCTGCTTTCATGTCGCGATATAAGTGAAATATTGTTAAAAGCGACGTAAAACGCCAATCAACCAACCAAAAATCGAACATAAAGATATTCTAATACAAAAGTGACAAAGATGCAAAACAAGACACTACGTGCTGCTAGGTAATACTAAAGTCCTCAAACTTTTATTCTGAACATATTCTAAGGAATTTATTTAATAATCAATATACTAATATTTTGCTTTATTCCGGAATTGCATTGTTACCACTTTCTTTTTACAATATCTGAGATCATATCCGGTGATGACAAAAAACTTTCATGTTGTTAAAACATGTTTATTTTTCATGAAACTGGAAAGAATCAGACAGAGATAAGTCGTATATAACAGAGTAGAGGTGCACATTTTATGCAATTCTATCAATTTATTAGCCATGTGTGGAATATGTTGTATTCTAGAAGCGAATCATGAAAAGGTAAGAAATTTTATTGCATCATCATACAATGCACACGATACTGTACATATCTGCATATATTCATTTGAATTTACAGTAAAACTTCACATCTTCTTCTTCTTCTTCTCCTCTACTTCTTCTTCTTTTTCTACGGAGTGTACTCATGACACAAGTTGATACTCGACACATGTATTTGATCCTATTGTAAATAATATTATGGAAATGATAGTATGAATACATGTCGTCACATAATTCTTTGTGTTAAAGATGCTTTAAATAAGCATAAATAAACATTATTCTGACTTCTGTATACTTATCACATATATCTGTATTGCACTGTAACAGGCAGGGTGAAAAATTGTGGCCTGACCTTGGAATTGTACCCAAAACCTTCCGCTATGAAGGCCAATGCTCTCACCATTGAGCTATCCAGGCTGATACCCGCATTTTTCACACTTCCCCCCGGCCAGAGGTATCCATACTTTGAAACCTAACAGAGAAATTACCCCGGTTCTCCCTCACATGAGAGTCACTCTCACAGCACCAAATTCTGTAACAGGCAAGGTGAAAAATTGTAGCTGGACCCGGGAATCGAACCGAGAACTTCCTGCTATCAAGTGGGACGTCTTACCATTGAGCTATAAGGGTTGACACCAACATCTGTCACAACGCTATCAGACAAATTGAAAATGTTATAGTCAGACTGTAATTTCAATTTGGTGGTTTTAAAAGTACTTCCATGGATGTATTTTATAAGTTATTCCCCATAGATGTAGAAGAAGGTTTTTAACTAATGAATCATCAACTTCAATAATGTTATAAAGATGATACTGTAAACTGTGTTTTATATGCGAGCGTTTTATTTTCGCGAGATTTGCGAGGAGGATCGTTTCGCGAAAATAAAGGATTTAACACAAGTTAAAATGGTATGTTTATTTAAACCATAAACCATGTCATAAATCATCTGTCATTAAACACCGTTAAAACTGACTGGGTAAGAGATCGCCATTCATTGTACCTGCCAAAAGCGCCGTGATCTGCCTTTTATCTTCAAGGCCCGTGATCTCAACCTGCTTGGAACCTGTTATAAGAAAATTGCGCTAATTGAGTTGTTTGTGTAACAATTTCTATTTTTAGACTTGGACAGGTAAGTAGTACTGATATCGATCATCGGCAAATCAATTACGCATCAAAACAAAACATGTAAACAATATGATTTGACAGTTAAACGAAGTGTACAACAATGTTTAGATTAAAAATTAGTATTCATAGTAGGTGTATACTGACCTTCTTCGTGCATTGTCCAGTTCCCACATGGTATGAGGAATGTATTTGTCTGATCAAGTTTATCACAAGCTGCGAGGGGATATTTATGCTCTTCAATTATATCCATCACTGATTTAACGAAAGAAGTGTGTTGTCAGTCAATGACCTGTCCCGTTAAAGGAAACTACATATGTATTGCAGAGCCTGAGGGAGTAATTCGGAAAGTCATTTAAATATAAATTCATGTACAATAAAAACGTTTTAGGGGATCCATTTCTCGCGAATATATAACCCCACAAACAGGTCTAAAGGATCTAATTTGCGAAAGTATATCATTGTGAATAAAAGACGGTTTACAGTAATCCTTTTCAAACCTTCAGTATATCATGTCATTATATCACTGATGAAGCTCATCTAGTATCATGCTTAGCTTTGAAGAAGTAGGACATGCAGATTTCGAACCCCAACAGTGATTTGTCAGTCCTGTCTTTCAGCTGTGTCATGGTCAATGATGGTACGTTAAAGGTCCCTTCTTGCTTTTGGTAAATCTGTTGCATAGGTAGATATCCTTCTTTTTCTAACCACATCTGTACAACTTTCCATTGTTATGAAAGATTATAATAAATAGGCATGTGGCTACAACACAGACAGACTACAAAGAAGAGGTCCAAACAGCAGTCACTCCAGCATTATAGATGTAACTGAAGGTCACAGGCTGCAGATGTCAGGTCATGTCCTTCACCTTAGAGGGGATCTAACGCCTCAGCCAGTTATTAATGAGCAAGGAGACACATTCCTTTGGAATGGAGAAGTACTAGATGGAATTCAGGTAGATATTTAACAATTATGATTACTTTGTATTTATTAATTTGTTTTTTCATTTTTTCTTTAGTCTTAGATTCATTTTCATAAATAATACAAAAGCTTTGAGACATTAACTTTCCTATCATCAATATTAAACAAAAAGAAACATGTTAGCTTTAGCACAAGCTCTAAAACATCTAGCCTTATCACTAATTGCTTCTTTGTTGTATTGAGTCTATTTGTAGCATGGAGTTAACCACACTCTAAATAGGTATTTGATGTAGATTACTTAAAACATAAACCAGTTCTATGGAAACCAAAGTAAAGTTAAGGGAAATAAAAGGACGAAAGCAATGCTTCCATAAGAATTTATTGATGGCACAATGGTGACGGTTTCTGATACCTGCCCAAATGGGAAATAACTCTGTATTAGGGAAGTCACTAGAAAGTGGGGAAAGCCACCAACCTTTTACAGATAGGACCATGGACCTTCTCACTTACATGAAGAACTCTCAAACCCAGACTTGTCAAAATTAATAGAGCATATTGAATTTTAAACCAGTAGCTCATCAAATGCCACTGAATTGGTACCGCTGCTGATCACCAAACCAGTGTTTAGTTCTTCAGTACAAATGCAAAATATATTCTTTAAAACTTAATTAGTGTGTTATGAAATTAAAATTTGTCAAATTGTCTAAAAAATAAGCAGTATATATGACTGTATCTCTTTAATGTATGCTTTTATCTTAAGATGGTTTTCATCTCTTTCTATGACTTCTTTGTGGTAATAATTTTGTTTTACATATATTTGGACTTCATAATTTCAGTACTGAATGTGTTTGAAGAAATATTATTTGCTAAAATGTGCATATGGTGAACAAAATTAATATTGGTATACGTGTATGTTTAGTTCTTACACTAATCACTAGAAAATCTACAAAAAATGTATTTCATAATATTTATAACTGCCAAGATGGAGTGTATATTATTAGCTACATGGTCATCTAGTGGGGTTGTACAGGATGATAATTTGATACACGGCAGGGTCAGTAAATCTCATACAGGGCAAAACGAGACATTGAAATGAGATTGACTGACCATGTATCATTCTGTACAACCTCACTAGATGACCATATAATGAAACTACACCACCTATAGTCTCTAATATCTTATCAAAAACTTCTTCAGGGGAATACTTTTTGATAAGATTGATTGACATTGCTTTACGTCATTCCACGTATATGGTGATTGTATCTACCAGATGCATCGCACAGAAATTTATACCTTTTGCAACGGACCAACCCGAAGCAATGAGGGATCTTTTACATGCCACACACAATGTGACACGGGACCTCGGTTTTTACTGTCTCATCCTAAAGACAGAACACCGATGTGCCAAAAGCTGGAGTCAAACTCTGGTCCTTTTGGTTATACGTCAAGCACTTCATCCTCTAAGCCACATCAGCTTACGTTAAGATCACCTTACATTATAATTTAACTTTAAAAGTTACTATCAAGTCATTTTACATGCTGAGGCATTTCCTAATAACTAATATTGGGGCATGTGACATGCTTAAAATCCCACCTAAACAGTTGATTTCATGACAGTTTTACTAAAGGTGGTTTAAATGATAGATTATCTTCTTTTGCAGGTTGAGGAGACTGAGAATGACACTAGATTATTACTGAACCTCCTGGAGCAATCTACCGAACCCAAACATCTTCTTGGCATTATCGCAGCAGTGAAGGGACCTTGGTCATTTATTTACTGGCAGGTAAAAATCCAAGTGAATTTTTGTCTTATGTCTTTGTGAATTTTTTGGAATAACTTAAAGTTACAATCTTAAATATATATTTACATAGTATTTATTTGAGTTACTTTGTGCATCTATAATAAAGTATTGACTATTGTGTTAATTTATTTTCATCAAGTCAATTTGTTTCTGCATGAAAGATTGTTTATTTTATAGAACAAAACTAGAAAACTATGGTTTGGCCGTGATGTTTTTGGTCGGAGGAGCCTTTTGTGGCATTTACCTGAGAGAAATGATGATTCCTTCATCTTGTCCTCAGTCAAAATTGATGGCATGGTAAGAATAAACCTCTAGTGAATTATTTGTCATATGCACTTTGGTTGTATTTATGTACAGTTGGCAGCATAGGTCACTGGTACGCATTATTTAGTTGGTATGAGTGACCATGCAGATAGCAGATGATCATAGGTTGAAGCCCCAACTGACCATCTCTTTTTTTTATCATGTCTGTTACTTGTGTAAAGGTATTTTCATTGTATCTCGATTACAGTGATAGATTTTGTATATCATAGTCTATGTTGCAGTGTATATATGTTAAATGTATCGAATATATTTGTATGTTAGTGTAAAGATGTATTGTATTTAGTTGTATTATTGTATTTTATTGATGTATTGTATGTAATATGTAATAAAATCACTGCTCATCCTGCTGACTCCAAAGTGACGATCTCTCTTCCTAAGAGGTTCTTGGTTCAAATTCTGCAGGAGTCCATTCAGTTTCCGATTCTTTTGATGATGCATCAGTAAAAACCAAAGTTTATTTTCTCTTGTTGCAGTGGAAATTGTAATAAAGCGCTTTCAATATTTCAAATATATAAATTTTGTGTGGAACATTTGGTGTTTCCATTCTGATATTAAGTTAATTTTTACTATATACATGTAATAAAAATTTGTACTCAAGTGTTTATATATAGAATCATGTATGATATCGAATTAATAATGTAATATCTTTATACTTACTTTTCATAGGATTTCAACGAGGTACCTTCAATAGGTATCTATTGCATATCTGTTCCAGAGGGTCACCAGAACGAAAGCCTCTGTATTAAATTATATGCTAGATATGGGGCCGTGTGGCCAGGTACCATGAATAAAGTGGATATTCAGTCGATGTCAGCAAATATTTATCCAGATCTCAATAAAATAGCAGACATTACATTTGAAATAGACAGGGAATTGTTTGTTTCAGACAACACTCCAAAGCTTAATAGAAACATTCCAAATTTACCAGTTGAAGAAGTGAAAGTAGAGGATTGTGGGCTCTACCTCCATAGTATATTGGAGAATGATGACTTTATGAGTAAACTAACTGATCAGCTGATTGATGTACTTTATAAAGCTGTAAAAAGAAGAGTCTATAATCAAACATATCTCAGGAAAAAGAATAAAGATGAAGAACCTGCTGCCAAGAATTTGGAGAAATTTCATCTTGAGAGAGACAACACAAGAGCGGATGTGGTGGACATTGTTTCCAGTGATCTCTCTGATACTTCATTGAATGATTTAATGAAAGGAAAAGATTTTGGACAGTGTAAGGCTTCCCATGTAAATACCCAGCATGTACCATCTGAAGCCAAGGTGGCCATATTGTTTTCTGGAGGTTTGGATTCTGCTGTGATAACAGCATTGGTAGACAGGTTCGTTTTTAGATATATCATTAAAAATATTTGAATAAATTATTATCTGCATTACTATAAAGAATTATGAATAGAATGGTGTAATTGTACTTTTTCATATTCAGATGTCTTCCGAAAGATGAACCAGTAGATCTGATTAATGTAGCTTTTGAACAACAGCCTAAATTGGATCCAAAGAAAAGAAAAGTTCAGAGGTATATATACATGTATATTCGGAAAAATAAAAGTTTGACGAAATCTGATTATTTGATATAGTAAAGTAGATTGTGACGGTTTCTTGGTCATGTTGGTATTGGTATTAGTCACTGTGCAGTAGGTTGTGTTTGTAGTTATAACTTGTCGGTTATCAGGTGTAGTGAAATAGTATGTGGCCAGCTTTAAGCAATAAAAATTCAATCTCACTAGATCTGAGATATATGCAGTAAGGTGTGACTAACACAAAGTATGAAGCATAGAGTAATGGGATATGACCCGTACTAGGTAAAGGGCATAGTGCAGTAAGAGACTAGCACTTCATCTAAGGCATACATGTACTGCAGTTGAATGTGAATAGGTCTAAGGCATAATGCATTAGAATGTTACTTGTATAAGATAACGGTAAAGGTTATAGTGCAATATGATATGACTAGCACTAGATATAGGGCATATTACGGTAGAATATGATTAGGTTTATATTAGTATGTGACAAGATCTATAGGACCATTTCATTAGTATGTGGCAAGTGCTAGTTCTATAGCATAGTACAATAGATGTGACTGTCACAAAGTTTAGGGCATATAGCAATAAGATGCGATTAACACTTGGTGTAATAGATGTGACAAGCACTAGGTATAGGGTGTAGTACAATAGGATGTGACTAGCACTAGGAATAGGGTGTAGTACAATAGGATGTGACTGAGCACTAGGTATAGGGCATAGTACAATAGAATGTGATTAGCGCTAGGTATAGGGTGTATTACAATAGGATGTGACTAGCATTAAGTATAGGGTGTAGTACAATAGGATGTGACTAGCACTAGGTATATGGCATAGTACAATAGGGTGTGACAAGCACTAGGTATAGGGCATAGTACAGTAGGATGTGACTAGCACTAGGTATAGGGCATAGTACAATAAGATGTAACTAGCACTAGGTATATGGCATAGTACAATAGGGTGTGACAAGCACTAGGTATAGGGCATAGTACAATAGGATGTGACTAGCACTAGGTATAGGTCATAGTACAATAGAATGTGATTAGCTCTAGGTATAGGTCATAGTACAATAGGATGTGTCTAGCACTAGGTATAGGGCATTGTACAATAGGATGTGACTAGCACTAGGTATAGGGCATAGTACAATAAGATGTAACTAGCACTAGGTATAGGGCATCATGTGCGGATCCAGAAATTTTTGTCAGAGGGGGTCCAACCAAAAAAGGTAAATTTTTTCTCTTAGACGAGGGGGGTCCAACCCCAAAAATGCCCAAATATTACCATTTTTGGTAAAATTTTCAGATTCCAGGGGGGGTCCAGACCCCCCTAACCCCCCCTCTGTATCCGCGCATGGGCATAGTACAATAGGATTTGACTAGCACTAGGTATAGGGCATAGTACAATAGGATGTGACTAGCACTAGATATAGGGTGTAGTACAATAGAATGTGATTAGCACTATATTTAGAGTGAAGTACAATAGGCTGTGACTATCACCAGGTTTAGAATATAGCACAACAGAATGTGATAAGTAATTAGATCTAAGGCATAGTACACTAGGTTTAGGACATAGGGCATAGTATGTGACTAACACCAGGTCTAAGGGATAGTGCAATAGGGTATAACTAGATCTAGGGCTTAGTTCAATAGGAAATTACTGTGACTAGATTTGAAGTATATGTTAAAATGATTTCATTGCCTGTTTGTTAAATTAAATCATCTAAATTATTCTGCAGTAAGATATATGACAGCGGTTTGTTAAGAAAATATTGAAGTGAGATATGAATTTCACAAGTTATGGTGCAAATACATTTGATGTTAGAATCATATCATTAAGAGATTTTTTTGTTGTTCGGATGAAGTACAACAGAAACGGGTCATGCTCGATGGAATGTTCCTGATAGGGAGACAGGATATACAGCTTTAGAGGAGCTCAGTAAAGACAGAACTTGGAATTTTATTGAGGTAATGTACAAATTAAAAAACCACAGGTAAACTGTACATGTTTGAGATAGTAACTTTTTAAAACCTTTGTGTAGTAAATTTATAAATGTTGAAGTACATTTTGATATTAAAAGAAAAATGTTCTTACGTATAATTGATATTTTAAATCTTTATATTTAATGCGTGCGTATACTTTCTTTTATGTTACAGGTAAATGTCAGTCTACCAGAGCTTCAAAAAGTCAGGTAAATCACACAGTGGTACCTTTGTGCTTTCAAATATCTTAAAGTTGCACCATCACTGTATAGGTGAAAAGTTTTATCACAGCTTTAAATTAATTTCAAATAGGCTGATATCAGTTTACACCAAGTTAAGGAACATTATGTAAAAAGTGTTGTATATTGCAATGATATAATACCTGTCCCAAAAAGGAGTACACTATTTTCCAAAGCTAAACATTTTTTTTGAAAACAAAACTCTTTTTCCAAGGTGAGAACTGCATTGCCACTCCTTGACATCAATTAAAATTCATGAAAACGCCTAGATCATTAGGTCTGGAAAAGTCTTTTTACATGTTCACCAAAGGATGTTAGTTATATTAGATATCACATACATTTATGTCATATCTCTCTGTCTTCACAGGTCAGAGAGTATCCGTAATCTGGTTTATCCTCTAACAACAGTTCTAGATGACAGTATAGGAAGTGCTGTTTGGTTTGCAGCCAGAGGACAAGGAATTCTGGGAAATGGAGTTCATGCTGGAAAAACGTATACCAGTTCAGCAAAGGTTCTCGACATTGTTTTAGTGCTCTTGTGTGATGGAATTTAGTGTTATTAATCCACAAACTTAATTACATGTAACAATTAAGCTGAGGTGGCTCAGTGGATGAAGTGCTCAGCTCCTGACCAATAGGTCCGGAATACAACTCCTGTCATGGGCACACCAGTGTTATGTCTTTCAATGAGACAGTTAAAACCAAGGTCCCATGTTACAGTAAGCTTGGCATGTTAAAGATCCCTAGCTGCTACAGGAAGGTGTGTTGCAAAGATATAAATTTCTATGCAATGCATCGGGCAGATGCCATCACCATATATGTAAAATAAGCGTAGAGTAATGTAAAACAATAATTAACAATAATCATATCCATTATTTCTTTATTTGTGCACTTTATCTCTATCATTTGTATACACGTGCTATTAGCACTACAGTGCTGGTAGTTATTTGTATACATGTGCTATTAGCACTACAGTGCTTTTAGTTATTTGTATACATGTGCTATTAGCACTACAGTGCTGGTAGTTATTTGTATAAATGTGCTATTAGCACTACAGTGCTGGTACATGTAGTTATTTTTGGTATGATGTGTTCTTCCTTCTCAGAAGAGCCTCTTTGTTTGATTGGAATCACATCGCAGTGGAACTCAATGTGGCTTCTCACCACTCTCGAGTTTAGGTTTGGATCCTCGCTTAGCTGAGTGGGAAGGTATGCCAGTGTACATGGTGAAAGTTGGTGGTTTCATTTGGTATGTCAGTTTCCTCCATCAGTGATTGCTAGCTGCTGCTATATAGGAGAAATATTCCCAATGTGATATTACTGGTAAATAACAAAGATACTGATTGTTTATTCTCTGTAGGTGATATTATGTGGAATGGGAGCAGATGAACAGTTTGCGGGCTATTCACGACATAGAGGGAAATATCAGTAAGTAATTTAGCATGTTACTTGCGATTTTATATCGTCTGTGGGACACATTGGTAGGAGGTAGTAATCTGCAATAGAGAACTGGTTTAAGTTTCAGGTTTGGTCATTTTCACTGGTTAGTGTTTTAAGTGATTTTAGTTTTTATTTTAGTGGATTCATTCCTTAGTCATGATTTTTATGCATATGGTAGATGCTGCCACATTATATCTAAAATACTTTGTTCTACACAGAATGCTGTGTTCTACATAAAATACTGTGTTCTACCTAAAAAACTGTGTTCTACACAAAATACTATGCTGTACACAAAATAGCAAAGCACAGTCTAATATAAACAGGGCTCATTATTTGCATGTCCTTGATGTTTTGTGCCATGCATCCTAAGTCAAATGTTTTCCGTCCTCTGTTTGAGAAACAACAACTTTGCATTAAGCATCTATATTTTACTTTAAATGGAAATGGAAAATTTCATAGCACATAATTGATCATTACTATATCCCTATGACAGTGTGTGCAATTAGTTTTGTATTAATCAGATTACATGAAGTATTAATCATTATTTTGAACGCTCATTAATCAGAGTTGACTGTGCTACATGTATATGAACACTGATTATCACATATGACGTTAATTACAGTACATGTACTTTCAATGCTGAGTATATTTTCTTTACTCTTGATATTGTTTCTTTTTATCTTTTGTTTCATTTCTTAACTTCATCTTGATAAACTACATATCTGTCCAGTGTTTGTCCTGTATGCTCTGCAGGAAATAAACTTGCTTAGACAAATGAATAAGCCAGTTTTTTTGTTTCAGTACATTTAATTGTACAACATGGAGATTATTTTAGAGGCAGAATAATAAATAGATTTATACAAATATTTACAAGATTTACATATTTAAACATTGACAACAATGAATAATTTGGTATTTACAGTCAGCACTTAGGTAAATGTAAGAACACTCAGGAGAAAGCACATTTTACAACTATGTTTACATCATGTCTCTAGAGTCTACAATGTTCTGAGATCTCCAGCGTTGTGTCCAGTAGTTGTCTTTTGGTCTTTCGGGTCAGTTCTCGGCTAATACTGACCATCTGCACATGGGATGTGTACTCGGGGAATTTCTTAATGAAGTAGTTGGGCACTTGACGCTTGGTGTTCTGGTTTCGACTTCTCTTATTGGCAAACCAGGACTTGACCTTGACCAATGAGATCTCTGCTGCCTCAGCAAGCTGGGATTTTTCCTCTTCAGTTGGATATGGGCTGTTGATGTGTGCTTCATACCAGTCTGACAGAACCTGTTTGGCTTTCGTGGACAGTTGTTGGTAGTTTGGTTTCTGTGTCATCTGCTGTGGTTTTTCTGTCTGCTGCTGTCCTTTGTACTTGAGTTTGATGGGATGCTGGTTTCCAGTGATCGATAGGGTGTTGAAACTACGCACTCTCTTGTTTGACATCCACTTCTTTACTTGTTTGTGACTTAATCCTGTAGATTCTGACAGCTGTGTGATTTCCTCCTGTGATGGGTAGGGGTAAGTGTAATGCTGACTATACCATGCAGTAAGAATATCTGTTTGTTCATCTGTTAACTGCTTACTTCGTCCTCTCATTCTGACCTCTGTGCACTGCCTCTTCATATTCTGGTTATTATTGTCTGTATTATCAGAAACACTCTTCCTCTTTCTGGAATTTGATAATCTTGGAATGTCCTCATTTTGTACTACCTCATCATTCCTCAATGCCTCAGGAGATGTGAATATAAAAGCTGTCTGTGCATACACCTCTTGGTCAAATAAGAACTGATGTTGTGTAGTATCCACAGAGGGAATCTTTGCTGGACTGTCACTCACAGGAGGTATATCCTCAGAAATTCCGCTCAGTTCACTAGCTTGCTGTAAAATATCCACTGTGGTATTCATCACATTGGAAACACTATCCTCTCCATAAAAGCCAGAATCACATAAACTGGTGTGGTTAAGATCCCCACTTATAGAAGAATCCATAGCACTTGTAGCTTTACATTGAAAAGAATCACTTCCAAAGTCCTGAATATTACTAGTCCTAGAGTAAGGCTGAAATGCGCTATTGTTTTGTCCTAGATGAGACACATTTCTCCCTTGTCTATGTGGATAGGCCATCACAGGAACTGGTTTATCAATCTTCAGTGTAGGGTTTAGAAGTGTGCAGTCTGCCTGTGGTTTTGGTGCTGTCTTGTACTGTTGTAGTGTCAACTCTATATCCTGCTCACACTTATGAATCAGCTCTAGTCTCTTGTTGTCATAGTAACATGTGACAGCCTGTTTGTCTAGCATATTAGTTCCTGCTGCACATAAAGCTTGGTACCTCGCCACCTCTATACGACCTACTTCTGTACTGTACTTGGACTCTATCTGTAAACCGTTGTAGCGAAACCTCTCTTCAGACCGAAGCTTTAGTAACACATCTTGTAGTTTCATATGTTGGTGGAACATACCTTGACCCTCTGACTGTCTGGTGATGGAGGGGTCACTCCAGCTTGTGTTGACCAAGTTGGTAGGAACCTGCATGTGTAGGCATTCTTCTGACAATAAGTTTGTCAGATCCTTGAACATAGGGTTGCTATGGAGACGCTGTAAGCTGACTGCAGGATACTGCTGCATTGCTGGGGAGTCAAGGGGCATGATGGGTAAAGAGCTAGTGATTGGTGATAGGTATGGAGTCCTTGGTAGGTAGTCTGGTGTCTTAGTACCTGGGTAGTAGCTGTTGTATCCATGGTAACCATTAAAGCTTGGAGACTGGATGGCAGATATGTTGCAAAGGTATGGAGAAGTATCCATAGTAGCTTAACTCTGCTTATGACAAATGAAGTAATACAGCTTTGAAATCTTTGTCTATATTTTGATATGATTGCTTTGTTTTTGAAATTGCTGAATGATGATTTCATGACCAGCATCTGATTTATATACCTATAAAATGTCAAGTATTGACGGAGGAGGTACTCCTGCCATCTTCTCATACTGTAGCATGGACTCTCAATTATTCCAATTCTTCATCCCAGTATGTTTGTATAGTGCCAGTAATTGTGCAATGTTTATGTATGCCAATTAATTGCACAATTACAAGCAGAAGGTAATTACTGTGCAATGTATGCATGTTAGTAAGTTAATTGTATTGTTTGAGAAAGAAAGTAAATTACCCCTATTTGGAAATTAAGATGGGTAATTATTTTTCATCAATTCAAATTATCTGATTACCTAACTATATACTAGTTCTTGTTTAGCATTTCCAACTCCAATTCCGTTTTATCTTTAGAAGTCATATACATAGTGAATAATTATGCATTATTTTTTGTAGATCAATTACTTGCAAAGAGAAAATCAAGTGCTCTTACTTATATGCAATTATCTTTATGCACCAATGTACTTGTGTATCCAGGAAAAATTATTATGATTTTGAATTGTGCAGTACATTATGTATTTGGTTATGAAAGTTGGAGAAGAATGTGTAAAAATGTTTTTTGTTTTGTTTTTGTAATTACCTTTTTCTATATATAAGTAAATATGGTGAATGTTAATATATCAATACAGTAAAATGGATTTTATCTTCCTCCAAACATTTGTTTTATTTTTAGGAAATGCTATCTAGCCTTTGCATATTTATTGAAAATTTCCTGTAAAAATAAATTTGATAATGAAAGAGAGTATTTTGACATTTTTTTGTTTTGCTAAACAATTTAAGAAATGATATTTTTAAAATAAAAGAAATACAACAAACCGAGTGAGTTTTGCTAATGTAAATGATATATTTATTATATTTTCTATTTTATTATTTAGTATATTTATATATATAGAGGCCTAGGTTGATCAGTAGTGCTATAGGCTGCATTTGAACTCACTTTATCCACAAGTAGACCTACTCGGGTTCAATTCTAATTAGAGCCAGAGGGAAGGACAACGTCTAGTCTATTAGAGTTTTAACATTGGAATTTTGAAAGGTCAAGAATAGGTGCTAGGTTCAAGTCTTAGATTTTATAAATTAAGGTGTACATTTTCTGATATCCTTGCCTCATTCAAACAAATATTTGCTACAATAATTGAATTTTGTTTATACAGGTAAGATTTGTACAATACTTTATGTACAGAGAAAATTGGCTCATGTAGTCACAATAAATTCAACAACCAAAATTTGTATAGCTTAAAACTTTCAAATAAATGTTCCATTGATGAGGTTATCACTCATCATAAAATAAAATTCTAAGGATTATTAGGATGAGATCATACAGAACAGAAACACTATCTTCACTTCTTTGTTGAGCGTTATTGAAAACCCATGTCTTCTTTAACACATACTTCCATCAGGGTGGCCACAGAGTCTTAAAATGGGGAAATTGCCGAAAAAAAACCTCTAGATAAATCAGGGAATGTGTGAAAATTATGAAAATCAGGGAATTTTATGGTTCATGTTGAATAAAGTTGATTACTGGTGGTTTGTTTTTAAATATATCCCCTGCAAACAATGTTTGGGGGGTATATAGGAATAACCCTGTCCATCTGCTGGTCTCTTCATCCGGGTAAGATCTGTAAGCAGAATTCTCTTACAGTATAAGGGATGGGCTTTCATATTTAACACACACAATCACCATAGCAAGTAATACATATTGATACCAAGACATTTGAAAAAGTGACCTTGACCCTGAAATTTGACCATGTAATAATATTTTGGTCAAGAAAGAAGATTTCTCTCATAATGCATGAGACAAGGGTTTCATATTTTCTCATTGAACAGTATAAGTTTTGGTTTCAATATACAGTACAAATGTATATCATGACCTTGACCTAGATTCACTGTTAGTTTATGTGAATAAATTTGTTGTTACTCAACTTTGCTGTTGGGGGGGGGGGGACAGTTCTACATGTAGTTCAATTTAAAATATAAGTGAAATTCATCATATTAACAGAATGAAACTGTAGTTATATTTATAACAAGTTTTGAAATATTATTATTCCATCTATGACAAAAATCATATATGAGAGAGAAAAACATATGATATTTTGAAATGATTTTACAGAATATACTGTTTTTGTTTATATTTCGTCTGGAAAAATCTAACATGAATCAGGGATATTCATTCATCAACATGTGTGACCTGTCGATGGGTATACAAGTGTGATACAAGGATACACCTATGTGCTACTAAAACAAAAAACCTGGAGTGGCCCATTGGTTAACGTGATGGGGATTGGATGGTCTTGGGTATAAATCCTGCTGATAACCGTCAGTGTTTATTGCCTAGGATGAGACGGTAAAAATAAAAGTCAAATGTTATTCTACGGGTTAGTGTGTAAGTAGACCCTTACCTTTTCAGGTGGATCTACTTTTATTGCAAAAATGAAGCAGACTTATGCCAATACCTTGTAGGTGAAATAATCCTTGTATTGCATTGAACAGTATACAAAACGAAAAAAAAATTATACACACATTAATAGCTTTAGGCATTTATAATAAAGGGTGTATCTGTGAATATGTAAGAAATTTTATGTTCCTGTCCTGAATGGGTTGCACTAGAGTAATAAATCTTTTTAACACTTTCTAATACAGATAAACAGTAGGTTGCACACAGGAATAAATAGTGATTAAGCAAAAGATTGGTTTCTTAGACCACAATGTTTCATGCAATTATTAAGCTAACTAGTCTGTTTTAAGTCTATTATCCATACTTTTTTTTTTTAAGTTTTTAAGACACACATATATTTCAAACACATATACATTATGATTTGAAAAATGAATATTTTGAACTATACCTTATTTACCTAGACTACATCAAATTGCCTATATACATGTACTATCTAAAATATGAATATAACTTTATTCTCTTTGTTTGATAATAGCACATTATTTATACATCAATATATGGTAATATAAAGCTGTATATGTACATATAAAAAAAGTAATATCTTTTTTTTTTTAATTATAATTTTAATAACAACTATTTATTCAGACAAACTCTACAATAAAACATCCTAGATATATGAATAATGGACAAAATCCCATGAATAAAGGACAAAATCCCATGAATAAAGGACAAAATCCCTGTATACTGATAGTAAATTTGTTCTTTGCAATTAAATGTATGTGCAATTATGTGTAATTGATCTAAATGCAAACAATGCACCATAAATCCAATTTGGTTATGCAATTAAGCACTAGGGCTTGAAAAAATTATTTTAACACCAATTAGATTAAAATTAATTATTGTTCTCTATCAATGCAAACAAAGCAATTAACTAAAATCTGCAAACATTGCACAGTTGTTTATTACTGTATACACTTTCTTTGTGTATATGTAATTGTGCAATTATTTAATGAACCAGAGACACTGCACAATAATTAACACTACACCAACATACAGAGAAGAAGATTGGTATAATTGAGAGTTGATACTTGGTTGAATATGAGAAGATGACAGGAGTACATCCTCAGTCTATTCCTGACATTTTGTACATATATAAATACTTGGGCACTGTCCATCAAATCATCATTCAGTGATTTCATAAAAAGTAATCATAGCAAAAAAGCAAAGTTTTCAAATTTGTACTTCTGCATTTTTCAGTATTCATTTTAATATTGAAGAACATTCATTTACTATGGATACTGGATTATATCTAAGCAACATGTCTGCTGTCCAGTCTCCTGGGTGCATTGGTTACCATGGTTACAGCAGCTACTATCCTGGTATGAGGACACCAGATATCCTATCAAGAACTCCTCACCTGTCACCAAACACTAACACATTACCCATCATGCATCTTGACTCCACAGCAATGCAGCAGTATCCTGCAGTCAGCTTACAGCGTCTCCATAGCAACCCTATGTTCAAGGATCTGACAAACTTATTGTCAGAGGAATGCCTACACATGCAGGTTCCTACCAACCTGGTCAACACAAGCTGGAGTGACCCCTCCATCACCAGACAGTCAGAGGGTCAAGGAATGTTCCACCAACATATGAAACTACAAGATGTGTTACTAAAGCTACGATCTGAAGAGAGGTTTCGCTACAACGGTTTACAGATAGAGTCCAAGTACAGTGCAGAAGTAGGTCGTATAGAGGTGGCGAGGTACCAAGCTTTATGTGCAGTGGGAACTAATATGCTAGACAGACAGGCCGTCACATGTTACTATGACAACAAGAGACTAGAGCTGATTCATAAGTGTGAGCAGGATATAGAGTTGACACTACAACAGTACAAGACAGCACCAAAACCACTGGCAGACTCCGCACTTCTAAACCCTACACTGAAGATTGATAAACCAATTCCTGTGATGGCCCATCCACATGGACAAGGGAGAAATGTGTCTCATCTAGGACAAAACAATAGTGCATTTCAGCCTTACTCTAGGACTAGTGATATTCAGGACTTTGGAAGTGATTCTTTTCAATGTAATGCTACAAGTGCTATGGATTCTTCTATAAGTGGGGATCTTAACCACACCAGTTTATGTGATTCTGGATTTTATGGTGAGGACAGTGTTTCCAATGTGATGAATACCACAGTGGATATTTTACAGCAAGCTAGTGAACTGAGTGGAATTTCTGAGGATATACCTCCTGTGAGTGACAGTCCAGCAAAGATTCCTTCTGTGGATACTACACAACATCAGTTCTTATTTGACCAAGAGGTGTATACACAGACAGCTTTTGCATTTACATCTCCTGAGGCATTGAGGAGTGAGGAACTAGTGCAAATTGAGAACATTCCAAAATCATCAAATTCCAGAAAGAGGAAGAGTGTTTCTGATGATACAGACAATGATAACCAGAATATGAAGAAGCAGTGCACAGAGGTCAGAATGAGAGGACGAAGTAAGCAGTTAACAGATGAACAGACAGATATTCTTACAGCATGGTATAGCCAGCATTACACCTACCCCTACCCAACAGAGGAGGAAATCACACAGCTGTCAGAATCTACAGGATTAAGTCACAAACAAGTGAAGAAGTGGATGTCAAACAAGAGAGTACGTAGTTTCAACACCCTATCTATCACTGGTAACCAGCATCCAATCAAACTTAAGTACAAAGGAGAGCAGCAGACAGAAAAACCACAGCAGATGACACAGAAACCAAACTACCAACAGCTGTCCATGAAAGCCAAACAGATTCTGTCAGACTGGTATGAAGCACACATCAACAGCCCATATCCAACTGAAGAGGAAAAGTCACAGCTTGCCGAGGCAGCAGAGATCTCATTGGTCAAGGTCAAGTCCTGGTTTGCCAATAAGAGAAGTCGTAACCAGAACACCAAGCGTCAGGTGCCGAACTACTTCATCAAGAAATTCCCCGAGTACACATCCCATGTGCAGATGGTCAGTATTAGCCGAGAACTGACCCGAAAGACCAAAAGACAACTACTGGACACAACGCTGGAGATCTCAGAACATTGTAGACTTTAGAGACATGATGTAAACATAGCTGTAAAATGTGCTTGTTCCTGAGTGTTCTTACACTTACCCGAGTGCTGATTGTAAATACTGATTTATTTATCAATCATTCTTTGTGTAATTTGTATATATTTGTATATATTTATTTATTATCATAAAAATTTCACAATGCTGATATTAAAGTATGGAAAAACACTATAGACTTTTAGTTATATTTTTGTTTAGAGTTTCTTTTCATAAATACAAGAACATGTATACCTATATGAATATATTACACCATGAGATTTTATTCCTGGAAGCTTTCTCTCTTCATATACATGTAATCTACTGTGTACAAAGAAACTTTTAAATTATTGATATGGCAGGCAAAATCAACTCGCTATGGAAAGGTTAGAATCACAACATATCTAATGTCTTTTGGAAGGAAATCTAATAGCTAGAATGTTGAAACACAGTAGATGTCACAGACAGGCCTAACACCATGGTGAAGGCAATCATTCACATACAATGCATTCACAGTAAAAAAAAAAATACTCCATCTTATATAAAGCAATAACAGACTTTTAGTTATTGAGTATTTATCCAAAAGCTTAGTTGAAATTATTGAACAACATGTGCAAAAATAAGGCGACTTGTCGGGAAGGTAAATCTAGAAGGGAGATAAACCCAGACGGTGTTTTAGAATCATATTAGATGAACAAATTTTCAAATGCCCATTGGTATGCAGTTTAAAAAAATGTTGCTGTAGTTAAAATTACTTGAAATGGTCAATAAGTAACAAAAATAGTGATCATCCGATTATACCAGATGTCCGGATTTGCTTTTCAAACCAGTATATATACATAAACTAGAATGTCTCAGTCTTTGATTTTTCAAATATCAGCTATTATATTTTTGGCAGTACCTGTATTTGGTACAGATTGAAATACATTATACGTTTATAAATACAAATTTACTGTATAATTTAGTGTCTTTGTTTTTGTTTATTTATCAGAGAACATGGATGGTTAGGGCTGATAGACGAAGTAGAGTTGGAAGTGTCAAGAATATCTGCTCGTAATCTGGGCAGGGATGACAGGTAAATAAGCTTATTTTCAACTCCAAAAGTGAATCTGAGACAGTTGTATAAAATAAAACTTAAAGATATGTAAAAAAAAAAATGTATATACATGAAGTTGTAAGTATCAAACAATACTCCTATTACTTTGTTGATATAGATTTGAAGAGTGTAGGTCTAATTAGCACTTAAGTTTGTCAACACTAAGGAAGTATTTTACTGAATCAGATAATGTTTACACTTTTACGGTTAACTGTAGCTCTGTCCAGTTTGAAGTTTGATACCTAGACAGGACATTAAAACAGCCTGTCAATACTGTATGGTAAAATTTGGTGATTTTTTCTGACTCCTCAGGTTTCCTTAATTTTTTTTCACCAACCATCATCGTAGATGCATAAGTGACATGATCCTGATGGGGTATCAAAATACAACAACCAAACAAACAATCAATAAAATATTGGGTGGAATTTATGAACTATATGGGTTTTCATAGAAAACTTCAAAATAAACTGCAAGTATATAAGAAATAAAGATTTATCTGGATATCAACCAATTTTAGAGATATTTTTTCTGACAGCCATACACTTGCCACTTTGCATTTAATAATAGACCCAGGTTTGTTGGAGAATCAAGATTTAAAGTGAGTTTAAGTACATGTATAAAATCTGGTATCTGAGGTATTTTTATGCCCTAGATCGATAGTTTGGGGGGCATATTGTTTTGTCCTGTCTGTCTGTCTGTCTGTCTGTATGTTTGTTTGTCTGTTTGTCTGTTGTCTGTCTGCTGTCAACTTTAACCTTCTTCATGACTTTTGAACCATGAAAGATAAAGACTTCATATTTGGCATGCATACTCCACTAATAAAGCCCTGTCAAGCTACACCAAGGTCTTTGACCTTATGGTCTTGTCTTCTATATCACTTTATTTAAAAAAAAAGAATTAAATGAGCTGAATGAAAATATATGAGAAATAAAAACTTAATCCAAAAGCAATTAAGACTGATTTTTGTTTTAATTTATGTAAATTACTTAACCAATAAATATTGACAATTTGATTAGACTTCATTGAGATGGCTTAACTTGAATGAGGCAGTCTGATTATGGGGCATGGGGTAATGTCAGTTCAGGGCTACTTGACCTAACACATCTTAACCTTCTCAGTCACATAGAGTTAATTTGGAGATAATTGATTCGATGCAATATGGATTATGACAGACCATTTTTACGGATTTTATGTTTTCAGGGTAATAGGAGATCATGGTAAAGAATCCAGATTTCCTTTTCTGGATGAGAATGTAGTGGCATTCCTACAACAGCTAGATATTCAACATAAGGTTAGTCGATGAAAGAGAAGTGACAACTACTTTTATTGATTTATATAACTACTTGAACGTTTTGGGAACCATTCTCTGTCTTTAATAGAGATATGAAATTTGGACATAACAGATTGTTGATGAACTAGAAAGAGTTACATTGCAACTATTTTTATTACAAAACTGGCAATGATCAGTACTTAAGGTATTCTGGGTAAGATCAGAAGGTCCTGAGCTAGAATCCCATTGAAATATCATGATTTTTTTTGTTTTGAGGTTCAAACACTAAAAAACGAGGTGTGGTTGTACACTTTTACACATAGATGAACTCTCAGTGATGTTTATGTCTCCAATGCATAGGTATAAACTTATTAAGTGGTCCAATAGGCAGGTCCCACTATCATGTACCTCTAATAAATGTGTTGTGGTGTTCATCAGTAATCAATCATTTCGACATGTTTTATCGTAAATATTAAAACATATATGTTATAATTTTGTGCGCCAGATGTGCATATATCATACATAAAACAAGGTTACAGATTGTAGTATCAATTACTACAGCTAAAGTTTATATTATGTGACAAAGGTCACAACATAGAAGTAACTGATGTCATATATAATGTCTTGAATCTGGTTGATTTACTATTGCTGCAGTCTAAATGCAAATAATTACAAACTATGAGGGTATCAATTCGTCATTTATATGCAACTTTATTCTTCTACAGGCCAACCTCAACTTGCCCCGAGGATTAGGTGAAAAACTACTTCTTAGACTTTGTGCTACAAAGTTAGGCTTACAAAAGACAGCTGTGTTCCCTAAACGTGCTATACAATTTGGTTCTAGGATTGCCAAGATGGAAAACACAAAGGAAAAAGGATCCGACAAATGTGCAAGACTGACTGACTGATGATTATTTGATAAACAGATACAAGAATTGTAGTACATGGCTCTTCGTCCCTGGTCAGTTTAGTAATAAATTTGCTCTGCAAATATTTCAAACTTCAACCTTTTTGGCCTTGAGTATCACTGAAGAGACAGAAGTTGTCAAATGTGCGTATGTTTCAATAAATGAATACAGCTATATACATTGTTATATTATTATGATACGACTAGTGATGCTATTATATAAAAAGTCTTGAAAGTGGGGTTTATTAACAAAGAGTTCCTCTTGCACCAAGGCATTACATCTGCGCCACTGAGTTGGAAACAGGATGAAGCTCTTTAGGTTCTTATTGTGTCTAACTTTACATTTCCCATTTTTAAATGCCTTACATAGACAAAGGTGTTATATTAGGGGTTGGTGTATAATAAATATTAGAAGATATATACGTTATTATTTTGTGCACCAGTGGGCCATTTCACAAAGAATCATACGTACAATATTTTACATACATACAAAAAATTTCTTAAGTCTCAAGGGATTTTTTTGTACGTACGTAAAATATCGTACATATGATTCTTTGTGAAATGGCCCACAGATGCGCATCTGTCCTGATGTATCTGTCCACATGGTAAAAAACTAAACCTGAATAGCTAGGATTGTCAAACTTGGCATATGTACTCTTTATAGAGAGGAGGAGACACTTACAATATTCAAGGTCAAATTTTGAAGGTCATTGCACAGTAACACTTAGTAAAAAACATTTAGGTCAATAATTGTCAAACTTGGCAGAAATACTTTTTACAGATACTGTTTTTTAAAGCCATATGTCAAAGGTCAAGGTCATCACAACACAAAATCTTGATACCATTATGATCAGAGACATATATGTGTATATATGTCTCTGTTATGATGCATGAATTTTATTCAGACTTAAGATGCTCCTAATACATTGAAATAGTAGTCCCTCTCTAGTTGGTCATAGAAAGGTAATTAACGAGAGTCGTGATTGGCTGATGTGGTGTAGGGAGAGAGGGACTACTATTTCAATGTATTAGGAGCTGTGATTGGATGAAATTATTTGATCTATGTATAAATAAAAATTGATTCTGCTGTAAAATCATGAATTTTTATCTCATCTCGCTAATGTAAAAATTTAATGACCTAAAAAGGGGTGGTTGTTTACATTTGAATTTTGGTCAGTTTTGGGGGGTATCCCCCTTCCAGCATGATTTTCTCGAAATTAAGGTGGATAACCTATGGTGAACTGTTAAAATTCTGATAGAGGAGGGTCTGACAAACATTTTGATATGTGGATTATATATAGCTAAAATGTAGGATGTTATGTAAATTTTGCTGGAAGTTCGGTAATTTAACATGGGACCCTATGGGAAATGAAATTACTATGCTTTGACCAGTTGAAAACATGGAAAAAGCTAAATATGGAGGACTTTCCTCTTGTTTCTAAAGGATTTAATAGGACGTAACATGTATCGCTTCAACAGTTTGAGTGAAAAAGGAACATTGAATACAGAAGGAATAAAACTCATTACTATAAGAATTACAAGAGAAACAATGAGGAATTTGATTTCGAATCTGGATTTGTGTGATTTCGCAGTGGTATGTTTTTCATTTCGATTTCTTTTTTTATTTCCCCATATAAGCTATACACGCTACGATGACTGCTCCATATCCAATATGGCTGCTATGCAGACTAGCAAAATGGACTGAATTTCTCTATATGGAATTATAGTCGATGGAATACGCGCTCGCGCTGTGTACTGAAAGTGACAGCTCTTGTACCATATAAAGTCCTGTCCAGACTTCATTTCCTCGTGCGCTTTCAAAGTTTTGAAATAGAACTAATCAAATATGAAAAAAAAAAACACAACATCGAAAAGAACTTGCCTTGAAGCGGCGAAATAGATAAAATGATGGAACAACACAAGAAAATGGAGATACTAACACACGAGCTGACAAGAAGAGAAGATGGTGATCAAAGAGACACCTAAAGACAGACCGCGGGCGGTCATCTTAAACCATTCAGTTGGAGGCCCATCCAACACCGAGGGCCTCTCAAGTATCCTTTACCACATCCACAATCAGAGCCACAACCAGAGGAAAACTTGGAGGAGGAAATTGGGACTCAGCCTCAATTTCCATTCCGTCAGTATTTCCCATTCATTCGTCCTCTAGCGGCACTTTCACGTGCTGTTAGAAGACGGGCACGCTCGTGTCCTGCTTGTGGCTCCCGCAATTTCTGGGGTCATCGAGTTCTTTTTAGAACAAAAACGGTCCTTTTAAGGGCCATCCACATCTTTAGAAAAGTAGCTATTAGCAGATGTCTTGTAGAAAAATAAATACAATTTAGATCCCCTTCATCGCATCATTCAACACGATAAAAACATTTTCAATCCCCTTTCATAAGTCATTATATTATACCACACAGTAAAAACATTTTTCAATCTCGTACATGAGAATTCGGTGTGGCCTAGTGGATAAGGTGCTCGGTTCGTGACCGAGAGGTCCCGCGTTCGACTCCCGCCCTGGGCACACCGGTCGGTGTTCTGTCTTTCGGATGAGACCGAGGTCCCGTGTCACGGTAGGCGTGGCACGTAAATAAGTCCCTCACTGCTTTGGTGGGTCCGTTGCAAAGGTCTAAATTTGTATGCAATGCATCAGGCAGATGCTGTCACCATATACGTGAAATAATCGTGGAGTGACGTAAAACAGTAATCAATCAATCAATCGATCTCATACATAAGTCATTACATTACATGGTAAAAACATTTTTCAGTCTCATACATTAGTCATTACATTCAACCACAAGATAAAAACATTTTTGATCCGATTTTCTTTGTTTTATTAAGTGTACTCATACAAAGGTCATCACATTCAATCACACGAAAAAAAAACCCATTTTCAATCTGAATTTAGCTCACCTGAGCCGAAGACTCAAGTGAGCTATTGTGATCAATCGTAGTCCGTCGTCCGTCGTTAACTTTTCACATTTTCGACTTCTTCTTCAGAACAGCTAAACAGAATTTAACGAAACTTGGTATGCATGAAGTACTCATGGCCCCAACAGGTGTTGTTGATATTCGTTCAAATCCACCCATCTCCCAAAATTGTCCAACGACCTTGGTATGCATGAAGTACTCATGGCCCCAACAGGTGTTGTTGATATTCGTCCAGATCCGTCAACAAATGGCGCTACCACAAGTAAAAATAAGTCTCAGAGAGTACCCTCCTTAAGAAGTTAAAAATGTGATCAAGGCATATGAATGTAACTTCTTCGTTACCAAGGCTTGTGAATGTAACTTCTTCGTTACCAAGGCATATGAATGAAACTTCTTCGTTACCAAGGCATATGAATGAAACTTCTCCATTACCAAGGCATGTGAATGAAACTTCGTTATCAAAGCATGTGAATGAAACGTCTTCATTACCAAGGCATCTGAAAGATACTTCGTGATCAAAGCATGTGAATGAAATTTCTTTGTTACCAAGGCATATGAATGAAACTTCGTTATCAAAGCATGTAAATGAAGCGTCTTCATTACTGGGGCATATGAATAAAACTTCGTCACCAACGCATATGAATGAAACATCTTCGTTACCAAGGCATATAAATGCAACTTCTTCATTACTAAGGCATGTGAATGAAACTTCTAGATCAAGTATATTGCAAGTCTCATATGAAAACTTTTAGTGTTGCAATTTTGAAGAAAAGGATTTTATAAGCATTTGCCCATGTCACTTTTTAGACCTTTCATCTAGCCACCTCTCCCCCTCGGTGCAATCACAATATTTTCAGTTTCATTAATGGTGAGGGTGAAGCATAAACTCTATGGTCTATAATAAACATGTTGGCCGGTCGTGTTGAGCATATTATTTGCCTTGAGAGTTCCCTGGTGATATTAAAAGATTTCTTTTCATACAACCTGGGTAAAATCTGGGTTAGGTCCAAGTACTCCAATAGGGCTTTATAATACATTTCATAAGGATGCTGTATATCAAGTAAGAACTCCTAAAGGCTCCCGATATTTACATAAACAAGGGCACCCTCTCATAGGGCAGCAAAATCTATGGTACTAAATTGACCTTGACTTTTTGACCCCAAAATTAAGAGGGATCACCCTCTCATTAAAGCTGTATGTGAAGTATAAACCCAATAGGGCTGTGACTTCTAGTGTCCACAAGGTTTTTCTATGATCTCTAGTGACCTTAATCTTTGACCTTTTGACCCAACAGGGATCTTTCTTTCATTATACTTAAGGAATATGTGAAGTATGAACCCAATAGGGCCAAAACTGTGACTTCTAGAGTGTCTACAAGGTTTATTACACTCACATGCACAAACCCACACACCAATGGTACTGTTACTATATACCACCCCCCTCCCCCCTTTTGCTGTTGCAAGAGGATAATAAAACTAATTTACTTCCACTGCGACCCCAACCTCTGTTCTTAAACAATAACCTTCTTTTTTTAACCAAATGGTATCTCCTTTCCTTTGCAATCATATAGGCAATAGCAAAATTCCATTAAATTTCAAGTAGCAGGTAAATACAAAAAAAATTACGGACAAAGTGCCTTATTAGCTCACTGGAATCTTTGGTTCAGGTGCAGTAAAAAGAAACAAAATATGAGCTTTTACAGTTTTTATAATTTGTACAACTGTTTACAATTAACTGAATAGCACTGAGACATATATTTGTACACAAGGAGAGAACAAGATTGGGATCTAATATCTATACAAATATATCTCCGAGGTTTTTCTTAAATGTACAAAATCTGAACTCAAGTGGGATATCTTCCCCCATCAAATTAATATACATATAGAGACAACTGTCTGGAAACAATCATAAAATACATACATGAGAACATAATATTGTAGGGGATTTTTTTTTGCTACACGATGATAGTGCTGTATGGAAAATAGATTATACTATAAATCAACGTAACAACATATGTACTAAAAATGGATTTAAGATGTAAAACAGAAGCATAATTGATGATGAATGTAGTTTACACATATTTATAAGTAACACTGACAGTCTGAATGACAAATGACCTAGTGTACATAATTCAAAATCTTTGCAGATGATAGCTAAGAAATGCAGCTTATAGTAATTCCCCGACATTAAACAAAACTGGCAGAATGGGGTGACAACTAAGAGCTGCAGTTCTGAAGATTGACAGCTGTAATGTGACCCACCTGAACTTAATATCAACGTCAATATTGTCCTAAGACAATGGAATGGATACATTAAAAACAATAATATAAACCCTTTCCCCTCAACAACTTCCTTCCCATGACACACTACACAGTTAAAGCATCACACAGCACAAACCTTTTTACAAGAATGTGTGCAAAATATTTTACATCGAGTCCAATTGTATCAACCCCTCTCATCACAATAAAATAACAGTCATACTAAAACATAAATGCACCAAAATGATTCTAGAAATGCCACAAATAAAAATGAAACATGTAATAATTAAGTAAAAGTGTGATATAATCATAAAGCTAGCAAGATTCATAATGCATTATGTATGCGAACATCTATACATGGAATTTCAATATTCATCATCAATTCCCTTTTACAAATTTCAAATTCACTTCACATATTTTTGGTCATGTTCAAGATGATAAAGATTCTCTGAAAATCTAATTTTACAAAAATACATTATATTTTCACACAAATCTTTATTTGGAAAAATCATACATAGTATGATACCAGCAACTGAAACGGAAAAAGAACAAGATGTGTATGTGAAACATGAATGCTTCTGGCAGCAACAAAGTCCACATAAGGCAAATTTTGAAATGTAGGTCAAAGGTCCCAGTCAAGGTCATGAAATTGATGACCTTGGTCTAATTTGAAAGAGCTTTATTGATGGAGTATGCATGCCAAATATGAAGTCTCCATCTCTCACACTTCAAAAGTTATGGCAAAGGTTACCATAAAGTTGATAACAGACAGACACACAAACAGACATACAAAAAAATAAACAGACAAACAAACAAACAGACAGACATGTAAAAAACAATATGTCCCCGATCTATCGATCCGAAGGCATAAAAATGATGACAGTGTTAAATATGAAATGCTTAGAATACTGTATCAATATTCCAGTCACCCTATAGGAATGTCTTATATCGTAAATCTAAATATCATCATCATCGTTACTAAGCACTCAGAAAATAAATGAAAGTACTACGGGATTTACACATCACATATTATCACCTAAGCCATTTTTCAGCCTTGCAATACACTTCAAACCATTTACACCTTGCAATTTTATTTCCCTTCCACTGGAAGACTGGTCCAGACATCTTATACAAACAATAATCAGGTGATGCAAACACTCATCTTTTCATCAACATTGCTCATTTCTTATTTCCTCTCGTTATATCTTTGGAAGATTTTAACACAGAACATCGACTTTCCAGCAAAATGTTGTTGTAGACAGGATATTGCAACATGGAATAATTGTATGACATTTGTGGTCCACATACAGCACAAAGTTTGAGGTATTTTGGTCTTTCAGGACTGCTTACAGGAACTTAACAGCCCTCCTTTGTGTTTCCTTTTCTTATGCTTTATATCAGGTGCTTTTTCTATGGCTTCCTTATTATTTTTTGCCGAATCTAGAAAATGAAACAATTGTGTAGTTACTATTTAGGATTTTATCATGTTTATCACAATTCAACAACACAGTGATTTTGAAACTATTCATGGTATGTTAGAAGTAATTATACCTATTTCACATGAAGTAATAGGGTTTCGAAACCATAATGTTAAATGTGTTATCTTGAACACACAAAAGATTTCAAAAACAATGAATATTAGAACAGTTTTTTTTTAAGTATTGCACATGAAGGGTTTATTAAACATCATTGTAAAGGGTTACTTTAATTCTCTACTTGTAACAAAGGCTTCCTAAAGTTAATATTTATTATGTAAAGAGCTTCTAAAACTCTTGTTAAAATTTTTTAACAAATTTTACAATAAGTAACAGATGTAAAAAAAAAGGTACGAGTATATTGTGTTATATGCACGTTCTCCTAACCTTTTGTACTGTACAGTTCATATTATAAAAGACAACAAAAATCATTTCAGTATAAGTGTAAATTTTCTTAATTTTACGTACTGTTATAATAGGTTTCGGTAAAAATTTGTTCATCGTCATATTCATCATCACTTGGATCTGGACAGTGAAGGTCTTCTAGATATGGAATAATTGTTAAACTTCTAAGTTTGTCTCCATCTTCTCCTATTGGCTTGAAACGCACTTTATCTGGGGAATCTGCATGCTTTCTTTTATACCAGCTACAAAGTTTAAAAGTTTAACCTTTTATGATATGAACATTGAAGTAAAAGATTTCCTTTATCTATAGAATAACAAAGACAATATCAAGTGTGGCTTCCCCTTACACAGCAGCAAAATCCATGGAACTAATCTTGACTATGACCTTTGGACCCTAAAATCGATTATTCTAAAGCTACATGTGAAGTATGAACCCAATAGGGCTAAAATTGACGTATCTAGAGTGGCTACCTGGTTTTTCTTTGACGATCTCTGTGACCTTAACCTTTGACCTTCTGACCCCAAAATCAAAAGGGATTTTTTTCTACTTAAAAGCTAAAGCTATATGTGAGGTATAAACCCAAGAGGGCCAAAACTGTGACTTGCAAACAGTCTGCAACATTTTGCTACAGGCACATGCATGCACGCACCTACAAACGAATGTTACAGTTACTACATCCCCTTGCAACACTATTGCAGGCATCTGGTTTATAACACAAAGCAAATAGAATATGTAGAAAATGTATTCAACAAACTGAAAATAAATTATGCTCTTTCAAATTATAACTATTACCATATTATCTTAATCCTGAACTTAATTTAAATTATACAGTTTTCAAAGACAAATTATGCAACATGCAGATTCATTGGTCTTGTGAATATACTGTGATGTTCCCTTTGCCAAACCAGGTGGGAATTTGCAGATGTTTTCATGACATAAATCAAGATATAAATATGTGAAATGAATGTACATGTACCATGAGAAGAGAATGAGTGATTTTTAACTATATATTTACTACTCCAAAAGAAATTTAAAACAAGCACATGAAAGATCAGTGTAAAATTTTATCAATACATAATATGGACAATAAAGGATGATTTTCTTACTCGTGTTGCTTTATTTGCTGAATAGTTAATCTTTCACCAGCATCAAATTGTAGCATGCCTGAAAAAAAAAATGAACTGAGTGAAGGAACACCATGTTACACTGTAGATCAGAAATGCGAAAGTAATCAGAAGGCAACAGGACTTGCTGTATGGCTTTGATTTCTTTAAGCTCACCCTACATTGTGAATGACACTGGTTGCATTTCGCAATAATTTGGATTAAAATGTGACAGAATTTTCCAAAATGTAACCCTTACTATATAACTATTTTTATAATGAATACTTTTGTTTTTATTATTTACACTCAGTTCAGACAAAGACTGTACAAATTTGTAACAAATTGTTTGACTCCAGTGAGAGCCCTTTGTAAAGTACTTTTTCTTCCAAAGAACTTTATTTTTGTGCAGATTCAGAGATCTGACTTCATGCCAACAATAGGCATACTTAATCTTTACTATTAAAACCTAAAGTATACTATTGAAAAGATATGATTGATGTTAAAGTTTCTGAACCTGATTCTTAATGTTAAGGTCACAAAGTGAGAAAATATGGTAACAATCAAAAGCTTTAGTCAGATGGAATATGGATACTAAATAACTTAAAAAAAGATAAGGCCAAGGTTAAAGTATTTGAAAATTGACTCCATGATCAAGGACTAGGTTAGAGGTTAAAAACTTTCTGTACCAAATGAAAAATTTCCTTATGTTATGGGGAATGTGAGCAGGTGTACCAGTAGCTCTGTGAATGAGGTGACTGTATTGTGACTGAAAGGTTTTGGGTTCCATTCCTGCCATGGGCACACCGATTAGACAGTGAAAACTGAGGGATCACTTCACAGCAGACGTGGCACATCAATAATCCCTCACTACTTTGGGTAGGTCCATTGCAAAGGTATAAATTTCTATACAATGCATCAGGCAGATGCTGTCATTATATATGTGAAATATATTATAGTCATGTAAAACATTAATCAATCAATATGAGGAATGTACATATGAAATATTGATGTGAAGATCCCTTTCTATATAATTGAGGAGCTATGACAGGTGAAAAAAACTTCATCATGGCTGTCTATGCCATCCAATGATGATGCCAAGAACATCAATGACATTAGCTCTCCTGGACTTTTGTTCCACAAGCTTACAAGTAAAGGTGTGAATACTGTTCATTAGACTGAAAGTCAACTTTGCATTGTACTCATCAAAGTATACTGGAATCATCACCGCAGGATCAACTGGTACACCATCTATCAGACTGTTGTCTTATTTGATTTTAGCATCCCAAGATTGATTGATTGAATATATTGTTATACGTCACTCATCGATTATTTCAAGTAGATGGTGATGACATCTGCCTGACGCATTGCATACAAATTTCTACCTTTGCAACAGACCCATCCGAAGCAGTGAGGGATCTTTTACGCGCCACGCCTACTGTGACACCAGACCTCCATATTTACTGTCTCATCCAAAAGACAGAACACCGGTGCACCCAGGGCGGGAGTCAAACCCTGGACCTCTTGAACACGAGCCAAGTCCTTTATCCACAAGGCCACACCAGCTTAGCATCCCAAGAACCCGTGACTTTTTCAATTAGACTTTGTATAAAATAGTCAAACTCCTGAGATTAAAAAGCACGAAAGAAAAAGGAATACCTACAACAGTATTCTTATGGATGTAACACATTTTTTAAAATAATTTTTGAGGTTGGCACTTTGTGCACAGAATTTGATGTGATGACCACTTTTGAAGGACATTGTAAAAATCAACTAGAGAATTCAAATGAACTCTGTTCTGTGTTGTCTACTATCCATATTTCAAAGGTACAACTCCTACCATGCAGACAGATACAAATGGAAACCAAAGTAATTGGAATGTGCAGTGTTGCTTCGCAGGTGACACAAAAATATTTAACTAGCTATTACCTGCAAGAAGGTTTCGTAGATTCTCGTCAACTGACTCTGGAATAGTATAGGTTCCTTTACCGATATTTTCAAACAGCTTGTATATATTGTCTCCTTCATAGGGATACAGTCCTGTGGTCATGTTATATCTATAAAATGAAAAAAAAACTATCAGCCACACAGTTATGATCTGTTTGTGAGCTATTTAATCATGTCGCTTCAGGTTTATTTCACCTACATATTAAAGACCTATGTTTAGTGATAAAAGAATAAAAGAACTATTTGCATATTAATATCAACTAATGTTTATGGCTTCAAACTGAAAGGAAAGAGATAATAAAACGACAGAAAAAGAATTATTTCTCTTTGAAAATATTTATGTGAGGTTGTTTCTATTTCACCATGTGTAAACATTTATATCCCTCCAATAAACTAGTTTCGTGGTTTTGAAAGATTTTATTACTTAATACTAAACAATCAATTTCAGTTTGGTTATTTATTCCACAATATTGATGTATGGTTGTCATTTCATGCTCATTTACTTTTTAAATTCATCATAGTGAAAGAGACATCATAACACAGTGAGATGATGCCACTTAAGAGATCCTTCACTTTAATGGCAGAAGAAGATATATTGCATTACTTTACAAGCCATGACACTTTAAAGTTCAAGTAGCACGAGTTATATGTATGTAGACATTGACAAATGAGGGGGAGGTTCAGTATCAACGATGACTCTTTTCCCTTTTTGCAGGCTGATGAGGCAATAAAAGACTCCTGCTACCTGTGATCTGTGTTTGATTGCAGTGTGGATCTGAATATTGAGTATCTGAACTAGTGAATACAGTATTCAAAAGCACTGCATCTGACAACATTCAAGCAATCATGAATTTGATGTTATCATTTAGACTGCTACAGCTACTTAAAAAATTTGTTGCCAAGTTACATATATTTAAAAATTTCTTGAAGACAGCCTGTTACGTTACAATCATTCGCTTTCTGTACTCAAGTCCATACAATTATATTTGTCAATAACCATAAAACAAATATATATACAGTCAAACTTCGTTATCTCAAAGTCGGAGGGACCATGGAAAATACTTCGAGATATCCTTAGTTCAAGATATCAAAATTTCGAGTTTAAGATCACAACGTACGCCGGTTCATTTGACATTTGTGATTATTATAGTAGAGCTACGAGATATACATGTATTTATCAATAAATACGCATGAAGATGTGCATATTGTTCCTTAATAATTAAGGTTCATTATGAAGATTAAGCCAGTGTAGCTCAGTGGATAAGGGGCTCAGCTTGTGACTTAGAGGTCTAGGGTTCAACTCCTGTTGTGGGCACACCGGTGTTCTGTCTTTCGGATGAGACATTAAAAACAGAGGTCCAGTGTCATGGTAGGCATGGCAGGTAAAAGATCCCTCAGTGCATAGTGGGTGGGTATGTTGCAAAGGCATAAATTTCTATGTGATTCATCAGGCAGATGCCGTCTCCATGTTTGTAAAAAATTCGCAGAGTGACGTATAACAATAATCAATCGTTATAAGAATACAACATTGACCATACTTCTTTCGTAGGTCACGACATTTATCATATGAAAAAATCTATTCATGATAAGCTATATAAATATGGAAGGAAGAAAATGTTACACGAAATGTTCCTACTTACAATGTAACACCACTAGACCATACATCTACTTTGAAGCCAGAGAAGGTATCGTGACCATTGGCTATCTCTGGAGGCTGAAATGCTGGGGACCCTTGACTTGTATGGCAGGTATCACCAGATTCAAACCAATCAATAGCCTAAAAAAGGAAAAGATATATCTGTATCATTTAATTCATTAAAGTATCATATCTGCCACCTTGTAATTACTGATATCAACAAGCCTTTTCTGTACATTTTCAACAAAAAAAAAATACTACAAACTGCCTGACATTTAATCAGATAATTAATTGATTGTAAGTCAGACCAATTAAGTAACCCCTACTCAGACAAAATACATCAGGTATGGTAGTCAAAGATTCTCTGCCTCGAGACTTAACTTTTTATATAGTCATTCATTAATATGGCATTATGCAAGGTTGGGTCTGAGAGATTTGATTCATAAAAATAAGAGATTCTTGTAAATCTACACGACCTTGCTGTTCCACTGCTTCTCACAAATAGCATAACAAACTTTCTAGCTACATTTTGATAAAATGATCATTTACCTACTAAAATTATATTAATAATTTTTGCAAGATGTAACATTTCAGACCGACAGTTTTAGCAAGTAACTATGGAAGTGACATTCCTATATTCACTGTAAGAAATCTGTCAAGTTTTCAGATAACCTGGATAAAACTCCCCTCCCTTTGAAACAGTATATAAGACTACAGCCTACATGTACATATTCTACTGAATTACACTGCATCAGACAGAAAAATGTCATATCATGATATACCTAATTCTTAGTAGTCTCACTATAACTTCATCCTACCAATTACACGATAATTCTACTTTACCTCAGCCACTCCTAAGTCAGTTATTTTTAGCACCTCTTCGCTTGACAGCAATAAGTTGCCTGGCTTAATGTCTTTGTGAACAACTCCTTGTCCGTGTAAATATTCCAAACCGTCGATTAATTGAGTGAAATAACTGTAAAGGGTTAATTAAATTAATTTGATTTTAGTCATAAAAGAATGGACGTGGTGCACTGATGATTGATTGATTAATTAATTACTGTTTTTCATTTTTACGTCAATCCATGATTATTTCCATATATGGTGACAACTGCAGAGAAATTTATACATGTACTTTTGCAATGGACCCTCCCAAAGCAGTGAGGCGATTTTTACGTGCCATCATGGCACCACAACAAAACCTTGGTTTCTACTCTCTCGTACGAAAGACAGGGGCACAAGCATGCCACTGGCAGGAGGTGACCTCTCAATCACGAGTTGATCACCTCCTTCATCAACCTACATTAGCTGATGATCAAAACAGATTTAAAAATAGATGAATTTAACATTCATACTCTTAATGTACAGAACATCCCATCAACTTATGTAAATACATGTATAGCTTTTTAGCAGCAATATACATTTTCAATCCTGAGGTGTCCTGATACATGTACTATCAAAATGTCTGCAGTTCTGGTAGGCCTCCCTTCCGAATTGCCATTTTGAGAAATAGCTGTCCAGGAATTTAGTATTATAACTTAAAATATAAATCTAAGTCGTTTGTGTTCATCATATTGGAGAACACTTTTTATTAACTGTGGTTGCAACCTGAACCTATTTAGATGTAAGTGTTATGGACCCAAACCAAAGTGGTTCAAAACTGAAACCTTTTAACTTTACTAGACTTTGCAAATATATTGACAACCCTACTCTTACCTTTAAAAATGAGTTTTTTCCAAAAATTAGGTCTTTGTTGCAACTACATCGTCATTATACCTATGTACAAAATGCTAATAAAATTTGCTCTCTTCATACTATCTTACGGCAAAGAGTTTGCAATTGCTTGTATCCGAAATGAACGTGCAATCGACAACTTCATGGCAACAAGTTTTACGGCATTGTTGTCATGAGTCGAAGCTGAGCCAAGGAACGACATTCCTTCAAGTGGGACATTAAATAACCATCTTATTCACGATTCTCATAATGTTTTAACATCATTTATATTTAGAAACATACAACATTTACCTAAATATTTATACATGTATTGCATTTTCATTATCAGAGGAAATGCGGGAAGATCGATCTTTAAATTTGTCATATGACCATAGACTACAGTTTTTTTTCCTGTTGTTTCCTTTGTAAACTGAAAAATCATTGCAAAAATCCCACCGCTTATTTTTTTCTGAAATTTATGTAAGTTGTTCTACTACATAAGAGCTGTCATTTCATGATCTGCAGAAAAAATTGCATACGCCAAACTCAAAATATCTATCAATACACATCTTGACCCCTATGACCTCACTCTCAAGTCTTGAAGTAGTGTATTCATGCGACAACATTTCAGCCTCATGACATACCCAGGAATGCACCAAAAAGCTTTAATATCATTTTTATAATTTTTTTCAAACTCTCTTCTACCAGAGGGCATGTTTAACTCACTATGAATACCATGACAACACTGGTAAATAAATCGAAGAAGATGCAAACATTAATTTTTTTTGGGACTATGTGCGTGGTACATGAAACAAGGGAGGAAACTGTAGTCTAAGGTCTAAAATGTGAAAAAGAACTAAAGTTCCAGAACATGTTGGGAAAAACTTTAATTGTAATATCTCAATAAAAACAAGCGATACAAGATCAAGACAAATGCTTTGTCCGGAGAATTACACAATCCAGTACATCCGACGGTGTCGGTAGTAAACACATCGTAAAGTAGTCACAACTACATATTATTACGCGAAATTTGAAAACATTATTGCAACTCCTTTTTCGAGTTATTGAAACTAGTTTATGTTTAGCTTAAATTAACTGAGCTAAAGGTACATTGTGCTGATCAAGAATTTTTAAGACAACATCAGTAATTTTTCGGCACTTTATTTTTCAGCAGCGTAGTAAGCTCTATATCGGTAGTGAAAGTTATAACCCCTGAAAAGAAAGTGATTGCAATGAGTGCTGCTTCACCGTAGCCGACTCAAAAAACCCCAAGACAATGTGTTGCTTGATGCCATCATGACTCTCTCACCTCTTACCTAAAATCATAGTCAATCATAGACAATCACCCTTACTTTAAATGTTTAAATGATATGATGATAACTGCAAATTATTTTTAAAGATGAAAGAGACCTTGCATATCCAGATTGGAATTAACTAAAAATCATCAAAAATATTTAAAGTCGGGGCAACTTATCAAGGTAGGTTATGTCACCATAAACAAACATTTTTTTTCATTTGACTTCAGGGGCAGGCGTGGTGTAGTGGTTAAGCGCTTGGCTTGCGGCGCCGACGATCCGGGTTCGATTCCCGGGTTGCGCCACTATGTCTAAGAGGTTGGTAACCTCCTGCTTCCATGTCGCGATATAACTGAAATATTGTTGAAAGCGACGTAAAACACCAATCCACCAACCATTTGACTTCAAGTACATACAGAATTCCATTTGGAAAAGTTAAAGAGGAATTCTTATGTACATGTACCTAATGACTCATTAAAAGCACAAGGCTATGACAAAATCTTGAAAAGCACAGGATCAAAAATGTTCATACGATATAAAAATCATACCAATGTTCATACGATATAAAAATCATACCAGTGAGCTTGAGATAAGGGGAATTTCTTGTCTGGAGCACTCTCTAATAACTCCTGTAACTCTCCAATACAATACTCCATCACAATGTACCTGGAATAACAATGTATACATTTAGAACACCTAACTTTCACATGGGAAAATATTGACAGACCTTCTGTGTTTAAAACCTTTATTTTAAAATACAGAATTAATACAGTTATTGAGAGGGTCATTTTTTTGACAACTTTCGTTATTAATAAGAAATTTTATATTCTCTTTGGTGCAGATTTTCAAATGAATGTATCCCAACTAAGGGTGAGACATTGAAAAATATCCCTAAAAATTTACATAGTAATAAACAAAGTGCATGTATCTTTCAAGTGTTTTGGATAAACACTGAACAGAAATCCTTACTTTTTCTGTTTTTCATCATTGACAATGACATCCACCAATTCTATGACATGTTTATGTTTAAGTCTCTTCAGCAACTGTATTTCTCTATAAAATACAAAAAAAATATGCAATTAATGAAAATGTAACAGGTACACATGCAAATATGAAGAAATTCAGGTTAACTGGATACATGTACATGTAATTGCATTCAAAACTATTTCCAGAAAATTCTACATTAAAAATCATTTCTGTTTATCTGTTTAGTACTTGCACATCATATATATATATATATATATATACACATGAATACATGTACAATCAGCATGATCAGGTTGAAGAGTTGTTTTACGATCATGAACATGAAATCAACAGATATTTTTTAAAATGAAAGAATGTATCTTAAAAATAACTCTTCACTTTTCAGATAACCACACACTTTATGTACCGGTATGGACAAGTAGTCATCACAAATTTTGTTATACGCATAAAATGATGTTTAATGGAGAATTAAATTCTTCTTTTAAAAACTTTGAACATGCCCTCAAACATTTTTATCTACAAGTATCGCATTCTGCCCTGCTTTTAATATCCATGCATGGGGAAAGTGATTTTGATTTTGATTAATCATCAATGGGCTTACATGTAGAATCAGTTTTTAAGTTTAGATTAGGCCAAACTTCCAGTTCCATTATTATTAATAATATTAACATTTTTAGAAGACACTGATCATTATGAAATTATGACTTATGAAATTTCATTTCTATCATTTCACTTATTATATATATGTACATGTTGGAAGACAAAAACATCCAGGAACTATACATATGTAACAGCAAAGTCATCAAAAGGCCTAAATTTTTTTTATAAATGCATGATCTTTCTCTTAAATTACACATTGATTGGTATATTATACATCTAACTATATAAGGTCAAGCATGCATCATTATACTGTAAGAAACTTCATGTATTTTGGTCTGGTTGTAACAAAAGTTGTTTGCCAAAAATCTACAAGATCGTCAAAGAACTTTTACTGAACCAGAAGACATAAAGAGAATCGCAAATTCCTGTAGCAACTTCTGCAAAAGGAATAAATTGAATATTTTTGTCATCCAAACAGTAAAATTTGGATACACACTTTATACATTTTGAATCATATTTCATGAAC
Organism: Pteria penguin; assembly: GCA_035048485.1. Lineage (NCBI taxonomy): Eukaryota > Metazoa > Mollusca > Bivalvia > Pterioida > Pteriidae > Pteria > Pteria penguin. Next base: position 48,766,818 of record CM068580.1, on the reverse strand, counting down.
AGAACCCTGCACAATTGATGCAGGGAAGATTAAATTTACAATGCTGCTAAAGTTATATCCAAAACAAACATATTCATAACCAAAAGTGCTTCGTCACTGCAATACTTTTATCATTGGGAATTTAAGTGTTATTAGAGTGATAGGTTATGACGTCATAGTAATGTTTTATTGTTCTTGACGTCATTTTTGTGGGAAAACATTTTATTTCCTGCCAAGTTTAAAATAGGATTGCAGCAAATGACGGCGAAGCCCATTCCTTGAGTATCTACAAAGAGTGATATGCATGGTGACATCATGCCAACTCATGACAATATATATTTGTATCTTTCCTTATCAATTTGATTTCTACTATTAGTATTAATATGTTCAGATACCTTTGAACATTCAATTCTCCATTTGGAATTTTTCTCAATGTTCTCTTCTTCACAATTTTTACAGCTCTCCGTTGAAGAGCTTCGGTGTCAAGAGCTTCTTTAACTTTTCCGTATGACCCTTCCCCTAATATATCACCAAATAAGTATTTGCCAACGAGCTTAGCTTTCCTTCGACGAGGCTGATAAACTATTTCTTGAGAATCAACACGACGAAAGAAGTTGGGAAGATCGTCTCCATCGTCGTTGATAAAAGCTAATTCCCCGATGGTATCAGACACGGCAGTGTAGTCATCTGGTGCTAAATGTATTGCCTGGGACACCAGGTCATTTTCGGCCATAACTTTTGAAGAGTAACGTGTGCTTTCGCCATGAAAATATATTATAACGCTCGATTCAATGCTCGCAGGAAGCCGATTGACTCCATATTTGACTGCTGTCAAACAGAGGCTTTGGAAGTCACGTGACAGAAACACCGTTACTTTCATTTTGTCACAGCAGACGCCAAAGCAGGCAATTTTCTGATCAAGGACAAAATAATGTCTCGTTCAATTTAGTTAAAATTTAGATATGATATGGAAGTGGAAAGGAACAGTAATGCTAAACGACAAGTATGCTATTACATTAGATCAAGATAGATTTTAGAACTAATCTACATGCAGTATTAGTATGTACACGTATTTATTCAGACATTGTAAATTTACTTTAAGGGAAACTATGTGAAATCAGAGACGTATAATACGTCTCTGGTGAAATATATGCAATCTCGGCACCATATCAAAGTTAGGCTAATATTGAAGAAAGCCGGCGTGGCCTAGTCATATCGCGCCGTCACCACATACGTGAAATATTCGTGGTGTGACGTTAAACAAAACTCAATCAATCTAATAATGAAGAAATAAAGTGACGAAATAGATATGATTTTATGGGTTTGTTCTTCAGCAGACAGAAAAAAATCTTGTGTCATTGTTGAAAAAAGGCTAAAAATGTATTAGATTGCACCATTTCATTCGAAATTTAAAAAGTTTTCCCGGGGAGCCCCCTCTCGGCACTTCACGTCTCGAGTCGGCCCTTTGGGCCTCCTCTAACCCCCCCCCCCCACACACACACTTCAGTTTCTGGATCCGCCACTGTAAATGGATCCAATCATATGATATGGCGAGGGGCAGATCCGACCTTTTTGTCAAGAGCCACGAGTCAGACTATTAGAGGAGGCCGGGTGCCCTCCGATTAGGCCGATGATTTGCCGAGGAGAGGGTCAAACCAAGGTGGTGTTGATATCTGGCGTCATTAGTGATTTGTTGGAGATAGGAACGGTCCATGCAGGTCGTTGTAGTTAGAAAGGGCCAAATCAGGCGAGGCTCCAGGAAACATTTATGGACTTTGTCTAGGGCGGAGTATGAATATGGCAGGAGGGGGCAAAAGAGCGTTTCCTCTTCGGCATTTTAAAACGCTTTGTAAAAGATTTTGGATTTTTTTCTGGGCCGTTACTCTGTACAGCAGACCGTACATGTGTGGATTGGGATTTGAACAGGTGTGGGGATTGGTGGCCCTGGACAAACATGTGATTCAACAAAAATACTTATCTTAAAATAGGCCCAAAATTTAAAGCAATTGGAACCCTCTCATCGTCGCAAGCCACGGTTATTTAGTCCATGTGTGAATTTGGATTTGAACCGGTGTGGGGATTGATGGCCCTGTCCAAACATGTGATTCAACAAAAATACTTATCTTAAAATAGGCCCAAAATTTAAAGCAATTGGATCCCTCTCATCGTCGCAAGCCACGGTTATTTAGTCCACTCCCTTCGCTCTTCTTAGAGAGAGGTGGCGGACTCAAAGCCCGCAGCTTATGTTTGAAGGAGGAGGCGGACTCCACTTGAAGCCCAGGCTTGCGATGATGTATTCTTTAGGAAAAGAAGGTCTAGAACTGACTTATCTAAATAAAATTTCGTGATTCACGTCTGCCTGATCGAAGATTTTATTGTGAGATGATTTATATTATACGTGTACCTTGGAGAAAGTGTAATAAAACTTCGTCAAAGTCTTTGCCTTTTCTGACGTACATTATTTTAAGTAGGCAGTGTTAAACTTGAAACTCTTTTCCTCAGTTTTAGAAGGACGAACGTCTTCTCCACCCCCTTTGAATTCGACCTTCTCCTTCTCCCGTCCCCTTTCCTTTATTAATAATTGGATGTTACTTCTCATTATCTCCTGGGAAAAATTAAAACAATGTAAAATACAAGAATAACATAGTTCAATATATCACTGTGGAAATTCATAGATGAGATCACGGCCGCCCGAAATATAGACTGAAAAATGGTTCAACACTGTACAGATACGATGAATGTAGACATGCCGCATCCACAAATCATCACAATACTTAAAAATCAAACCTTCCGTGAGATACTGTTCCACTCTGCGAAGGAAGTAAGTGTAACAATAATGATTGATTGATTACAGTTTTGCGCCACTCCACGACTATATCACTACATGGTGACGGCATATATTCTGCCTGATTCATTGCATAGTAATGTATACCTTTGCATCGGACCCACTCGAAGCAGTGAGGGATCATTTACATGCCACGCCTACCATGACACAAGACCTCGGGTTTTACTGTCTCATCTGAAAGACACCTTTGTGCCCACGACGAGAATCGAACCCGGGACCCTGTGACAATAATTAAAAGTAACAATAGACATAAGTGACGTAATGCCATTGTAGATATAACAACAACAGTAGAGATTTACGGACCTCCGGAAACCGTAGGTGAATATTTGGCTCTAATTTAAGTCACACAGAGATTTAGCACTATACAATGGACCCACCCGAGGCTACGTGGAATTTCTTACATTCCAACGCCTACCATGACACAGGACCTCGGTTTTTACTGTCTCATCTGAAAGAAAGATCACTTACAAGAAGAAATCATGAGGGATAAAATCTGTCCACTTGGTTTCAACGTTTTAGACTCCAACTGATGTACCTATAAATCTGTGTAATAACAGCCGTGCTTCATTTGAGCACTGTCCATGAAAAGTTTAGATATGAAGGCACTGTAAATAGTCTTTACCAATATTGCTCCCCATTATTTTTCCGGGCCAATTTGGCAGTTGAATGGTATAGAAATTTTCTACATACATGCATGTATTAGTATATTTGGGAAAACTGGATAGTTCAGTGTAGATGATGTTGCTGTTTCCTATACCCTGTATCTGTGTATATGTTGACAAAATAAAAGTTGAAAAAAGTATAGTAATAATGATTTAATGATGACAAAAACAATGGATACTTTTGATTGTATAACATTTTCCATAGCCGGTGTAAGCCATGTAAAAACTGATAATCGAAGTTTGTAAATAGACAGGAGTTAATTGTCAGTACCAAGTCAGTCTTCAGAATTAGAATGAATCTGAAAATTTTCATGTACATGTACTTCAGCAGAGATCAAGGTGATCTCTTAGCTACAGTATGACTGTGGAGAATTTTGTCAAAGTCAAATTTCTTTTTCTATTTTGAAATTGTTTTGCTATTAAAATACAGTTTCATCCCATCTGAATCAAACTTTGCAGTGTTCTGCTCAAACATTTCAACATTTTCAGCTCTTTCAATGCACTGACTATCATCACGTCCTGATGCTGTTTGATTATCATTATTGTGATATCTTTGGAGGCTGCATTACATCTTTTAGATGCAGCCTTAAACTGTCTATGGACTAACAGTATGAAGCTGACCAGATTTGCCACAAAAAAACTGCTCCATCTTTGAGAACAATAACTCTGGCTGTTAACATGTTTGCTTCAGTCATTGTTGTATGTTTTCAAAGCATCTAAACTGACCAGCCAAAAACTGCGATCTTTCTTCTCTATCAGCTAATGACAATAAGCATATGTGAAGAATTCTTGGAAAATTACAATTTGAATAACTACAGAACTGTTGTTTTGATTTGCAAATAGTAACCTTTCCCTTAAAATGTTATAATATTGATTCTGTCTTGTGTCATTTAGCAGGAACAGTAATAATTTTGCCACTCAAAATGTCAATTCCACTGTAAACTTGAAAGGATCTATTATCAAATGGTAATTATGATGAAAAAGAAAACTGAGAAGTAATGGAAGATTACCATGACACCATTTCTGTGTATGTGGAAATAATAAAGAAGATTAAAATAAGATTTTGCTTTTATTTAAAAATAATGCATTATACAGCAGATACCTTAAATTATTTGTACCAAGATTGAAAGCACTTGATTATAATTGAGAACTGAGTTAATATACCAATATAATTCTCTGCTGAATGGTTATACATCTTCAATAAGCCTAACAGCATAAATCATACTCATTGTCTTTAATAATTGGGAACATTATATCCGACAATGAGGGGTTTAAATGTTGATTATGATGCAAAGAGTACTTCATGGTATTTGTTCCAGCTATGGTAAGTATGTAACATTTAACATGACTCCTTGTAGTGAAATTGTTTTTAATGAAAAATGCAGAAAATGGAGGGATAGAGGAAACTATATTGTAATCTAAATAAATGCAGAAAGATAATCAATCTAAAGATAATTTATGCATTTCTTTATAACGACTATTGTTTATGAGAATGTGGCACTAAAGGCATAAATAAAAGAAATTATATATTGCATCAAATATAACCAAAATATGATATTAAACATATAAAATTGAAATAAATATTGCAATGTAAATTAATTACTATGAATTATCACAGAAATATGCATGGCAACATAAATAAAGGAGGGACTGGTTTATGATGTTTTAATTCATCATTGATGCTTCCCATCATGCAACATGAGACTAAGACTACAGTCTAATTAGCTATTTCCGTCGCCCTTTGCGATATGACCTGTCACTTCTATCCAATATCAACGATCCATCTTCCTCATATCCTAACATCTTCCTCAGCTTCACAATCTCTTGCTTATACCTATGAAAAAGTAATATTAATTGACTGTTAACAGAAAAAGGGGAGTATTTAAATGAAAATGCAGCATTGATTACAGTTACTGTTCTTAGCAGACAAGACTGCAATTTTAAAAAATAGATTTGATTGTTAACTAAGAAAGAAGAGTATTTCAATAAAAATGTGGCATAAATTAGAATTACTGTTCTTGGCAGACAAGCCTACAGTTTTAAAAAGTAGATTTGATGGTAGTGAAAGTGAAATATAATGTGATACTTTTTATCGTATGTGCAAGCATACATAAAATATTAATTGATTGATAGAATATTGTTTTATGTCACTCCACAATTATTTTAAGTATATGGTGATGGCATCTGCCTGATGCATTGCATACAAATTAAGACCTTTGCAATGGACCCACCCGAAGCAGTGAGGGATCTTTTATGTGCCACGCCTACCGTGACATAGGACCTCGGTTTTTACAGTCTCATTCAAAAGACAGAACACTGGTGCACCCAGGGCAGGAGTCAAACCTGGGACCTATGAATCACGAGTCGAGCACCTTATTCACTAGGCCACTCTGGCTTCATACATAATATAAAATCTTTCTGGTAAGACATTAATATGAAAGTGGTCAACCTTTTTTTCAGTTATCACCCATTTTCATTATTCTTGTAAGAAATTAATAATATCAATTAAAGTGTTATCACATTTTTGATATCTTATCTATTTAAAAGCAAAACAAAACAAAGGCCCCCCCCCCCCCACCAAAAAAAAACAAAAAAAAAAAAAAAAAAAAAAAAAAAAAAAAAAAAAAAAAAAAAAGAAAAAAAAAACATTAAAAAGTAAAAAATTAATAATACATAAAAAATAACAATAATATATTCATCATCAGTCAACAAAAAAAACTGGTTATCAGTAGAACTGTGGAATGAATTAGAATTATTGTTTTTGGCAGACAAATATATTTTTTAAAAATATACTTAATGGACATATGAATGAAATATATTTTTTTACTTTTATAATACATGTGTTAGTCAATAGACCCTTTCGCAATAACTTACTAGGAGTTTCTTCATATAGACCCTTTCGCACTAATTCTCGCGCCTGCGCATAAACGCTTCCGGGGGGGTAACCGCTTGGGGCGCTATATAAACTATACCAAAATAGCAATCTTTAAAGGACAAATTAATATATTTAGGATGAGTTTTGGATGTGGACATTTGTTGTTATCGATAAATTTGATATTGAAGAATAAATTAAAATAGAGCTTTCAACATGTCATCACCTTGACAACTCAGATATCAACTTCCTTTTTCATACATAAAGTGTAAAGACCGCCATTTTCAAGTTTGATACGCACAAATTTGCAGTTTTACGAAATATGAGTTCTGTAATGGAAAGAACAACTTTGGAAAACATCGTTCCATGTATTGCGACTGTTGAGAATCCACTAGCATTTATGTCTGTGCCTTATTCACCTTTAAACACGCTTTCTCCTGATCTACCCAAAGTAACATTAGCTAGCGTACATAACCAGTATGATATGGTAATGGCTGCGCCTTGTGAATGACAAACCTGTGAATAATGCTAAGGGTCTTGAGAGAACCGAACAACACTTTGATGGTGGCGATGTTTCCAATATACAGTTTGCAAAGGTATGCATATGCCGATCTGTACATAAATTTCAATTTAGGAACTTCTCCCCGAAAAACCTCCGACTCCTACATCTAGTAGTCCCAAGTACGATCAGGAGTGGAATTGCTTGCCCACCACAAATGAAACTAGACTCTTAATTACTCTTAGTTACCTGATACTTGAATTATATTCATCGTATACTATTTCTGAAAGTTTAGTTTGCAGTTCACAATATAAACACCAGTCACCAGAATAACAAATCTCTTGTGACAGTCACACAAATTTGTCAAGACGACAAGAGTCAATTCCTCAATACATTTAAGATTTATTATTATAATTTCATGATGTAACAGTTCTTTTATTCTAACTCATTAGTTATCTGTAAAGAATGGCCTAGTACCAAATACATGCATGTCTTGTAAATTGTCAACAGTCAAATTTTAAAATATTTTTACATCTTCAGCTGTAGGAAAATGTATATTGCTAATGTAGATATATTCATGCATGGTATATATTTATTTGTGTATTTACTTACACTTCCAAGTTAAGGAGAGTTTGTTCTGTAGTTACTGGAATGTGTTTACAGATAAATTTTTAAATCAATTAAGGTGCATATATTCTATATAATTGCAGATGTAAATATAAATTTCGAAGTATGCAACCAAATGAAAAACAAGCAATTCTTAATACATGTATGAATACACACATAAACCTATATGACTTTAAATGACTACAACAATGTGAAGAGTTATCATGAGTGATTTTCATCTCTCATTTATTTTTCAGATTAATGACACATTTTTGTATATATTAGAGCTTTCTGTATGGCATCATTTAAGAAGCAGAGGTATCAAGTATTCCTGTGTTTTTCTCAGAAAGAGCATCTTGAGTTTGCTTACTGCCAGTGTTCCATCGGGTAAATAATCATCATGATAAGTGTGAAAATATAGCTTTCATTAATTAAAGGAAATAAAGACACAATATTTCAATGTTACTTGTTATGTCCACAGAATGATATATTGGCATTTAGTGTTTGGCCTGTTTGTATGGAACTCTGACCATTCAATGTCATACCTTTGAACTTAACTTACATATACAGTAAAAAATAAGTTTTATTTACAACTCTATAAAAGAGCAGCCTGTATATGTTGGACTCATGTCGTGATCTCAAAGTAGCATTTTGTGCATAAACTGAACTTGTATATAAAGGGACACCTGTAACTAAAGGACACCTACCTTCAGTCACTCTGATGTCCTTTGGTTAGGTTTTATTGTAATGTAAATATCAATATCTGAATGTTTTTATTTGAATTTCAGGTTAGGCCAAATCTGCAGCCTTGTTGGTGCTTTGCTGTTTGCCCTTCATGCGTTAGGTAAAAGCAAGCCGTACCTGGGTGAAAGCTGTACATCTCGTCCCTGTCAGTGGAATGTACCAAGAGCTATGAAACTAAGAGCTATGTCACTATCGTAGTGGAACCTGCAAAAACCAAATGTAGCAAGCAGCACAGAGGGTGATGACATCAAGAAGCCATTAGAATTTGACCCTCGACACCCATCCCAAAGAGAGTTCGACTATAGCAATGGTCTCCTCTTTCTGCAGGAATTGCAACAGGCTATTCCCAACACAGGTTATATATTACAGAGTCTTGTCTAGAGATTGATGGGAACCAAATTCAAATCCTTTTTCAACTGCTCTTCCATTAACACAATGCCAGTGTGCTCCTTAATATTATTAACACTATTAACAACTACTCAATTGTGTTATACCTGTAGATACATTTATTAATAATATTGATAATATAATCAGTTTAGTAAGCCTTTTTTAAATAACATTGCAGGCATGGGGCAGCTTTGGAATATTCCAGACGTTGCTCCAGAAGCTGTTGAAGAGGAAGTGGTCCAGACTTCTATAGATCCCTAGGAAAGCAATATGCAGTTGTTGGTCTTTTGTGAAGAGAACTGTAAGTAAAATTTTGATAATTGTTTTATTGAAAAAATTCATTTTGATGCTTCTTTTGTTTCAGAAATGATGCCACTTCTACAAAGCTTCTTTTACAAACATGTTTTTGCACATGATAATTATCAATGTTTTGTTTTCTGTGCTTAATTGTACAGCATTTAGCAGATTTTCTTTTATTTCCAGACTTCAAGGCATTTATTTCTGGCATAAAGGGCAAGAATTCAACAGCTTTAAATATGAAGATAGGCACTTTCTGCGCAACATGCAGCATTGAGCAGAATTTCCTTTAATTTCCAGATTTTAAGGCATTTATTTCTGGTGTACAGGGCAGGAGTTCTCAAAGCAGGCGACAAAGAGTGGGGTGGCACCCATGATACCCCTGCCACAGAGCAGCTAATACGGAGTAAACTCTCCGGGGGACCTGTGGCCATTTGAACTCAGAATTGTACATTATGGATTGTTAACATAACCTCCATTAGCTTTTTATAATTAATAAGTAATGTAACAATTTCAGTATGTAATACATACCGGTATGTTTTGTTAAATTACTTTTTCAGATGAAAGTGTCCTCATCCATTCGTCGCGAGTCATTGCACTACCCCGCCAGTATACCATCATCTTAGTCTTGGTTGAAAGATACCTAAAATATAAAAAAATAGGGGTATATTGTATTTCATGTAACAATGTGTAATACAAGGAACTTATATGAAAGTAAATTCATTCTTGTGGCTGTGGCCAAACATCTGCTTCGTTAGTCGGGGTTGAATCATGAATGTGAACATTTCACAAAAATATATAACCAATCTATGTTGCAATTAATTCAAAGACTGCATAAAGAGTCACAAGCACAAATTGAATTTAATATTATTTAAATATATATTAAGTATCACTATTGCATAGTAAACATCATGTAATTAATAATATCTTTTTCACATACTTGAATAAACATAATAATGGTCGGCAAAGGTCGGTATTACTGTGTAAAACTTCATCATGGCATCGTTGTCTCTTATCCTGTCTACACTCCATCGATGATGATTTAACTCTGCTTTCACTCTCTGTAGTTCTCGGAGTTGCTGATTTTCTAATAGCAGTGGATCGGGTTCAAACTGTATCCCTTGGTCTTAATAAAAAAGATTACAAGAATAATTGCTACATTACTGATATATATCTATATCATTTACTTTCACATGTAATACACATTTTGATAGATTGTTAAAAAAAAAAATTAAATTCATTCCTGTAGTGCAAATGTAAAATTTATATATAATCTCTTATACTGCAAAAGTGTTGACCATGCATTTAATGTAGGTGTGGCCTGGAGGTAGATGAGATCTTTAAAATTGATATCAAGAGCCACAGTAGGTGTGGCATATTATAGACCTCTGATAGCTTTGGGTGGGTTATTAGCATTTGTGTCATGCATCAGTCAGATGCAGTTATCATATAATGAAACACTTGCAACAATCATAGATTGACTAGATAAACAAAAAACAAGCAATTTAATGATGTAAACACACCTTGGTAGGTAACGTTGGTGTCTATATCGTCAAAATGAAGTATAACGCTCAATGGAACATCAAAGATAACTGCTTGCTACTGGCCTCATATTCAGTCTGCTTCTTCTCTGCTTTATTAAAAAACCTAAAAATAATATAAGAATATTAAAATTAAGAGATAATAATCAGGTAGGGTGAACAATTAATTTTTCAGGAGTCTTGCGAGATTCAGCATGGCAACACTCGACAATGTATTTTCATACACATTTAGTACATTGTGCACTCCATCAGCTCTCTGTTACGTATCAACATGAAGCAGTGAGCCTGAGGGATCTTTTACAGACCACATCTCCTGTGAGGTATGTAACATTGGACCTCGGTTGCACTGGCGGATCCAGCTCCCCCTTTGCAAGGCAGTAAAGGATCAAATTTAGCCAATTTTGACAGAAAATTGTCAAAATACAGGGATTCTGAACCAATTTGGGGTCACTGCCAGGGGGGGGGGGTTGCCCCCTGCATTCTCAACTAAATCAGCTACTGGCTTTTAAATGGTGTCATTATAAAGACTGACAACAGCAAGACCCGAGACTAAGCAGGGTTCAAAGCACTACCACCAAGTCTTGCCAGCTTTAACTTATCAGTACACAAATTATGTCATCAGATTGCACCCTTGCACCGTTTTCCGGTCAAAACTGTGTATAAACTATAATGCCATTAATGGTGCATTCATTTCACAAATACATGTATAGCAAGTTGAGTAATGGACTATGATTGTTACAAAATTATTAGGCATTTAGAAATTATTTTACTTTTATTAATGAAAAATAAAATGATCAGCTGCTATTGCGAAACACTGTCATTTAAAACTGACATGACATTTATTTGTTCTTCTCTCTATCCATGACCTAGTTTCGTTTCGCATTTTTGCGACTGAAATTATAGAAGTTTTAGTAAACTTTACAAGAAATATTACTTTTATGTAAGTTTTACCTTCAGTAAATTTCTTCTTGAGGTCCTATCTTCCCTCTGTCTGTCAGTTGTCACGTCTTTGTAGCTGAAAATAGTCGGTGCAACGTCGTCTCGGTCGTCACTGTGCCATCCTCCCTCGAAATGCTTGGAACAGATCCTGGTATTCTCGTTTGGTATGAAGTCTGCGCGATTGACGTCTCTAATCTATATATAGTCTTCTATTGTGGGATTTCTTCGGAAACCAGTAAAACTTCAGTCCTCTCGCTTTGGTCGTCGCATTATTTTCATTAGAGCAGCGAAATACACAACAATGTTTCACCATCTTGAATCGTAGTGTAAGGGCGCCAAAGGGGAAATTTGCAGCTTACAACTGAGTTGTCAAGGTGATGACATGTTGAAAGCTCTATTTAAATTTATTGTTCAATATCAAATTTATCGATAACAACAAATGTCCACACCCAAAACTCATCCTAAATATATTAATTTGTCCTTTAAAGATTGCTATTTTGGTATAGTTTATATAGCGCCCCAAGCGGTTACCCCCCCGGAAGCGTTTATGCGCAGGCGCGAGAATTAGTGCGAAAGGGTCTATATGAAGAAACTCCTAGTAAAACATTTATTTTAGAATACATATGTATATGTTGTATTTAATTTTCATTCAAGAAAGATAACTCTTGTATGAAATCAATAAAACTAATAAAAATGTTATCATATTTTTATCTTAAATATGTAATAGTGAATAAATAACAAACTTAAAAACAAATTAAACAAGTTTTTCAGATATAACATAACATGAATGCTTGACTGTCATGCCATAGATACTGACACTTAAAAAACTAAATATCAATAAGCACAATAAAAATCAAGATATTAAGATTGTGGAATCTAAATTTCAAAAAGTATGTGAATGATTAAGGCTTCCAATGACCCTGTTGACTAACCTGACAAGATGGTGGTCTATGTAATCTTTACTTTCCCGCAACTCCTGTTTTAGTACTGCATTTTCACTGAGAAGTTTGGCTCGTTCATCCTCAAGTTCTTTTTGAGTGTTCAGGGTGTATTCTCGTAGCTGTTTACGAAGAGCTCCCATTGTCTCTGGCTGACGTTCACCAGATCTAAATGAATAGTGATCAGCTCTTTATTAGACATACAGATACAGAATTTGTAAATAGAATTTCTGTACCATTTCTGTGATTTTCAGCTTCTCTGAAATATTTTCCGAAAATTTAAATTGAAGATAAATGTAGCTGTGTTATAAATCAATATCAGAGACATTGTATAAAAGAGTGTATTTGTATACCTGATAATTGAGATATTAAATATAAAGGATAAATAATTACATTATTAAGATGATAAGGGAATATATATTAAGTTACCTCAAATCTCTAGTATCTGTTACTCCAAACTGAAAAATAAATTTTGTCATATATATAACATAGTAATACCATCAGTGACAAAATTTTTCAGATTTTAGTGTAATTGATTAATGAGAAAATGACAGGTGTTAAATCGTTAAATCTTACATAAAATTTATTCAATCAAAATTTCGAAAATAAGAGCTCAGTGGGTTTTTTTTCCAAGAATATGAAATAAAGCGAAAAGATTCAGAAACAAATTAGAATAAATTGGATCAACAGAGGTATAAAATTCACTATGGATGGCTAATGTACTAACACAAATATGTTTACTATGACATAGGTAACACTATTGTACATGTCCTTGAACTAATGGGATGCCTATACATGACTGCTTTTAAAATTACATATATGAGAAACAACTAACAATGCAATTGAGAGATGAAATGAGTATGAAATTAATGTAAATCATAGATAAATACATGCAGTCAACAATGATAGAAAATGATCTTCATTAAAATTATCATTCATGGCATATTTTTTTAAACTTGCAATTTATCATCTACTAAAGTAAGCACATATGTCTATATATATATGTAAGCAAACATGGAACGTTGGAATAATGGATAAAATAAAGCATGCACAAATGGAAAGATATATTCAAAAACTGCTTTTCCTTATTGAATTCATGCAAAAATGAAATTATTTCCAGGAAAAATTCTATAGCTAAGATAAGTGTGAACGACACATACAGTAGCTGAACTCCTGTAGGTATACTCAGAGTCAATGAGATGGGGCTGAAAGCAGATGACTAAAACCAGTAAATCAGTTGTTATTGGATTAACTTTCACTTTCCAGTACCGTATTTATATTTAATTAGAGCAACCAAATATTAGTTCAAAATCTTGAGAGTTTGTTTGATATATTAACAGAATTAGTGTAACTTTCAACTGACCTTTTGTATTTTTTAATAATATGTATTTGGAATGTTATAAATTAACGCACAACTATGATAAAATATGGCTGTACATATGTGTACATATGTTCCTGTTTTACTTTCAATATGTTGCACTCTAGCCTTACCTTTGTTTTCATATTGTCTAAAACCTGTCGAAGTCTGTTGTTCTCTCCTTTTAACCTGGATATCTCTCGTAGATTTGAGGAGTTTATTTCTGAATCTGATAGTTTAAATTCGGTTTCATCAGGACCCATATCAATATCATCCAATCCTCTTTCTTCACACTGAAGACGTAAATTTCTGTAAAAAAAAGATTTGATTGATACTCCTTAAATTACGCTGGTATAAAAGTATCTGTCACAAAATGATGCTAAATGTATTTTCCTTTTGAAAAATTCTATTTCAATAGATACTGGCATGATTTTTAGTACATTTGCTGTATCATTCTGTCACTAAATTAACTTTTCAAATATCTATGAAAAATCAGTAGCCATTATTAGTTGAATTACTAGAACCCATAAAGATTTTTAGCATATGCCTTTACAATATTAGAAACAGCAATGCTTGAAACTTTTAATCATTAATTATTTCAACAGGTCTACCAGATTTATCATCAATTAACTTGATTTAAATCAGTTCTTCCAAATTTGATTAAATTCTACATACATGTACTTCTCTGAGATTTACCACTGGGTGACCAGACTTACAACTAGCTGGCCTATAAGATTTGCAACAAGTCTACCAGATTGACATACAGATTTATCACAGGTCTACCAAATCTAACAGCAGATTTACCACAGGCATACTAGTCTGTCCCTAAATTCAACACAGGCCTATCAGATAGACACTCAGATTTACCACAGGTCTGCCAAATTTATCACCAGATTTACCACAGGCCTACTAATCTGTCCTCAAATTTAACACAGGCCTATCAGATTGACACCCAGATTTACCACAGGTCTGTCAAATTTATCACAAGATTTACCAGTCAGGTCTACCAGATTGATTGCCAGATTATCATAGGTCTACTAGATTTATTTCGAGATTTTCCAAAGATCTACCACACTGACCAACAGATTATTACAAATCTGTCTGATTTACTACCAGCTTTACCACAGGTCTACTAAACTGACTGACAGATCTACAACAAATCTGAATGCAACATTTACCATAGGTCTGCCAGATTGACTGCAACATTTACTACACATTTACCAGATTGCCAGATTAATGAAAGTCTGCATGATTTATCACAGTCATACCAGATTGACTAAGGGGTCAAATTTATCTGATTTACCACAGGTCTACCAGACTGACTTTTAGATTAGCCTAAGATATATAAAAAAATATTAACATTTTTTACCTATAATGAATGAGAAGTTCTTCATATCTATGCAACAGAGATCTCTTGGTCTCTCTGTACTGTTGAGCAGCTATACTCAGTTGTTCTTCTCTCTCTTTATGAGATTTTGTTATATCCTTTACCATGCTGTCGACGTAATCTCTCATCTGTATAGAATGACGGCCATCAGGTTTTGTGCTTCCCTTATCTACAAACTCCTAAATGGTGAAAAACAGACACAGCAAAGTAATGTTGATATTCCACATCTATATCATGTCTAAAGTACTGAACATTAACTTTCTTTGTATTGCAATTTGTACAAAGTTTTTAATTTCTTTCACAACTGTATAGAAGTGGCAATGCTGTATCATTGCTATATTTTTAAATTTAAAACCCGGACTAGATGAATAAAAGGGCATATATTCTTAAACAAAGGATTAAGATAAATTATGAAATACCGCAATGTCTTCCACATATTTTATAAGTCGACTTCTGTAATCCTCCCCTAGGTCCTTAACTTTGTGCTGTAGTCTGTTGCGTTGTAAATCTAGTGATTCTTTCTCTCCTCTAGCAATAATCAAAGCCTGAAAATAGAATTTATATGATAAAGCTTCCCTTTGACAAACATTTTTTTTCCCTTTACTACGATTGAATTCATAAATTTCAGCTTTTCATTATATGATTACACATAAAGACGTGCATATGGACAAGTCATGCAAATTTACATGAACATCGAAAGTGCTTGAAGATTTGTAACCTCCTGTCAGCTGAATCATTTTCTGTAAAAATCTTTCTGAGAAACACTACAATGTTTGTGACCTAAATTGCAATCTGTGGTATGTTTTCATATAGAATTATGCCTTTCAAACTTTAACAAACTAGACAAGCCAGAGTTTACCATAGTAAAAGTGTCTGAAAATGTGTTTCACTCCAGAGAACTTACTGCATTCAGTTCAGCTAATCTTCTCTGCCTCTCCCTTGCCACATTACGTGATTCTTGTAATTCCCTTGTCAAATTAGTTCTGAAATAAAAAAAAATTGGATTTAAAGTATGAGGAACGAGTGGTTTAGGATTTAAATATTTCAGTTAATTCAGATTACAGTCTGTGTTGTCTAAACAGGGTAGAGTTTTACGATCAAAATACCAAATAATCATCTGGATCAAAAGTACAGTGGTATTCAATTGCATGCATCCCAAAAATCATATGGATTTGGTGGATTAGAAAGGATGTGGATAACTTTTAACTGAATAGAAAATCATGATAGGATTTGTATGGAATTGAATAAATAAATCAGATAAATAAAACAACTCAAGTTAGGAGATAAAGCTGTGAGTAGATACTTAAGTGTAGAATAATTCAAAAGACTAAAGTTTCTCTAATGTTTTCACGAAGTTTGCATAAGAAAATAGTACGTTATTCATATATATAAACATCCTTATACTTTAAAGTAAGTTTCACTCCTTTTTACAGTAATATAACCACATCCAAACTTATTTCCAATTTCTATAACTTACATTTTTATGTCCAGTTTCTGCTTATCATCCCCATATTCTTTTTTCAATCTATCCATATCTCGTTCATATCTCCTCTTATTTGTAAACAACTGAAATAAGCATTAATTCAAATTAATGAAACACCATATGCAAGATAATCAAGATAATTTTCATGATAATTTTCATAACATTTACATTATAATATAATATCTGCTTCAGACAAATTGATTTAATATTGTAAATTCTTTCACTTTTTTCCATGTTTAAATAGAATCGTACCACCCTTTATCTTTGAATATCTATTTTGCAGTTTGACCATTTTATACTTATTTCTCAATTGATGTTTTTTCATATCAAATTTAATATGTTACTTCAATTTACATTGCATCATGAGCTACCTGGCCTCTACACATCACCTCAGTATATTCTGATTTATCAACTAAAGTTGTATCATACTTTGAACTTTGAACTTCGTCCTCTAGAACAACAGTAAATTTATGTGCAATATTTTGTGACTTACTGTGCTTTCGACGTGGCTTCTATCTGCCTGAGATCCCAGGATTTCATCAGCCTGTAGAAAGAAACGTGAAATTGGACTTTGTCATGATGAATTAAATCTATCAATTTTAATACATCACATGATTTATTTCTAAAAATATTGATTGACTGAAATTTAATTTTAAATAAATAACAGCTACACAATATATGAAATATGAACACTTTCTCTGAAGTAGCAGACGAAATATTGCATATATACTCATTTGAAAAACTTTAAATTGGCTGTCTGGGAATGAAAATAGTGCTTGGGTCATTTGTCATGATAAGGTAAAATTATGAATTTAACCAGTATTTTACCTTGACTTTTCCTGATGAATTTTTGATAACAATGGCCTTGACCCTGCTAACCTCTGCATCTGGATCACCTAATCCTGAATCACTGTCGTTCAATGCTTGTATTTGTTTCATTAATGTGGCCTTGGCATTGACTAAGTTCAGTAACTCAATACTTAGTTCTTCATTTCTCTTTGTCTGTAATATTTAGAATATGTGTTAAAACATGAATATTTTTCACAGAATCTACTGCTGTTAAATAAAATCTACATAATCTGAAGTAAAATTGTAAACATACAAAATACATATTCACAGAAAACATCCCAATTATAACATTAATGATTTAAACAGTTGGAAGAC
Source organism: Pteria penguin (assembly GCA_035048485.1). NCBI lineage: Eukaryota > Metazoa > Mollusca > Bivalvia > Pterioida > Pteriidae > Pteria > Pteria penguin. The sequence continues at coordinate 48,749,118 of CM068580.1, read as the reverse complement.
TATTATTTTGAGTATCACTTGTGTTTATCATTTAAAGACCAATAAACATTCCAATGATCTGAACGCTCTTTCATTATATACCAAGAAACACACTAAACCATTTGCTATCTACAATTATAAATTTGAATTTCTTAAGATCTAAATTAAGTTAAATCCCACCCTTCAATAATGCATTTTTTCTTGGAAGGATACAACCATGCTCTGCAATTCGTCACAAATTTTATACATATGAATAAAAGAAACAATTATTTACTGACAAATGTTAATAAACGATTCAAGGCAAAATTCATTATGAGTTTTTCATACCTCTCTTTCATGTTCTCTGACCAGGGCCAGATAGTTTGTTTTCAGAACAACATATTCATCCGCTAAATCTTTCCTGTCTTTCTCCATTTCCATCAGTCGTTCCTTGGCATGACGAGATGACTTATGGTTCTTGTCTCTCTCATTTTCAGCCTCCATTAAATTATTTTCTAACATCAGGATCTGGCAAGAAAATAAAGATCAATATACTTCTGACTTTTTATGCCCGGGATTGATGGATTTCGTCCTGTCTGTCTGTTTATTTGTCTGTCTTTTGCAGGGACATATATGTGTTATATATGTCCTTGGTCTGTTGTCAACTTTAACTTCGTCATAGCTTTTGAACTGTGAGAGATAGAGACTCCATATTTGACGTGCATACTCCACTAATAAGCCCTTTCAATTACACAAAAGTCAATGACCTCGTGACTTTGACCATGACCTTTATCCTAAATTCATGTTACCACCAAAGGCAAACACATCTTGTTAAAATTTCAAAGACAAGTTATATTATTATTAGTTTTCTCAGTCTTCAAATTGAATCTTTCATTTTTTGTAAAAGAGAGTGACATTTTGAGAATTTTCAATATCTCTAGCATCATAAACCAGTATGTCATTTGTCAGAGCTGCCTTGGACCTCAAATAATGTCATTACATTGAAACATAATACCTAGTGGGAGACTCAGTTGAGGAATCGCCAGATCCAACTTTAACCACGCCCTTTACGTTGTTCCATTGTGACGTCATAATCAAATTCATGTTTGACGGGCCATTTATTTATGACGTCATAATGAACAAATGTGCCAAAATGTGTGATGTCGGGCATTTGATGATCACTCAATTAACACATATTCCTAGGAGTTGTTTTTTATTAGCATTTGTAGATGAATGCAGCTTAATCTCCATCACAATGAATCACCTAAATTTCATACAAAAAAAGGACCAACAAACCACCTATATCACACTGTAAATGATGAAACAATAGCATCAAATCAATACATGTACATATGTACATGTACATGTATATCAATACTTTTTGCAGCCTCTTTTGAAAGTTTATTTCATCTTTTTAAATTTACCTTGTTTGTCAATTCAAACTTAGTTGCTTCTGCTTCCTCCCTGATTTTATTATTCTCTATCTGCATTTCCACTAAGGATTGTGACACCTTAAAAGTAATGAAAGTTTTAAAATAAGATTGTTCTCCAAACTTGGAGCCCTTTTATCGCATTTTATTGCAAATGTCTTTATAATTACTTACATTCACAAACAACACTGATTTTTATTCAAGATGATACATCATTGCATTATTTTCAATCTAATCTGTCATATCTGCATTGGGTCACATCTTTTTTACTACCTGACCTTGTTGCAAATTCCTCTCTATAAGTTTATATGTCTTTCACTTTTTAGCTAGGATTTCCACATGAAACAATGTGGCTACTTTGAATGAATGTTTTGAAACACTCACCTTGAGTTTTTCTTCCTCTGTCAGAAGAAGCTGCTGAGATAAATCTGTTTTCGAATGAGCCATATTACCAAATTTGGACTGCATTTGATCCAGTCGGTTCTTTAGACGCTCATTTTCATCTTTGTATCGCAGCTGAAAGGAAAATAACTTATTGAGAGTTTTATGAAATCAAGTAGTCATTATAATAGACATTTACTGAGAGACTAACATTTTGATTGGCAAAATCATCATTATTCCAACAAAATGATATAACAGAAAATTATTTTTTTATTTTGACATCATTATTTTATTGGAAATGTTCCCATTTGCCACCCAAGATGCTTGTCCTGCAGTAAATGATCTATTACATTAATTACAAGTAAGCACATGCATATTTGAAGACAGATCCATTAGTGGACTTGAAAAGAGGGCATGACAATGTTACCCTTCTAAATATGATATTATACTGTCTAAGTAGTTACACTGGTATTTTCTGATTCTTTTTTCTTTTTTCTTTTCTGTTGAATACAAAAGTTATATTACATTGATGGTTTCATTTGAAATAACATTTATATACATAGTACTTCTTTACCTTCGCACATACAAAGATATACGATCTGATTTGGATACAAACTTATATATATGTAATAAACCAAATATGTTAGATGAGTTTCAAAATTTGGGCTTTCCCTATCTGAAGGTTTTATAAGTTTGATCAATCAATATAAGCAAAATTAATGTATTGAAAATTTAATGTAATAAATTTCTTTAATAAAGTAGAATACCGGTAACATTCATGAAATATTCCCTGATTCAAAATAAACTTTTCTAATAAGCAAAGTTTTTCCTTATATTGTGAATAAATTTATACATTATCTATTTCCAGCTGTCGTATGGTTTCCTTAACATCATTGGCATTTGATATTTTCGCCATTGGTGCAGGCCCTACTCCACTTTGTTGTTTGAGTTCTATGATGCGGGCTCTGTACTGTGTTATTAAGTCCTGCAAAATAACACATGTATAATCAACAACTCGAAATATAATTAAATTTACTCTTACAATGATGTCACTGCATCTCAACGAACCTAAGAATCTGAGGGATATTTATAGAATCTTTAAAATTGTAGAAATGTCCTAAGAAGTCTTTAATTACTGGGTGGAAAAATATCACAAAGGTTAGTCATTCTGGAAACAATTTTCATTAAAGTGTGTCATGTTACTTTCACCTTTGACCTATCCACTCTAAATAAATCCTAGAGGATCGTTCTTAAATCAGAAAAATCTAATGTATGAATTATTATAGTCATAAGGTAAAAAAAAATTTTCATTTTAGTTAAGCCCATTTTTGATCTCTGATAACCAATAGAGAATGCGAAGAAATGACCTGAGCATAACTGTCATTGGTTTTTGATCTGTGATATACAAGTACAGAATGTGATGAAATTACCTGCAAATAGCTGTCACTGATGATGGGAAAGTTTTTGTTTTGATCTGTGATAACTGGGTAGAGAATGTGATGAAATTACCTGAGCATAGCTGTCATTGATGACAAGGAAGTTTTTGTTTTGATCTGTGATAAGTGGGTAGAGAATGTGATGAAATTACCTGAGCATAGCTGTCATTGATGATAGGGAAGTTTTTGATCTGTGATAAGTGGATAAAGAATGTGATGAAATTACCTAAGTATAGCTGTTGTTGATGATGGGGAAGTTTTTGATCTGTCATATGCAGGTAGAAAATGTGAAGAAATAACCTGAGTATAGCTGTCATTGATGATGGGAAAGTTTTTGATCTATGGTAAGTTGGCAAAGAATGTGATGAAATTACCTGAGCATAGCTGTCATGGAAGATGGGGAAGTTTTGATCTGTGGCAAGAATGTGATGAAATTACCTGAGTATAGCTGTCATTGATGATGGGGAAGTTTTTGATCTATGGTAAGCTGGCAAAGAATGTGATGAAATTACCTGAGCATAGCTGTCATTGATGATGGGGAAGTTTTTGATCTGTGGTAAGTTGGCAAGAATGTGATGAAATTACCTGAGTATAGCTGTCATTAATAATGGGGAAGTTTTTCATCTATGGTAAGTTGGCAAAGATTGTGATGAATTTATCTAAGTATAGCTGTCATTGATGATGGGGAAGTTTTTGATCTATGGTAAGTTGGCAAAGAATGTGATGAAATTACCTGTGCATAGCTGTCATTGATGATGGGGAAGTTTTTTTATTTATGGTAAGTTGGCAAAGAATGTGATGAAATTACCTGTGCATAGCTTTCATTGATGATGGGGAAGGTTTTTTATTTATGGTAAGTTGGCAAAGAATGTGGTGTCAATTTACCTGAGTATAGCTGTCATTGAAGATGGGGAAGTTTTTTATCTATGGTAAGTTGGCAAAGAATGTGATGAAATTACCTGAGCATAGCTGTCATTGATGATGGGGAAGTTTTTTTTTATCTATGGTAAGTTGGGAAAGATTGTGATGAAATTACCTGAGCATAGCTGTCATTGATGACTGGGGAGTTTTTAATTTATGATAAGGGGGTAGAGAATGTGATGAATTTACCTGAGCATAGCTGTCATTGATGACTGGGAAGTTTTTGATCTGTGATAAGCGGGTAGAGAATGTGATGACAGGATTAAGAATCGAGGGATCACTCTGAGGCTTGAGACACAGTATTCCTCGGGTTTTAAAGTTTCCACCTAACTCCTCTTGTAGCAGCTGTGTTAGTTTGGAATCACTACAAAGAGTCGATATCATACACATATATTATATCAATAATGTAAGATTCCATTTTGAGTTAATTAATGAAGTACAATATAATGTTACAGTAGTACACATATATGATTTAGTTCCTTGTTTCTTCTTTAATTCCACACTTGGATTATTTGACAACAGCATGAGTATAAAATGATGCAGGGCACCATATTCTGGAGTATCTATAGGAATACTACCAACTTTTGAAAGGTACACTGACAGACTTTCTCATTTTCGCAGACCAATGATAGAACTCTTGACAGAGAGTTGCAGCGTAGCTCTTTCGGACACTGATGCCCCCTTTTGGTGATATACATTGTGTAGTAAGTGCATATAACACATACAATTATAAAATGATAAATAGAAATATTACAGAAGGGAAAATGTATCACACAGCTGCAGTTTGTTTCAAAAGTTATTTATAAACTTTCTTATCATTTCTATTTATACTTATGTAGTCACAGTAATATATAGGTTGTATACACATCGTCAAACACATAGACTAGAAATTACTAAATCATTTTGATGAAAGAAGTCACTAAATGGAATCACAAAATACAATTGCAAATATTTTTGAAATTTTAATAATTTTGATGTTGAAAGTTCCTTAAGCAACATAGTTTTACAACATACGATAATTTAAGTACAGAAGTCACCATTGATTTCAAATGACTAAATAACACAAGACCCTGTGACCATATTTTCACAAAAGACCAAGTGACACTGCTTAGTGACCTACAGCTCCTAAAAAATTGGGTCTACATACCTGTAGCTGATGACCCTGTCTGGATAAGGGTTACTAGCAAGCGAAGACACGACAAAGTTCAAGGCCACTAGACCTTTACTCAGCGATGGTCCTTCCCTTTGTCTTAATTCCTCAGCATTGTAACTTAATTTTTCCAATCCTGGCAGCTCAACGATGGTAAAGCGGGACTTATTTGGATTAACGTTATCTCCAACGAGCTACAAAAAATATGAAGCGTTTTAGTTCCTGAGGTATTTGACTAAAAGTGCATCATCTAATTGTTTTATCAACTATAAGGAAGGGCGAAATATGGATAGAAACATAAATTCGAAAACAACTGTAAAATATCTGAATTATAAAAACAACGCAATATTTCGGTGATAAGATGAAAGGCGTTAACCACATGAAATACATATAATGCATTTATTTAGATTGTGTTAGACTCAAACTCGGCCCTTTTACCAGATTAAGTTTGAAACGTGATAAGAAATATCGATCCCACAGAAATAGTTATCAGAGAATTCAATCACCAGGACAAAGGGTCAAATAAAAATAATAGGACCTATAGAGAGAGAGTCACATGCGTGGATCTAGGGGACAAAGAATATGAACCTGATAACGATAACAAGATGCGCATAGAAAATTATATTTGATTTATCTGTGGTATAATATTGGATAGCGTTCATGTCAGAATTTCATCAAAGTTTCTAAACTCTGTTTCAGCTTTTTAAATGAAATTACTTTCATTCTGTGATATAAAACTAGTTTGCAATAGGTGATCAAATTCTGCGTAGTTCATATTAAGATCTTAAAATTAAGACTAGGGTCTACTAGTGAGATATGGAGACATCAATAGACGGTAAACGCCCGATGCCGCATCTGCAGTACCTTCTGTATGATATTTATATTCGATCTATAAGCTGTATTGCTTTTGATGAATAAACTATATACATGTATACCTGAATTTTGCCTAATCGGTACTATTGACAGTTTATTAGCGGTTGGTCTACCCCTGGGACCGCCAATGAAATAATAAGTTATCGTTACTCGTAGCAGCAGGTTCGTAACTTAGCCCTAGTGCCGCCACTGAGAGACTAAACGGCACCTTATTGATAATGTTACCACTTTTAATGCTTTGCTCCTGGTACCGTCACTGAATTGCCTAGTCGGGACCTTATCGATACTTTTTGGCATTGTGAGTTTAGGTAGCCCAGGTATGTAATGAAACATCGATATTAAGGTCAATAAAATTTTGTTCGTATATTGAATGATCTAATTAAAACTTTCATTGTGGCACAAACGGGAGGACAATACTTTATATATCATGTAAGTACACTTCGTTCAGGGTTAAGCTTTGTTTTAACATCAAAATAAAAACAGAGACTAAATAAATAAATTTTACGTTTAATTCTATAACATGCTGACATGTGTGGTCATGCTGTGATTCAATATGGACATCGAAGTCGCCACCGAAACAGAATGATATTGGCGCAGAATTTTAGTATTTAGTGATAAATCTCCAATGATATTCCCTAATACACGCATCTCAAGAAAAACAAGTTTTAGCGGTTAATTTTTCATATAAAATCTACCGTTTCCAAAACAAAAATTCCCCGATTCCCACCTCGGGGGAAAAAGTCTGAATTCATTTGCATCATTATAATTACATAGCTCGCCATGTTTATGATAACTTATTTTGTGTAATGTACATTTATGTACATTTCGGAATACGTTTGCGATGCATCAAAGGATGCTACTGATAAAATCCCTACTAATGCTAACCTATTACAGAGTGGTTTTCATGACTTCACTGCTAATGAGTCGAATTTTTCATCTACGCACAAAACCTACCTTTATTCGGAAATCTATGCCCACAGAGAAAATAAATTACACTTTATTCACCATTACAATGAGGGACAATTCGGAAAAGCTCGTCACTGATTGGCAGGGTAAACTACCTTCCTCTTATTCACGAATATATATACACTAGATAATATATTATTCTATCGAGAAATACCGCCAATTTTACATAGTGCTGATTTTGAATTGAAATCATCAATGAATACCGGCTTCCAAATAATGCCTTACAAACGCTTCTCTTTTCCCGCTAGCAACCTTTATTTGAGAGTATAGACTTTGCTTTTATTACATATGAATATAAATGTCTATCGATTGGTATTCTTCTATCCTTTGAAATATCTCTGTATGTTATTTACTTGTAAAGAAAACACGTGAATAAAAGCATATCTTACATTAGACGTCGCTTTGTGCGAGCAGAGATGTAAATAAAAGCACTTTCTTACTTCACGTATTTTTAAAGGTAGTAAATGGGAAATCTCGGTGTGCGATTTGCTTTAAAAATTCACGAATAACTTTGAGGCATATTTGGATTTATTGTACCACGTTATATCTGTATTTCTAAAGACAATTTTTCACGTTAAAAAGCAGTCTACCTTTTTATTTGTATTTTTTTCACATGGTGATCTATTTATTCATTCACTATTCATTTTTATCTATCTATAATCTATACAATTTTGTTTTTACAAAGCAAAAGATAATCTCGCCAAAAACAACATTTTCCTCGTTAACAGATAGATTTTCACACAAATCATCGTTTACATAAACATATTTTATCACATTATAAGGCCTATATGGCTCAATGAGCGAAGTATTCGGCTCGTGACCAAAAGGTCCCGAGTTCGACTTACGCCGCGGGCACACCGGTGTTATGTCTTTCGCATGAGACAGTCAAAACCGAGGCTCCGTGACACATTAGGTGTGACACATAAAAGATCCCTCGCTACTTCGGGATAGTCCGTTGCAAAGGTATAAATTCTATGCAAATGCATCAGACTTCTCCTAAATCCATGCATCAGACAAATGTCGTCACCATATACGTGAAATAATCGTGGAGTGACGTAAAACCGATATTATATGTATCAAATATGTTTTTCTTGGATACCATATAATTGACGTTTACTGCAGAGAGGTTAATAATTCATGGCGATAACGTACTTGCTTCGTACTTCAGGAATAGTAGTGATATATGTTGACACAATTTCCTCCAAATTGGAGCGTTAAGAAATTGAAACTGCAAATCAAGTCGCTATGTTCCTCTTTTCAACTCCACCATTTAGCGAATATCGCGGGTATGACAAGGACAGATTTAGGGGGGTTTGGGGAGGGGGGGGGTTCGGGAAACAATCTTTAAAAAACATTCCCTGGGGAAGGCCCCAAGACCCCCGTACAGGAGGAGGTACATCCCTCCCATAACCTCCACCTCTCGACAATTCGTGTCTCGGGTCGTCCCTTTGGGCTTCCTCCACCCCCTCTCCACTTGGATCCGCCCCTATATGATACAGATAAGATCACTTCAACATTGCTTGCAGCACGTTCAACACTAGGTCGGAAGATTTTTCGGACAGGGGGCTTTTAATCGGTAATGAGCGGTCATTCGGACAAGTTTGTGTCCATATAAAAGTTATTTCGTTAACGGTTTGTACGAACTTTGACATTTTCTATGGTTATACTACAAATTTCTTTGTTCAGAGCTGCTTGCACAGCTTCTTTTGCTGGCTATAAATAGTGGAAAGTTAAAAAAAAAGAGTACAGACGTCACCACACTATCTGGACTAACCAAAACCACTTCAATAATGTGGACCAGTGTTCAACCGGAGAAGAAAATCCATCATGCATTCAGTAAGTAGTCAGACATGCATATATCAGTAACAATGTAGATATGCAGAGTTAGACAGAAAACGTCAAAAAGAAAGATATTCCCAGAAAAAAAGAATTAATATCAGAGTTGTCTTTCTTGGTTACATGATTAGCACTACATTGTGATACATTACCCGTCTTCCTCCACTTCGCTATTACAACCAAAGATATCATTTAATACATTTTGATTTTTGAGTAAATCATACTGTTAATATGTATAGATCTCATACAATTATAAATGAGTGGATACTTATAATGACTTTATGACCTTAGTAAAGGAGTGGATACTGATAATGACTTTATAGACCTTAGTAAAGGAGTGGATACTGATAATGACTTTATAGACCTTAGTAAAGGAGTGGATACAGATAATGACTTTATAGACCTTAGTTAAGGAGTGGATACTAATAATGACTTTATAGACCTTAGTAAAGGAGTGGATACTGATAATGACTTTATAGACCTTAGTAAAGGAGTGGATACTGATAATGACTTTATAGACCTTAGTAAAGGAGTGGATACTGATAATGACTTTATAGACCTTAGTAAAGGAGTGGATACTGATAATGACTTTATAGACCTTAGTAAAGGAGTGGATACTGATAATGGTTTTATAGGTAGTAAAGGAGTGGATACTGATAATGTTTTAATAGGTACATGTAGTTCAGTAACTCTCTTACTACACCAATATCTTAATCAGTACAATTACTTAAAATTGCTCTAAAATCATGAAATATGTCTTCAAATTTGATAGCTAAACATTATGGTCATGTCATATATTAAGGACATTTTGTCAATCTTTGTGGCCTTGACCTTGGAGGTACAAAATTGGAAAACCCATTGAGATGGACTACAGATATGCCTAAAAATTAAGGAGCATGGTCTTGACTCAATGTTCTTTTTTTCTCTCTCTCCACAATATCAGAGTATTTGAAGGAACACACTGTGTGACTCCTAACAGATAGACAACTGGACAGACAGACAGATGGGCAATCATAACTGAGGGATCACCAGATCCTACTGTAACCACACCCATTACATTGTTTCATTGTGACATCACAGTGAAATTCATTTATTTATGATGTCATTAATGAAAAAGTGTGCCAAAAGGTGCCATGTCGGGCATTTGACGATCAGTCAGTTAACATCTCTGTGAGGAGTAATCCACGATGAAATGCCGATGTGTAAGGTATAACATGAAGTTTATAAGTGAAAGTGACATTCTTCTCTTTGTTCCAGAGTTCAGAACTATTACTTTCTCTTGGTTTCAGAATGTAGAGTAAAGGAATAAAAATATGCATTTCCAACTAAATTCAAAAGAGCAAGCGTACCCTGGGTAAGTATATTACTGTTATACTTCAGTAATGTGCATTATATAATAAAAATCAGAAGAAATGATTATCCTTTGTCTAAATCTGAAAGTGAAGGAAAGGATTCAAATCTGCACATTATTGTAAACATTCTGTAATGATTAATAGCTTCAAATGAGTTGAGGAAATAATGAATAATGTAATCTAATTATCAGAATAAATGTCATCAATGTATCCCATGGACTTAAACAAGTAGACCGCAAAATAATGCAAAGAGTTTTTTAATAACCTTGACTATTTGCTTTCATTATATGATTTATGCAAGAAAAATGTTATTGGAATTTATTAAAGGGTCCATATAGAGTCCATGTCAAATAATCTACATTTTTTATAACATTTTAGGTTTCATACATCTTCCAATATAAAGAATATATATTAGCAGATATATAATGTACTTTCCATGGATAAAACATGTATTCTTTGCTTATGTATTAACTATGTTTGGATAGATAAGAAATCATAACGGTTTTATGCTTACCATCTGCAGGTCGATCTGGGTAAACGTTGCTGCATTATTTGCGGCAGGACCAAAATCTGTTGAAGCCTCTGTTCGTCGTGCCATGCCTTGACGGAAAAGAGAGTTAGCATCTGAAGCATCTTTAATCTGTGCTGAAATCGCATTCTGTAAGAGACAATATAAATTTAATAATATATTTATAATAAATAAATTTAAAATCAGGTTAAAATCTATGAAATCTTCATCTCTTCTACAGATATTTAACCGGAAAACGTATAGGTTCTCTCTGTAATTCTATTTTTGCTCTATTTTTAGAGTCGCCAAAAAGGAATATTATTTTCTAAATAAATGTGTGTCATTTTATTTTAGTTCAATCATCACTCCATATCAGCATACACGAAAAGTTGAATGTACAACTACCATACTATATCTATGGAACTTTTTACTGCACTGGTTGGGTAACATTTCCTTGACAATATGTCTTAAGTTTTGGAGAAAACTGGATTACCCAGAAAACAACTGAACTTTGATCAATCTTCCAACATCTCCCAATCAGAGATTGAAGTTAGATAACAGGTGAGTAAATTAACATTTAGTTCCACAGCAGCTCACTCAGTTCTAAAGGCTCTCAATTGATATAGAAATCATGATTTTACTAACCTTGGGGTACAACCCTTTGTCAGCACTCTCTGCCATCTCTAAGTAAGCACTCTGACTTCCTGGGACCTGTAATAAGTCCTTCACAAGTTCATTGTACACCTCAGTCATCTGAAGGGTGACTAATGGGTTCTGCCGACGCACTCGTGTGTCCATCATATACTGGTCTGAAATGACGCATCATTTTATTATTATTTATTTAGCTAATTAAATATAACTACATATTGTATTGATAAATCACTATGGATTATACATATATCAAGGTATTTTTATTATCAATAATTTTAACAGAAAGATTTATTTGGATAGTTGATTTCCATTACATTTCAGAAAAAAAAGATATTAATTAATTAAACACTTGGCTTGCAATGCTGGTAATCTAAAATCCATCCCTGCATTATGCCTCTATGATTAAGAGGTTTGCAAACACTTTCTTACCTATTGTGATATGACTAAAACTTTTTTGAAAATAATGTGTAATACTTCAATAAACCAACCAAACCAAATATTAAACAATATCTCTCTTAAATATTTAAGATAAAAAATTACTTGAAACTACCCAGAATGCACTTAATTTGATTCCCTTACCTTCTGCCAACTTAGTGAAGAGGTAATCAAAAATCATTGGTATGATGCCGGATTTATTGGTACTCTCTCCTGCAAGGGTATATGTCTTTCCAGATTCACTCTCTCCCATGACAAGCAGGCAAACATTAAATCCTGACATGTATAGGTCCAGCAATGGCTCCACAGAGCTCTTAAACACATCATAATTGTTGGAGTCTTTTCTGTGCAGGGTATTTAAGCTATGGAAATCACAAAAATAAAATTAATTTCATGGAAAATGGTTAAGATGTAATGATTTCCGTTTAAAGAAACTTTTTGCTACCATCAAATAAGAAACATTTTGATAGATATTTATTGTTGAATTCCTTACTCCCCAAAAATTGAATTCTATGGAAGTTCATAGAATTCAACTGAAATAAAATTTGTGAGATTGTTATGATAATATTTTATAGATACATGTAGATCATACAACAATTAGATCTGTAATTTTCCTTGAGTTATCTTGACTAAAACAATATACTGTATAAATTTCTATTAGAAACTTCTCTTCATATTAAAGACATAACGAATTTATTGGGAAGGTGCACATTATTAAAAACATACTTTAAGAATGGTCCACCAGACTTGGCAGCTATTCTTTGCCCTTCAACAATAATTGAGCCAGAATCTGATTTCTCTGCCCGTATCAGGGGTCGAATCTTTCCCACAACGTCTATATTCATTCTTTAAGATCACTTCTACAACAGAGAATAAGTAGTATGCATATATATATATATATATATATATATATATATATATATATATATATATATATATATATATATATATATATTGAAAATACATAGTAAAACTATATTTTGAAATGACAATTTGGACAGGGTTGGGAAGTTCTTTTTTGAAATAGAAATAATGATAAGTGCATAAGAAGAGGTAATGCAATGGAAATGTTAATAATAAATGATTATATAAACTGTCTTCATTGTTTTCATTTGGTATGTCTTAAAGAGCTTTAGTTTATCTATTTATAAGTTTCTTTCTCTCAATCTCTTTTCTGTTTTTAATGTCTTTTCTTCAGTTTCTTAATTTTGTCTTCTAGTTTTTTTTTCTAATTTAATTTCTTTATTCATACATTGATATCATTTTGAAATATACTTTATATTTTTCATACATAACATTTTATTTGAATATATAGATACAAAGTGAAAGAGAATTTGTCTTCTATATTCTAATAATGAATTAACAGTGACAACATAGTATGAGTAATTTTTAACATGGTTAAGTAGTCCTGAAGTCATGTGCCATGAAGTAAGAAGTGAAATGATCCAGGTTAGAGTGACCCATGGTCCAAACAGTCTGTTCCCACTTCAAGACTCTTCAAATTCAGAAGAAATCAAAATGGATGCGGGTAAAAGAAGCAAAATCACATATCTATCTAACGTCTAAATGAATTTTTACTCTAACACTCTCCACCCCTCCCCCTCAATAAATCTACTGATTATTGTGTTAACTATGATATAACCACAAGATCAAATAAGACAAATGAAGTTTGAAAATACAAGTCAAGAGTCTTGTTTCCAAGAGATATACGTTTATTTTTCTCTATATATTTAGAAGATTTAATAACACAGGTGCAAAATAATTGTGTTATTTTACCTGATAATCAAGCTATATCATGAAATGTAAAGCTCAACAGTTTACATTTTGTATTTCTTCCTTACAGATTCAACAGGTGGTTGTTTACATTGGATTCAAGGATAAAATGTAGTTGTAGCGCGATCCCGATTAGTTCTCGATGTAACATACCGACATATACATGTGTAAATGGTTAAGAAGTGACTTTTCCTGTCTATGAAAATTGAAAATTCTTTTTTAGAATCCGTTGAAAGGCACACGCAAATAAAACTTGGGTTTCCTAAAGAATCTTATATATTCCCTTACATTTTTAATGTAAAATACGAATAATTTCATTTACGATGTTTTCGGATTTGGATTTGTTTTAAATGTTAAAACAATAAATAAAATAAATAATAATGATAATGATTATTATATTTACAACAAATCATAACGTTTGGACTCCTTAATTAACAAGCTATATACCTGGATACCCCAAAATAGAAACAAACTCAGCCGGTATATCTAGACATGACTCCAGCTATGAAATGGGAACGGGATGTTATCACAGTTTGGTAGAAAATTTGCCCTTAAACAAGGCGCAAAATGTCTTTTATGATTAAATTTTCCCAACTTATTTGAAGTACAGTCCTGGAGGTCCATATTCTGGCTCCGCTTAGGAGTGAATATAACCAGGGTCCGGCGCCAAAAACTGAGAATATACTCGAGTCTTAATTTCATATTTTTCTGTTCATCAATGAATCAATAACTGGGATTTGGATTTTATTTAGTTCTATTCTATTGATAAATAGAATTAAACCATTCTGCATGATGATTTATTTGGACGTTTGATAATAGAATAAATTAAGATGAATATTTGACTGAAGTATATTCTCAGTTTATGGTGCCGGACCTAGATTTCTCCAGGATCCTCTTAAAAGTGATTATAACAAGATCTCTTCTGGATTCGCTTAGCAGTGATTATAACCACATCCGTTCTGGATCCACTTAGGGGTGATTATAACCAGATCTTTTCTGGTTCCGCTTAGGAGTGATTACAACCAGATCTTTTCTGGATCCGCTTGGAAGTAATTATAACCAGATCCATTCTGGGTCTGCTCAAAAGTGATTATACCCAGATGCCCTCTGGATCCGCTTAGGCTTAGATCCAGTTAGGAGTGATTATAACCAGATTCCTTCTGGATCCGCTTTCTGGATCCACTTTACCAGATCCCCTCTGGATCCATTTAAAAGTGAATACAACTAGATATATTAGGCACCCATATAATTAAACTCCAGAATTGTATTTATGCATTTAGATACTTCCGACTTTTTGTACGTTCATGGAATACTAGCACTGCCTTTGCCAGGCCCTTGATCTCGAGACCGAAAGCGCGGCGGACGTGTGGTTACATGTATCAGTTAGCACTTACATTTGTCGACCTTGGACACTTTCCATTAAAAGTAATTTCATATTGTGATGACGTCATCTGATGTCCGACAAATGACGCATTGGTTTATGATGTCATGAATAAAACAATAGAAAACCTCTGAATGCCACTTTGTTTTACGAATCACGGAAAGGTAAATTTTGCACTAGTTTTCACATTTATACATGTAAATTACCAAATGTTGCGATACAGAAATGGTCCACAGGAAAGATTGCATTTGTTCATTATTCACTAAAGATATTGAAAATCGTCTTCTGAGAGTTTTTTGTTTGTTTTGTTTTTTTTTGCAAAGCAGTAGTACTCTGCCAAACCGTCTGTCGTTTACAAATTGATTAAATTTTGCATGTCTTGGTGAATCAAAAAGCTTTAGGAACAAACATATTAATAAGGGTCATAACATGACATAGCACGAAAGTCATTTTTCAAGAATGAAAAAGATACAAGGAAACTGGTTTTTTTTTTTAAAATGCTCAAAAAGTTCAAATTATAAATGTTTGAAGGATCTTGTCACAACGAGTAAGTATGTAACTAGAATAAGATAAGATAAAAAAGAGAGAGAGAGGAGAGAGAGATAGAAAGAGAGAGGGGGAGGAATTATTAATGGGTGATCAGACAAGAAAACTCTTACCGTTCCAAAATTTATCACGGAGCATAGAAAGTTGGGACTGAATACATCCTTAACACAAAGCATTAACATATGCTAGTGAAATCTTGCAAGTTTATAAACATTTAGGTATTTTGAGTTGTAGTTGCTGATTGACCTTGACATTTGATAAAAATATCCCAGAGTACCCTTTTTCTGCAAGTCATATCCCAAGACAATAAACATATGTATGGAGTATCATCATTACCAAGATTCACTAGAAAACAGCTCTTTTCGGTATTTTAAGTTCTATTTATCGAGTTACCTTGACTTCTAAGAAACGATCTTCATGACTTTCTTCTGAAAGCTCATATTCTGAGTGACATTTGTGCAAAGTATGATCAAATTCTGAAGAACAGTGTAGAAGATGCGAGTTCAGACAAACGGACAAAGGTCAGACGTGACAGTAACTATATGCTCCCCGGAGTTCTTTTACGGGGAGAATAAAAAGAACCTGATAGTGTATGAACGATGACACAGAAAGCAATAACGAAGCCGGGTAGAGAGACAAGGAATATCATTTAATAACAAATTAAATGCAATATCAGAGACATACATACTTTAAGTATCTATGTCTCTGGCAATATTGACCGCAAGAACCATCATTATCGCAAAAAGATACTTTCTTCTCAATCCCGTTTTCTTGTCATCATACCACTCATGTTCTGTCTCGTCATTCCTGCTTTAGGCAATTTGAATTCAATAAAACACTTTGCCAATGGGAGGAAAAATGATGGATACAATTTGCAATTTCATAGAGAATTGTCTAAATTACAAATTTAGGGGTAAATTTTTTATCGTCGCCTGGAGGGGTTTGCCTCTCCCTCTTTGCACCCCTGAATCTGCCACTGAACAAAACGCAAATCACAAAATGTAAAGCATCAGTGCGGACTGCAAAGAAAAGTAACTCTTGTAGAAATGATACTTCTTACAATATTAAGTTGTTATTTCCTCCCTTGGTGTACATAGCTAGACAGTAACGTACAATTACCATATAAAGAATGCACTGAACACTGAAATCTTAAGAAAACAAGAGGAGAATTTCTTCTGATGCAGTTTAATTGCTTTATGGCGGGTAGACAACAGATATATAGGAAGCATTGCGGTGAATGCTGGGTAATTTTTGTAATTATTAAATATGACATACAAAATATATCAACAATTAATGTGCATGCAGTTCACATGATTTTCTATCACAATGAAGTACATGAAAACAGGCAATTAATGAACGCAATTATAAATATCTGTATAATAAAGAAGTTTACATAGTTCTCAATAAAAAAAAAGGGGGGGGGGGCAATACCATGACATCTATCTCTATTAAATATACAATTTGTACAGGCATGAAATGTTCCCTAGAAATGACATCTGATTAGTTTGAAAGAATAAATGAAGGTACTTTTAGAAAATGATGCACACTACTGGCCGCAGCTGGTAAATATAGAATTGCAAATCTCATGTCAAACTGAGTTATTAGAGAACAAAGAACCATAACTGATGATCGGGAATGAAATTTCCACTTAAAGTGTTAGCATCACTTCATGAGGGGTAAAATTTTGCGAGAAGAACATCATTTACCAATCACTGTGATCAACATTCTGTTTTCTGCTGTAAACAACCAACAATTTCCTTGTGAAAAAATTACTTCTCCCCTTGATTTCTAGGTATCATTTTCCCGTACTGCTGGTAAAAATCAAATTATCCATTGATGACTCACTTTGATCCTAATCAAAACCTACCCATTCCTAAAGGAGACACAAAAAACTTTCAGGTACTTTCACATTACCCGTGGAAATGGGATATTTAAGAAAATTATGTTAAGATAAACTATACTATTGAACATAATTCTGGCTCAGTTTAAAAAAAAAAGTCCAAAAGCTTTAACCACTATTTGCATTCATGGTCAAGATAAATGCTGATTACCATAGATCATTTTCATTTTCATAAATGTCATTTCTGGTGTGTAGACGTCAGGTAAGCATACGTGGAATGACAGAACCATATGCATTAGCAAAAATATTTGTGCACTTAGTCTTTCAGTAAATTTTCTATATACTTTCAAAATTTTAAACTAGGAATAGATTTTATAACAATCAAATGAAGCACTGAATATGAGTATGAAAATATACACAACCTGAAAATCATTTCAGCTTTACAGCCTCTACTGTACAACAACTTTATAAATCAAATGAACGAAGACAATAAGACAAAAGTAATTATAGCGATGAACATGAGGAAACGCCTTAAAAAAATAGATATTAACAAATCTACATGCATGCGATCACAGGTGTGAATGACAAAGTTATAACTTAATATACAGTAACAGAGAAATATAACAAAATCATCCATGACAATAATGTGACGATGAGATACAAAAATTAATAAAGAATTGAATCTGGGCATAAAGAATCAGGCTTCCCTCTTTGTGTAAGATCAAGAATTCTGAAAACTTGTATCTCCATTCTATAACAGATGTGACTTTACTGATTCACATTCAAGAAAAATTAGAAAACTGGGATGCTTACTGTGCGTTCCTTGTTATTTATTTCATTTATGAAACAACAAATTTAAATTATTTAAATTTATTTACATGTGGATATTTAATAGGTAGTGTATATGACAATAATTTTTATGAAAATATTTTAACAACTGGAAGATGCTAATCACAAAAGTGACATGAAAGAAAACTGAAAAATCAACGGAGTATACTACATGTCGAATGTCGTAAAAATCATATACAATTAAAATGAAAAATAAAATATCATTATCTTCTGACAATCATAATACAACATACCATATAATGATACAATATCATAATGACGGTACTAGTGATCCTAAAATCATGCATAGAATAATATGATAAAGAAAGCACTGAAAAATCAACAGCAAATTAAATGCTTTGGCTGAACTGAGATTCAATGATATAAACTGTACAGCTTAATATAGGATTATACCCTTATACATTGTCTTATGCTACATGTACTGGTATCACAATTAATGTATGCCCTTAATGACTATATGCATCCCTACATATAAACATGTCAGCCCTAGACGACGCTCAGCTTTTCTAAGTATTATATTTTGTCAGCACTTGCTGATGCTCAGTTTTTCTACATATTATATTTTGTGATGAAAAAGTAAAAGACTTGAACATAAGAGATAAATCTTGTATACTTCTTAAAGCCACATTTAGCAAATTTGAACCAAATCAATATTTCAGTACAAAAAGTTGAAAAAAAGCTTACGTCTAAATAAGCTTTAATGAAAGAGCACTATACCTTGGCAAGAGTTATGAATACAAGCACGAGAGAATTCAGTACTGTATACAAGCCATATGTAGAATATTTATCTCCAACAATTATAAATATACAGTTAAAGTTGTAGGTTTTTTTTTCTCTAAAGGCTATGACCTCTGTGCTGAAGCTAAACGTCTTGTGATCTCAATAAATGGTGTAAGCATGTCGTATATAAAGTCTCTGCTTATTTTAAATATTTTGGTCAAAGTTACTCTTGCAGACAGACAAAGAAACTAAAGCAACATGTCTCCTGTTTCTGATAGCTTTGAGATAAAATCTGCAAATTATTGCAAATTCATGTTTTTCATACTTCTAAAACAACAAATTACCGAAGTAAACTTCAAATGTCTGAATATGTAATACTTTACAGAATTTCCTCTCTTGAAGAATCATGGATCATATGAAAGCTCCATTCAACACAGGAAAATTTAAATAAAATTCAGACGATAGTTCAGATCTGAATACAATCAAGGTTTTGAAAAACAATGCTGGCCTAGCAGGAACTGTGTATTCTACATAGTTTAAACACAGCTTTTAATATTTTATATATAAATGGTAGACAGTTCTAGATGGCATGTATACAATATTTTCTGTCGTCATGGTAATGCTGAGTGCAGTGTGTTTTAACTCAATACAGCGTTTTTTCACAGCCTTAGGTCTGCCATGCAACAAGGCCCCTGTACATAAGGATGCGCTTCTCAACAGTTTCAGTATAGAAGTATGCGTTTCTCGACAGCTTTACGACAAATGGGACACTCTGCCATGCGATCTCCACACATCTGACATGTTCCATGCCCACATAGGAAAATCATGTTCTTGAGTCTGTCCATACATACAGGACAGCTTGTCTGAAATAAATAAACAAATAATATGCATTCAATACAGGAATGATAGAGCATGCTACTTGACCTGTTAAATCCTTAACGTTGATAAAAATAATAAAACGGTAGTTGACATTTTTATCTGCTTTGTTTCTATGAGGGTTTGAAGGCTGCTTTAAATGCGATTGGTAAAGTGCTGTTTATTTGTTAGCTTCATAAAATCTTGAAAAATTAAATTACATATTGTTTGCACCGAGTTACTATATATGAATTATGCATTATTAGGATTATAAAATATCTTGAGGGTATGGTAATAATGAAACCATGATAGGACACAATGATGATAGCTCCCATAAAGGAGTGACAAGACTATAGACAACAGACAAATTGACTCCTAAGTACTAAATATCATTGCATTTAGCAGTGCTCACACTGAAAGGAACTTATTTCCTACATGTACATGACTGCAACCCCACACTCCTTTCTGTACTACCTAGATTCAAATAACGGTTGTCTTTCTTGCCATCCACCTGAGAGAGTCTACCATTTTTTTTTAGATAAACTAAATCAATCAAGAAAAATTTACTAAATTTTTTATTTGGCTATGGCACAAAACAGAAAGAAAGCAGACTCAGCTCAGTATTATATCTGGTGATGTTATATGGTCCATAGGAAGACCTTCAAGTCTCGGGTTCTTGTCCTAGTATACATCTTAAAATCTTGCCTTAGAAGTATCACAATGCACAGGGATAACTTTGTTGTATATCCGTCCAACTGTCACACCTCTGCTGTAATGTTTTTTGCAGGCAATACATATTTATATGCTCCTTGGAATTATTTGACTTCCTTACTCTACCTCATGCCAAGATATTATCCTGCATATGATGACAACATCTGCCTTGTAGGCACAAGAATTTTGACAACAACCAGACTGAAGAAGGAGTAATCTTTAACATGCCAACATATACTGTGACACAGGGCCTTGGTTCTCACCATCTCATCCAAAAGACAGAACACTGAGGTGCTGCTGGCAAGGTTCGAACCAGGATTATCTTGGCCCAAAAGCCAAGCACACTACTAAATAAACTACATCAGCTCATGTGCTACTTGGAATATTTAGCACTAAGTAAAATACTTTCTGGTTTACACATATATCCAGATATTCCTTTCTGTTTTTTTATGGATACAGTTTAGCCCATACTTTAGACTGACCTGGTCTTTGATGTCCTGGAGCTGTTGCTGTAATTTCTGTATATCTTTAGTTACATCACGCGACCCGTTATTCATCACACCTGGTGGCTGGGGAGCTGGGGGTGCTAAAAGTAGAAACAAAAGCTATAACCAGCTTATAAAAACCTTCCCTGAAGGAAATCAAAGTCATGATAGGACTATTAATGTCACACTACCCTTCCCACTATTATGAATCTCAAATGATTGGGACATAATGATACATTAGAAAATTCCTATATGCACTATGAACAATAAAAATTTTGCACAAAACCTAAGTTTATTATTATGGTACACCAAGATTACTTCGCCCACATGTTGGTGCTTAGTGGTGAGCATCAGAAGAACACCATGAAAAAGTCACTGATATCAGTAGATGTTATGCCAATCCTTCCCACTTCCTTGACATGGGATGGAATCTACATTTGACAGAGGTGAAATGCTACTGTGCTGACATAGGATCGAATCAACGCTTGACAGAGGTGAAAAACTTCCTCAAGTTTAAACTCAGTAAATAAGGTAACTTGACCGTTGAGGCCATTCATAATAGCAGTAAACAAAAGCAATGTCTAACACTGCATAATACGCCGGTCACTTAAATTGAAGTCGGAAACAAAACATTGTGACCTTGACTTTGAAAATATGACCTTGTTTCAATGTCATGATACACCCTTGGGTCCTGTGCAACAATTCTGTGAAGTACTATTCAAATCTATGAATGGGGTAAAAAGTTATGGTTTGGACAATCTATAGCTGACAGAAGTGGTACATTGTACGGACAACACCATAACATAATACGCCCCTTCTAAAGATGGGTGTATGAAAATATTATCAATCATTAAACAATGAGGAATTTAATCATACATAATAATTCTGAAAAGAGTGATATACTGTACGTGTACATATATTAGCCAATCTTATTAAAACGCGACTTGTATTTCGCTCCTCTATGATCCTCTCCATGTACAAGATCTTACAACTGCCGATTCGAGGTCATCTCAGGATGACCTTTCAGAACAGCCAATAAGAATTGGAGTTAGAGATCTTTCGGTGTTATATTACATACAAACAATACCGAAAGATCTCTAACTCAAATTCTGATTGGCTGTTCTGAAAGGTCATCCTGAGATGACCTCGAATCGGCAGTTGTAAGATCTTGTACATTGAGAGTAGCGTAGAGGAACGAAGTACAAGTCGCCTTTCAATAAGATTGATATATTAGCGCAATCAATTTTTAGCGCAAAAAGCTCGAAAGAGGGGTCGGCAGTATTTTAGTGTAGTCATGAATTAGCGCATTTGTCATGTTCGATTAGCGCAATTTATCCATTAAATCAGCACATTCAAAACAGTTTTTGGGTAAAAAATAGTGGGTTTAAGTATCTTACTTACGAAGAATTGAAATATATGCCACACGTGCGACTATCGAATCGGCTGGTATGACACGTTTGCCATTGGACATAATTAACGAGTACATGTACCTGGAGTTGTTAAACCGTTGATTGGCTTGGATGACAAGCGTCGGGTCAATTACCTTACTCACAGTATATGCAGTGAATCAAATACAACCTCATTTCATTCATGTTTATCCAATAACCTACCATATCATTGAAAGCAAAACACCTAGTTATAATGATGTAATAATTTCTTTTTAAAGAAAGACATATAGAAAACAAAATGCCATTCTTATGTTTTACGGACGAAGCCATTGTTTTCATAAGTTGATATGAGATAAATTACTTGTATCATTGACCGCTCTTTGCCTATAATTACGTAAAAGACAGTATTGCAGAAGCGATATGCATAGCGGGGGATTAATTCCTAAACTTCAAACCACGTTTTTACAAATCTTGCGTTGGTTTTGTGATAATCATATCGACAGTGTCCGGTAATGCAAACATCTTTAATCGATCGTTACTTGTGTCCTCTTTATGTTTTATCAAAATAATGATGAATTTGTTCCTGATAGTTATTTGATAGACATATCTATAGAGTTGAAACTGAAGTGCCCATTTAATTCTATCATATCATGTACTTTATATTAGCGTAGTCATGAATTAGCGCACTTTGGACAACGCTAATTGCGCTAAAATATGAATCTCGCTAAAATAAGTACACATACAGTAATTTCAGGTACATGTAGGTGGTCACATGACTGTTCAATATTTAAGGATATGACTTACGAGTTCCACCACAGCAAACGATGAAGGGAACAGTTTTCTCTATAGATGATCTACACTGCACACATTTTTTCATCAGAGCTCCGCAACCTAAGGTGAACAAAAATCAACATCTCTATGATTGAATGTTATTGTTTCTGCAAATGGTGTTATAAGTTCTGGCACCTAAGTGAAAGTTCTAACTTCTTCTGAACTATTAACTATTAATCATGAAAAAGTTTCCTTAATTCATGTAATATTGGGACCTGTTTGATTCTTGCTGTATATTACATCTGGATATATGTCACCTGTATGGCAATGGTATCTGTGTGGTGCATTGCACAGAAATTTAGACCTACACAAGAGACACAGATGAAGCATAGAGGGATTTTCTTTTGTAATCTGTGATAGATGAGTTAGTTAATAAGGTTCCTTAGTGACAATACAATACACAAGATCGTGAGTATTTGATTGACTGTTTTGACTTGTGCTTTTATACACACCATTCCTTTGTTCTCAGGTGGGGCAGAAAATCTGCCCAAATTCAGAACAATCCATTTGAAAGGTAACTAAAATTCAAAATGGTAACGGACCAAGTGTTTCTAATATTGCGTATTGAACATGTTTAACGTTGAACAAGAGAATGGAAGTAAAAGGAAGTAAAAGTCTGAGGGAAATAAAAATATGATAAATTTTACACATTACTTGACAATAGGATCTGTCACAGTCACAGACACACTTGTGCCAATAAGGCAGAAGCGGTGGAAAACTTACCATCGCAAGCACACATGTGACCACAGGGTAAAAACAAGGTAGATGCCTTCTTATCTGAGCATACCACACATTCTTCAATCTGTAATAGGAGATAAAGGATATACACAACTGTGCTATGACATAGATCAAACTAACAAGTAAAAAAGAATTTTTTATTGCAACTTTTACAGAAAACGTTTCTGTTCTAATAAAAAGAAATTACTGAGGAATCATATTTTTCATCTTTTATCTTGATCGAGTTTTCTTTGATCTGAAATTATTGGATACACTGAAAGTACACTGACCTTTGACCTTGACTGTACTTGTTCCTTACACATCAGACACTTCTTGACCCTTGGGGAGCACAAAGAACATGTAGCAATATGTCCGCAGGGACCAAACAGAGTATCTCTCTTTAAGTCGGAGCACACCATACACTCCTCCAGAGATTCCTGGTCGTTCCTCAGAATCACCGTATTTGATGCCCCACTGGTAAGAATGTAACATACATACCATTAAATCAATATGTAAAAAGGGAAATGTTATTACAATTAAGACTGCCCAAGTTACATCCTGAAATGAATGACTCTGATGAAAAATATCACGTTCTATTCATCCACAAATGCTTCATTTAGATTTATTGCATATATACAAATAACTCAAAACTCACAAGCTTGCATACTACTAAGACTTTCAACTGTTAGCACACTGTTTCATTATGACGTCATAAATAAATGGCCCCTCAAATATTAATTTAATTCCTTGAACTACGGAGCTGTAACATTGGATGGCAAAATCATTAACGGCCCCTCCAAATGGATCAGAATGACATCAACTTTCATTATGATGTCGAAATGACGTCAACTTTCATTATGATGTAATGAATTTGGAGGAAACGTTTGCCATCCAATGTTAAAGCTCCGCAGTTAAAGGAAAGAGGTCTATTGTGACAGCAGAGTGAAACTAATGTGATGGGTGTGATTAAAACAGGATCTGGCATTCCCTAAATTGTGGTTGAATTGTTTACATCTTAATGGAACCATTTATTACATCATCTTATCTTCCAGTAAAAGAAATTTAAAGGCTGGCATTACCTATGTCTCTCTTTATGACATTTGGCCAGTGCTTTACACAGATTGGGATCCGGACAAAGGTCGAGGGGACTCTGGCCTTTCTTGTTTTTGAGACTAAGGTCTGCTCCATTTGCAGCCAAGAAACAAGCTATAGAGGCACTGGACTTTTTATCAGCTCCTGGTGTCCCGAGTCCCATCAGCAACTAAAATAAAGTAAACATACACTACTTTAGCTTATACGTTTTCGAAGTATTGATACAAGAACAAGAACTCTACAACTACAAAGAGTTATGTGTTTGTTTTTCTGTTGTCATACCAAAAACTATTTCTCTTATGGTGTGTGCCTGATGAAATATACGAAATTTTCTACCTAAGAAAGGGACTCACCCAAAGTAGTGAGGAATACTTTACTTGTTATTTTCTATCATGATGTAAGACCTCAGTTTCCTTGTCTAATCTGAGAAGCAGGACACCAACAATTCACTATTTGGGCTTGAACCCAGAACCTCTCGGCCCTAAAGGCCAAGGATGCTACTACATGTAACTGAACTACGCTAACTCTAACTATCAAATGTGGTATATATAGATCTATTATATACATGCTATATATACACTTATAATCACCTTGTACATAATACATACACAAGTAATTACATGTACAAAGTTTAAAGTATAGTTTTCAACTTCTCCAAGCAATGAAGGTTCTTTCAATTTTTCTTTCCTTTGTTTTGTGTTTGTTTTTTGGGGTTTTTTTTAGCACATGAGTTGAACTCACCCTGGAGAGAATACAAGACAATTGCTGGTCAATTTCCCAGTTAAAGCTTGCTGAGAAGTATATATCCAGGATATACACAACTGGGCAGACAAAGCAATGTGAATAAATAGCCTATTCTGACGAAATATCCCAGGGCCATGGTAAAGATGGAACCTGTGATCACTGATTCCTCCTACCGTTACTGAGCACTTCCTCATATTTAAGTACATGTATATGAGTTGAATTCTCTGTTATGCTTGTAAGATAGATTTAAGTAAGTACAGTGCTATGAACCCTGACCTTGCCCACATCCTGCATATCCTGTAATTGTCGTAGCTGAGAAAGTGTATGATGCCTTAATGCCTCATGAAGAGGAGTGTCGCCATCTTTATCTGGGATGTTCAGATTGCAACCCTCTCTTACCAACAACTGTTAAAAGAAAGAATTTGAGTTAGGCAAACATTCTGAATTAGTATCATCTCATCCTGATTCTCTATTTGAATGAGTATGTCCCCCTCCTAAGTATGTATATATTAAGCATTTCACTTAAAAATAAGGTTTTTTTCAGAAATGCTTTCATTCTGTGTGTCGCTCATAACTGTACTAGGTATTTACTGTAATTTCCATGGTGATGTCTACTATTTATAAGTTGGCATCATTTGTATGTCCCTAAAACTCTTAATCTTATTTCATCTTGCTATTACCTGGCTATTGTGTATTCACTCGGACTATTTGAGAGTGTTGTTTACAGTTGGTGCTTTGTATGTCCACAGAAACTTTACTGCATTGTGTATTTAACCAAACTATTTCAGTGTGCGGTTGATTGCTAGTATCATGTGGCATTCAGTATATTCCCAGTAACCATGGTTATTGTACCATGTATTTATGATACCCGACTTTTAAAAATTTTCTGTCTCTCCATTAATAAAAACTGAGGGAATTCAGATTCATGTTTTGTATGTTCCTAGCTAGTGTATTATGTACTTTTCCTGTTTATTCTAAGTAGTAGTTCACTGTTTGAATGTTGGCATTTTGTATGTTCCTAGCAACCGCTTTGTGCATTTACACAAGACAATGAACTTCTTGAGTGTGCTGAGTAAATCTTGCATATTTTGTATGTTCCTAGCAACCTCTTTGTGCATTTACAAAGACAATGAACTTCTTGAGTGTGCTGAGTAAATCTTGCATATTGGCATTTGATATGTCCTATATTATTTTATATGGACCCCAAATGAGTTAGATATTACCCTCTTGTATGCTGGTATTTTGTATGTCCCTAACTATTTTGTATTTACTTCATGTGAGTGTGCTGGTTTTACTGTTTATATGATTGTATTCTGCATGTCCCTAATTATCTTTGGTCTGTATAGTTGGTTGATATGGCGTTTAAAGTCGCTTTCAACAATTTTTCAGTTATATCGCAACATGGAAGCCGGAGGTAACCAACCTCTTAAACATGGTGGTGCACCCCAGGACTCGAACCCGGATCTTCGTTGCCGCATGCCATTCGCTTAACGACTACACCAAGCCTACTCCTCCATAGTTATCTGTGTATGTACCCTATGTGAATGAGCTGTTAATAAGTTGTATGTTCATATTTTGTATGTCATGAATATTGTGTATTTACCCTGACTATTTGAGTGTGCTGTCTTTCTACTGCTAGATGTAAAGCTGTTTGTAAGTTGACATTCTGTATGTCCATGTTGGCCTTTCCATAGTTGACTAGAAGTTCTGCCACCTCTACATGGTTGTTGAGAGCGGCCAAGTGGAGAGCTGTGTAGCCATCATCTTTCTTCTCATCAACAATCCAATGTCGAGGAATTTTAGACAACAAAATCTTCATAGCACTGTGAAAGCAAAAAATAATCTTGTGGTAAGTTTAAAAGCAAAATAATAGAGACGAAAGAGTGAATCAAGCATCCATACTTAAAGAATCTAAATCTTATATTTACAGCATGACTTTTGTTTGTTAAAGCCACACCAGAATTATTTCACCTTTATGATGGCAGTCAAAGTTAAATGATGGAAGAGACCCAAGTTCCCACAGGAATTGCCACTACCAGGAATATTTTGCCTATATGATGGCAGCCAATGTTAAGTGGCGCAGGGAACCTGAGTTCCCACAGTAACTGCCATTACCATGATTATTTCACCTTTATGATAGCAGCCAATGTTAAACGTGAAAGAGACTCGAGTTCCCCTAGGAACTGCCATTACCAGGAATATTTTGCCTATATAATAGCAGCCAAAGTTAAGTAGTGGAAGAGACCCCAGTTCTCATAGACTTGCCATTGCCAGGATTATTTTGCCTATAAAATGGCAGGCACTGCTAAGTGGCGAAGTGACAAGAGTTGAGTTCCCACAGGAATTGCCACTACCAGAATTTGAAATCAGACCTGGCAAGAATAAGTAAATCACTTGACTACAAAGGGACAGGTTGGCTCAGTGGCATTGCATTGAGGACCAAGGTTTGATTCCACATAATCACCTTGGATTTTCCTATGGTGACCTCATTACTTGTTCTTTGGATAAGACAGTATAAACTGAGGCCCTCTGTAGGGTATTAAATATAAGGTATAACATAAGACAAAAGCACCTTGTGTGTGTCGCCACCATATAAGTGCAATGATTCCGGAGTGGTATACAACAATAACAAAATGACCAAAGAACTACAGTGATTAAATTTGGGTTTGATTACAACCTCTGCGCACTCTAAATGTGTCAGCACCATGTATTTTTACACACTTGCAATCATGCAGGATACCAATTAAAAACTTTTAAAGTGGAAAGAATATCGTTTCATAATTAGTCTGCGATCATTTTTAGGGTATATTATTATTTTAAAAAAGAACATCCTGATTTTAATCTTTATGAAAGCTCTTGAATCATGTAATTATTTGTTTTCTAAGCCCTAACAGAGTGAAGAAACTTTTGAAGTTAATTGTTGAATAAATAATCACGTCAGATTTTGTCTCCATAAACATGTAATATGTCGATTACATTTCCTGGATATCTCCTTGCATAGTTTCAAACGGAACCAAAATATTGTAAGTATTTTAGACAAGATAACTAAGAACATCATGAAGCCCTTGAAATGATGTAGAATTAGCAAGTAATTGGGGTAATTGTCAAATAATGTTACCTTTGTAAGGTAAGAACACTAATAAAATTATTTTGCATATTTCTTTTTGAAGTATTTGAAGAACTTTCTGAGTGAAGAATAAGAAAGTCTGTAATCATAATTGCTAAAATTCTCAAATGGATTTGGGGGCGGATGTTTTGTTTTGTTTTTTTTTTTTTAAATCAAATCGATTTTTTTTATATATAAAAGAACAAGTTGAATTTATAATACCAATGTCTTTCTCTTCGTATTTTTGATACAGAATTAAAGAATCCCATGCAAAAAGTAAAAGCAATATATACTGTGCAATTCCCCTTAACTCCACATGACTTTGATGTTTATTTTTGTTACTTAATGAAGAATGTTGGTATGTTCGTGTCAACCATGTGAATTGGGGTTGCAAAATCTTCGAAATCACATTGAGAATATCACTAGTAACACTAAAGTGGAAAACAGATGCTCGTATGCAATAAATGAGAGAAGGATTAAGAGCATTGATAACTTATGATATAATTCAGAATGCTCATGTATGGAAGACTGAATTGGATCCGATCGTCGATTACAAAAGTATCCCGTATGTACTTTAAACATCATTTACATTTCTAAACTCATAACAAGATGAAAAAAAAGAACACGACATACATCGAGATTCTGGAAATATTTCTGATTCATGGAGGAAAACAGCAATTTTGCAATTTCGCTGTTTTTCATCTACAGATTTTGAGATATATTATCATTCCCCTACTTGAGCCCCTTTGGGATAATTTCCCCCCAACTCTAAAGTCCATGAATTAGAGCTTAGTGCTTGATCTGAAAGCCGAGATCAGATTACCCTCAACTATTTCTTATCACTTTCTCAGCATCAAACCTCCAACCATGGCAAGTCATTTACATTAGCAGTAACCTGGAACACTTCTGGTGCTTCCTTTAGCTTCTGTACTGACTGATGTCAGACGGGCACTCAGCCGCGGAACCATTAGATGTTAAACATTTACAGTAGACAGATGGCAGATGGTCATGCAGCCGCAGAGTTAAGAAGATGAACCGGACAAGGGGGTGGGGGTGCAAATAATAAGTTGATTACGGATGCAGACGATTATGCTGTTGTAGAGATTCGGGGAGGTGTAAATATTCAACAATATAATAAAAGGACACAGCAGCGAAATCAGTTGGACTTCAAACATCTACTTTACGCAGTATATATCGAACGAGTACCGAAAACAAGAGGGCAGCTGCTGAACAAGACCAATGTAAAAAAAAAAATATCTCTGTCAATGTCAGAAAGAAAATTAACCGCTGATCCAATCAAAGTACGCTGACTTATCAATTGATGAGAACATGAATTTGTAGTTTACATGTATTAGAAGATAGTACGGAACAAGAAGCAGGAGATATCCAGCTCTACTCTAAACTTTAATTTTGAAGGGACCTTATCAGATGGCACAACAGCCGCGAAATAAGTTGCAGGTTTGAAGACGACGGAAAGCTTTTCCATGCCAGCTTACTTCTTAAGATCTAATTTAATCCTACTCAAGCATGGAGTTTCTATTTGGCTTTATAAACAATCCACGTGCAGGACTACAGAAAGAAAGAACCCACATGATGCAACCCCCCCCCCCCCCAAAAAAAAGAAGAAAAAAACCCCATCACAGTACGTAAAGTGTAGAATGGGTTGGGAGTATGGGTGCATTGCATTCTTTCAGTAGACATCTCCGATCAGATGTTCACAAGAAGTTCTAGCTATTATACTTCTTAGTTTAAGTGCAAATCCACCATAAACCATGAACATTATACTCGTTAATGGTAGCAAAAGGTAGACGAACTCTACTTCGTTCACTTTACAACCACGGTATGGGACGGTGAAAGTAAATATGCTTGCCAAGATGTTGATTACGTGATTAATAATTAAACTCCCTTTTGATCATTTTGCGAAATAACAGCTTTTCAATAATTTTTGTGAAAATTTACTACATATCAACAAAATGATAAAATAAATACCAGGGACAAATAAATAAATAAATATATAAATAAATAGATAAATATTCCATAGAGGTTTTTTTTTACTTATGGGGAACATTTCGATGATTGTATTAATATGGTTGTAACATCAGTCTGGTGCATAGCTTAGGAAAGTTTTATTTATGCGACGGATCAACCTAAAGCAGTGAGAGATTTTTTTACTGTGGCATGGGACCTCAGTTGTTTATGTCTCATCCAATGGACAAAGTGGGCGGCAGAGAATGGTAGATCACATTGTAAAGTCTAAACCGGAATCGACCCTGGGTTGTCAGATTTGTAGTCCGACCCCGGCTTGTCAGATTTGTAGTCCCTTGGGGTACCTCTGGACCAATCTGCGACTTATGTAAATAAATAAATAAAGTAATTAATTAATGATGTTTCGATAGTATTTCTGGTTTATTTCGGTTCAGTCAGATACGGTAGAAGTATGATCGTTAATTACAATACAAAATATAGAGCACCTGTTGCTGGCGATCATCTACATAAACAACCTCGGTGGTAACTACGGAGATAGGTGGAAGTAGAGACAAGACATAAGCACACCTATTCATGATGGCATATATCTAGTCAAGTTCTTATGTATATATCACCTGGTCATAATATACATGAACAAATCACCTTAACTTTAGATTTAAAAAAAACCCCTGAGAATCTAGATATGTGTTTACATTCAATCATTCCAAACTGAAAGTTACGCAATGACAAACTACATGTATATACACATGTATATTGATATCGGTAAACACCTTGGTACGTGTTTAAATCAATTCGTTTTAATATTCATGAAATATACGTTTAAATCACCTCCTTAAAACAAAATATATGTAAAAATCACCTTGTAATCACAGATGATATATGTTTACGTATAAATCACCTTGTAATCACATGTATATATACGTAAAAATCACCTTGTAATCACATGTATATATGTATACGTATAAATCACCTTGTAATAACATATGTGTACGTATACATCACCTTGTAATCACATATATGTATACACACACACACACACACACACACACACACACACACATATATATATATATATATATATATATATATATATATATATATATATATATATATATATATATATGTATATATATATATATATATATTATGTATGTATTTCATATACTTTATTGCAGAAACAAATGTCTGGTGAAATCACATTCGAACAAGAAATTATTATATATGAATTAAGGTGTTTGGTTATTTAAAAAAAGTATGATTAGGAATTACTTCAATTGATACATACAGTGCTACATTTTTATATGCATAATTGCATCTATTTCGACTTAAAATTCATATAGATCTACATCCACTTCACACTTACAAACACAATGTACATATGCATGTTTATTCTAAAACACACAGCTTAACAATAGAAAGGAAATACTTAAGTTAAAGTACAATTTATTACATTGCGAAGAAGAAGAATGCGAGGGGGAAAAAGGGGGGGGGAGAGGTATTATGCCATCTGAGATATTCTGCCCTTCTTTTGTAATTAAAAGTATTATAATAGCTATTAATTATAATTTATAACTTTCAGAATTGAAATATAAACTGAGTGGTACTTACTGTTATACAGTAAAACACTAAAACCATGAATTATTATTTTATTAATGATTAATATTAATTGGTGAGAATACTGATATGTGTTTTATCCTGTAAATATATATATTATTGTTTTGTACTGCTTTGTTCGTATGTTATGTATATGTATATACTTGTAAATATGTTGTTATTTCTATATGCCGTATGGCATTTGAATAAATTGAATTGAAATTGGTAGAGCCAAGTTAGGTTGATTCCAGTGGTTTAAAACATAAATATGAAAGGGAGGAGATGAGGTTCCAAATCAAATGTTACAAACATACTTTAGATCTGACATTTGATACTGTATACCGAGAGAGTGAAATAATACCTGTAATGTATTTCAACTAAATTCAGGCCAAACACAGGGGCACGATCAAATGTAGCTCTTGCTTATGTAATTATTTAAACGATCCAACATCGCCACTGAAGAAATTGTTAGAAAATATCAAAAGATTTATTGAAGTACGATATTCCATTTCTTTTTATCGGTTAATAACAATTACACTTCAGATTATGGTATATGATAGTTTCTCGTTCGAACTAGAAAACATTATTATATATAAAATTATATATATATATATATATATATATATATATATATATATATATATATATATATATATATATATATATATATATATATATATATATATATAAAATATTGATAGATTTTTGTTCACATTCTTGACCGAACAATCTTAAAGTACACGAAAGAATTCTACTTTAATCAACAAGTCAAACTGAATATGCATATATCGTAATCAGAACCCCTTCTCTATAATCACGATTTAGATTCATATCACAAAATTAATTTGGAGAAATACCTGTCAATGTACATTGCATTTAGGAAATTTCATTTTATGTGGGGGAGTAAATGGATGTGTTGTTTACAATTTTTTATTTCAAAACTCTCAATTTCCAAAGTCATATATAAAAATATTAAATGAAACTTGAAATGTAAGTCTAATTTATACACTCAGAGAGACATCGGCAAGGATAAATATGGAACAAGATTAGACATACAGTAAGACGAGCACACGAGGAAGAATCACATAAAGGAATCTATTCCGGTTAATATGAAATTAATAATAAGAAAAATGTCTGATAATCAATAAATTCTAATCTGCTTCAAATTTATAGACTTATCATCGCTTCCACTCAGGCTTGTCTGATGGAATCGCTTATCAAGCGATACTGGTCCCATAACCCGTTGTAACACATGCATGTTCAAGATTTAATACTAACAAAATCTAAGGAGATGAGAGAACTAAAAAATTCCTGCTTAATTTGCGATAATCGGAAATAGAAGCGCTTATCTTATCTGCGAAAGATTATTGGATATGAAATATTTTTTCCGATAAATTCTGCACATGCGCGTTCGTGTCGAGGTGATAATTGATTACGGAATACTCCATGTGCCAATTTTAGGCACTACGACCCCCCTTCCCTTGTCCGTAACCTCAGCCACTTGTCTCTTACTACCTTCATTTTCATCAGCTTTGCTGTTGTGTTATACATGTACTGCAACGTTCATACTTATGTCAGAATATTTATCCATATTCTATTTTTATCTCCGACAAAACGTAAGCTATCCAATGCAATTCCGGACACCGTAATGCCCTGTAAATCGATCTTTTGTTCAAAGCAAGTCATACAAAGCGTACTTCTGAAATATTAAAAATCATGAAAAACATTATGTCCTTGAACAGAGAATGTTATTCCGTCTCCAAATTTTGTTTGAAATGCACATCATTTCAAAGCTGAACATCAGACGTTGCTAATTATAGAACAGCTTTATAAATTCCCGTTCAACAAGAAATGTGTTGCTATGGTAACCACCAGTGCCAAATGTAAAATCAGCTGTTGCAGTAGCTTTCCAAGTAATCGGCAATCTATCGATTTTTGAGGGGTGCCATGGCATGGAGTAACATTCCCTATAGAACGTATATGACATTTGAACAAATTTATCAATACGAAGATGTTTTGCTTAACACTGTGAACTATAGTTAATCTTCAGTCATATTAGCTTATGTACAGTCCAGCCGCTCCCTGGCCTTTCACTTAAACAAAACTACTGTTAAGCACTTCATAAATCTATAATTGCCACACAACGATGGTCTTTCTGTGACAAAAAGACGCAGTGAAGGCGTAAGGGCACTGTGTACACTAAACGCTGTATATTACCTCCACCAGGAGGATTCTGCAGACCACCCAGTCCTTGTGTGTGATGGGTGTGACAACGGGGTGGCTGGAGGAGGGGAGAGGATGTGACGTTTCGGTAAGTACCATGTCCTTCATGTATATCGTGTCGGTTTAAGGAGCCGTCGCGGTGAGCATCATTATCTATATTTACTGATTATAATGGGCATTTAAATGTATGATTTGTATGACAAAGCAACAGTAACGATCAATATGCGATCTCATCATGGCCACAGTGCGAAAAAGAAGGATTATAAAAAGAAAATTGAGGTCAAGGACCTTACAGCGACTGCCGTACACCCCCACGATCTATGGTACCTCCATAAAACACGAGGTTCTCGGGGGAGGGGGTATTAACACATATGGTATACCATTTCTATTTAATTCTTGGTGGGCGATACATTGTTATGCGTACCTATGTAATAACAGTAGTACGAGCTAGTACTTACTTTCGCGTTCTACATTCCTATTAAGCCCTCAGTAGTGTTTGCCTTCCGGTTTTACCACGGGGGTCTTTATCAAAAGTAATTATAACTAACATTATATATTAATAACAGGAACTTGTAACTAATATCCCCTTAATAAAGCAAAAAAGAAAAAAAAAGAAAGAAAAGTAACGAAGAATCATCACTCGAGTATCTGCTCTTTGGTGTGAATGTTTGTTAAAATTTTGAACCCATTGTCTCTTTTTTTTTTCTTTGGAAAAATTACCTTTGATGTTCCTTCCCTCTTTACTATACTATATGTTGATAAATATTATACAAGCATGTCAGACTGCATATATACATGTACTCCTGTGTTCTGTATCGTAGAGGTGTAAATATTCAGCTAAACACCATGCCGTGATAATGAGAAACCTCATTGTTTTTCCGCTTGCAGGAGATACGCTGGATAACACTGGGGGATTATGAATGTTTACAGATGTTCATTTGACCAGCTGGACATCGCTATGATGGTTTACACAGCGAGTATGGCGAGACAAATCCATGCTGTAGTCCCCCCCCCCCCCACTTTTATTTTCCCTTTCAACATGGTCCCGCGACTAACCGCAGCCAGTGAGTCATATACAACACACTATGCAAAACTGCGATCTTTGATACATACTCCCAAATTCCCACAGTACATTTTCTTCTCTTTTATTTGAATAATGAAGTGATAGACGTGATGATGGCCGAGTTGGCTAATTACTCTCGGGAGTCGAGAGTGAGTCGAGAGTTTGTCGCATTCCTTATACGCGTCCGAGTTATATACATTTCAAAGGTGGATTCAAAAGGGAGGCTAACAGGAAAAGGCACGCGTCCCGCTATCAGCGCTGATCCAAAATCTCATTCAAAAACTCCTATATTATAACCGCTTTTAGTTATAATCTGCAAAACATTCAACCCCGTCAAATGGAGGTAACGGATCCGCCACTGACATTTATAAATCGCAGTATATGAGAGTTTACCAGAATCTCAATCTCTTTTAAGTAATAATACAGATGACCAATCTTTATAATAACACAATATTAGCCAAGACTTCAGTGGCAGAGCGTTTTATTAGACAAAATGACATTCATTTGAAACATAGTATAACATATATTGACCATTGTCGGAGACCGAGAGTCTCCCAACCCCAACTTTAACCAATATCATGCACAGCTTTCAATCAGGGATATTGCACTTCCTTTTGCTATTTGTAGGGCTTAACAAATGAAATGTTAACAGGCAATTGATCGAACTCAAGAGAACATAGAAAATAGCCGGTCAGCCCATTTCGTTTCCAGTAGTGTGTTCTACTAAGAGGCTACTGTAATTATTCATCAGAACAAATTCGCGCTACCGATGGGTAAGTAAGATCAGCTAGATCTAATTCATTATGGTCTATTTATAGAGAGTTCAATGCATAATAGAAACAATTATAAACACATTACGTCTTTACGTAGTTTATAAACATGCATAGTGATTTTTCGTGAGTGAAACAGAACTAGTTCTCTCCCACAGATGATTTTGTACTGCTTCTTTCACATGCGACTTGTTGCAGGGAGAAGTACAGGGATGTGGATGATTTGGGAATCTTTCCAACAGATAGAAGCGTAAAAATTTGAGAACACCAGCGATATAATATATTTTGCCATCAGCAACAACCGATGCACTTCGTCCCCTTTGACGGTTCTCTCTCACTTCTATGTTAACCAACTGCACAGCGCCATTACCCCTGCAAGCTTCCCCCTGTAATTGATGTCTATTTTGTTCGGGGTAATGTGTACAAGGCAGCTGCATTCATGATTTTGCCAGAGATTATTTCATTTGAATTTCCGTCTCACACGGCATGTACATGTGTTTGAAAAAGAACACTGACGGTATACCAAGTATACAACACTGGAAACCCGTCCTGGAACGTTTTCAAAGAGATGCAAAAAAAAAAATCTGTTCGCAAACATGTGATGTGTTGTAATTTTGAATATGTGTTTGATAACTGTTTACTACATTCCTGATTTTAAAAATGTACCCCTTACTGCAGTGACAAGGTCCCATCGCATAACACTCGTACCGGTATGCACACAAACGAAAATGTACCCCGTACTGCAGTGACAAGGTCCAATCGCATAACACTCGTACCGGTATGCACACAAACGAAGATTGTGGATATTAAAACAGAGTCACCATGCCGATTAAACACATTATACTCGGCATCCTATAACTTATAGAGATCCGTTTTTAATTCAAATTACAACAAGCTTAACATATTACGTGTTATCATTATATTGAAAACGAGATCACGGTTATGTTCTGACCGACTATTTTCTCGGCATTTTTTTTAATCTGATAGTTAACTTGTACATTTATACGTTATAATAGGCAAAGGGGGTCCTGTACTATAAATATACGTAAATAAATAGCAACTGCATACGGTGTCCGCAATTCCTCCCCCGAAAAAGAGGATTTGAACGCACAAAATATGTCTTTGTTTGAAGCAATCCCCCTAAAAAAAGCCCAAATCCTTAAGAGACATACACTGTTTTGAAAGTAGCCTATATCTCTGCTTATATGTGTAAAACAAGAGACATAGGCCTCTTTTTGTGTCTCTAGCAAAACCAAACTGGAAATGTAATGCGTTTTCAATTGATTTCTGTTTCTCTCTTTCAAACTTTAAAATTTTGATCAAACTGATCAAAATTGGATAATATAGTACATGTTTTCGTGGACAGACGTTTAAATATACATGTATGTAATACAAATATAGTAAAAAATATTCCTCAAAAACAAACATACAAGGTCATGTCGGGAGAATTAGATGAAATGAACGTCTTATTATTACTAGCGACATTGTGACTATAAAACTCTCAGTAAATACGTATTAGTATCCAGATTAATTTTAAATACATGACTCAAGTAAAATGTTCCACGGAGAAGCCGTTGTATAATAAATAAAAGATACCCCTTTCACAAATTTTCGGCCACTTGGCCTTTATTAAGTGAAATAATCGATGTAAATTTCTAAGCTAAGTAAAATCAATGATCTTGTTACGTTATGCCTATGGTGGATTTACTTACAGTACTTGAGAGATCAACATTGATTATTTCACTTGACAAGTGGCCGAAAATTTGTGAGAAGAATATTTTTTATTCAATAATTTTATATTATATATATATAAATCAAGTACTTATAAACAAGTAAGTCCTTGTTTGTATATATATAAATATATATATATAAATATATATATATATATATATATATATATATATATATATATATATATATATATATATATATATATATATATCCTTAAGTCGTAGACAACTGTCAAATAGTGTATGATTCTGTCTTTGGTATGCTATATTGTAATGCTGCATAATACATCATAATAATATGATAAGGTAATATTATATGTATGTATAAATATATTTTTCACAACTATGCCTTTAAAGTGTCAATTTTCATATTTTGCAGAATTATAGATCAGCAGAATTAATTCCAATACCCGGTGGTGTCATCTGTTTCCGGTATGATATCAGAGTATTGGCTCCTGGTGTACACAGGAAGTGATTTAGTGGTGTAATCTACCCCGCGGTTGATCCCCTACAGGTATATACACAGGTGGTCACACCTCCTGGTGCGGTATCCATAGGATACCATGCGGGATATTTTCCCGGACTCTGATCCGTAATATCAATATTTACGTGCCATATTTTGTAGATAGTACGAAAAACAATTCTGTGTAATATTTCGGAAAATTACAATTTGACCAATGTATTCATAAAGACTAATTCATGATTTTCTTTTAATATACAAAACGATAAAATGCACGCGTCTGAACATATTTTCATAAGATTTCGTGTAAATTACCAATTCTTTAATAATAGAGTATGACTTTATTATCTACAAATATAAATTTTACATTAAAATATTTAGTATATTTCTGTACCTCACCTAAGGATATTACGTAAACCTACCCATTTCAAACACTATCCATTTTATACAAAATGATAGAATACAGTGTAACACTTTTAAAAAGAGACCATAAAATTCCGGAACACACTACTTGAAAATATTTATACATTTCATATAAATTACAGAATATATTTTTGTGGCACCCGAGAAAGAAATGAATAATCTTGCCAAAAACATTATCATATTATGCGGAAACTGTCTAAAAATAATAGTGTATTTTTATTACTTAACAAATGTTCTTATATAACATAAGATTTTTCGTATATTTTCACCGTAATTTGCGAGCTCCTTCGTGAATCATAGAAATGTTTCATCTGTACACCAGATGCTTATTACATGTACCTACCGGTACATAATTATGACGTTGGAAAATAATTTCATTCATGCTCAGTTTTCTAGGTTCAAAATACACATGTACAAAATTACTGTATAAATTCAGTCACGGGGTAAATTCCATTTCCGAATTTTCTTTGAAAATGAATAGTAATCTTGTTTATCTTAAGTATACATTAAAAATATGTTTATATACATTAGAATAAGCAGTAAATGAGATATGTGAATGTTGGATGAAGTTTATATGTTGCCCTGGATACTACACATGTATCTTAAACTTCAAATTCTCCTTACGCCGACCGGGAGCATCTGGACCCCCACAGGCTTTCAAACTCTTTTTTTTTCTAACAAGTTTTATACCTCAGAAGAAATTTTGGAATAATCCTTGTTGTTTGAAATATTACACAGATGGGTACAAGATGGGCAAAGTTAAACAAATTGAAAGGAGGTGCAGGATAAGGTGTTCTCTGATTGGTCAATCACCAGCCAGTACCATGCCGTGGCACAACTCAAATTGGGAAACTATCGGAGAGCCGATCTAAGACAGGGGAGCAGCAGCGACGTGTCGGATAGTGTTAGTGTACTCTGCCTGCCTACCGACGGTCACAAGGTTAGAAGACATTCTCTGCCAAATCTCTCAGAATTGGTGATGGGAAATGAAAATTCTTTCTGTAGGAAGACGACAAGAGTGAATGAAAACTCGCGGAAGTTAGTAAATCTGTGTGCAGGGTCCATACTTCTTTGCTATCCCATAAGAGCCACCTGAAAGCTATGGAATGTAAAGAAGTATGTATCCGGTCCATGGAAGGGTCAGCTTTCTTTGGAATTTATTGTGGGTTATTCCGAATGGAACTTTCTTTTCGTTTCTTTTTTGGATTAATCTCTTCTGGTCAACATTTTGTTGGACATACGAATTTTGCTGTTACTCTTTAGTTGGACTTTTATTGCTTTAGATTTTAGTTTCCGTAAGTATACGTGTGTGGCTTTTTTTTTCATTAAAGACTTAATAAATATATCTTTCACTAATATCTGACATTCTTGTGTTTGCTTGTTAGAATATGATAGGGCTAGTGTGAAATACATCTCGTACACAAATTCATGAAATTCCTTAGCTACGTTAACCATTGGCAATGGACGTCTTTTTTGTAGCATTTTTACGACTTTCCATTAAAACCCGGTGTTGGACTGAATTAACACCGTATTCTGAGCTCTACTTCCCGACCTTACTAAAACAAACCAGATGTATGATAAGTCAAACTGAACGCACAAAATAGCGCATAATAGTGAGATATATCAGAAAATTTTGGTTTGTAAAGAATTTTCTACCTTTGTTAGCTGTAAACAGACTCACTCTTAATTTAATCAATTAACCACCTCTTTCTAGGAAATTTCTTCAAGCCTATTAAATTTCCTTATCTAAATTTAGAGTTCCTGCCACATCATCAGCATTGCTACTGTGCGATGACGCGGGAGGTTAATTTGCATAATCCGTTTTGAAATCTCCCATAATGCCTTGCTCTTGTCATGCACGTGCTTTTTCTTCACATTTTGAAATTTTTACTTCCAATTAAGGAAGAACTTCATTGAAATCATTTTTCCTGTTTCAACGATTTACACAAGGTTTGAATAACACTACAAAAGTCTATTTCTTTTTCCTCCCTCTTTTTTTTGCGGAAAATCCAAAAGGATTTTTCACACTTATTGCGATCAAACAGATACGTATGTACATAGAATTGATTTCTAAACAACACGTCATCATGAATTGGACATAAAAAGGCAAAAATAACTACATCTGCATGTGTTCTGAAGATGAGTAATATTCATAGACTACAGTGTTTGATGTGTGGAACTGTTGCTGTGTCTTGGATTGGGCGACTAACATTAGTCATAACCTATACAATATACCGGTAGAAGTAGAAGATCATTCAAAACACATGTTCCATACATCAAGCGACAAAAAGAATGCTCTTCATATCGGAATAAGCATTCTGATTTACGAGTTATACCGAGTTAGACTAAGTGTGGCTGTAGCCATAGCATTTAGGTAACATGCATTTAATCTACCTGTATAGTCACAGCATTTAGGTAACAGGAAGTTAAACCATGCGTGTATATAGTTAAAGCATTTAGGTAACAGGAAGTTAAACTATGCGTGTCTATAGTCACAGCATGAAGGTAACAGGAAGTTGACCATGCGTGTATATAGTCAAAGCATTTAGGTAACAGGAAGTTTAACTATGCGTGTCTATAGTCAAAACATTTAGGTAACACGAAGTTACACTTATAGGAATCTATAGTCAAAGTATTTGGGCATCACGCACGCGAATTCTGTGGGTTTGTTGTCTAAGGATTTAGATGACGTGTATCTATAATAAAGATCTGACTCAACATCATGACGGAACCCACCCCACGCACGGAAAAAAAAACAACAAGTAACAACCACTGAACGTCACAAGTCCGAATGAGTGACATTTACTAAAGAAGTGCACATGTACTGGAGCAACAAATGCTTTATTTTATCATCCCCGTTCGGTGTAACAAGAATTTGGCAAATGAATGCATGATGAGGCATGTTTTCATACTGTGGTTTATCTAAGTTAATGCTCGACGGGTAGTAAAAAAACAACAACCACCACAAATTAAAGTTTCAGGAAAAATACAAAAAAATTTGAATAGTTTATCAGAATTTTCAAGCAACACCAGAATTAGGAACATTTGTCAAGTATTTTACTTTCATTTTGATATGAGAATAATAACAGGATACGATTTGAGGAACACTATTTTAAAATAATTTCACCAACTCCCAAACAACAGTTTCAAATCATCATATCCAATATATTGTATACAGACAGTGACCAAGGGTAATTTTTCATGAAGTCATAAATGATCATAAAACGATTTTATCAAAATACAGTCACGGAATAAGGTAACGCAAACGTTACAAGAAAACACCTAACTGGCTCCTAGATTCAGTGTCATAAACTGAAAAAAAAATTAACTAAATATCTTCATTCGCCCCAGCATCTAATATTGTTATGCCGCCTCCTTATTTTACTCATATTTTTTTTGTTAAGTTTTGAAAGAGTGACTCCGTATGTTTCAATTTATGGCACAGAACCTTTTTCAAATTAAATTTAAAAAAATTCTTTATAAAGTTATCCTTTTTGACAAATAATAAATGCAAGTGTGTCTGAAGAAGTAATATAAATTTTATGTTGAAATTTCTGTTTTAATTCATTCGGTTTTTGGTTTTGTTATTTTCAAACAATTAACAATATACTTATACTATGAAATATTTAAATTAAATTACATGAATAGAAATTTAAAGATTTAGATACTATATTGAAGAAAATAATTTGAATATAACTCCAGTATTTATATATAATCTATTTTCAACCAGTGTTTATGAAAGGAATATATAAAATACATGTATTGGTTTTATCATACAGTAAACGAAGAAAATTCGATAAAATAATCAAAACTATTTCAAATGAACTAAAGGTCCACACCCAAAGATATCCAACTATCAAATTTAAATGCGCACTTTGAATAATTAAAAATCAAAATTTAGTGAACCTCTTTACTAAAAAAATGTAGATAGGTAAATAATTTAATGTTTAATACGGCAAGGATATGCGCGTATTATATATATATATATATATATATATATATATATATATATATATATATAAATAAATATATATATATATATATATATATATATATATATATATAAAAGCACAGGTAAGCGATAACGATACTAAAACAATTAAAATTTTTTAATTGTTTTAGTATCGTTATCGCTTACCTGTGCTTTTATATTGACCCCTTTTTCTCGAGCGATTTGCATAAACCTTCATTGAGGTTGATCCGATACTTATGAATAGTAAATGTTGTTACAATTTCTTTTTTTGTGCTTTTAGATATATATATATATATATAAGCACAAGTAGGAAATATAACAACAACATTCACTATTCAAAAATGTCGGATCAACCGTGGGTCAATGCAAGTCGCTAAAGAATAAAAGAGGTCAAATATAGAAGCACAAGAAAGCGACAAACGACACTAAAATAAAAAATAAAAATTAATGTAAATAAATAAATGTAAATGTTATAATTAATACCTAGAGTAAAGTGCATACTTCTTTATTACCCGACAGATAATACATTTTGATATTTTGTTATTTACATGTATTTACAATTAAATGGGGTTTTTTAAGAAGAGGAGGATATTATATTACAATGTATATGTTAATAATACTATTGTCTATGAACACTTTAATTGGGGATATATCACTCCAATTTATATGTTGACGTCTGTCTGATCGCATCTATTTGCATACTAGACAGTACAACATTGTATTTCTTGTGTATCTTGTTTTTGAAATCCAGAACTGATCATAGATTTTATTGTTATTTTGACAAAGGTTTATGTATGTTATTATATTAAGAAAAAAAAAAAAAAGAAAAAGAAAAGAAAAGTCATTTCATCTACTCCAGAGAAAATATATGCATGCACTTAACCAAGATATTTCTCAATACGTATCTTGACCAACTGACCTCGGTTTCAGGACACGCAGTACATTTAAGCCTATAACACTCTCAGACATACAAAAAACTTTGATATTATAATAATAATGTATTTTTAAAGCAGAATGAATATTTGAATTAGAATCACGACACGGGTTTTTTTGCACTATACGCATGACACATGAAAGAATGAAAGGAAATTTTAGCCAAGTGATGGGATATCTTGATTGAAATCTACATATATTATTCGTGATTCTCTTTATATAGAAATTTCCTGACGACGTACGGCTCTTTCCATCGGCCATGTTCTTATTTTAGAATGTTCACTAATACATTAAATTATAAAATAAGAGCAAGGCACACGTAGCCATTCGTGACCTTGTGACGAAGGTAATCAGCAATCTATTCATGCCATTCTAACAAGGTCACATGACAAGTTACCACTCAAAAACTGAAAATATTGGTCGACACCTCAAACTTCACAATATTGATCAAGAACTGAGGGACCC
This sequence comes from Pteria penguin, assembly GCA_035048485.1. Classification (NCBI taxonomy): domain Eukaryota; kingdom Metazoa; phylum Mollusca; class Bivalvia; order Pterioida; family Pteriidae; genus Pteria; species Pteria penguin. The sequence goes on along the minus strand of CM068580.1, from coordinate 48,704,564 downwards.
TAGAAGGCCGAACGTTCTCCACTAGAACTCAGAGTAGTGTAATATACAATACACAATTGTCAGTCATCCACCCCTCCCTCTCCTTTTAAAACACAACATCCCTACTTCTGCTTGAATCTAACACTGATACTTGACAAGTACAGTTAAAGTCAATATTCTCAATACATATAATGTGTCGAGACTTTTCCATACTTAACATTTCTGTAAAGTATTGACTTCTTCCAATAAAGCAAACAGAAATTAGAACAGTCCCAAGGAGACAAATATTGGGGTCAATTAAATATCAACTCGATATAAAGAAATGACCCCAGTCAAGAACATGACACATTCATGAGTAGCAACTGCGTGAAGTATGAAGCAGGTCCACGTTACTTCAAAATTGACTTAAACTCTAAAGGTTAATGAAAGTCAATGATGTGTATAAAGCATTCGCAGCATGCATCGCAATGTCCATCCTCGGATGACCCATTCTTGTAAGTTAAATTGGCATACTGCTTGCAGTGACATCGAAATTGACTTAAACCCTAAGTTCAACATAGGTGTCTATGGACAAACGGATAGACACACGAATGGATAGAAGTGCAGATTCCAGCATTAACAACCTTCACGTTCTTGACGGAAAAGATTAACAAAAGTTTTCACAGACAAACGGATAGACAGACGAACGGACAGAAATGACGATTCCAACGTTAACCATACCACCCATCCCTGGTTGTTGCGGGAAAAGGCTAACAAACGCGTTGACAGACAAACGGATACACTGACAAACGGATAGAAATGGCGATTCCGTCTCAGGTTGTCGGGGCAAAATGTTAAATAAAGTGTCAATAGACAAACGGAGAGGCAGACAAACGGACAAGTTGGTTCGGGGCCTCCTCCTTTTGAAAGTGGGGAAATATAATAATATATACATGAAAAAGTCATACCGACGGATCATTTTCTCATTCAAACGTGGTCTAGACCAGCTATGAGTTGGACCTTCATTTCCCATTAGGCGTATACCTACATAGGTTTGTCGGGACTCGAACCTACAACATTACGATCACCCGGCCATTTTGGACATGAAAAACAATTTTGACAATTTTGATAGATAGTAGCCATAATTTACTTGCTGAAGAATAATCAGCCCCTTCATCCTTCAGGTCTTTCGATATATTTCGATATTTTAGCAATGTAACGAAGAACTAAATATATAGTTTGTGTAATCAGGTGCCAACCTCCCTCCTCGCCATTTGCAGCTTGTAATATTTTATCAAACCAAGTTGACAACGACGCTGCATGGTGCCATGTCATCGCAACAGAAATCCAAGTTACCAATACCAGATTGTACCCGCGACCTTACCTTTATGAACACAGATCACGGTTCCATAACGACTTAATCAGATCAACTTTACTTGTCTTTTATCAAAAGTTTATTCTTTTATTCTATTTTAAACATCACTAAATTTCAAATTACAGCTGTGTTCCCCGTTTAGAAAAACAAGTATAAATTTTATCTGTTAACACAAACTCCCAGAAATGAACATCAGGCCGGAAAGTAAGAATTGGTCGTGGTTTTAACGGTTAATTTTAGAAATGATGTTATACCGTCAGTTTTTGCTCTCTTGGTTCAAAACATTTTGTGTTCTTGCGGAGATACACTAAACATGAAAAATTATTTATACTCAAAGATATATATCTGCTATATAATTAATGCTATATTTTGTTGCAATAAAAATATCAATGATATAAGCATTTCGCCATCGATTTCTTGGAATTACCCACGTGATAAGAAACAAGTGGTTTCATTCAACTATATCGTGGCGGCATAATCAATAACAACGCCAAACATATATTTATGCAAGAAAACCATCCGAAACAGTGATTGATAAGACTGAACTTGACCTGAATTTTGTTCATGTCTCACGGGAACAGCCAACCACTTTGAAGACAGAACTCGAACCGACAATCTTTTGCTCCCGAGTCGAACATGCCATTGTTTGAAAAACACCGTTTCCCTAGCGTGGGATCTGAAACACGGGCTTAAAACTCCTGAGATCATCAACACGGATATCCCACATTCTCTATGAAGTTTGATAAATCATGCGGCCATCAATACGTTTTTAAATGTATAAATGCGGTGCAAATTGTAGAAAAACATCGAATTCAAGTACAGATCAGTGAGCTAAGGAATTAGAAGACGCTACCAGATACATTCAGGTAAAATATAAACATATTTTTATCTACAACTATCATCTACGATATTTGTAAAATCTAATTTTATCACAGACATAATTTAGAGTGTAACGCTCGGTGAAACACCTGTCGCTGGTGAAGATAAGTAAAACGTAAGAGTAACCGAGGGATAAGCGACATACAAACGGACGGACAGACGAGCTGATGCAAAGTGGTTTGCAACCAAACCAAATTTCCGGCATACACTGCCGCAATGAGTGGTATTTCATAAATAACTAATAAACCATATACATGTATATAGTTATATTAAAGTAAAGTTGATCACTCTTGGTTTTATCTGATCAAATCAGACCACGTACAATTCACAGATATGCCTATCAGCACAGTACAGACGGAAGTCCTTATTCTTGCGGAGAGCGGTCAGAATGACAAACATGCCAAACTTTATACACATGAACATGCATAAGAAATTTACGTTCTTATATTTATTGGGTTTTTATTTTTTCGTTTTGTTTTATTTCCGTTTTTTTTTACACCACAGCAAGAATATTTCACCTTTATATTGATGGCATCTGTCTGGTGCACCGCACAGGAATTTCGAGCTTAACAACAAACCCATTGAGGAACCTTTTATGTGTCAACGCCTATCGTTACATTCCACAAGATAGAAAACTCGACGAGTCACCTGTTAGACTCGAACCCCGGACCACTCATTCCCAAGCCAAGAACGCTAGTGTTACCGAACGCCGGCTCTCTTAGATTTGTATACTTTTTCTTTGTTTACGCTACTTTTTTTCACTTAAATTGAGGTGACATTATCGATGCATGAATCATACTTTTATCTGTTGCCGAACATCCCATCATCAACCAGAGATTTTTAAAATGATGGATATATCTTCTTTAATACGGGTTCTGCCTCGAGTCCATTCATACTACATATAAGTATACTCGATAAACAATAGATCCGCCCGATCGACCAGATTCGACCTAACAACATTTCAATTTTATGTTTGCTTGAACTCCAAACTCGGCTTTCGAAACAAAAAAAAAATCTTATAATAAAGTATAGGTCATATTTACAGTACAAGAAAATTGGCAACGCGAAAAACGAAGCGACAATATCTCCAATCTGATTACCTTTATCAATGTTTAAGGATGGATGCACTTTAAGTTTTTTATTCCCAATATTCTGTATTTTTATATACGATAACCAAGATACTGTTCTGATACGCTGATCTAACACGGTAAACATGTCTTATCTTTCCCGAAATAATTGTGTTGAAATATAACGAATCTGGATTTGTTATATTTTGTTAAAATCTTTATTTTTCTGAATCGGAAACATGAACTATATGCACTGAGAATGGATGACGTAAGTCATAAAATTCTCTGACAGGAATAGTAGTTATCGATTCACTTTGCTATTGCTATATCCATACAATCATAATGATATAAAAAATAGGTAGAGTGCAATACCTGTAGTGTAGAACAGTGGTTAGATAGTTCGATTCCCGGATTGCGCAATTATATTAAAGGTCCTTTACCTCCTGTCAGTTACCGACGAACAATAACGTAATAATATCAGATGTGTCTTTTTATAACTTTGGATATTCATCAAAAGTGATCACATGACTATATCAAAAGTTATAAAAAGACAGAAGTATAACTGATGCCACAGTACAAAAAATAAAATGTTACTACAGAAAATGTATCACTACCATTGGAAAGAGAACAGATACCCATTACCCTCTTTGTGGATCGTTCTTATACTGAAAGAAAAATTATGGGAAATAGGTGGGGTTGGGGTGTGGTTTAAAGCAGACGCTGTTTGTCAGGGCTGATTTAGTTTATTTGGAATTTCATGGTCTTCATTAATTTACATTTCGGTCGGGCAGTAGCGTAGGATAACAAAATAATTCTACTACTACTACTACTTACTACTACTAATAATAATAAGCAATTCTTTCTCAAATGAAAATCAGCTATGTTTCTGTGTGTGACACTCAGAAATAGTTCAAAAGCACGCTATAAAAATATAATCACATAAATAAATACACAAAGTTTTAATTAATTGAAAATAAATACATAAAACAGAAATTATAAATAAATAATAATGGCAATTTTAGGATCTATTTATAATGTTCCTCAAATCAAATATAAAGAAATGACAATTATCATAGGATTCTATATATGCATACACTCCACGAATTCATCGAAATTTGTTCAATGTAAATTCCAAAATTCTTAAATGTACGTTAACTCCAAAGCTAAAATAAAATAACATTAATTCTTTTTATCATCACCAACATAATATTCCAGGGAATCTTTGGGTAAATCCCGACTAAGAGTGTGTGTCTGGAGAGAAAGTAAGCTTTGAATCGCGCTGGAGATTGAGTGTCGGGGCTCAGTTTATCAGAAACATATGGGAGCTTTTATCAAGCGAAACCGCGGAATGCGCACAAGATTTGGAAGCCATATGCAGTTGAAAGAACATGCCTTCAGAATCATAATAAGATACAACCCATGAGGCTGTCTAATGGGGGCCTCTAGAGGGCATGTGGCAGCATCTATTTTTTTTAAAAAAAAACTCTTCTCTGCAATATTTCATTATTTTTTTTAATTTTGGAAGAGTTTTGTCCCTTTTCAAAGAAGACTGACGAACAAGATGATAATCATCCCCGTAGCTCATCTGCCAGAATGGGGGCTAAACAGGGCACAGTGATACAAGCACAGGAGTACAAAACACACACGTATTACATATATATAAAAGAAATATAACATATATTATGTTAATATCAATAACATCCATTAAACGTTGTTTTTACAATCCGACATAATAAGAAGCATTTGGCTCTGTAATGAAAGTAATGCTACGAGGTGTAATATATATACGTGTATATATATATACTTCTGTTCCCCCGTAGGCGCCTCTCCAGTCAGACAGACACATGGAAACATCCCACCTCTCGCATGGCATATCCCAGCAGATAGCGAAGGGCGCATCAGCTGCCGCGCCATCACCATATATGCTGAGAGCCTTCGACCCTCGGCCTCCCTGCCATATAAGTTTCCAGCTTACGGCGTCAGTAGCTAGGTAACGCGATCAAAAGCGTACGGATAAGAGCAGGGAAGAGTTTTAACTCAAGATTAGTCTGTAGTTCAAATATTTTTCATCTCAAGTTACAGATGTAGCAATAAGATTGGCGATAATCTATTTTGAACTCAGGGATCAACCATAAATCCTAGATAAGTTTTTATCAGACATAAGTTCCCACTGATAGTCAAAATGTCTGCAATATCCCCTAAATGCAGAAACACCCTACAGAAGCCGATGTACGATGCACAGAGTATGTAAATGCAACCGTTATTATAATCCCCAAACTTGCACGTGCCAATTGTTTAGGGTTACATTAATTTGACCTTTGACCCTAGCAATAATGCAGGTAATTGTGAGGGGCACCCTAGAAGAGATGGGGAACTCCAGAATGTCTCAAATTCTTTACGATGGGTAATACACAGGCAGAGCTAGTGTACATCTTTAGGCATATAACACCAGAGCTCTCCTACAACACGGGGAGGGCTGTTCTATAAATTGCCTACATTCACGTGCATCGAGACCACATGATATTATTGGCCAAATATCTATGTAGGTAACTTGTACCTACCATCTCAGGTGTATCATGACAAACAGGAACACTCAAGCTTAACTCAGTTCAAGCCAGACTAGATTGCTCGACGGGACCGTCCTCCCAGATTATCGTACTCATGGATCTAATTTATAACTAGCTATCTCGGAGTATAACTTCATCATTAGTAAGTTGCTTCAATGTTGTGTGCTTTTTTAAACTCTTTTTGTGTTTTGCAGTGTGCTTAGGCATAGGTTTTCTTTTTTATTTCCTCTTTATTTAACCTTCGAACACCCCCTTTACGTACATGATTATCTCTGGGTTTAAACTAACCATATCGAGTCGAACACTTTATAAAACCTCGAAATGTCTGTACTTAATTGACCTGTGAGCATGTTTCAATTTTATCAAAGCAGGCTGCTTCTTGCTATTCCCCTTTCAAGGTGATACGTTAATGAAACATGATACCCAGAGTTCAGAAATAATGTTATCGTGTTATTTCAAAAATTAACTGGTTTATTTTTGCTAAGTTCTTTTTGAATGCTAGCATATTACGTGTACTTCTTAATGTTTTATCTCTGAGCTATTAGCATGATTTGATATCCTTGCATTAAAATGCACTGACTGGTTGAAGGGTGGCAATACCTTGTTTGGTTGCATTTGATCACAGTCTTAGAATGCTATTTTCATTTGTGTTTGGTTTTCTTTTGAATTCAATTAACCAACAAAATACGTAAGTAAAGGCCCCAATCGGCTGCTAGTCTGTAGTTGGTTGACGATGGGCCAAATAAGAGAAATCACATGGATTTGGTCCCCTTCAACCAGCTGTAGTTAGCAATCTTCACAGCAGAGGGAGCTGCAAAAACATGCAATCATGGTGTTACAAACGCTTGAGACTAATCTATAGTATTTCACAACACTTACTAACATCTTTGATAATAGCCAGTGTTTCCATGCTTATACATTATCAGTACAGGTAAAGTGTAACATTCTTTTGCAAGAATTAAATATTTTCATGATCTTTAGGGCTGAATGTATTGATCACATCCCCTTTTTGTACTGATAGTGATGCCAGTTTATTTTCCCTGGCATTAGGAGAGAGAGAGAGAGAGAGAGAGAGAGAGAAGAGGAGGGGCTTGGTGTAATCATCAAATGTTTGGTTTGCAGTGTAGGTGAACAGAGTTCGTTTCCCACATTGTACCACTATGATTAAGAGACTGACAGCGACTGACCGACTTTAAACCACACCAAATCTTCCTTATTGCAAGTACTTTTCTGTAATTTGATACCAAGAGCAAAATAATTCTGTTGAGTGTGTTTCAACACTATGGATTTTTTTCTAATGATACACAATATTTCATATTCAGAAGCACGTGTAGATAGTAGGTAAGCAGTTCGTTAAAAAGGGCTGGAAAAAAACCCCAAAAGGATCAAACACTTGTATAATTCTTTATGGATCTTTTCGGGAGTAGGAGAGTTCTTTTTGATTCATTGCCGCCCAATAAACGTTACAGACAATTTCAAAACCCAATCGTAAAAGCCAATACATTGTTAAACTTATGCGCATACTTTACATTCTTTGCTGTCATTGCAGCAAATCAGATAAAGGTATTTCATATAAATCTCCTTGTAATCGACATGCTCTTGTACTTATTATCATTTTGTAGTATATCTCCAAGATCAGTCGGAGAAAAGTGATGGTGTGTAACGGCATACTATTGCAGCTGTGGATAGTGAGGTGGCGATGGCATGTTCTCGCTATGCCAGCTTCTGGTTACCCTATACAGCCGCCATTACGCCAACAAGAAGCATGTGCTCGGAATCTGTCCTCCTGACATCCTCCATCAGCATTGTATTACTAGCAGATGAGGGCTCATTTTTAACTTTCAGTCATCCTACAACACAGGATTCTCGGAAGATGGCCAAAATGCGAGTGCAGGGAAAGCTGTATGTATTATGTGATTTACTTCTCTGGAAGGGGAGACGATTATGCAATAAATCTACACCGTCTTCTGTCATTTTTTTTTACCATACGTAAGGTGCTACATATAGTAGCAAGATGTGTTTATGGAATCACTGACCCCCCCCCCCCCCCCCCCCCTGGACGGCAGCAATATGAAAATTGTTTAGAGAAGTTAAAGCTAAAGGTTAATATACATGAACAATTTTAAAATTTAAGAAGAAAATCAAGGTAAAAGTCACTTGTTCAAAAATTTTTGGGAAGGTATTGTCCCTATGAATAGTAAGTAAAATATAACGTTCCATCTCTTACCATATCCAACTGAATGTCCGTGTTAGCGTTTGTAGAAGTTGGTGCAACGGAAAAGTCACTGCATCATTGATTGTTTTGGGTCGACATTGTGGCAATACATGTGGAATATATTTTCAAGGTTGCAAAACTTTATCTCTAACCAGTTAAATGTTATGACTTTATGTTTGATTTTTACTCTGACTTACTTTTTCTTTTAAACTTTTAACACTGATAATTACGTTTGAATATGTAAGATATATATGTATACATATATCTTTATGTTTGCTTTGGCTTCAAAAATGTGAAATAGTTTTATTAGTATTATTATAAGAATATGCGGCAACTAAAAGATTTCAAAGCTCGATGAATCATAAGAAAATTTAGTAAAGTATTATGATACAATCTTGAATTCAACCCCCCCCCCCCCTTCCCAAAAAAGGACTTCCGCTAAAATTCGCCTCTGTATGCAAAAGATAAAGAATGAAAAGAAGTGCTGGTTTTTTTTTTTACAAATTTTCTTAAGTGGGTTATTAACATCCATATACAATTCCGCAAGCTTCCCGTGTAAGTACACACATCGGAGGGTTTATGAAGGGACTACTGGTAAAATCAGAAAAGTAAGTAGTGAACATTCTTATCTGTGGTGTATTTCGATTGCTGTCACACAATGACAATGACATATGAACACTTGGCAAGCATAAACATGATGCTATCGTGAGAATATATTCAGAATGCGCATCCTCTGAGAGAGTAATACAGAAACAACATTCCGGACGCATCCCCACACCAGATGGCCGGTCTGTGATAACATTATGAGTGCATGCTTCAAGCTATTGAGAACACTCTATGTCCGTGTCCCATACTTTAAAATGTTTAAAAGATTTCCTATACTCATCATCGCTTAATGGCAATAACATGCGAAACTAAGATGCTGATGAGGGATTTTTTCAACAATGTGAATCTAGCGTCGTGTATTCGATAGCACGCCCAGCTCGATGCCATGAGGTAGTGGGTTGGAGTATTCGATTTTCTGTCCTTCGGATGAGACGGTGCACACTATACGATGAGTGCTCGGTTCGGGAGCATGAAGTCGGGGGTACAACTATCATGAAGTGATTCGTCGCCCGCCACATACTGACACTCGCAAAAAAGTCCTCTCCGACTTAGGTGGGTCATTTGAAAAAAATAACGCAAGAGAAAAACTATACATTAGCATTCGGTTTACCATGTGACAGTAGTGAGGATGTTCTTCAATTCGTCCGTCCTATTTTATCATTTGCACTCATATCACTATTTAGGAGATACAAGATTGATCGCCATATTGCGCCACTATATTGCTTAGAGGTCGCTAATAGTGAGAGGTTGTTAATCCCTGCATCCATGTCGTTATATCGCTGAGACATTGAGAGAGGTCGTTAATCCCTGCATCCATGTCGTTATATCGCTGAGACATTGTGAGAGGTCGTTAATCCCTGAATCCATGTCAATTTATGACTGAGGCATTGTGAGAGGTTGTTAATCCCAGCATCCATGTCGTTATATGGCTGAGGCATTGTGAGAGGTCGTCAATCCCTGCATCCATGTCGTTATATCGCTGAGACATTGTGAAAGGTCGTTAATCCCTGCATCCATGTCAATTTATGACTGAGGCATTGTGAGAGGTTGTTAATCCCTGAATCCATGTCGTTATATGACTGAGGCGTTGTGAGAGGTTGTTAATCCCAGCATCCATGTCGTTATATGACTGAGGCATTGTGAGAGGTGGTTAAACCCGGCATCCATGTCGTTATATGACTGAGGCATTGTGAGAGGTCGTCAATCCCTGCATCCATGTCGCTATATGACTGAGACACTGTGAGAGGTTGTTAATCCCAGCATCCATGTCGTTATATGACTGAGGCATTGTGAGAGGTTGTTAAACCCGGCATCCATGTCGTTATATGACCGAGGCATTGTGAGGGGTTGTAAATCTCTGAATCCATGTCGTTATATGACTGAGACAATGTGAGAGGTTGTTAAACCCGGCATCCATGTCGTTATATGACTGAGGCATTGTGAGAGGTCGTCAATCCCTGCATCCATGTCGTTATATGACCGAGGCATTGTGAGAAGTCGTCAATCCCTGCATCCATGTCGTTATATGACCGAGGCATTGTGAGGGGTTGTTAATCCCTGCATCCATGTCGTTATATGACTGAGGCATTGTGAGAGGTCGTCAATCCCTGCATCCATGTCGTTATATGACTGAGGCATTGTGAGAGGTCGTCAATCCCTGCATCCATGTCGTTATATGACTGAGGCATTGTGAGGGGTTGTTAATCCCGGCATCCATGTCGTTATATGACTAAGGCATTGTGAGAGGTCGTCAATCCCTTCATCCATGTCGTTATATGACTGAGGCATAGTGAGAGGTTGCTAATCCCGGTATCCATGTCGCTATATGAATGCGGTATTGTGGAAGGTTGTTAACCTTCTGCACCCATTTCGCTAGATGAAAGGAATTGTGGAAAGCCCCGTGACCCTGATTCTATACTTTTTGTTTATATATATCATAGCCTGATCTAGAAACGTGCAATATACATGTATTTAGATATATGTGCGTGTGTGTGTACATAATGCAAGTGATAGATCCAAGCAGGCAGGATGGGTTCTGAAACCATATACTCCTGTTTAGAGGAGGAACATCCAGTAGTAAAATCCTTTCTAGAAAAATATTCGTATTGCTTTTTCCAAATATTGATAGAAACATCGCATTATTATAGGACATACATTCCAGCCGAGATAGTATCATCCAGCCAAGAGGCGTTTCTCAATAATGTTTTACCGCTGGTGCCAGGTCAAATGGAGATAACTCGTAAATGACCTCGCCGTGTCAGCGAAGGTTCTCTGTTCTTCAGTTGTATTCAATCAAAACGAAATCTTGCACTTAAACAAACTTACATATTCGCTTTATCTACAAATGTTTCAACTTAGATTTGTTACTAAATTTCTAAATATAACGAAGAGATAAAATGAGCTCCTAAATCTTGAAGTCGAATTGATTATTGGCACCGACCGAAAATCTTTTCTCAGAAAATTGCTCAGAGATTTGATGTGTGATACTTGTATAAAATGTCCATGTAACGAAGGTATTAGTTTGTTGTTCGACATAACGGTTATTTTATCTACATGTATTCAGTTGCAAACAGTGTTTTATTGGCAGCGGAAACCAAGAGTGCCCACAGGAAAAGACTGATCTCCAGGAAGCACAGCGGTGGACCTTAAACTCGCCAAGACTGGGAAATTAACCCTGTCTTGGCAGAGATGCGACAGGACAGCGAGATCAAGCGCAGCGCTTTAATCCATTCGGTCACTATGTGATGAGAAAAAATTACCAAGAATCGTTCATTACACAGTTATGTGACTGCTGCAGGATATCTCAGCATTTCACCCTTTTTTTGACATAATTCACAAAAATACCGGTAGGTTTCTTAATCAACTAGAGCATGACGAGAAACGAATACATTCATCAGCAGCTGCATACACGAGTCATGCGTTGGCACATCGTCAAAGACATCAACTCCTCTACTTTACAACGGGATCAATTATTTAAGACACATCTACGGGCGTATGGCTAGCCGTACATAAAGAGTATAAATATCATCTCTGATTACGACAAAGCCTGAGGTAGAATCATGGGGTTCTATGTTTTCATTTACATGTGTATTATACAACCCCTTCCCTCACCACCAAATCGCCAAACAGAAAATATAAATTTTAAAAATAAAATTGCAGATAAAGAGTACAAAATCATTCTTTCACTGTCACATTCATCCAAAAGTATTCCAAGTGAAAACTCTCCCTCACTCCACCTTTTCTATCTACCATTCTGATCCCCTTTTCACAAAATTACAAAACTATGGTAACGAGAATATGAAGACTTTTCTATATATGACGTATTTCAAACTGTAGTTGAGAAAAATACCTTCTGGATTTTACAATCTTTAATTCAACCTCTGCTCCCTCTACACAGGCACACATGAATGGAATACATCTGGCTTATACTCCAACCCTGGACCTTCTGCTTGTAATGCAGACTCTCTACCTACTTAGCTATCTGGGATTCTGACACCACACACTCTTACTCGTCCATTGCATTAAGTATCCAAGCATTAAAACGGAAACCAAACACAATTCCACAAGATTTCCAAAGGCTACATAAAGAATTCAAGGGGAATGGACATGACACCAAATCTATAACATGCATGGAAGAAGATGAAGCAAGGCTGGGACCTGAACCCAGAGCCTTCTACTCATGACTTGGACACTCTACTGATGTTCCTACAGAGTTACCTGTATTCAATTATGACAACCCATACATACTGCATTATAGTCCATGTTAATTCACCAGTTATGTCACAGGGAACACGACTGTACAGAAGTCAAAGTACATGTATAAGTAATGCAACAATAAAAGTTTTTAAGACCAACATGGCTCATCCCAAGGCACAAACACACAATCTAATTAAATGATGTGAAGAAAGTTAAAAATGTTAAGGTCATTGTATAGTAACTGTATCATATTCCTTATATCAAGCAGACATTATGTTGTCAATACATCTTATTGAAAGTGCAAAAGTACAGTCTTTAAGTGCGTAAAACAAATGTATAAAATAGCTAAGATTTGTCAAGAATTAATTTAGCTATTAGCAATAGCTACATTTACTATTAGTGATAGATAAGCTGCTGATTCTTTGTTTTGTTTGAGTGTAGGAATTTCTGGCAAGGCTTTGTTTTTTCGCTAACTATGCGAAACGATAATCTTTCAATTACAGATCTGTGACTTTTGGTTTTACTGTGATGCTTAAAAGGAAATTTCACAATCAGTTCTATTACTAAAAAAATGACACTTTTTAATTCAGTACAATTTTTGCAACTGCCAAGGAAGCAAGAAAAACATGCAAAATTAACTCCATATACGAGATAAAATACTGCATTTAAGTGTTCCAATAACTTAGTGTTGCCTGCAGAGACACTTAAAACGAGAGTGTAACAGATGAACAAACAGCAGGCAAAAATTCCTTAAATGTTGCTATGTTGTGCTTGCAATACAAAAATGCTATAAACTATCCTTTATTTCTAAGCATAAAATTTAGTGAAATTGGTGGAGAGGATTCTCTCTCAAAATATAATTTAATTCCTTGATTCATCTCATCATGAATAAAGAACACCATAAACTTGTTTAGAATAACTAATCTATGAAGTTTATTGTTGCTTAAACCAAATAAAATTAATGTTTGGTTTCTCAGGCACTTTTTAATAAATAATGATGAGGCAGTGAGGTTTTTTAATCATCAATTTTATAACATACATTCGGCAAAATACCAGTTCCCATAATCAAATCGACAACCAACAATGCTTAGGTAAAGTTGCCCCTGTACCCCTGTACAGAGATCACATTCACTTTTAGTCCCTTTTAACATGTTTGAATATCTATATAAGTCGAACGTTTTGAAGAAAAATTCAATATGAAAACACAGAAAAAAAAATGGACACAAGAAGTCTGGAAAATCATATACAAAAACTTCATATGCAGTGCCAATATCAGTGAAGCGACTGTGCTTGAGAAACTAAATTTTGATTACATTTTGCCTTATAAAAGACATATTACGATATCTAAACAGAAGCTATAAGATCACCTACCTCGGGTTTCCTCGGAGAGCAGCATGATGTAGGGAGTTGAAGCCATTATTATTGGCGATCGTCAAATCAGCATGGTGTTCAAGAAGGAGGGAAATCATATCATCTCTCTTCTTACTGATGGCATCATGGAGAGGACTGTCGCCCTCTGAGTCCTAAATACAACAATATAATACTTATATTCACAACATTTTATTTCACATTAAATATCTAGAACGTTTCACTTCGTCAGCAATATTTCAGGACTTTTTAAAACATTATGGAAATCCATAAAACTCCACAACATTATTTTTCAAGACATCCAAAAAGGACAAAACAGCTTCCAACTTTACACTAGAGAAGACAACCTATTTAGTATAATCCTGAAATCATTACAGGAAAATGTGCATGAAAATTCACTGTCATTTATTGTCTTACCCAACCCTTCTCAAGAATCTTGAAATTACAAAGACATTTTCTCATGTTGCGATCATTCATTTTTGTTCTTGTTGAAACAATTACCTTTTAATGAAATTATAATAGTGACAACAGACCTTTTTCCAATATTAAATGATGTAAGAGGTCTAATACCTGACAAACCACATTTTGCTTGAATTTTCATTATGACGTTAATGCTTGGATTGTGACGTAAAAGTAGTGTGACGCAAATCTATGCGGCAAAACTTCATTTGTCCAGTATTGCCCCTTACACCATGTAAAATTGGTAAAAGGTCTATTAGAATCTATCCAATTGTATAAAACATGACTATTAAAAAAACCCAGATGTCTAGGTGATCAAATCAGAATGTTATATAATGGACAAAGATGTTTTATGAAATTTGGTTCTTGGTCCAGTGGACATGAGTGTAATGACGATATGACCCTGTAAATTTAATATGTTTCCATATTATTCTGTGCAATAGTCAGAAGTATGACAGAGTTCTTGAAAAGTGTCAGATTTATCGGAATTTCTGATAAAATTAACGAAGGTCCAATAAAAATATGAAAAATCTATCTCTAAATTGGACCTAATGTCCAATAACGTCTAATACAACTTTTTCGTATTTTCCATTTTCAAATAAAACTGTACAGCAAATTTCTAACATATATGAACCAGTTTTCTTTCTTTGTCTTGCAAACGTTTGGTGAAATGTTCTTTAACTATGCAAGCATTTGTTTGAGTTAGATACGATATACATGCATTTCTTTTCGGCAAGGCCAATTAAAGTAACAGAGTATAAAGGAAAGATTTCAAGAAAAGGAGGATGGTGTTATATAGAAGGATGTTGTCAATGTGGCAGATGGTAGTGTCCGTGCACAGGAGGATGGTGTCAGAGGAGAAGATGTTGTTATTGCATTGTTGAGCATGGTGGTGTCACAAGGGAGAATGAGGGTGAGAGAAGGGAGGGGTGTCAATGTGGAGGATGGTGTGGTAGACAGTGTAGAAGAAAGGGAAACTAACTGTGAAAATGAACAATCAGAAGAAGAAATGGACAACATTTAAGAGAAATTATTCTACAATATGAAATTGAAAGTGAAAATTTGTAACGTTATGAAATTAAATGTAGATTTATTATAATGTTGTTGATGAAAAGATCAAATGTCAAAATACCTCATTTTCTTTTAGAACTAATTGCAAAATCAAAAGGAAATTATTTGGTCTGATAAAAGCTTGTTTGGCCTGATAGAATTCATTATCGGACCGAATGTCTTACATTTTTGAAGGTTTTCAAGAAGTCTTGCCTATGAAGGGGATAGTTTACATTTACTTAGAGTAATCTGTATACTCCACTGGAATCTGATTACAGGTTAGTGAAATAATATACATTGTCTTATTACCTACCTGCAAACTAGGATGACAACCAAGATCTAGGAGAGTTTTGACGACTCCTATATGACCTTTGTTGACCCCAATGTGAAGTGGCGTTTGACGGCGTTTATTACGAGCATTCAGATCAGCACCTCCCCTTTGAAGCTGTTCTATAACACTTGGTTCATCCCCAAATGCTGCATGATGTACTGCTCGATCACCATCTTTATCCTACAAAGAATTAAATTATCCATTATGTTCAAAGAAAATACAGGAGGATGTAGATAACTTGATTAAAATTCACAATGTGCAGTGCTCCAGAGAGACATGGTTCACTTCTAAAGGTAATTAAAACAAAGGTGACAGACAGATAGGCAAATTGATCCACAAGTGTTGCTATGCTTTGCAGACGACACAATAATATAATAATGAATAATCAAAGAAGACACAAATATTTAAAATTCATATATATTACCCATCCTTGATCCTTTTTACATTTTCATTAAATGTTACTGCAGTCAGTCTTTATAAGAACATTAAGAAAATTCATTAAAGCTGTATACCCTATGTTCGCATATTATAGGTAAATTTATTCTAAATTGTTTTGATTATATATATAAGCCTAAAACATATTTAACAAAGGTCCTTGCAAATGTTGTGATCAGATTCGTCGTATTAAGTGAGATGTAAAACGCGATGTTTGTAAACAGAATGTTTACAACCAACTTATCACATGATCTATCCTATCTTAGTCCTATCCAAAAGAGGGTTCACCAATGAGATGCAAGTGGGATTTGAATGTGGGACATTTTGGCCATGAGCTAAGCATGCTACTACAAGGTAATTGCTACTGATTAAAAACAAAATTAAAATCTTTATACAGGTACATGTTATGTCATATTTGGAGAGAATAAGAATAGAAATAAGGATAAAAGTTTGGACAAACAAAAGTCAATCGATACCAGAACCTTTATTCTGGCATACAAGACAGAAAAATTCCAACGGAAGTAAAGTTCTAGATCAATCAATCTGGAACATTGATCTAGCACTGGGCGACCGCTTACTTGTGACGTCACACTATTTTACTTGTGACGTCACTCTGCTCCATCATCTTTTTTATGTTTTATGTTTAGAACAGGATAATACAGTGTATAGGCATTAATTTAAAGGTTAATTAGTGAGAAAAAGAATCAAGAATCACCTCTCATCCCAAATCGAAAGATATCAGTCTCTGGCAACATTCTTCGACATCCCAACCTTGGCTTATGCCTTGGTTGGGATTATGCCAAAGTGTGTCACCCTCGACTGATATCATTCCATCTGGGACTCGAGGTGATTCTAGATTCTCATAATACATACTATGCAAAAGGCCAGAATTGCTGGGAGTTACCTCCCGCTGGCTCCCATCTTGGGTGTCACAATCTGTATTATCATGCATAACTCAACCAAAGCTGATGATTTTTCAAGATGGTTTAAAAAAGTTAACTTGTTGATTTCTTTCAAATTTGTTTACATCATTTATTTTGAAATATTGTTACAGTATCTTTAATGTGAAATTATGAATGCCTGTTTCAAATGCGCTGTTCGAAAATGAATATGAAGGAAAAACTATGGTATGACACATAAGATGGCTGACATCTGATGTAACTCCAATGGATTCTGGCCTATTGAATACTATCCACACATTATAATTATAAAACACAAATATTAAAAATAGTCAACTGACTGATTATGGTATGCCACATCAGGCATATTTTGTCTATATGGTGGCAACACCAGTCTGGTATGGTAGCTTATATATTTTACCAATGCCATAGACCCAACTAATAAAGGGTTAATTGGTTGGTTGATTTTTGTTTTATGTCGCTTTCAACAATATTTCAGTTATATCGCGTCATGGAAGCAGGAGGTTACCAACCTCTTAAACATGGAATCGAACCTGGATTGTCAGCACCGCAAGCCGAGCACTAAACTGGTATACCAAGCCTGCCCCAACTAATAAAGGGAACCTACTTTTATGTGCAACTTTGAGATGGGACATCATATTTTATTGTCACATCCACATGACAGAAAATATTAGTAGAGTTACCTCGATTTCGAAGTCCACATCGCACTTCATGAGGATCTTAATGACGTCTGTGTGGCCATTCTGAGAGGCAGCTTGGAGGGCGGTATGTCCAGCAAATATTCCATTGGGCTGAAAAACAGGTTGCTATGCAGTAGCAACATCATAAAGAAACTTAAATCACAGAATTTTCTATCAACACTATCATTAGTATACATTTGTATCATTGATATTATGCAGGACATCAATGCCCTACAGACAAACACATCAATATAGCAGCAAAGTTACCAGAATATAAAATCTAGAATAAAAACAAAATTATTAATTTTTATTACATTCAAGTAAAATCCCATTTATTTTACATGCTAGTAAAAATTAGCATCACTGATTGATAATTTTTTAATCAAATTTTGTGTGATTACTTTATGATATCATACCAACCTAGGCAGTCAACTTATACATCACGATTATGTAATTGGTTTGTATTATCTTTTTAAGGGCCCTACCTTCCCATGGGCCCTATCTACCTATATAATATAAACTAATATTAAGTGACACTTTAGTCTAAATAAGATAAGCAATAAATAGCTATAAAGACCCATTACAACTCTTTCTATGTAAGGAGAAATAAACCAACATCAGATTCTGGTCTCTGTAGCAGTTCGTCCACCTTGGTGGCGTCTCCATTTGCAGCTGCCTTTACAAGTTCCTCGTTGACATCTCCAGTCACATGTGTCTCAAACAACTTCTTCAATAATGCACTCAATCGTTCTTGAAAAATGCAGAGAAAAAATAAGATATCTACTGTTTAAAGCTTTAAGTGTTAAATGTCAGAATGCTAATTAATATGATGATTTCAGGTAAATTAAGGTAACAATACGGAATATCACAACCAATAATTTCCATCATGTTTTGCATTTAGTCACCTACCAAATCCATTGTTCTCGATGTGGGCACTTTTATGTAGGCAACTGAAGCCATAATTATATGAAGTCATAACAATCGCAAAATGTGCATGTATCTTGACGTTATTATCGTAACCATATTCCGTATTCTAACTGATGTCATCACAACTTAAATTTTCACTGAGAAACCGCAACCTTGATACTGATGACAGAGAGACATGGACATAATTCAAGAAAGTTAATATAAATCAAGAAACTCTGAAAATCTACTTGGAGAAAAAGTTTTTTTAATTAAATAAACAAGAAATGAAAATGAAACAGGAGGAACTTAAAACTGCTTAGAATTTGTAAGGGAGGTGTGAATTATGTGAATTTGCCTGAAAGTTACTTTTTCTTGACCAAAGTTTGCTTGAAAAAAAAGATCAAATTTCTAATTTCTATATTAATTAATGTTCATTAAGAACATCCTCTTACCTCCAGATGAGTTACCAATTGCAGCACCATCAGAGGAAGCCACCTTGGTGACTGCTGCGGGATTGTAAGTCCAGGAGGTACCACATACCTCCACTTTTAGATCACTGTCATGGTAGATCTGCTGTACCCTACCAATCTTCCCTAAAGTCTGTTAAAGCAAAAATATCATATCTTATTATAGGATGACCCAAAATTACTATAACTGTGTTGATTCAAGGAAAGGTATTTTGAAAACGGATACTTTCTGGAGAGGCCTTATAGCCATCTATTGTTTTAACATGATTTGCAAAATTACTTATTTTGTAATTTTTGTCTGGGGTTGCTATCTTATCAATTTCCCCCAAAGCCTGTCTTTTGAATAATACCACAATTTAAGAGATTGTCTCCAACGCCTGTCAGAACAAAATTATGATGCATTCTTTTAACAGTACATATACTGTACTCTAATTCATCATAACTGTTTTAGTATGTATTATATCTGCCAAAAGGCAGTCATATCTAACTACAAACAGTTATTATCTTTGTAAAATAACCTGGTATATGTAAAATCAGAACTTAAAATTATATGATGGGCCTAAAGCACCCACAACATAACATCAACATACTTTCTATGCATCTTATCAGTATAGAGCCGTTTATCATCAATTACAATACACAGCAAGTAACTAATACCGTAGCAGGCGAATATTACAAAAGTCCAAATTTAATGAGATAAATTTTAAAATCATCTTACTGGCATCATAGCTTCTGCCCATTCACCATGCCCTCTCTGGAAGAGTTTAATCTTCTCTACATCACTACAGATCTGTACAAGGTCACCAACGGCGAACTGTGCAACAGTCGAGGCTGCGGCAGGAGTCTCATTTGTAGAGGAATTAGCACTACTGGGTGTATTCACCTTTGTCAAAACAGCCGGATTAAATGTCCATCTGTAGACAACAAGTCCATGTCAATACACAACTTTACTGATATATGTTTTACATATCATTATGTACCTATCCTATATGTACATTCAGATCAAAGTTGAAACAAGTACACATAACTGTGTCAGAATGTTTATTTAAAACTCCATTCAATGCAAAATGTTCCTAGAAACTTTAATAGAGACTAAAAACATGTACAACTGTGAAGATGAGAAATTACAACTCCAGTAAACTCCAGTGTAATATATAGATCAAGCTCGCAGAAACTTATCATGGGTGAATATTGTTTTGCTTTTTGTCCTTCAAATATTGGAGAGATAAGTTTACATGTAAAGACCGGCAGAGGGAAAAAAAAATAAATGGAAGATCACTGAAAGATAAAAGTGTCTATTGAACTAATTATATTCAGTTTCTTCTTTAAGCTTTATCACATATAGAGGACTATGAACAACAAAGACAATCACATGGATACCACACTTAATTTACATTTTGGTTGTAAAATCACTCTAAAGTTTAGTAATGTAATGAGAATTCATAGTACAGTGTACATGTACCAATAAAGTTCCTGCCAGAGTTTACAATATGGATCACACATGCATGTTTTATGTAAAAAACCCTCAGCAGTTATCCTACAGCGAAACTTACATTTGAAAACATTCTGTCAGAAAGCATTACAATATATCAGACTATAGAACAACTTTGAAATATTTGACAAATGGCTCTTTCTTATATGAGTCACAACATGTACATAAAGGCAGATGACGATGAACCAACCTGTTTCCACTTGGATAGGATACCACAATATCATGATCTTCGTCTATTCCGACAACAGTACCAGTGGTACCTAAACACTGTAAGGGAAGACAACAGGATTTATTTCAGCTGATGCAGATTAGCCTTATAGGTTAACAAATCCTATATTTCAACTATGTAGGACATTGGTGAATCCTATAACATTTTTTAAACATCATAAACTTTATAAACCTTCCTTCAAATAATTCAGCTTTATTGAATACTGATGTACCTAAAAACCTTACAATTAAAGTTACACACTTATATCTATACTTTCATTAATTTTAACTCGACTTAAATTAATGTAATAAATTTTGACTGGAAAACACTTTTTGTCGAATGTAAAAGACTTTGACACCATAATATCAAATACTAAGAAGAGCTAATGGAAAATAAATACAGTCAAACTTCGATATCTCGAACACTGATATCTCGAATACCCGGGATATCTCGAAGTCGTACGTCGGTCCCGAAAAAAATCCTTCATGTTATGATTAAATTCACCCCGGATGTGTCGAACACTGATATGTCGAATACCATGCTTATCTCGAATACATTTTCAAGTCCCGAAGTTCTTATTTACCCGGTTTATCTCGAAGTTGGCTTCTTATTGACAATATTACCCGCAGCGTTTACCCTAAATGACAGGTCGCTCGCGTGGTGTGATCAATTGACCGTGTCGGTGTACAAAGCCGCAGTAATTACATAATCGATCGCGTCTGTGTGTACCCTGTTATTTATACCAAATATTAATAAATGATGATAGCTTATTAAACTCGATACAAAATTAGATAATTAACATTAACTGTAATGAATGATTTTTCATATCTGCGTTTAAAGAAATGTCTTTACACTGCTCATTAATTATTACTATTTTCAATCCGTGTGTATGTCTATGTATTTTTATGCAAAGTAATAGTAATTAAATCAAATTATGACGTGTGTCTTTATCTTGTCTTACGTGTTAGCCCGTCCTCGGTTTTAGGTATAGTATAAGACAGTTATATCCAGTATTGGATTTAAATTACGATGTTACTGAAAAGGAAACATGACGTTTTGGAGTATATTCTCTATATATTCATAGAATATAAAAGGTATGATGAGATTTAGATTAATTATTTAGAAGCAATACACTATGCACATCTTCATGCGTACATGTATTTATTGATAAATACATGTATATCTCATACATCTACTATAATAATCAAAAATGTCAAATGAATCGGCGTACATTAACAACTGCAAGATTTGTGACCCTAAACTCAAAATTTGGATATCTCGAACTACGGATATCTCGAAGTATTTTCCACGGTCCCTCCGACTTCGAGATAACGAGGTTTGACTGTATTTTTTGTTTGGCGGATTAAGAGTACTTAGACCCTGTTTAAACTCTCAGTTATCGATGCGGCTGAAATCACCCGTATCTGATATGTTGGTAATATGGATACATTTGCATTACTAGTTCAAATATGTATAGGTTTAAAGAACAGACAGGGGACCAAATATGGACTATTAATACACCATACTGTCCCTACATGTTGGGTGTGGGCGATTTCAATTGCATTGATAACTGGGAGTTTAAACACTGTCTAAATCTGGCAAGGGGGAGAGGAGAGAATCGGATTGGAGCCTTGGCTAGCGAAGATGCCGAAGGGAAATTGCTGTATATGTAAATTGCTAAATGACTGATTGATTTTTGTTTAACCTCACACCACAAATATTTCACGTATATGGTGACGGCATCTGCCTCATGTGGGGCATACAAATTTTGACCTTTGCAACGGACCCACCCGAAGCAGTGAGGGATCTTTAACGTGCCATGCATACCACGACATGGGGCTTCGATTTTTACTGTCTCATCCGAAAGTCAGAACACCAGCATGACCAGAGCGGGACTCGAACCCTGGCCTCCCGATCAGGAGTCCAGCGCAATACCACTAGGCCACGCTGGCTTAAATTGCTAAATGAAACACTCTTATCACAAATATTCGACCACTTACATCCTTATGTTGAATAGCTACAGCTGTAACGTGAATTTACTTTAGGTTGTATCTATCTACATGAATTTTACTTAGTTATTGAATTGACACAGTTTTTCTCCAAATAAGGGCCAGGTGGACAAAAAAATTGAAAAAAACAGTGTTTTGTTTAACAATTTCGTTTAATTTTTTTTTTCACCATTAAATCCATAAACACTTCTAACTAGCTCAAAATGTTATATATACTTATAATATAAATGAAAATGATTGCTTTACTTTGCTTCTGAAAACGACATTTGGATTCATGTACAGTAACAAGAGCATCCTAATTATATTGTGCAATCTGGAAACAAATCTGGATCACCTGGAGCAAGCCATGCACTTAATCTCTACATCAGATATCACATATACTAAAATTCATAAACCCAAGGAGTACTCGTAAGTCACTCGTAGCATAAATTTACGATAAATGTCATAGACATCACCTGAATGTTATGTCACTTGCAAATCTATGAATTTCCTAAGGGTACTCATGAGTTGCTCGTAAAACAAGAAATGACTGTGTCATTATGTCTTAAACAAAACGAAAGAATATTAGAGAGAAAGAGTATTAAAAAATGGAAATTTATAAAAAAGGAGACGCATGTGTTTGAAAACTTATAAAGTCAAGAGCACGTAAACTCACAAAGAAGCTAAGAATTGATTTGTAAATTGATTTATGAGCTTGTAGCTTTAATCGTAAGTTTGTTGTAAATTTTATAAGTGCTCGTAGATTTACAAATTTTAGTATATACAGCACCAGGTCTTCATTTCTGTTATTTTGTATGTTTTGTCATTTAAACTTACTTCAAACATGCCATCTGTCCATCCTCCATGACCATGCTGTAGAGACTGGACTATTTCAAGGTCAAGATCTACATTGACTTGGTCCCCTACAGCTAATCCTCCAGGACCAGCCCGAGAACCTGGTCCTTGTTCACCTACAATGGTTCATAACATAAAAACACTATTGTTCACAAGAAATTATACACTCTAATATCATTACAAAAATTGCCTTTAAAATTCATTGCAAACTACAGGCAAGATTGGCTGCATACTCAGAAAACTATAGCTCAGATTAGTTTGAATGGAAACATGCACCATTTTAATCTTTAGTCAACTTCTTGTGCCATGTACTAGATATCTAAATCAGCTACATGTATAGTTCAAGAAACATGTGAAATATAGCTGAGCAGTTGAAAATACAGTACATGGAATATTTCACTATAAATACGTTAGCAGCCAATATTTAGAGTACCTAACAAGTACCTGGAAAAATCCACAATCTTCTGAAGATAAATTGTTAGCCCCTCCCATTTGACCATATTGGGATTTAAACCCCAAGATGAATGATTGATTGGTTTTTGTTTTACGTCACACCACGAATATTTCACGTATATGGTGACGGCATCTGCCTGATGCTAGGCATACAAAATTTGACCTTTGCATCGGACTCAACCGAAGCAGTGAGGGATCTTTAATGTGCCACCCATACCATGACATGGGCCTCGGTTTTTACTATTTCATCCGAAAGACAGGACACCAGCATGACCAGAGCGTGACTTGAACCCTGGCCTCCCGATCAGGAGTCCAGCGCGATACCACTAGGCCACGCCAGCTTTCTCAAGATGAATGAAGAGAAATGCTGCAGTTTACTTACAAGGCCTAAATTTATGTAAGCCATCTCTAAGCAATGAATATTGTATAGAACGGTATACTATGATACTAACTACGTGTCAAGCATATATGTAAGCCAGCTATCAGCAATGAATATTGTTTAGAAATGTATATTACACATGTGTCATTCATATATGTAAGCTATCTATCAGCAATGAATATTGTATAGAATGGTATACTATGTGTCAATCATATACGTAAACTATCTATCAGCAATGAATATAGTATAGAATGGTATACTATTGGTCTATCATATATGTAAGCCATTTATGAGTAATGAAATTGAATATTGCATAGAATGATATACCATCTGTCAATCATGTATGTAAGCCATCTATCAGTAATGAATATTGTATAGAATAATATACTATGTGTCAATTATATATATAAGCCATCTATTGATAAGAATATTGTACATGCATAGACTGCTTTACTGTGTACGCTTACCTAGTAGAGGAAGGTGGTCTCTGTAGAAAGAACCGCCCTTAGCATCATTCACAACCTTCAAGTCAGCCTGAAAATAATATCGGTAATTCAAACAAGATGTGATCAATGCCCATATTTGCAACTTTTTCTGGTATGTTGATGAAGGATAAGGTAACAAGGTCTTAACTTAGAAAGGGCTCTACCAGAAGGGTTATGCATAACAAACAAATATAAAGTCTCTACCTCTTACAATTCAATAGTTATGGCCAAGGTCAATGTTGTTGACAGGCAGGTAGACTATAACAATATGTCCCCAATCTATCAATCTAGAGGCATAAAAACGTTTATTGTATGAAAATTAAGTAATTCGATTTAATGGCTTTAATAAATTTACAAGTAAAATTGAAAATACAAAGAGCACAATCATGTTATTTTTAGGTTAATAAAAACAAGAGACAAGCTTAAACACTTATCTGATAAATGAGTGAACAAGAAACTGCTAAGGCAGTATGACTGAATTGCAATGCAAATTTGAAACAAAGTCAAGGACACAAGTTGTGAGAGGAAAGATTTCATAATTAATGGAAATGATGAGTACAATGTAATGCAGGGAACAGTAATGCCTGGAACAGTCATGGTAACACAAATAGGGAAGGATACATGTAGGAAAATGAAGGGGAGAGAAGTAAGAATGTTGTGGGAAGAAAGAAAGAATTTGTGATGAAAATGATGGGAGTAAAATATTAAAGTAATATTTACAAAATGCAAGTTTTAAGTCTTGTCTGATTTAATGTTTATCTAAAGCTTACCATTCCTTCGAATCCAACACGATAGAGATTCTTAGCGGCATTGTCCCACAGAACGTAAGCTGCACTTCTTGGACTTGCCGCACTCCAGTCCTAATAGCACAGACACAATAAACGTAAATAATACACTATCAAGTACAAATCAACGATAAAGGTATGAAGACCTAAAGAGTAAAAATCTTTAATCAATCAGTGTTATGACCATTACAACATCTTTACACTAATGAAGTTAAAATGTAACAGTATATTACTATCAGAACCTTAATTTTAGTTAATAAATAAAAAAAGTGAACCTGTATCTCTGTTACTTTTCCCCTCCGTCCATTCCCACCATCTTGATCTTCCCACTGCCAGTCTACCCCTCGTACAACACGTGCTCCAGGAAATATTCCACGGGCAGTAATTTTCTTGCTTTTTCTCCGAGGCTCAATACTACATCTAAATTGATGAATGGTAATTCATTTATATATACAACATCAAGAAGAGAATCAGAAAGGAGATGAACTGCATATACATTTTTACAACTCAGTCTAAAGATTCAAATATGGTATAAGATGCACGGCAAGTATTTTTGGACTTTTTACATTTGACCCATTATGCGCAATGATTGATCTTTTCTGGCCCTTGAATTATGTTTCACACCAGGAAGAAAAAAACTTGCAACCTACATGTTTTACCTTAAAGGACTTCATGCATCATTTCAGGATGTAAATGTAAATTGCTGACCTGAAATTTGTAATGGGACCCAATAATGATAAAATAAAGTCCACATTACCATACACAAATTTCATGAATTACATGTACAAAAAGAATTTGTTATTGATACCCTGACTTAAATCACTAAAATCATTAAATGCCACCTACTTTTCCGACCCTGGTGTGGTGATTCTGAAGAATCTGTGTCTAAGATTATGTTTATCACCATGGTAACACACAGAACACAGATCATAATTAGGACATTCTGCACACTTCCACCGAATTCCAAATATTGGTTGTTGTCTACATGTGTCACACATGGCACCATCATGTTTGATTCCTACAAAGAATGTATAGATGTATAAGACCTATCTATGCAAACTTTATATTTTCATGTACATGTAATTTACTAATATTGTCTAACTGGGATTAAACTTTGTTCACTCAACCATTATACATGAACTTGCATATGGTTTTAATGTTGAGTATTTCGGCAGTATTTCAGGTGTTTTGGTACTTATTTTGGTGCTTTAAACATTGTTATGGACCTGTTAAAAACTTTCAGGCAATTCACTGTAAATACATGTATGGTATCATTTGATTTTTGAAATAGCCGTCAGGAATTTTTAATCTTTGAGACTCTGACACATTCTTAAGAGTTGGCACGACATCACCGTTTACATTTTTATATTATTTTAGAAAAATGATAACAGATAAGAAGTCCTCTGTAGGGAAATATGAATTACAAGTAACAAGAAACACTTAATGTCAATAAATTTTTGGTCACCTGGCCTTTATTAACATGATAAGTGGAAACAAAATATAACAAAATCTGTAAGTGAAATCCATATCTGCTGTTAAATTAGACAAGCAAAAAATAGACCAATCCAGTATTATTTGTACGAGTTATCTACCGTGCGCAACGATTGACGCGCCACGGTTAAACGTTACTTCCGGTGTAAACAAAGCGTCATTAGTAACTGTCTATAGATGAGAGTTAACACACCATAGCGGTTGATTATTGCAAATAGAAGTGCCGATTTTTTGTATGATGTTCTCTTTGTCAACTTTTTGTATATATTTACTGTAGACTTTTTGTACAAATAAACTGTACATAGCTTTGATGACTTTTCATGTATTTTACTATGGTCAGTATGGATAATGATATCGATGATCTCCCTTCTCTCTCGGAAAATTGATGAACTTCGTTCTTTCCTAGAAAAAAGGGGTCTAAGTCGCGATGGAACCAAAACTGAATTCGCCGCTTTATGTTTTGCAGCGTCAAAAATGCAAGTTCCAAATGTCACTTCTTTTAAAAATCCATTGAAAGAAGACATCCGTCAATATTACCGAATTTCGACACTGGAGGATGGAACACTAACCTTTTAATATGTATAGGCCTATTGTTATATATTCGGGGAATCTGAGAATTGTGTGATGAATGTGCTGTATGAAGTGATGCAGTAGATTTATTTTGAGAAGTTCTGTTGGATTATCTATTGAAGTTTCATCATTTATAGGTCAAAGCATAGTAATTCCATTTCCAATAGGGTCCCATGATAAATTACCATTAAGATTTACACAACATCCTACATTTTAGCTATATACAATCCATATATCAAAATGTTTGTCAGACCATCCTCTGTCAGAATTTTAACAGTTTACCATAGGTTATCCACCTTAATATTGAGAAAATCATGCTGGAAAGGGGTCAACCCCCCCCCCCAAATAATTTGCCAAATTTCAAATGTAAACAACAACCCTTTTTTAGGTCTTAAAATTTTTACATTAGTCAAATGAGATAAAAAATCATGATTTTACAGCAGAAATCGATCTTTTATTTATAGATAGATCAAATAATTTCATCCAATCACAGCTCCTGATACAATGAAATAGTAGTCCCTCTCTCCCTACATCACATCAGTCAATCATGATTCTCATTAATTACTGTCCTTTGACCTTAAAACTGTTTTTGACTTTTTGTTTAGAGTAGGTGGATGAAGTATTTCCCTTTCCTAAAGGGAGGGGGGGGGGCTCTAGGAGTTGTAACAGACTGACTATGACCTAAATGTTAAGTGGGATAAGGATGAGTATTGGTTGATAATTATCTATAAAATGTAAATAATACATTCTAGAGTCAGGTTTGGGTGTCCATATCTTTGTTGGGTCATTTTGATGTCTAATGATTAACTGTTTTCACCCAACACTGCTGTTCCACTGCATCATCCTTTGAAGGAAAAGTAAATAACTTGAAAGGCAGGTCACAAATACAAGAAAATTTGCCATAATTTGTATTGTGAATAACAGATGTAGAAAAGTTTTTTAAACATGGCAGGCATTTTCAGTGATTTTGAAAATTTTGTCAGTCAGGACTATGAAATATATATAGAAAAAATTCTGCATATTGTCAGTCTTAATGAAAGTTTGTCAGTCAAAACCTTCGGATTGGCACTTTTCAACATCACTAGCTGCTAATTGAATAAGACATATCTTACTCTTCCAAAGTTTAAGTCTATATCCACTGTTAGAACATTCTGTTAAGCAACATATTCTATTTGACATGACTGTCAATTTGATAGTAAATACAAAAATAGATGAAAACAGCTAGTAGGATGTATGAATTGAATGCAAGCATATATATTGTAAGACAAATTGTGGATATACAGAAGTTGTTTCAGTCTGAAGCTGACAGTTTATAATAATGTAAAGGATACAAAAGGCAAATCTGGTCATACCATCCTTGAGGGTTTCTTGTAATTATATGTATTTATCATAAAGTTGTTGCTGTTATTATATTTGAGAAGATGAACAGGGGTTAATTATCACCCCTCACCTACACTATTCACTCCTTCTCTCCTTTACAACTAATTTTTTCCTCATCCACCTTTAACCTTGTCCAACTTTTATTTGCTCTGCTCTTCATGAATATTGAAAAAGTCTTAAATTAGTATATTGCTGTTTTCACAATTAATGTGTAAAATTATGTGTGCAACTCCTAGTTGAAGTGAAACAAAGCTGCAGGCTTACAATGGAAAACACGGATATTGTATGTATATACTCGTCATACTATTTAGTATTGTGAAACAATAAGGGAGAGAGTGCTGATCTCTAACCAGCAACTCTAAGTTACTATTAAGATGACACAATACCAGAGAGCTTAGGAGTCCACCCAAGTTGTATATTGCGCCACAATTTTCGTCATATTGGTTTCAACACTGCTCTTCAAATATTTATATATTATGAGAATTCCAATCATTTGGCAAAGTGCATCACTGAAGAGACCTAAGTTGCTGAAATGTGCATGATCTGGTGCACAAATTAAAAGGTGTATGTTCTATGTTTATTAAACCTAGTAATACTTAAATATACACTGCGTGTAACTTGATCAATACTCTACGATAAGGGGAACAACCTGTCATATGAGAGAATGACTCATAATTATGAGTACTAGTCTGTCGAGTTGTCAAATGCAAAATTCCCCATCCTGTCCGTCAGTACCATCATGACCATTGCCATTGCCTTCACCCGTCAAGCCAGTTTATTGAGGATTACGGGGATTTAATCACATTATTTTTCGAGCATCTATGAACAAATAAACATGACATTGTAATTACTGTAGCTGTAGCTACCTTTTTAATCCGCCATAATTGTTAAATGTTAGTGGAACAATCATACATTCGCGTTTTAACGTTCTTTTGGAAGGTGTATAGATATTTCAAAAGCGTGGAAATAGAAACCGGAAGTAGCGTTTAACCGTTCAAGAAAGGTAACTCTTGTGAAAAAAAATGGCAGCCGTAATACTGGATTGGTCTATATACAAGGTATAATGTCACAAATAACATTTAACAATACAATACATGTAAATCCATGCAGTGTACTCAAAAGTTGAACGTTATAATTCATGTGCAAATGACGTCATCTTTTCATTCAAGGTAAAATTATAAAACTATATTAAAGCATCCAAGGTTCACATGTACAACATATAGGTGCATAAAAAAAACCAATTCAATATTTCATTGGGAACACTGCTTTATTTGAAAATTGTCAATCTGTCCAACTAAATTTGATCCCCTTAAGTTAAGTTATAGTAAAGAAGTCTATTTTCAGTGTGTGAAACCTGCATTATCTACGAGATATCACACACTATCTTAGTCCATATTAAACAATAAAACTGGGACAGTCTGACACAATTTTTGATAGTTTTTGTCTTCGAACAATTTGAAAATCCAAACACTCTGCCTACAAAGTATTTTGAACTTTGAAGCTTAGATGTTTCTCACCTGTAGGGGCACTGTCTAGTATTCGTAAATCGAATGCGCCAGCACATCTGTAGTTGGCAGCAGTGCCATTATCCCACACAACGACGACTTCTTCAGGAGACTCAAAGTTCCTCACAGTCCCAGCATGTCCTTCTCCACCGTCTTGTTTTCCCCATTTCCAATCAGGTCCTCTGACTACACGGGAACCCACACCTTCCATCATATTTACCCTGGACACACGGTTACTGGAACTCGCGGTCGGGTCCAAGTTATCTGCATTCATCTCCTTAAAGTTTATGTGTGGAAATTCATGGCAATAATAGAAATTTACTTCAAAGTCGGAAGTTTCTTCGTTCTTGTCGTCACAAATTACCCCAACTTACTTCGATAAACAAATTTATCGTATTTTATCGTTTCGAACATTTTTCCTTTTCAATTCTGAAATTAATGAGTTGATACTTGACATTATTGATCGTTTAATTTATCAACATAATATCATAATCAATAAATTTCTAAGGTAATGGCACCTGTCTGGTGCATTCTTCTTCTTTCAAAACGCAGTGTACTCAAAAGTTGAGCGTTATACTTCATTGATTAATATAAGACTATGGTATTATACAATAAGACAGTGACATTTCTGTAAATAATAAGATTACACGCATTGGCGGATCCGGCGCCCCCTTTGCTGGGGGAGGGGTTTCGAGGGGCGAATTTTGTCTATATTGACAGCAAATGGGTCAAAATACAGCGTTTGTAAAATTTTGGGCGCCCCCGCTCCCCTAAATCCGTTACTGACACGTGTATTATTCCCTAAATACAAATGATTTAGGATATCGAAAATCTCAGAAGACAGGAGGAAAGAGATCTTACTCAGTCACAAGAAAGAATCCAGTGAGCCCAGGCAAGGCATAATTAAATGATAAGAACAATTCTGTATCAATCACGACAACGTCGTTTGACAACACTGTAATTATGTTGCCGGCTACTTACAGAGAGCCATTTTCATGAAAATTCATTTTGTATATCATTGTGTGCTTAATTTTACACGTGTTGTACCTGGGACTACTGGCCGTGAACGTATTGTTATAAAACCGACAGGCATCTAAAATTCTAACATAAACCTTCATCTGCAGAAATGGGTTAAAAAGACAGTCAACATAGAGAGGTAGTGCGTCACAATGTATGTGTACATGATGTTTCATGGAACACTAGTGCGAGATTCTCTGCCCTTCTCCCATTTTTGATATCGGCGGTTTGTGGGAGAGGATCAGAGAGACTTTGTTCATCAAAAGTTGAAATTTCAGCGATACCAGCTTGTATCGGGATGTACAAGCCTCTAGCGACAAATAAACGCTTGCCCAACCAACTTGCAACCTATAAATCCAATAAATGAAATTTTAAATTACTCGATCGTAGCGATATCTTTTCCAAATAAGATCTTTATCTTCTAATAGCTGCCGTTTTATCTGAAAACACAAGATTCTCCGTTTCGTCATTTGTGTTATAAGAGTTTGACTTCAGATCTCGCCGAACGCGACATTGCATTCATGACGAGGTGGCATCGTGTTTTTCTTTACAAAAAATGTGTCAGCTGCTGAAGTGACACGAATGCGAAGTAGCGTTCGGCGAGATCTGACGCCATACTGTATACACAAATGGCGAAATAAGAATATTGTAGTGTTTGCAGATAAAACGGCTGCTAGCAGAGGTTATAGACCTTATTTGGAAAAGATATTGCTATGACTGAGTAAGGTCAATGTTCATTTATTTGATTATAGGTTGCAAGTTCGCTGTGCAAAAGCTTATTTTTCACCAGAAGCGTGTACATCCCGATACCGGCTGGTGTCGCTAAAATACCAACTTTTGATGAGCAAAGTCTCTCTGACCTTCTCCCACAGACCGCCGATGTCAAAAGTGGGAGAAGGGCAGAGAATCTCGGACTAATGGAATACCAAGACAGTAGTACATGTACATGTATTTAAGTTGTATAGCATTACCGTAGTGTATCCTACAGTTCTACTTATCAAACATATAATAAGTCAAAAATAAATAAACAACATCCGATTACTTTTAAGTAGTAGGATGTGCACATGTATTCCTGGGACCTGAATACAACTCAGTCAACACAGTCAGAAAAAAAAGATAATGCCTTAAATCAATATATCAGTTAAATGTAAACATACTTTATGAAGTAAACATGTAAACATCTTCTATTAATGGTATATTTACATTTTGAGAAAGATAATATATTTTAATGTTTCCCAAAAATCTGAAAGCAATAAACCGTACAACGTTTATTTCTATATATATACGTCTCTAAAATACATGAATATAAAACTTATTAAATGATAATAAAAAATATACGTTTGAAATTAAATTTATGTCTGGTCATCACCGACTATAGTCTCGCAAGAGTGTTGTCATTCCGCAGTAGGCCTAGCACCAAGCATTCAGAAGGAGACAACGCAAATTATCGCTTTGCATGCGACCATTTCTCTACAAATAAAATCAAATGACTTTCTGAACGATAAAATTAGGAAAACTGCCTATATTCCGCATGTCTGGAGCGAAACGAGAAACTTAATATACATGAGAAACGACTAATAAACAGGACGAGTATTCAGAACTTTACAAATATACAGAGGAACGAACAAATGTGAGATGACACGTCTATTTTTTTTTTATTTTCGGAATATTGATTTTTATGTTCGTGTGCTCTCGAGAGTTATCTATTTTATAAAACAAGTATGGCGAGTGCGACAATGAAAAACCATAAAAGAAGAGCAAGGAGAAGAATTGCTGCTATTAATTTCTTGTCAAATATTTCATTAGATGGAAGTTACAGGGATACAAAATATGCCATCTTTAACAGGAAACACCATCGTTTAAAAGATGGTATCAACGAAGAAGGGGAACAACTTAGTAATAAATTGTGCACGGATTCTGAAAAGAAAGATACCGAGAACCATGATTCTTCGGAAGATGGAACTAAAAATTTATCCGCAAATACTGCGGCAAATAGTGTAGAAAATGTGACAAAGAAATTCGGACATAAGAAGGAAAATTTACATCATGGATCAAATACTCCAACGAAACGGGCAAGGTAACTGTAAATAGTGGGGAATATTTAAAAAAAAAAAAAAAAAACTCAAAAAGGGAAAAAGAAAAATATGCAAAATAAAAATCAGAAGAATGTATCTATAGAACAATTATAAAAAGATCTTCATAAAGACATGTATTTTGTGGATGGTTTCGTTTGTCATTACAAAATTTTCTCATGTTTATAGCATGATACACCAATTTAAATGTCACAAAATAATAGTCAAATCAATCCAATTCAAAGGGATCAAATAGATGGGGAGTTCAGATATCGTGTCATTGCAGTGGTTCACTGGCAAGCATGGAGTATTTGGTAATACCAGGGTCCTCCAATGTTGATCATATCTGTATATGTAGACATGAGTTATATAATGTTGTCAGGTTAATCAAAAGGCATGAATGGTGTTTAGTCAACCTTAACATGCCCTCAGGGGTTAATGTCTGGACATGTTAACAACTATCATAATAGCAATAAACATACTGTGTGTATTGAATGTACCCAGATTAATATGGTCATCAATAAATTAGAGTATTGCATGACCTGTATCATGTCTTATGTGTCCCATTTCAAATATCATTACTATTGCCAAAAATTATATTGAAAAATTATAATTGAGCTAAATGGTTATGGGATTGATTGTATGGTGGTACTGTTCTCAAAGTCAAAGCAGCAGCTATTTTATGAACCAGTAAATTACTTACATGTGTATATAAAGGCTGAGTACAATATTGTAGGTAAAAAGGTCAGCAGTGCAGTGATTAATGCATATTTATTTTAATAATTAAGTATACTTGTACATTGTATAACTTATAAGTGTACTAATCTATACAAAATATATTATATACATGTACATGTATGCATAAATAGTGATTATTTAGATATACATTTATACTCAGAGAAACTGAAGTACATGAAATGGAAATAGTCATATATGTATGTATCATTGTATATGAAGTTGTAAAACAGTTATTGTAATGATATGTTTTTCTTAATTTGCAGTGTTTCTATATCAGCTGAGGAAAAAGAAAGGGCACGTGTAAAAGCTGTCCAGGAGAAAGGTAATATGTCTTGTTTTTGGTAACTACATGTATGATAGCTTTCAGGATAAATATAATTGCATGCTGTATTTACTTGAGCAGTTTCCTTTATAACAGTGGGATGTCCTATTTCTGTTGAAAATTCAAGAGCTCACACACTGGGCTCGAAATTGGCAAAAATTTTGGGTCATGAAATTGGCAAATTAAAAGATTATTTGGGCGACCTCCATTATATTTACTGAAATTTTAGGTTGCCCAGAGAGATTTTAGATTGTTTTTGACGACTGGACAACTGCTAATTTCGAACCCTGCCATCATCCTTCTGTGTTTTGCTCTTCTTCATCGATCAACTTTAAAACACTTTTCCCTGTGTAGCACAAAGTGTCACTGTAGTAGTCAAATTTCATTGGATGTCTACTGTCCAATCTGTTATCAAATGATTTGACTAGGTCTGCACTTAATTATCACTCTTTGCAGTAAGGGATTTGTGGTCATTCTTATTCATCAACAACTCTGTATGTAACGTACCTGTAATTTATATGTATACATATACATGAAGTATCAAAAGTCTGCTTTCAAGTTTGTTCATTTAGGCTTTATCCATTCAGGGGTGACAGTATCCCTCATTGAAAATCTTCTCCTCCAGTAGCACTGAATAGAATAGATTAAAACACTAATGGCATCTGAATGATCGAAAAAGAAGTAAATGTGAAAGTTCGATCAGTTTATTGAAATCCAATAATTATCTTTTGATGTGTTTTTGACATCATTTTTGACTTTGTCATTATTGCATGTTTTCTGGTACTTGGACCGATGGACAAGTCCAGTTATATTGACGCTGGTCCGGTAAATAATTTTAAATTTCTTGAGCGATTGTCTGGTGTTTTCTAGAAGCGATTTATCTTTTAAACTTATTTCTAATGTCATCATGATGTACATTTTGCTTTCAGTCTTGTAAAAATTGCTTTGGTCTAGTGAATTGTCTTGCTGTAGTTTACTAGACCGAATGTCCTGTAAATATTTTTACAATGTCGTATTCACTGCATTGCTAACAATGCATTCATTTTGTGTATATTACCTAACCTTAAGGAAATGAATAGTATTGTGAAGAATTAGAATGGTAAAATTCATTTTGGCATTTTTTACTAATTTCATACTGGGTAAGATTAAAAAACAAAGATGGGGGAAGGTTGTGCTACACGTTAAATAAAGCTCTTACCGTAAGAAATAATGGAACAATTTTGATGAAATTTGGCTTGAATGAAGTTCTCAAAGTCCCCAACAAATTTTGCTGTTTTTGAGTCAGATTCATAAAGAGATAGATCCAAGGCTGGGTGACAAAAACCCAGGGGGTACCTTCCCTTTAATAAATTCCATTTTCATCAAAAGATGAAAATGGTTCTAAAAGAGTGTCTGAAAAAGTGTTGTTTTTGGGAACCGAAATGGAGAATGCAAATTATTGACTCTTATTTGATGTCTATTTGCACATGTTGCCTTCTTTCAGATAATCTCTTTGATTGTCTCATTGTATGTTGCCTATAATGCATTCATTTTGATTATGATACATGTATCTTACTTTAAGGGAAAAAATGCTATTGTGAAGAAGTGGAATGCAAAGAAAATGAGGCCTTTTTTAAAATTATTTTATTATATTTTCAGCGCTTAAGTATAAACTTTGTCATTTACGGTAAGAAAAAAAATATTGGAAAACAGAAGTATGACTTAATCTTTTTCATATATGAAATGATATTTTTCTGTAATTGTCTTGATTTCTTCCGTGTAGAGAAGCAAATTTACAGTCATTTATCAGATGTCAAAAATACAATAAAGAAAAGAAAATATACAATTGGGAATTTCTTCAAGCAGTCAGTTGTTTTTGAATGAGCTAATTGTGCTGAGGTGAGGCATACATGCCTATTTGGGTCCCTTGTTTGACAGTTTTCTTGCTGTGCCTTCAGGGTACTGTTGGAGTGCTCATTTCAAGGAGGTCACTACACTACTTGTATTTGTTCTTAATTTGATTTATTCTTAATAACCTCTGCCACAATTTTTATGCAGCCTTGAGGGGGATTAATGACGGATACATGTTTCATGATTCATTCAAGTCAAGGGATGACTCAGATTGAAAAATATTTCTCTGAAAGGTTATCTTTTTGAAGATACATGTACATAAATAAAGTAACTGGAGTTAGCATGATAATATTTGTGTGTTAATGAAATCACAAAAGATTTCACTGCCTGAAAACCTTAAAGATATTTTACCTATAATATGTACTTATATATGAATATTATTTTTTACTTTATACTGTACATGGATAATATATATACAACTGCCACAAATTTGATTTTATGATATGTATACAATAGCCAAGAATCTGAAGTTTGTCTATGATAACTCTATTTCATTATTCAAGTATATTTATTGTCAAAATACTCTTATGAATCATAAAGTCATAAACTTCAGTGAAGTTCAGGTGTTTTGGAGAAGAAAAGCAATGGGGAAATCACACAAAATACATTGAGAATTCAGGTATGAATTTACCTGTGCTCATTCACACTTCTGAAAAAAATCACAGAGATTTGTGTAAATAGCTAAATTTAAACCTGGATGAGGCCACTCTGTTTGAAGTAGAAAATCTAAAGTGCTTAAACTGTACTGTAGCTACAGGATTGAACAAATTCTACTTATCTTGTTCTTGAGGCTTTTCTACTTCATTTCTGAAAGACCACAAAGCTCTTCCCATATAACTGTATGTATTAGTAATAAACATTGGTACATTGTGTGTACATGTATACAAATTTCAAGATGGGTATACCATCATAGTCTAACATGCAAGCTGTGACACTAATGTGTTGGAATCTTTGTGGCCCAGCGGACTAAAGCTTTGTAATGGAGCTCAGTGCACCCTATAACCTGTCGTCTTGGTTCAAATCCGGACCAGGTTATCGGGATATCTACCCTGTATATTTTCATGCCCAAGCAAAGGGGTTTTCATTAAGGAACGACTTCTGGTGAAATACTGCCACTGCAAATGACAAGTATCTGTGCATATCGCCAGTTCATATTTCCTATATCTTAAGTAATACATGTAGTATAAACTGATATGCCTCATTTCATCTTTTCATCTGTTCAAGCATGCGCATTATTTGTCATATAAAGAAAGTAAACCAGTAAGGTTAAGATTACTACATTTACGAACTCTGACCTACATGACTAAGAAGAACATCTATGGGTGTACCTTCCAAAGGTCCATACATGTAGGTAAAATGGCAACAAAAAACAACTATTAATAAGCAGTTATTTTGATTTCAGCAGACAAATTACACAAAGGAAGTAGCACCATAGTAACTGGAGATACATTGACAGGTAGTTCTGTGAGAAAGAATCTTAAAGTGCAGTCTCCAAAGAGTTCATCAAAGCTGAAAAATGAAAGGTAAATTATTCATGGAGGATTTGTTCATTGAATGTGTAGAAATACCTTAACATGTTTCCCTTTATACCTGTCCATCTGTACTGTTCTGTGCTGTCTATCATGTCACCCTTTTTGTTCTTTGACCTTGAAACAATTAATCATAGTTAAATTTTGAAGGTCAGTCTTTAACAAATTCTTTAAGATTTTACCTTAACTTGAGAGAGAGGACTAAGATTGGTCCTACCTGTTTTTGATTGGTCCTTCCTGTTATGGTACCTATAAACTGTAAATAGGTCAAGACCTTGACCATTGTCTCTAGAAAATCATGACTGATGTACCTCTAAAATGGTCTTCATTAAAATACATCCATAATACCAATAGATTTGAAGAGAGATAGAAAGGATATGAGCTCCTTCTCTATACAATATTTATTATTAATCTAGAGGGGTTTCATTACTTTGATTCATTGTCATATTCAAAATTCACAAGAAAATTAGATTTAATATTGTGGGCGTGTGTTGGAATGGGAAAAATGTTGCCTATGGTTATCATACATTTTCACATTTTGGAATTGAAAGATATTAGCTACATGCTACAACTGTTTGAAAGGAAGTAGAATGACCAATACTGATGAAGAATAGGAGACTGGAGTTTGATGACATATAATTCTGAAACAGAAAAAGTGTTAAAGATCCTCACTCTTGTAAGGTCTTGACACTTTCTTTAAAGTGTTTATTCAAATTCATTTGTATATACAGTGCCGACTTACATTTGTTTTTTCTGTATGTCTGGGCATTCATGGCAGGTGTGTTTAGCCATTCTGGAGATGCTTACTCCTCCCGAGCACCTGGTCTCACCTCTGAATTTTCAGGGATCTGTGAATGTCAACCGTTATACATTGTCGTTAGTGCCAAAGTCACTTGACACCAATGACTTTTGTATTTTGTAAAAATCCATGATGCTTTTGTAGAAGCTATAATAATTTTAATGACATATGATACATGTAGGGACAGTGTGACAATTACTGAATGCCCCAGAGCATCGTAAATGAGGATACAATAGTGGCAAGTCTTGTGCAAATCACCATACATATATGTACATGACAAAGAGGAAAGAATTTGATTTTCTGCCAATTTTATATAATTGAATAACAGACAATGGAAGTGAAGAAGATCATGTTTCACAATTACCGGCAGGTCTTGATCAAATAAGCTCTAGAATATGACAGTGATGACAGTGAGAATCTGATTAGAACTTGTGTTGATTAGAGAGTAATTACCATGGTAATCTGAGAGGATATACAAGGATTTTGTTAGAGCTCTTTGTTCTGAATTTAGGTTGGTAATAGTTACAGAAAGGAAGTCTCCAATGGTGGTTTGTTCAACACTGGCTTACAGTAGACGAAGTCAATTTGGAAAGTAAGACTTTAGAAATTTAGATGATAGAATAAGCATATTGGTTTTGCAGTACAGACCAGGGTCTGGTGCCATAAACTGAGAATTTACTTAAGTCAAATATTTCATTTTGATTTATTCCATTGTCAAACGTTCAAATTAATTCTCATGTAGAATGGTTTAATTCTGTTTTTCGATAGAATGAAACTAATTAAAATCCAAATCCCAGTTATTAATTCATTGATGAACAGAAGAATATGAAATTTTGACTTAAGTGTATTCACAGTTTATGGTGCCAGACCCAGGTGTTTTGGAGAACTGTGTAAAACCCTGTGGGAAAGGTAACCAAAATCACATGGAAAATTTAGGTGTAAATTTACCTGTGCTTATTAGCACTTTGGTGAAGTACACTGTGTATTGTGTTATTCTTGAAATTACACCTGGATGTGGCCTACTGTGGCAGGTGGAAAAATTACAAAAGACCTGGACTGTACTGTACTTTTATGATATTAAGCATTGTATTTTATACTGTATGTAATGTAATGGTAAGATTATGTATTTTTGTAGTACTGTTATAAATTTTGATAAATCGTTTGCTGCATTAAGTTAATGTGCTATTTGAAATGTGGTGGCAGATTTAGATATTAGCTCAGATAGCTCAAATTGTAAAGCATCTGCAGAGTAGGTGGAGAGATTTCAGTTCAAATCCCATTCTGGCCATTACATTTTTTCTTTAAAGGCATACATTAGAGTTTGGTACATGCCATATAAATCTTGATATGATTTCAAGTCATTAGATAGAATTGGCTTACAGTCACATTTCACATATTTAAATAAAACCTGATAGCTTGTATATCGCAATGTCATTATACATTATATATAGGAATCACCCTGTCCGTCCGTCTGGCCATCCATCTGTCCATCAATCTTTTCCAGGTCATAAATTCTACCTTACTTTGGAGGGAGGTGATATTTTACACAATTGTTGTACATGACCCAAGGGTGTATCTGGACATTGCAACAAGGTCATATCTACAAGGTCAAGGTCGCAGTGCACACATAGCCAGAATTCTTGTCTTGGTCATAGCTTCCTCCTGTTATGTTGCAGGAAGATTACATTTTACAAAGCTGTTGCCCATGACCTAAGGATGTGTCATAACCTTCAACCAAGGGCATATCTTCAAGGTCAAGGTCACAGTGCACAAAAACCAGAATTCCTGTTCGGGCCATAGCTTCTTCCTTATACTTTAGATGGAAACTGTATTTCACTTAATTGTTGTCCATGACCTAAGGGTGTGTCATGACATTGAACCAAGGTCATATCTATAAGGTTAAGGTCACAGTGCACACATAGCCAGAATTCTTGTCCAGAATATAACTTCTTCCTGTTACGTAGGATGGAGATTATATTTTCATGCAATTGTTGCCCATGACTCAAGGGTGTGTCATGACCTTGTACCAAGGTCATATCTTTAAGGTCTAGGTCACAGTGCAAAAAACCCAGAATTCCTCTTTGGGCTATAGTTTCTTCCTTATACGTTGGAAGAAGATTATATTTCGCAAAGTCAAGGTCAGAGTGCATACATACCAGAATTCTTGTTTTCATTGGTTTTACCTCAAAATGTACAAGTGGGACATCCATTACACTTACATGTATCTTGGGATGAATTATTGTATGTTTCAGCTTTGTTGCTGTGGGGGAGGGGCGAGGGGGGTATTTGTCCTGTTAGGACAGCTCTATTTTTTTTATCTAAAGACTTTCATTAAAGGTCATATTCTAAGTCATCTATATATTGTGGGTTTTTACGATACAAGTTGAGATTTTATGTTATCGATAATTGGTGTTGAGATATTAAACCGAGAACAAAATTAACATGACATTTAATGATTATAAGTATAACAGAATTTCTGAAGGAATAGAAGTGAAGACTATAAAATTGATTGAATGAAGATGACAGTTTTTGTGTCATGATTTTATAATTCATAATGTTAGAATGAATTGAAAAAGTAAACTTTATGAAAAAGAAATCTGAGCAATAGCATAATCTTATTTGATATATGTGTACTCTTGTGTTTACTAAGACTTTGTTATATTTTTATAAAAGGCTAAGAAACAAGAGGACTAACTATTAAACATTGTTGTCTTCATATATTTTAAACTAAAAAAAAATTTACATTTAGTGTTTGATATATTTAGGCTAGAAGAGGAACCAGTCCACACTCGGATCCGTCATTTGTCTGCGACTAAGTCATTTAACTCACAGGAGGGACTGCTTTATTTTGGACTACATGCTGTAAGCAAAGTGGAGGACGGTCAGGTATGTATCTGTTGTAATAGAATATGTAAAAGTTCATTTCTCAAGAGCTACTACATTATCTTTGAATTTGAAATATTTGGTGTAATATTTAAGTGCTTGAATGATACATGTAATATACCGATGTAGGTGATTTGACTTTTATTCTTGTCACTACATAAGAAAAATTGGTGATTTCTGCTTCTATGTTGGGATTTGTCTGAAAAAATGAAACAGAATTTAGTAATCCCCTCAAAATACAATATCTTTGACATATATTTGTAGTAATACTAGCATACATTGGTACAGTTTTTACAAGGGAAGGTCTGTCTCGCTCCTTTTGCATGTCAAAAATGGAAGCCCTGGTACAGAATCTGGTTCCACCCAAAGTAGCAAATGTTCAGAGTTTTATATCAGAATAAATGTACCTTATGTATATTGCATAAATACGGCATGTTTTGTGATCTTATTTGACATGTTATGTTTGACCCAGACTGGTTCAGTAGTAAAAGTGTTCAAGTCAAGGTCATAGGGTCTTTGTCTGATTTCTGTACTTTGAAAGAGCCCATAAGGATTAAGATCGCATGTCATGGTTAATGTTTGCATATATTGGTCTTTTGCGTTATACAGAGTTACTTCCCATTTGGAATGGTATCTGACATAGAAAAAAATGATGACATCATCAAATTCTATGGAAACTGATCCAAAACTCAGGGAAATGATAGTCAACAAATGACGTTTTCATAGGAATTTAATGACGTCATAATTGTTTTACGTCAGATACTGTCCCAAATGGGAAGTAACTCTGTTTAACATAAAGACTCAATAGAAGAGCCAGTACTGCGTTAAGTTAGTCTGTTGCATAGGTAAAACTGTATTTATCAGTGCACCAGACAGGTCCCACCATGATATAGGGGATATTGTCATGGTGTAGCAGTAAGATCAAAATCAACATTTTCAAATATTTCATTTTATGTCCCACCATTCACTTCTGTTGCAGGATATTTCCTACAGTGAATTTTTGATTCCCTCCAAGCAGTCAGGGATGAAGAGAGTAGCCTCTGATCGTGGTGCTCTGAACGCCATGTTGGAGTCCTCTCATTACGC
Organism: Pteria penguin; assembly: GCA_035048485.1. Classification (NCBI taxonomy): domain Eukaryota; kingdom Metazoa; phylum Mollusca; class Bivalvia; order Pterioida; family Pteriidae; genus Pteria; species Pteria penguin. Next base: position 48,661,658 of record CM068580.1, on the reverse strand, counting down.
TCATGGTAAATTCTCATTCCCATGTTAAACATGTCTTCGATTCTTGGTTAAACCTAGTTCTATTAGAACTTCGATAAATGTTTAGCTACTTCGATATATATATGGTGTTCGTAGTGTTAAATTCTTCACAAATTCTCACTGCCATATGGTGTCATTATGTCCTTCATATTTAACATTACCTCATCAGTTAATAGTGATTTTCACCTATGAATTTTACGGCTGAAATTTGACTACTTCCCATTGCAAGACGAGAAGTTGCTTTTATAGTCTTGCAAGTAAAATAAAATTGTATTTTTCACTTAATTTGAGACAGTGCAATCTAAGAGGTAAAAGCACTCAATCAATATGAAAAAATACATGGTCAAGAAATTTTTTCGAGTTGGTTAAAATTCCAGACGTTTGTGTAATTTTGAAGGCACTCAGCTGTGTTGAAATTTTTATTGTGAAAATCACTGCTATCCTCAAGAAATACACAATATTGTGCTTTTATCATTTTCATTCAAATAGCTAGAAAAGAGAAGAATACTTTATTGCTAGTATAAAACCATGTCTTTCATGTTTTTGATGTCTGAATTTGAATTTGACTCACACATTTTCTATTCAAGCTTTAAACAACAGGCATTTTCTGTAGCTTGAAATATTCTTTTTTGGAGATACATACAGTGTTATACCAAATGCTTAAAAAATTAACTTAATGGATTTCGGTAAATCCAAATTAGGCTAAAAAGTACAATGTATTTGTGTGTCTAAATTGTTGTTTTGTCTATTGTTCTCCTGAACCTTACATATATAAATGGAAATCTCCAATCTATCTATTGATAGCACTTATCCTGTCTCATGCCTTGTCTGCAATATGGTCATTTGGTCATTTTTATCTGTAAACAATTAAAAATCTTTTATTAGTCATCTGGAGTTCTCACTCTGTAATCACATTGTTTATTCAGGAATATATGTTTATATAAAACCTTTTTTTTTATGAAAATTCTTACTTTGATCTGTATAAAAAAATTAACTGAATAATTGAAGTTAATAAATTATTTTTTAAATGTCATACATACTGACAAACATGATTAAAACTACATTTTTTGACTGCATCTATTTGATTGATCAGTTACATTTTTTGTTGTAACCAAATCTTTTGCTGAAAATTCAATCATCATATTGAAATGGATGTTCATGTGCAGATTTTGTTTTTTATTGAAACAAAAAGAAGTTACTATTGTTTTAGATCCTGTGTTTCATGTGCTGATTAACATTGGAAAAGATTTTGAAAAAAGTGTGTCTTATACATGAGTGAATACTGTTTATGGCACTTTGGAATCAGGAGAGAATAATTGAGTTTTATCCAATCAAATCGAAGCTTAAGATATCATATGATTTAAACAGGATAATCCAAAGAGCTTGTTTATGACCTGAGCTTCAAAATAATTGTGAATGTGTATGCAAGTCAAATCTTATTTTATCTATATAATTTCTACAGCTGTCGTTTATTTGATTATATTCAGGACTTCAGTTTTTGATATATATGGCAATTTTCTTCTGTGGAATTCTTGAAATCATTTGCATGAGAGTACAGTACAACTATTACAATGCACTGCCTTTATATATTCATGGGTATCAACATTGCATGATCATACCATACAGTGCTCTAGTTTACACTTATTTTTGGTACATTGCTTTCAACTATGTGATAGGGGGAGCAAACCAAAAACTGCTTCGGAGTCAGTCATATGACCCCACCACTCTGCTTCACAAGCCAGCGCTCGTTCCAGCGTTAGAGAAAGGTATAGCATAAGAGACGTTCTTAGCTTGGGCTTCTAATAGTGGAATGTAAAATAGATTTGCATGGGGACCAGTTATGTTGTGTAGACTTTGTTAAGCTTCAGTGTACCCATTTTAGTAAATGTACATGCCTTTTTCCATTTGAAAATCATGAATTAGTTTTTATTTTTGGATTAAATGTAACCTTCATTCAGCTTTGAATTAAAATTTTAAAATTAATGCATTTATGTATTTAATAAAACAAAACAAACCATAAATTTGAAAAATTTATGTCTTGGTGTATTTATACAACTACAAAAATTTGAAAGATGTCAGAAGTTATGCGAGAGACAAAATTGAATGTAATGTTGATTAAGCTATAAATTTAGATTCAAATGATTGTATTAAACAATGACAAAAAAACCCGAAACTTACATTATAATAAGAATCTATAAGATGCCAAAAGTTGTATGTGAGACTAAGCTTTGAACGTGAAGTATAGGATAGTAAAAATGTGAATTGACCTCCTCCTAACAGATTCTAAACCTTATAATGCTTTATATGTAGATGTATATCAATGTAGATCTCTAACTTTTACCTAATTATTACCACTCCATATAAATAATATTTCCCATGTCGTATACTCTCTCTAACCTTTGACTTTATACCATAAATAAAGGTGGTAAAGGACACATAAGAAAAATATGTATTCCATATACTCTCTCTAACCCTTGACTTTATACCATAAATAAAGGTGGTAAAGGACACATAAGAAAAATATGTATTCCATATTAATATAATAATCTTTAACTCTGAGAGCATACTTTGGGGTAGCCATTTAATTTCTTCTCTGCAGTAAGCACTGTATATTTTGTATCGTAATGTTTTCATTGTTCTCCTTTCGAACACTGCATGACTGTGTGTTGGAACTTGGAGTGTTCCTTTAGATTGGATGTAATACTTCAAAATGATTCACGTTGGATGTGATAATGCAGAATCCTGGTTGATGTGATTTTAGATTAACCATTTTCCTATTTTCCAGTTTACTACATGTAGCAACAATTTCGTGAATTATGTCTAAGATGAAAATAGTTTGGTATTATTGTATATACATGTATTACATTTTACGATTTAAAATTTTTTATGGAAGACTTTTTAATTATTATACTATGGGACTGTTTCTTCACGTGAGTTATCTGCTCTTGTATAATTACTTAGTCCTGAGAGGAAGAAAAGAAGTGGTATTAAACTAGACATGTTCTTCCTGTTTTCTTGTTTGTATGATCAGTTGACAATAGTGAGATATAGTCAGTCTATCTGTCACTTTTATATACCTCACTGTGATCTACAGTTGTACAGAAAAAAGAGAAGTTACTGGCTCAGTTATGTGGCAGAAGTCACCATGAAGCTATACAATACATGGATATAAATAATATACTAGCACATATAACACATTACAAAAATATTTGATTGTAGTGCAATTACGATACCGACTTAGGATGGTCATTTAATTTGACAAAAGCCAAACAAATGGTGTGGTTAACCGGTTTACGGGCCCACCTTCCCACTCACCGTAACAGCAGAACAATCAAAGGACATACATTTAAAAATTTACAGGAAGTAGAGAATTTCTATCAAGGGCAGAAAATTCAACTTACTGAATCTCTCCTATAGAGTTATAAGTATAAAACAAAAAAATGAAAAACAAAATCAATTCGCAAATCTCATTGTAATACATGTAAATCATATACATCTAGTTCAGAATGTTTTTACATAATTCATGTTTTTTGCTGTGCTTTTGTGCAGTGTGAATTGAATGAAAATGATAATACATGAATTTTGTCCAATTATTCCATAGGGAATTGAAACATAAATGGCAAATTATACTTTCAGTGTTTTAACCAAATGCCTTTCTTAAGATAAAATCTTTGTCTTACATTGATTGTGCATACTCAGACCTGACATTCTCATGGTGGTATATTGTTATAGTATGAGAATATTATGAGAACTTCATACAAGTGTTAAATGAGAATTTCAAATATGAGAATACAGAAATATGTTGACTCTGAAATAGTGTATTTTAAATTTACTGTGGATAAAATAAATTCGGAAAGGATAAGAGAAAAGGAGTTGATGCCATAATATGAATCTTGACCAGAATTTGCTCTTTTTGATTTTTAACAGTGCCAGAGACAGCTGTAGCAACATATAATGCCACAATACTGGATGATCCTGAATTACAGTCAGGCAGTTACAGGACTTTACTTACATTCCCTTCCTATATGGTATGCTGCTTAAAGCGAATTCAGGAAAATTGTGATTTGTTTAACAAATATGAAATGATACGGTCTATTGTGTAATAATCCAGATTATCAAATAATGTAAAGGCAGATAATGACCAAACAGGCTTAGTAAACATTTTAACCTTTTTTTCTAGTGGGTCAGAATTTCATAACTGATTTTGTTTTTTACTCTTTCGTATGTATGCTTTGATGAAGGTTATTTTGCTTTTAAGCACAAAATTTTGACGTATGCAAAGGACCCATCTAAGGCAATACAGGATCTTATTAGGTGTCATTGTCTACAGTGACATGGAACCTCAATTTTTACCGTCAGTTTTCACCTGAAAGACAGGAGACCATTAAACTACTAGTAGGACTTTCAGGCCGGACCTCTTGGTCCAAAGACTAAACCAGCTTAACTAAACTAACTAAACCAACTAAACCAGCTTAAGGTTGCTCTGCTCTTAACCTTATTCTTAATTTCTTTAGGGATAAGTTGACTGGTTTATATTGGTTGTCAATTCTGACAACCCTCATTTGATTCCAGCTCTCAGTTTGGATTTTTTCAAAAGATAATACATCATCTTTTGCCTCCCTATCTGTCTTTTAAATAGGACAGTATAAAGCAAAACCCAATGTTTTGATATATGTTGGAACATAAAAGATCCTCATTGTTTTGGGTGGGTCTATTGCCTTGAACTAAATCATGAAGCCATGCATCATTCAGGTGCTACTTGAGTAATATAATCTTGGTCTGGGAGCGGCTTAACATCTTTTTATTTAGTTCAGTTTTGTTTTTGATCTACTTGTTTTAAAATTTGTCAGACCTCAGTAATGGAGTATGTAAAGCCATCCACATTGAAGAAAGAGCTGAATGAAAAGTTTAGAGAGAGATTTCCAAACATACAATTGACTTTGACCAAATTAAGAAGGTAAGGTGTAGTGATTCTGGAAAACAGAGTATTTTCTTATGGTTGAAGTTAAATTTTTCTGCTGGCACGATTAATGTGTCAGCACTTTAAATGAAATATTTAAGATACTTTAGAAAGGAAAAGAGATGATAAAATCATATGGTTTTACAGATAGAAATTACTGGCACAGTAAGAGACACAATACTAAAGCAGTGTACAGGAATTTTCTGTAGGCTTTTGTCTCTTTCAAATATGAGTTGGAATCCTGCTTGAGGAAGTAGGAAGGTATGCAAGTGCACAAGTTGAGTGTCTACTTGTCCTCCAGTTTTCTTCACGTCTAATGTAGGTCTCACCATGTGGATGAAATCATACTTTATATATGTCATATAAACCAATGAAACTGGCACGATTTTTTGTGGAATAAATTCATGAAATTCATTCATATAATGAAGTATCTTAATGATATGGTTATCCTTTTGCTCTGATTGATCCACTTTTGAGTGTCTAAACTTAATAGACCATAACTGAACAAATGGAATGTATGACACAGGAATCTGACTTCAGCCTCTTTGTACCATAGAAACTGGATACACTCTTCAGTTTAAGCTCCAGTCGTATAAATCTCTGTGGCTTGGAGAAAGATGAAAGTTTTAAATGTTAATTAAGCACAAATATATGACGAAGGGTGCACATCATAGTGGTTTGGTATCTTTTGTTTAACATATCTCATTGACAAGAATTATATCTCATAATTTCAGTTTGAAAAGGGAACTGAAACGAATAGCATATACAAAGGTACGTGTAGATAAAAAAATACTTATAAAATTTACATCTTGTATATGAAAAATTCTTTTGTAGTTTTATAAATCTTTCTTTTACATTGTTACCTTAGGGATACATGTATGGTATTAAAAATTACCAGCATCTTCCTTTTTCACAAGGGTTCACAAACTGTTACGCATGGTGCTGTCAGAAATGTTTCTTACTGCTAAGTCTAAATAGAATTATCTTCCTGGTTTAACCTCTATTTCCCAGGGGTCCCTGGATGTAACATTGTGCCAGTTGCATGTTTTTATGAGTGCCACATATTGTATATAATTGTGAAATATCATATAAACTTTTATGTATTCAACAATCTAATTCCTCATTGTTAAACTGTCAGTTGTTGATTTTCCATTTCATTGTAGTGTGGACTTGACTTGTGGCTGATAGCTCAGGCATATGTTTACTATGAAAAGCTCATACTGAAGGTAGGTGCAAGTTTATGATGAGGTTTCAAGGATTTTGAAAAAAAAAACCCCAAACCCCACAATCAGGATGTACTTTCTTGAAATAAGGAAGTACTTCATAGTAGAATATGGTAGACCTTTTATGAAATTATTCTTTTCCATTTTTTTTTTGGCCAGATTGCAAAGCAATTCCTGTCTATAGCTCGTCAATGTCCGTCTGTCTGTCTGTCCATCAACATTTTCTAAGTTGAAGCAAAATCTCAGCAACTAAGAGGATTATAAACATAATACTTCACACATAGGTTCTAGAGCTTTCAATTTATGCTATGATGTTTGACTTAGTGACTTTGACTTTGGATTTTGTCCTGCTGCTACTTTTAAGAAACTTTACTTTTGGCCATTTCTTTTGAATCAGTAGGGGGAGAGCTTTGATACCTCATGCATAGGTTCTTTGTGACCAGATGTTTCAGTTGATACCATGACTTTTGACCTTGTGACATTGACTTGTTAGGAATTTGCTTCGCAATCCAGCCATATCATATTTAGGAGTTTCTTGATAAGGATTTCAGCTGTAATATTTCGTTATTTCAAATATATGGAATGATAGCACATTCTGAGAGCTCTTGGTTTCAGAAAGGACTTTTTAAACCATTATGTTCAGTATGCAAAAAGAAAAAACAGTAGGACTTTCCCTTGTCAAGTAAAGAGTCTTTCCTTAAACAGCGTGACGTGTCTGATTGTGTAATATGCATATGATAATGTGTGACATTATATGTTTGATAGAGCGACTTTCACTCAAGCATAAAAGTGCTTTGGTTGTTACCAAAAGGTCCTGGGTTAGAATCCCACTTATGGCTTGTTGGCATCCTGTCTTTAGCACGAATTGTGGTCCCATTTTACAGTAGATGTAGAAGTGTCTTCTGATGGGTCTGTTGCAAAATGTAGGTCAAAATTTCTGTGCACTGCTGTAGGCAGATGCTGTCATCATATAAGTACAATAATATTGGTGTGACATAAAACAAGAATCAAACAGTCCAATAAAAAATAGAATTATGGCTGGAACTATACTAATGCATAGCATATATGTAACCACAAGATTGGACCCAGTTTTAGGATTATACTGTAGGTAAATAGGTCATTAATTTCTTGCATTTCAGAAACCTGCACAGCTGCTTGCTTAATGTTTAAAAATGCAGGATATTTGCATCGTTTGATGCTAAGAGGTCAAAGCTGAATGCTTATTTAATGTATAGAGTTTTAAATTGCAAAGAATATGAGGCCTATTATGTGTAGCATAATCTGATTAAAAAGGCAAAGTCTCGCGACTAAGCCATTTGATGAAATAAATGTAGATTAGGATCCAATAAGATCTGTTGAAATAAGATTTAGATAATTGAGTATCTCTACAACTGTTTATAGGAGTTAACATAAATCTGTTTTCATTGTTTCTTATGTCAAAAATTGTCATAGACAATGTATGATTATCTTGAAATATTTCATTTGAAGTTGATGATTAATAAGCAAAACAGAAAGCTGTGTGCAGGAGCTTGCCTTATACTGTCAGCAAAACTTAGTGATATCAAAGGGGAACAACTTACAAAATTAATTCAGGTAATTAAGGACAAATTTGATGAATGAAATATGTTTTAAGTATTATACTATTGAAATTCATTGAAACTTTGTACTAGCCCTTTTTGTGAAGCTTATTGCACTTTATTACATATTTCAGTCATTCAACTGTCTGTCTGTCACACTTTTGTTTCATTCTCACAGGCACCACAAGTGAAAATTGAAACACAACCACTCTGTATCATTTCATGTTTTTATTGTGTGAAGTGTCTTGATAAATACATGTAAATAGAAACTTAAAGACATACAAGTTCTGTAATAGCTTTTAATTTGTTATGATGTAAAGCTTGTGTTGAGGAAAGTAAAAGCTGTAAAATATATCTCAAAGCAGATGCATTGGCCAGTAATCCTGATCATAATCCCTCTATATTAGAGAAATAATAAATGGCAGGTCATGTGTTATTGTGCTGTAAACCCAGTGAGATGGTAAATATGATTGGTCAGTACCATAAGGTTTTTATTGCACAACAATTCATGACCTTCTGTTTATTTTTCCATTTTATTGATGACCTTGGAAACATCCATTTTGTTAATTGTAAATGTAAATGACAAAGCTGTAGGATTTTCAGAAAATGAGTTAGTGGAAAGACAGAAATCCATTTACATGTACAGAAAATGGGGCTGGTCTATGTTACCTGTGCTTGTGTTGACAAGAATACACAGTCAGTTTCTGTTGATAAAGTAGGGGAAAAGAAACTAGATCATATTACATTCTGAAGTTATCATCACACTTTAATATTTCAGCTCGTGGAGGACGAGTTTCGATTAAGTAGGAAAGAGTTGTTGATGTTTGAGTTTGCCTGTCTAGTTGGTCTAGAATTCTCTCTACACATTCCTGATAGTGAAGTTTTCCCACATTATCAGCGACTGCTCTACCAATCCTGACCAAAGGTTAACAAGTAAATGTCAAGAGTAAATGATTATAGGTTATAGAAAATGTTACATAAAGGTTTTGTAAACTGAACATATCTTTTTTTTTATGTAAAAGAAGAAAAGATTTTGGAGAGTATTATTCATGAGAAAATTTTGCATTTTAGATGTTCATTAATTCATTATTGCAATTTGAGTGTATGGAAATAAAACCGAAGTTATCCATGGTTTGTCTTACAAGCTTGCCATCATAAAAGTGTGTATTCTCTTTTATAGATTATATGTTTTTGCAGATCTGCGTAATAAATTATAGATTTTTAAGAATTACAAAAAGAAAAAAATAAAGATTAGTTGATATTTCTTCAGTACATTTAGAATTTTTAGTCAAGATACATATCGTAGAGGCCTATTAGACGTAGATTAGTAGGTCAAAAGGTCAATTTTGTATCACATCACAATTGTTGATGAACATTTCCTGATACATTTAAAATAAAAAATTCTGTCAGTGAATAAAGCAATCTAGTAGTTATGATATTAGCCAAAGACAGCAATTAAAGGCATGAGAATGATTTGAATACTGTATGCTATTATGTTGAATTCAGGTCTACATTATTTTCATAATTTCACCAACCATATGTAACTTTTCATTATTTCATTTACTGTACTCACAGTCACATGGAAAAGCAATATATCACAGCTTTATCAGTCGTTGCCAAGTGAACAAAAAACAAAGGAAACTGCATGATATTTGTAAATTTTTATCTTCACATAAAATATAATAAGATTTTGTTTATGAGAATATTTTTAAGACATAAATAAGACATAATTTATCTTTTGGTGAAATGGACTTTCCAACTTATTCTAAACAGCAATTGTAAAGAGGGGTATAAATTTATGTTATTCTCATTGCTGATGTTTGAAATAGAATGATGTCAATTTAACCTCTTCACCTGGAAGTAATATAAGTACAAGTTTAAAATCACAGGAAGTTGCAGATTTTCTTGTAACAAAATGTAGTGATATTTTACATGTTATGTGCTTTCTGGTTTGCTTCCTAACAATATCTGATATTGCATTATGATATCTGATAATGATATCTAGTTTTGATTACTGGTAATATTGCATTATGATACCCAGTTTTTCTAACTAGCAATCTTACTGTTATGCTGACTGGCAACATCTAATATAGCATTATGATATCTAGTTATGCTGACTGGCAACATCTAATATAGCATTATGATATCTAGTTATGCTGACTGGCAACATCTAATATAGCATTATGATATCTAGTTATGCTGACTGGCAACATCTTATATAGCATTATGATATCTAGTTATGCTGACTGGCGATATATAATATAGCATTATGATATCTAGTTATGCTGACTGGCAACATCTTATATAGCATTATGATATCTAGTTATGCTGACTGGCGATATGTAATATAGCATTATGATATCTGTTTATGCTGACTGGCAATATCTAATATAGTATTATGATATCTGATATGGTTGACTAGTGATATCTGATATTGCATTTTGATTTTGGGTTTTGCTGCCCAGTGATATCTAATATTGTAAAATATCTTGGTTTTTCTGACTACTGATATTTTGTACAGTTTGATATATTTTGGTTTGGTAATACTTGGTAGTTCATTCACATAGAGTTAAATCATTAAGTGTACATTTATACATAATGTGATAGATTTTTAAGAAGTGATGGATTTAACATTGTGTGTTTTGCTTTTATGTTTGTGAATGTTGGTTTTGTGTATTGTAACAAATTCTTTCATTGTTTCAGCTATTACAGTATTTATGAGTTGGGTTTTTTTTTGTTTTTGCTCAATGATGTAATCTGTCATTATGGCAAAATATGCTATATCATAAAGTGCCAATTTATTTTATTGTTATCATTGTAAAATTCTGAAAAATATCTAGTAACTGTAATTGTTTTTTTTTTTATTTTTGAAAACTTCATCACTCAGTTTTCATTGAAAATGTATGAAATTGGACAAAATTTAAATGTTTTTCAAATCTTTATACACACATATTATACAGTTTGCTTCATAATCGTGTGGGTTGAAAGTAAAATGTGCTTTATATAATCAGTACATATCTGTTAAATGTTTGTATTGGTTACTTTTGGAATAGGGCAATCTTCTTGATATTTTTATGGGAATCATAAAAACACCCAGAATTCAAAAGGTCGCAGTGCTGTGTTTAGTAGACTTTTACACATTTCACTTTGACTGGTGTAAAACATATGGTAAATTTTACTATTTTCTTATTTTAAAGCAATATGCTGTACATTTTTCCTGTTACTGAATAAGCAGCACAATCATTTCCATTATTACAACTTAAACATTTCAGACTCCTCAAAAAACAAAACAAAATATCATAGATTTGTATGTTATACATTGTGATTTTATTATTGTTCATACATTTTGGCTGATTCCACCCTTCCGATAGTGCATTAGATTATTGTATATAATAATATGATATTTATCATACTCATAGATCTAGTCATTACTTGCCCATCCATGTGCTAATTGCTATTGTTTTCTTACATATTTTGTTTTCTATGTATGAATATCTACTGTATTGCATTATGCTTGTCTATTTCCCAATATATTTATATCATATATATTTAATGCTAACCTAGAGGAAAATACAATGGGTTAATTCATATCAATAAAATGGTTTTTGGAAAAAAAATTAGGTAATCTGAAACATAAACAAATATTCATTTTAAATTGCAATATATATGTCATTAAAAGGAGCTCAAAATCTGTACATATATATGTATGTGATGATGTAATGTTTTGAAAAAATATTATTATTTGAGTCTTTTAGTCAGATAGAATGAAGCATCTTTTGAAACCTCCCCTTCTTTTTAAAATAAAAAGTCAGATTCTAACTACTATTGTATTGGTGTATGTGTACATTATAAAAATAGCACGGATTGTTCAGTGCCATTTTACACTTAGTCCACTATTGGTACTCTTGGACCTAGTTATCATAAGAGGAATTTTCAAGACTTCAGAAAGTGTCTTTTTAAAAGATAAAGTTATGTTTAATATTTGTCAGGTACAGAAATATTCTTAGAGGGTTTGCATCTCCCTTTTTTCAGACTATAATACTCTTTTCATGCATTAAGTAGTTTATTTTGATAATCAGATCCAGTAATTCCCTCGAATTGTTCATTATCAGTCGTTTTTTTTCAGACTTATGGAATTGAGGAGATATTACTTATCTGTAGAAACTAGATAAAGATGATGAGGGGCATTAGGGGGTTGATGTTAGAATGTTTTACTGTATTTGATAGGTAGAAAAATATGTTATAGTTTTGCCATAAGTAAATATAAAGTACAATTATATCTCAAATTTTATAGTATACATACAATATTCCAGATCTCTTCTTCGAGCCAGTATTTATGTGACTTTATATTTAATGCTGTTCAGGATGCCTATACTCATTGCTGAAATAACCATGTTGACAGTATATTTCTTATATGTATACTTTGAAAGGGTACAACACATTATAAAAAAGTCTGAAAATAAGGCCATTTTTCATGGTATTAAGGAATGACAAATTATCATGTATAAAGTTTTTAATGCAGAAACTTATTTAAGCATTTTTGTTTTTGTTTTGATGTCAAACAGAGACGTACATTCTGCTGTCATCCATTGAATATTGATGAGGAATGCGTATGTATATGTATATTTTAATTTACAAAGTTGTGGCAGTATAGTTTCTATTATTTGAATATATAAACAATAGTAGGTTATGTTCTGACATTGCGAGCTTCTTAATGAAGTTGCAGATCTCAAAACAGTGATCATTTCACCAACTTTTCATCACAGGCTACAATCCTGGGTATCTCAGTTTTAATAAACATAAAAAAAATATAGACAGTAATATGCTTTCATCTGGAAAAAACACCAATGTTTGATTGTTCATTTTTTTGTACTTATTAAAATTGTAAGATTTGTATATATTCTGTGTGTTACCATGGTGACTGAATGATGTTTTAGCCTGGGGGGTTGATATGCAATATTAATTGGTGTTTTGTTAAACATGTTTGTGATCTATTGTTTAAGATTGTATTAATGTCTGACTGACAAAACCTGTTGGAAATAAACATGAAGATTATATTTATGTGTTAATTAATGATTAACTTTCTTCAAATTAATTCTGTCCAGTAGGTCACTGCAGCCAAAGTCTCATGTCATCAAGTTATAAGACAGTGTACACCATCCTTCATCTATTTGTAAAATTTTCACATTTATAACCTCTTTTCTAAAACAACCCCCCCCCCCAAACAAACCCCCAAAAACAAAAAAAAAGTAAAAAATAAAGAAATAAAAAAACCAAAACAGCAAGTACATGCAGCTTTATAGAGCACATGCAGATGTCCTTCAATCGATCTTTGCACCTTGAGCACAAAACACAATTGGAACGTATCAGAAATTTCTAAATGGTATCCTTGGTCAGAAATTTCATTTCCGAGTTGGAACATAAATTTAAACCAACAATGTGACTCAGTCCTGAGGAGATTCAAGAAAAAAATATGACTGATAGGTAATCTACAAAAATTACAAAATCAGAAAAGAAAGCACTATCTGTGCTTATGTCACTCCTCCCTAGACCCGCTTGAGCAATCTAGCCATAAAAAGAACTCTTTTACAGTACCTTGAGTTCATCATACATGGTATGTTTTATCAAAATCCTTTCATTAGTTCTGAATAAAAGCTTGTTTAAGCTTAATATGTCCCCTTCCCTCTTCCATTGGTCGTGGAAAAAACTGTCGGAACTAAACACACCATACAAATTGTGTACCCTTTTTCTTTGTAATAAATTGTTTAAAAATCTATATAATAGTATTCCTTTATTTAAATCCTTTTAATAGTTTTGAAAAGCATGTCCAAATGCTTATAAACCATGCAGTAATATTCTATGCCCTGTTATAATATTGCTTTTGTTTATTATTTATTATTTTATTTTATTATTTTTTGTAAACCTAAGAATTATTTTACCTTTACAGTAATATATTTTTCACTAAAGCTAGATAAATACTCAAAATAGATGCCTTTTAATCAATCCACAATATGGTAAGCAAAGACCTAATATGAAAAAAGTCAAAATGAGACGTACATTTTTTATTCTAAAATAGAATCAAATCAACGACTCTCTTAGGCCCATGTTGCCCGCCTTGCACTCAACCCTTGAAAGATCTGGTTGAAAACAACACTTGGAAGGGAAAAAAACACCGAGTACTTCATTCCTGTCAAGTTTCATTAGAATCGTTTTAGTTGTGAAAAACCGACGGCTCAGGTGAGCTTAAGTGTGATTTAGATATTACGGAACGGCGTAGCCTAGTCTGTTGTGTGTTGGACTTATGGCCGAAAGGTCTCAGGTTCGAGTTCCACCCGTAGCTCGCCGGTTTCCCGTCTTTCCGATGAGACGTAAAAACAGAGGTGATGTATCACAGCAATCGTAACAACTCGTCCATTTCCGTACGCAAATATGTCTATTTTTGTAAAAAAAAAAATATGGCGACGGTGTTCCGATTGGTATCACAGCAGACGTTGGCACGTAAATTCGATCGATGGCATCTGTCTAATATATTGCTAAGAAATTTAGACCTACAGTGTATGCTATGGGCCCACTCGAGTCTTTCACGTGGCGACGTTACCATGACATGGAATTTTTACCGTCTCATTGAAAAACCCCTTGGTGGATCTGACCGATAAGCAAAAACAATCAGACACACCTTAGACAAAATAATCTGGAATTTAACACTAGGAAAAATAAATTGTACCATACTTGTTTGAAAAAAAAGTCTGAATAAAACTTGCTACCTCCTCCCACCCGTAGAATCAAACAATTACTTATTTATTATTGGTACTTCACGGCTCATTAAAGCCGCACCGCTGCTCATTGTTTGCTGTTAGATGGCACGCTGGGATTACACCATCATCATGGTGTCGTTCAGTAGTGGAGAAAATGCAGACCTCTAACCTACCAATACCAGATAGGCTCACTGTCAGGTGATATGGGTACATATCGTGTTTTAGAAAAAAAAAACTCCCCAAACCTAACAACCCGGGTAATATATGCATGCCTCAAACCATACAGATGTGCGTACTAATATGCAAATAACTGAACTAGTAAATAAAATACTAGCACTAGTACTCTTGCACTCAGTGGCCAATGACATGAAAATATTTGTAAAGTATAAATATCTTCACTTTGTTTTTTAGACATCCCTCCTTCCACTGATTCTAAGAGGTACATCAGAGCTAAAAACAACATACCTACAGTGCACCCCTTCCTTTTTAATCTTAAAAAGAAAAGAAGTTATTGAAATTATTTTTGCATTCCAATTCTTTACAATAGCATTTATCATCGTAAACTTCTATTAGCCTGAAAATAACGATACTTATAGTTAAAGAGGATCTTGAATACTTCATTCCTACCAAGTTTCATCAAACTCCCTTCGATGGTACTGAATGTGAAACAGTTACAGTGGACAGATGACGAACGGGCACGCTATGACTACATTCAGTACAGGTGCGCTGAAATTTGCATTTATACATACATTATGCATATAGAGGGGATTCGGGTACATTTACATCACGATCTGAACGAAAGATATATAAAAACGTCATATCATATCTACCCTTGAACAGATAAGTGTGGTAAACAGTTACACATATTATAACATAAAAGCCAGTAAACAGTCACCGAGATGTCAATAATTAATACTATATCCACCAATGGGGGAGCAACTATTATATCCTTATTGGAAGGGGTGGGGTTGCTGAGTACAAAATCAAGATTCCAACCTCTGTTCTTCAGCTTGTCTATCATTACAAAATAAGTTCTTATCGGCGTTTTAACTTGTATTAATTAACTAGAAAAAAAAAACAAAAGAAAAAGAAATATGTTAAAAGTTGTATCTCGACAAGAAAAGTAAAACGGTCAATGGCGCACGTTTTAGCTTGATAGAAAACTTTTTAAGATAACTTGGTTACCATAAAGTATTGATATATAGGCATTTTTATAATATCATGCAAAGTTTTTAGTTCACCTGAACCGAAGACTAAAGTCATGGAGTACCTCTGCCATGCGTCTTACAGAACCACTGAAAGGACTGGAGAAACTTGATAGGGATAAACAACTTAATGTCCTCTGGATTTTGCCCCCATCAGATTTATCAAGGGACTAGATCCGGGGTGGGCGGCATAGGTCCCAGACAATGCCACCCTTTGACAAACATCTTTTTAGATCGTCGGCATAGATTGACAAACCGAAATGTATCCGATTGATCTAAGGTCATCTTTAGAAATAATGCTTTTTTTTATAAACTTCCTCATTCTTGTAAATTTTTGGAGGTTTCTTTGATTTTCTAATTCTATGATGGTTTAGAATTTATTGACTTTGCGTATATTATCTTATAAAACGACTGCCAAAATTATGTATTTCTTTTTTCCCCTAGCTTTAAAAAGGGAAGTGGAATTACACTGCTACAGGATATGTTAAGTTCTGAGAAACTTCATCTTTAGACCTAATAATATTATTTCCACTCTTATTGTTCTTACTTTTCGGTTGTATCTGCACTTGATAAATACTCAAAGTGCTCATGTGAGCGATATCGCCCTAATAGGATATTTTGTGTCTTACTTGTTTTGAAAAGAAGCGTTAGAGGGCGCCATATGCTCAAATTATATGTTTACTTTGCTCATCAAAGCTTCGAAGAGTAGATTTGGTATACAAAACCAAGATCAAGAACGTAGGAGAAAGGGGGGGGGAGACAGGGGCACGTCCCCACCCCCCACTTTGAAAGGGGGGGGGGGGCACAACCATGTTTGTGCACCCTACCCCACGCTTTTCAAGTAACCTTAAATTTAAATGAACTTAACTATGACCTTTTTCGGTAAATTTTGTTGCATAGCTTGAATGAAGTTTAATCAATTATTTATTTTTTTTCATCTTTTAAAATGTCCTTTTCGTCACTGCGAAGGATCAAGACATACTTGCGTAGTAAAATGACACAGCAGCGCCTTAGCAACTGCATGTTAATTGACGTTCACAAAAGTCTGACTGATAACGTGTCTGATGTTCAAATTGCATGTTCCAGAGAAGATGTTCATGAAATGGCGAAATAAACCAATATGGCATTATATGTTTTGTTGCCATCATTTTATCACCAGCTACCAATTTCCAAAAAGCATTAAAGCATAGAGAAAATTAAAGTTATTAAAGTTGAAGTCACCAAGTTAAACTAACTCGACGGAATGGCGCTCCTCCTTTTTTTTTTTTTTTTTTTTTTTTTTGCTTTTCAATTTTTCAGGAAAGTTGTGGCCCCCGCTTTTATCTGTCAAGCTACGCCACTGAAGATGTTTAGATAATATGCCTATTATGTCAATTTTAGACAACGAAAATTATGTAAGATGATCAAGTTGTACTTAATAATCTTGTTTTGTTGATAAAACCATTAAATTGTGTCATTGAAAGATTGAAAGCAACAGAGAAGTGGGCAATTCAAAATATTTCAAAGCTGAAACCCAGAAATGCTTCAAAAATGACAAGGGGTACTTGTAAGATTTCTGTCATGGTGAAGTTGCAGGGAATAAATTGCGCTTTGCATGAAAGGTTATTAATTCTTGGGTGACGTCATAGATATTCCGTCAAAAGGAGGGGGGTGGGGAAAATAAAACATTGTTGATTTGTCTTCATAAGAAGTATCATATGTATAATAGTAGTAATAAAACAATGTAAAACTATAGGTCCTAGACATATTTCTGATTTATCATAACTTACCAAATCATATACATGTAAGTTATATGCATGAATTACGTGTGAAAGTAAGAGGGCTGTGTACTATAATTTTGTTTGTTTTTAAATTTAGCACGGTCATATAAAAATTATATTCAGATAAACATCTGATATTGTAGAAAGAGTGCAATGTAAAATTATGAACAATACATGTAATTCATATGTATAAGAGCTGCCCTCTCATTGTCTTTACGATGATTATGGGACAAAGTAAGGCGGATAGGGTAATAAAATCTTACTTTGCCTGAAATCTAACCTAGATACATACATATTTCTTTTGTTTATTAAGTACATATGGTATTGTAGAATGAAAATAAATCAAGAAAAAGAAATTTGTACATATTTTTACATTATCAACACTCTAAAGATCACATTTTTGATGCATATGTATGGGGGATAATGTTAGCAACCACTGGTGCAAGACAGCCTTTTCTTTCATTACGGATATAAGGGATTCTAAAATTGATACTGAAACATGAAGGAAAGATATTATACTACAAATAAGAAGTGTTTAAAATCTATTGATTTACATAAAATCATCCATGCAATGCAATCTAATAGATGACATATTGACTCTGGAATTACCAAAATATGAACGAAACATATTAAAACTCTATAAATTTCTATTTCTTGATCAAATGAAAACAAATATCATTAGGTAATTTTTAACGCCACCAATTTATGTGTACCTTATATGTTCCTCAAATAAAAAAAAAAAAGAATTTTTATGAATGCGCATATTTTTCACTAGAGTTTATCCGTAATGGGACAAATAGAGAAGCGGATTAAAGATATGGTTTTATTCAGATTGAAACAGTACCTCCATGCATATACCAAATATTTCTCTTGAAGGACATTTCAAACTACGACCTTAGCTTTGTGAATTCAATTCAAGTTTAGATATCTTTCACTGGTTTGATTTGTCTTTATATTATCATAATATTTCGGTGATTGTAGATAAAAACTATCATCTCTGCTACAAAAAGGATAGAGAAATCCGACTGCATATAATAATCCACAGCTTTGACGTCACTGTTGTCCGAGAAGTCAGAAGGCAATCAGCATGGCGTTCTTGTTGGGGTAGAAACATCTTTGATATGAACAGAGCAGGGTTCGAGTTCCAAAGGTGGCCGTCGGTATCCTGTCACCCGAATATCGAAACAATTGATATCGAGGTCACGTGACATGGTAGACTTAGCAGTTAAATGATCCCTTACTGCTTAGTGCGGGCATGTTGCATAGATGATTTCTTTGCAAAGCATCACCATATAAAAATATCTTGGTGTTAAACAATGAATTAACTATTTTGATTACCTTTTCTTTAACAGCCAGGGTTATTGATACTGCCATACCACTCTTTTTTGATCATAAATCTAAGTTATTTAGAAATGGATTCGTAGACTCTAAAAGCTGTAACACAATTGATGAAAATCTTAATAAGCATTGAGCCAATGCATTATAATATTTTACCTTAGAAAGCAAAATAGCATTCATAGATTTATAATACCGATATTTTTCAAGAAAGAAATACTTGATGACTTCTGACCCTCCAACAGGAAGAACGACGAAGATATTTCTGTAACATAACTAGTGTATATTGTACAAGCCTATTGGAAAAAAATCGACTTAATTACATATGGTAGCGACAATAAGCAATTTTCTTTCCAATGACATAATACTCAGGAACAGGAAGTAGTATTGTGCACATTTAAGGCCAATTGGTGAAAATTCCCCGTCAATGAAATGGTATTGTATTAAAAGGATTAAGTTCTGAGAACATATTGGCGATAAAGATACTTAGAGGTATTTTACGTCACTGCAGGATACGGTATATATCTGTCTGATGTATTACAAAGAAATTTCAACCTATCCCACGGACCCACCAGAAGCTGTGATGGATCTGTAACGTGCTACGTATCTCGTGACACATGACTTCGGTTTTCTCAGTTACATCCGAAAGACAGGGCACAAAAGAGTCACCTGTGGTATTCGAATCCTGGATATCTCGGTCAACAGCCAAGCACGTTTCCGACTGACTTGCGCCTGCTTCATAATGCCGATACACAATGTAATGTTAAAGAAGAACTCAAATGCGAATATATTCGATGATTACATTCATAAACGAGTAATGAAGGAAGAAATAAGACCAGCTGATCATAATGATATATCATAAATGAAAATGGTATTTAAAACTCCTCCTTAATTGCAGAAAAATACATGGACGATCTTACTAGACTATGCGACAGATGCCACAACAAAATGGAAAATAATACGAGAATAAATGCTCATAAAACGCTAGATGCAGGTTGTTAGTATCTTATAAAACATATCATAACTGAACATAGCATCTTTCATTATGTATACTGTGTACAATCAAACAAGAAAATGGATATAACGACAAAGAAAGTATTGATGAGATCGTTTGTGAAACTTTAAATTCGGAAACTCTTGCTTTCGTCACATGTTACATCACAAAAGCTCGGCGTTCAAAGTTCCCTTGCACAAGAAACCAATCCATATTGGAATAATCACGATATGAATTGGCGTTGCTTCACACCTTTTTCATAGGAAGCTGGAAATGAATGAACAAATTTTCATCTAGAGCTTATTTGACAACTTACGGGTTGCCGTTTATAGATTTATTAAATTTCTACTTCATACTTGGCAACCTGCAAATAGTAAATCTGATTTATCTGATACAGAAAGGTTTGGCTATGACACTTTTTATACATTGTTAGTCAACATTTATCCAATGCGTGATATTGAAATATTTTTGCTTTTTTGGTATGCATGTTTCAGTTACTCGGGTGAGGGTTGTCAGAACCGGGCATGCTTACACTTTTCGAATACCCGGTATTATTTCTGATTTCCAGGGGTTCAGTAATACACCGATCCACTTTTCAGCATAGAAAGCGATGTTTGACGGACTTTTGATTGTTAAACTAAATGACGTTATAGTCAAATGTCCGACTTGTTCAACCTTGCGTGACGTCATCATAGTCGTATTTTGCGCTAAAATGCTTAACATTCGACGAAAGTGGATCGGTGTATGTCCACCGCGGTACATATTTGTGAGTAAGAATGGAGTTCGCCAGTTACACGGTTCCACTTCGAATTTTATATGATGCCAAATTCTTTATTGAGAAGTCCAAAACATTCCGAATGTATCATGGGGATGACGTTGGTTTATCGTAAGTGATAATGCAAATGTCAACATTTTAATTCACTGGAGAGTCACATAAAAATGAAATACATGTATTCTGAACCATTTTCTCATTTTAGGCAATAATTACAGTAAAACAAAAGATCGAAAAATAAATTTTTACTTAGAAACTGAAGAAAAATCACGAGGAGTATACCCCATGCAAATTCACTTGTCTTGATCATCTGAGCGTTTGAGAACGAACCCCATTAGCTACGCATATTACACTAAAACAAAATAATACTCCTACCAAGTAGATAACCCCCCCCCCCCCCAAACCCCATCAACTTTGCAAATTCGTTTTTTTCAAACAATTTGTCTCTTTCCAAAACCTTACTATTCATTCTGAAATTCATTTTCATGCATATGTCAATAATTTCAGTATTAATGACTATCACTACACCCACATCCATTTTATTTGTCATGAAATTTAGACTTTACGTGAATACTCGCGGATAGCGATTATGGAGATCTCACCTGTGACAGGTATTTCGTAAACATTTCAGCGGAAACAGGTTTGTGAAAATTCGAAATTATTGATTTTGACGAAATAATTGTACAACTGTTCATCACGAAATGTAATTATTCTAAGGCAGTTCCTTTGTTGTCATCGTGTAGATACGTAAAGAGCGATTATGATAAGGCATGTTACTGATAATTGAAGCTGTTTGAACACCTCGGATTTTACATTTTAGATTACAGAAACAGCCGAGTAGTTACGATTGAGAAAAGAATACCTTTTGGTCTATATATTTTCATTATTGGTGATTATGAAACAGGAACAAGAATTCCACATGAGTGGGTAAGAAGTGTGGTTGCGTCTGAAAGTAATTATATACCTTCCTAATTTGATGTTGAAAATCCACAAGGATTGCATCACCGTAATGGGATATGTGCTGACATGTATGATTTTGGAAGTTACGATCTGCTGAAAGCTAAATGACAGGGGATATATTCTTAACAAGGTAATATTTCTTAGTATTCTTACTGACATCGCGTTAAAGAGTTAAATGGTCGTAGAGGGAGGGTGGACACACTAGGTGGAGGAGACAATGCCCTCAATTTACCCCATAATGACTAACAGAAGAAGTCCATTCATTAATTTTAACTGGATAAAACAGAAAATTTTCTGAAACTCTAAGAAAGATGGCGGGCTAGCATTCTCTTTCAGTGGAAATAAATAGTGAATACAGTTGGAGAATTTATAAGTTGTATATCCAACGTGAGCGTGTTACAGAGGAATGGGATATACCGATTAAAAATATTCCTCCACTCAAAGTATTGTTAACGACGTAATTAAAAAAACTTAATACAAAATCTAACGTAAACGTAGACTCGCAGTATAATAGGTAATGTAATACGGGAAATGTCTGGTTTATCCAAAACAAAGTGTAGCAAACGTTCATAGCCAGCTCTCCTAGTTCCCCTTCGTATGCCCGTAATCGCGGTACTTGGCCAATGGTCAATACCGACTCTGTACTTATTATACCTAGACGAATAACTTTTCACACGGTCACCTTTGTTTATAATCGATAAAATCTAGCGATGTTTTAGAATCAAAATACAGTTCGAGATGGTCATTTTCTTCCGTGTTTTAACTAACATAACGACAACAAAAGGGACAGCTTGAATTTATATACCATCGAGAGGGCGAACTTGACCTTTGGGCACCTCATGTTAAACATTTAATAATCTGGTAAAGAATGTTGCACAACCTCGACCTTTTAGTGGGCCGTATTCCGTAGAGAAGAGTGGTCAGTATCGACCCGTATCATATGGGATGGACAAACAAACAACACGTCGGACGCATGCGTCACAGTACTTTATATTTGTAGTACGCATTCGCTTTAATAAACGGATGGATTATAAGTTTCACACATATTTCGAAGAAGAGAATTTTTCACTACCTTACAAGCTTATAGAAGTACATTACAGGTAAGTTATACATATAATTTCTGAAAACTTAACCTGTTAAAGTCTTGTGACAGATAATAAATTCAGCAATGTTCTCCGCTCTCTGTGTAGCGATAAGGGACTTGTTGATAGTTCAGACTTTATCTTTTGGCATGGTGGGTTCGTACACAATGTCGTTCGGTATATATTTGTTTATAATGTATTATAAAAGTTCTATTTGTAGTGCGGGGTATCTGTCTTCTGTAAGAAGGGAGCGAAGCTTTCTGATCTTCGTTAACAACTTGTTATCCACAGAATAAACAAAGTTCGATGCGAACTTCCCGGTTACATAATCTATCCGTGATACAATCTGATTTACATCGTTATCAATTATAGAGTCTAACATCCCACCTGCCGTCGGAGTGATCATGTGAGCGGTCAGTGTTTAAGTAGAATCGCGCGAATTTTTTTCGACAGAAGCTCACAGTTCCAAACCCTGTTACTTATTAGTTCGGTTCATGCAAAATGGTAGACGAGTCAGGAACGCTGGAGGCAATTTTCACTGTTAGGCCAGGCATGCGTGAGGGTAAGAAACACCCCTCCCCCAAAATACCCCATCGAAACAGGCAAAAATATATAAAAAATCGTTTCGTTCATAGGAAGATAATTGTATAAAATTTGGGAATGGGGGAAGGCTGGTTCTATCTCTATCTTGCTTGAAAAGTCGCAAGAAATAATACGTTGAAAGCCTTAATTTGTTTTTTTTTTTTTTGGTTTGTTTCTGTCAATACGATTATACTTATGAAAAAAGTAATAAATATGTACGAGAGAGAGACAGACAGAGAGAGAGAGAGAGAGGGGGGGGGGGGGAGGGATGGGATGTTGTCATTCAATTTACGCCGTTAAATTATTTTCTGTAAAAATTAGGAATGACAAACTACGTTAACTAATTCGAATGACTAATGGTTTACCCTTGAGCAGCAAATGCAGACAAATGTTTACTTATCTTTAGCGAATGTTTTGGAACCAGATTATTGATGTAGTGGGAATTACACAATCTCAGCTGTCCTGAAAATGATAGAATATCGATACGTGGAATGTACAAAGTGCACAGATAGCCAAGGGAAATGCGAAAATTATTGAATATTCCTTGTTTATTTTAAAATTCACAATAGAGTATTATTTTCTCTTTGTCTTTTATTGTAAAACTATGATCTAATTTCAAATATACAGCATTTGTGAGTTTTCAAGATTCTATGAAATAAGGACAATAGTTATCGTGTTACCCTAGGGAGTCAATCCAAGAGTATTTTGCATAATTTTTTTAACGCTTCAAGACAACTTTTTAAAAGTAGTGTATCGAATATTTTGCACTACAGGAGATCTGTGTATAAGTATTTTACTCTATTAGGGGAAATTTCCAATAATTCATCGCTTTGGATATAATTACGCTTGTAGAAGTCTTGTGATTTCGGAAAATGAAATATCATATGCATTGATTATCTTTACTACCAGCTTCATTATTTTCTTATTATTTGAAACATTATACTAGTAATAGAAAATAAATTAAGTTAAGTTAAGTCATCAACTTGCCGATTTTTCTATCTGTAGTGGTTATATATCCTATGATTTGATTTTCTTTTACCTATTTTTAAATATGTTTGTTTCTTCTTCTAGTATATATATATATAAACAATCAATCACTGACCACTTATCAACCGTATACTTTCGACTTCACCATTTACTTGATCTATTCATATATAGTTTCTTTCGTAATGCCTCTGATTCATCAAAGAGTATATAATTCTTATACATGTAATTTTGAAGATTAAAAAAAAGCCCAATAAATTACGGACTAAATAGATCTCCACTGGATATATATAAATAAATATATATATATATATATATATATATATATATATATATATATATATATATAAATAAATAAATAAATAAATATATATATATATATATATATATATATATATATATATATATATATATATATATATATATATATATATATATATATATATATATATATATGTCTTCGATAGGTTTTTTTTAAATAAAAATGATATAAGTGTGACTGGCGGAGTAAACATAAAGTGTTGACCAATATTAGTCCTTCCAACATTTGTGCATCAATAAACTATGATTTCAATACATGAATAAACTATATACATTGTATATTGTATTTATTGTAGGTCTGCTTTAATTTTGTCGATTTGTACTGATACATTTACAAGTATTAACTATCCTTATTACAGTTTACTGTTCATGACAAATATACATCTATATAAATACTTTCATTGTTTATTCTGTCATTTGATAACTTTTCATTTTACTGATCAAAAGTGATCACATGACGCATGTGATCACTTTTGATCAGTAAAATGAAAAGTTATCAAATGACAATTCGTTTTAATTTGATTTTTGTATATATTAATTTTGATCTAATATTTGTGTAATAAAGATTATTCTATCATTTAGTAATTGATGGATTAATTAATTAATTAATTAATTACTCTTACATATGATCTAGGTTTAATATCTTGATTGATTGATTCAGTCATTCATAGGCTTATTCATATATATGTGTACTTTTATTTATTTATCTATAATTTATTTATGTTTTATTTATTGATTGATTTATTAGAACAATGATTAAAATGGCTACCCGAGAGTTTATGGATAAGTCTAATGACCGCACTGTCCTCTTCGGTAAATGAAAAGATTTGACGGATTTTCTATCGGCATCTAACACACAAAATCAAGTTAGGTCATTTTCAAAGAAACAAACAGGGTATGGAAGGTGTGTGAGGTAGGTCTAATGACTTAAAGTAGATTTTGAACGATTTAAACAAGTTAGAAAGAACTTCTAGTACCGGATTAAAACGGGCTTACAATACAACTTGTTATGACGGTAGGTTTTGGTCGTTATAAGAAGCATGTATAAGCGTATTAAGACGTTAAGAGGATGTTTCGTGAGCTAGGTTTGTTCATGTTGAAGCTTTATAATACTTTAGTGTATTGGTCTAACTCTAGGGATAATTAGCTAACCTGGGTCCAAGTTTCCAATTACCATCCAGTGGAGATCTATTTAGTCCGTAATTTATTGGGCTTTTTTAAAATCTTCAAAATTACATGTATAAGAATTGTATACTCTTTGATGAATCAGAGGCATTACGAAAGAAACTATATATGAATAGATAAAGTAAATGGTGACGTCGAAAAGTATACGGGTGATAAGTGGTCAATGATTGATTGTTTATTGCTTACGTCACTCCACGATTATGTCACGTATATGCTGACGGTGTCTGCCTGATCCATAGAATTTTATACCGTATTATTATTATACATTTATACACGGGAAGAACTGAGGGATCTTTAATGTGCCACGAGACCTCGGTTTTCACTGTCTCATCCGAAAGACAAGGACAGCTGTGTGCCCATGGTTGCAGTCGAGCCCGGGAACTCTCGTCCACGAGCCGAGCATCTTATCCACTGAGCTACACCGCTTCTTAGTGGAAAATGAAATAAGGCAAAAGCTAAAATTGATTGGTTTGTTAGTTGATTAGTGTTTTACGTCGCTTTCAACAATTTTTCAGTTATATTGCGACATGGAAGCAGGAGGTGACCAACCTTTTAAATATAGTGGCGCAACCCGGGAATCGAACCCGGATCCAAGCGCTTAACCACTACACCAAACCTGCTCTAGCTGAAATTGAAAATATGTAAACACATTTATGAAATCAAGACATGCATTCATAACGACTGCAAACAAAAGCTGTAAGACTGGTGAAGCAAACTTCGTGAAAATGTCTGCTGGGAATACAAAACTTAAAAGTCATAATCTATTGAAACCTTAAAAACCTGATTATTATTTGGCAAATGGTTAACTAAAATATACAAATCTGGTATTGGGTCGTGATAAAATTGATATGTGTAAATGGTTAACAGAATACATAAACATGATGTGAGTTAATTAAATATTTACACATGGTAAATGGTAAAAATAAAAGTGGTAAGCGGCAAAATGACTGAATAAAAGTGGTAACTACAAAGCATGATATAGTGATGTCCAGATTGTCATTTACAATCCATTGCTTATACCGAAAGGAAATCCCTGCTAATAATCCATTATAGATTACATTATGTCGATATGGGATATCGATGAAGTACCACCATGTCATGCAATCGAGCATGGCTGTAACTGCGAGCATTTGAATGGATAGCTTCTCGTCACGTGACGCATTAAAGACACTCTAAATCGGACAGAATGTGGGTCGTTCTGTGTGCAAAAGTAATATTTTGAATAATACTAAGATATCTTGCATAATATAATATAATATAATATAATATAATATAATATAATATAATATAATATAATATAATATAATATAATATAATATAATATAATATAATATAATATAATATAATATAATATAATATAATATAATATAATATAATATAATATAATATAAATCGACGTAATATAGATTTGTAACCATAGGCTCTTCGAAGGTCAACGTTAATTAACACTAAATTGCAACAAATAAAAGGCATGAATGCATGTAAATCAATATTAAAGCAGAAGAAATCGTTTCTTGTCTTTCAAAGTATATATGTTAGAAAAACATATACCGATGTTTGTTGTCATATATAGCTCACAAATTTATCAAACTTATGAATGATTCTTTGCAAATTTGTAACAAAAATACGATCAGAATGTACTAAAGCCTGTAAACATACACAAAATACATATATTTCATATTAATTTAGTCCTTTTCCAGTAAGCCATAGAATTAGAGTAAACAATAGTACACAGTATTTATAATATATCATGAAAGACACACATTTGGGTAAAGTCAATTTAAAGTTAAACACGATAATCGAGAAACGAATACGTAATAGATCTGTAATGGGTAAATAAGATCGTATATCTACGAAATATTACCGACATGAAAAAAATGTAAATTCGAAGTAGATCATATGTAGTCAAAGCCAACCCTTTTTAATTGACAGAAGAAAACAGAAGAATAAAAACTACTGAAAGTCAAGTCCAACCCTCTTTTTTATTAATACATGTAATAATAAATAAATTGTTGATAACCAAACATGACCCTTTTTTTTCATTGTCCCAATTACCGCCCTCTTAATTAATAGTAATAAATAATTAATAAAATCAATTAAAATTAAGCCGATCCCTCCTTATTCATCTAACTAGAGTGCCGCGAATCTTAAAAATGTCTTTGTTCTCGTTCGAACCACCAAAGGTACCCCAAATGTTTTATCTACGGCTAGGCTTTGTCAATATTTAATCGAATTGTTACTTGATAAATGACGCTTATATCGAACGCAATTTAGAAATGACAAATTTGTTTTGCTCCGATCTGCTGTAAAATGTCAATGACTTTTTACCCGTATTATTGACACTGTAAGAGAGGGGGTAACTTAACGAGTTCAAACAGGATCGATTACAGTCGACAAAACAAATCTTTAGAGTGCATTTAAATCATTACATCATCGTGTGTATAACCGATATTTCTGATATGAGATAAAGTTATTCTCATATTACTATCTTTTTATAACTTTTGATATTAATCAAAAGTGATCACGTGACTAGTATTGTGAGCACTTTTGATAGATATCAAAGATTATAAAAAGATATTACTATTAAGCCGTCTTTTATACATATGTATATTCCGTGTATGATTAGCTCACCTGAGCCAATTTTCAGCATGTTATCACCGTGAGAGGTCCTTTTATAGTCGTTAGTCTCAGTCTGTCGGTCATGTTAGTATAATATTATATTGCATATTGTATATTGGGCATGAATGAAAGGAGCCAAGGGACGGACGGAAGCTTGCCTCGGGTGGATGGAATTTGATGTTTTTCATAATCGTTGCAATGATTTAAACGTTGTTTTTTTTTTAAACTTCCAACCATCATAATCAAGAACATATGATATATGGTTAAGAACAAGCATGACCTCATAAATATTTATTTATTGCCAATATTAGTACCATACTAGTAATATCATACGTCGACGGCCTATGACCAAGAGGTTCAAAAGGGGGATATATAAACTCTTTTTCAAAACTGCTAGCCCACATGCTGGTGAGTATAAAAGGCCTTTTGATAGCTTGAGTATAAAAATCTACTTGAAATATAGTCATTCACTTTCTCTTTTTTTTTTAAGATTTATTCTGCCATACTCCATTTGTTAAAGTTTAACACATGTAGTTCATTTTATGTTTTTATTCGAAAAAGTAGTATCCCACTGGTCGACAACTGGTTGTCTGATAGTAATATACATGTATATAGTAATTGCAGATAGTTTCTCTCTGTGATAGCATTTTGTAAGTTGTCTTTTATTACAGTCGTTTTTGCGATGTCTTTAATAAGCTGTTGATCTCTATCTATCTGAGTCTAAACGTGTTTCTTAGTATTTGTATTTTTTTGTATTTTTATGACTTGGAAATAATAGGAAAACCATATTAATTCAATGTTTGATTTATAAACATAATTGGAACGGTTTTATTATTGGCATTATTAATTATCATGTCATTATGTAAGGGCAGACTTTATGTAGTAGGGAAGCGCTTGGCCTATGATACAAACGATTTCCAGATTGCGCTATTATGTTTCAGAGGTTGTTACTTGCTGCTTCCGTGTACCGATAGTTCTGAATAATAATAATAATAATGATGATAATGATGATGATAATAATAATAGTAATAATAATAATAATAGTAATAATAATAATAATAATAATAATAATAATAATAATAATAATAATAATAATAATAATGAAAACTTATGTAAAACTAACCAACCAACCAGATATCCGATCGACCGAGCGATCAAATAATCAACTAACTAGTGGTATAAGCGGTATGTTTGTTAATAAGACAGAACTTTTATAGTATTCTGTATTTATTTCAAGCCGGTGTGGCCTAGTGGATAAGGTGCTCGGCTCGTGATCGAGAGGTCCTGGGTTCGACTCCCGCCCTGGCACACCGGTGTTCTGTCTTTCGGATGAGACAGTAAAAACCGAGGTCCCGTGTCACGGTAGGCGTGGCACGTAAAAGATCCCTCACTGCTTCGGGTAGGTCCGTTGCAAAGGTCTAAATTTGTGTGCAATGCACCAGGCAGATGCCGTCACCATATACATGAAATAATGGTGAAGTGACGTAAAACAACAATCAATCAATGTATTTATTTCTTTGAACAAAGATTCTCTATCTGCTTCACCTGGGTCGGATTCTATCACATGCTTTGTCTTTAGTATCCTATCCTTGATATTGCAGCGTCTCTTTCCTTGAAACAAATGCGATGCTAGTAATAATGAAATCCCACGAGCAGAGACATCTACAGGCAAATGATGCCCGCAGTATCTCAACAGACATCAAACTGGTCTAAACTTTTCATATATACAATCATATATACTTGTGTTGTCGTGGCATCTGTTTCACTCTGTAAGATACAGCAAGCGATTAGGAGGGGCATGCACTGTGTACGGTTGGAATCAGGACTTTATCCTCTCACCGTTGTGATTTTATGTAAATGACATGAACATTGCGATGAATTATTTGCAAGTTCGTGACTTCATGATATTCGTACGTAGTAGATAAACTGTGGGGAAAACTTGTAGATGATAATTGGGTTTATAGTTTCCCGACTTTATTGCGTTATTAACACGGCATTTTGCACTTTCGATATTTCTAATAATTTTTATGTTAATTAAATCGTTACTTGTATATGCGTATTGTGCATCTTTTGAAATCAACTCTTATTTTTATCTCGTGCTTTTATGACGGCCGTGTGTGCTTTGCTGACATTTTGTTTTCTTTGATTCGAATTGTTTTCTCTTACTTTTCTTCTCAGGGTTTTGCAGCGCCCAGATCTTGTTTTCCAACATCCTTGACCCAATAGGATTACCTCGTCCCTTTTCTAGCTCTTAACGAAAAGGTCGAGGTGTTCCGATTGACCTCTGCCATGCCACTCAGTATACTAACATGAATATTACTGCCATTTCCTATTTTTCAATGTTCAAATGATTATGCTTTTTATTACTTGTTCTACAATTCTTCCTATACAGTAAACAAAACCCTAAAGTTCCACAATATCTGGTTGCTCGATTGATTAGTATTTTATGTCGCTTTTAACACTTTATCAGTTACATTGCGAAATGAAAGTAGGAGGCACCAAACTCTTAAACGCAGTTGCACAATCCGGGAATCGAACCCGGGTCGGGTGTACCCAAGCCAAGCACTTAATCACTACACCAAAGCCCGCAACCCCCCCCCCCCCCCCAACACAGATTACTTGAAATTTGAGTGTTCCTGTATATTCTGAAGTAAAGGTAATGAAATGGCACAGTCATACTACGAAAGGTCTATCCCTTTATTCTAAACAAAAGTGATAACGATGTTCCATTGTGTTGTCTTTTATGTAATTCACACATTGAATACACGCGAACATGACCTCTCCTACTTCTGCATCCATGTAATTCATACCTTCTACAACATGAATGATGTTCTGTCCAAGTCTCGTGCATGGCTTCCTCCGAAACCCTCCATGTGTTTATTTCGATCGATCAGACCAGGTGAAGGCCAGGTGAAACTCTCGCGCCAATTGACCACGTGTATATACTATAGTTACGTTCTTATGTCATTTACATAGCATTGTATTAACTCTAAGGGCTGCATGTCTTTGACCTGTAAGGCCATAGTATATCAAACAGCGGATTAGTGTTCAATGTATTTTCCATATATATGGAATAATGAATGTTTAATCTGTTACTGTATTATTTATAATTCTTATTTGTTCAAATTGAACGGAGAATTAATCTTAATAATTTGTTATTATTATTCTACTATATTTATTGGGTAAATATTCTATTAAAATTCTAATGTTAAAAATGATTTTAGCAATGGCGAACTTTAGAAAACAAAGTTCGAGATTTCTGAAAACTGCTCTCCCCCTTTTAAGGTGTCAGTAGTCTTTTCGATCATTGTTTGTATTTTTGGGTCGGAATTACAACAGCAGTTCTAGACCCTTAGTTATGGTAAGCATACAGAAAAACTTGAATTCCGAGATTTTGAGTGCAACCTCAAATCTTTCTCGAGTAGAAATATAGTGCATCAGTGAAGGCCCGCCCCCCCCCCCAAAAAAAAAAAAAAAAAAACCAAACCACAATACGATTCTGATCTGTATAAAGATAACTCAGTTTGGGCTGTAAGTAAAAAAAAAAAAAGAATTTGCTGACAAAAAGATACATTAAAAAGTGGTAAAATTTTTGAAGTGCTTGTACATAGTGATGTGTACAAATCTGTTTATAGTGGTGCTTATTTATAGCAATCTATTTTTACCCATTACATACATTCAAGTCACAAGAAAAAGAAATCGAACTGCAGAAAACTTAGAAACTGTTTTTGGATTATGAAAAAATGACTAAAAAAATAATCATAAAATAAGTTTTAGAGTGAACAATTCCTTCTGGATTTATAATATAATCGGTACCATATGCAAGGTTTATGGAACATTAAAACTATAAAATTTAAAGAAAATAATTATTCTAAATTTATTTATTTCAGTCTATAGATTGCTATATATGGTTTGCACGTGAATGCTAGTGGAAATTTCATTACAACTAGGGAGAGATTTATAAAGATTTATCGTAATGGGCCCGAGAAATATTAGGCTGGTAAGTTACAAGTCCCTAGTTTAATATATGTATTTGGACATGCAGTTTTGACTCTACGAACTATCAGTCCTTTCATTTTTTCAAAGGATTAATCAGAGAACCTCTTTAAAATCGTTAAAATTTGTACCAAAGGCAAAACATATTTAGATGACAATATTAAAATTTATGCTGATATTCAGGTAATTAGTTTGCTCTTTAGCTAATGATGCTTTGGATTTTCATATTTTCGGTCATGAGCATACACTAATGAAACATAAGTTGTAGAATAGGGCATATGGTGCAGTAAATTTATACATACATGTACATATATTTCTTTTATTTACACGGATTGGTATCAACCCCAACAACTCAATGGTGAGAGCGTTCTTCTTGATAGCGGATGGTTCTGGGTTTTGATTCCAGGGTCCGGCCACATCTTTTTTCGACTGTGTATTACATTTCGTGTCGTGACCAATCCTCATGAGCCGCATTTTTGTTTATGCACTGTGAGGATTACAATGTATCGGTTAGTCTAGCAGGGGAGGAGTGTGACGGACGGGTTTCAGCCCGGATATCTCAATGGTGAGAGCGTCCTCCTTAAAAGCGGAAGGTTCTGGGTTCGACCTGCCTTTAGTACCCACTTTTCCACCATTAAAAGGTCACTCAAAACAGCTTTAACAGTACCATATTTATAAATCGGAGATAATAGAATAATGTAACATTATCTTTAATGTAAAGTATACAAGATGTGGCCAGCAGAGCGTTAGACTCGTTAGCGCCTCTTCTAGTCTGTATCGAGCCTCATAGTCTAATCCCACTCAATTACCCAATACTATCATTTTGATGTCGCAAGATAAGATGGGTATTAATTTGTTTCTGTCTCGTTGCCTTCCCACATCCAATAAAATATGCCAGTAGTTCAGGCATACATACGTATTTAGGACATTGTTTTAAGCGAGGCAATTTACATACTTCTGTTAAGTGACATTTACTGCCCGTCATTAATAAGTCCTGAATTTGATGCTCACAGCAATGTGTTGAACAATTATCTTATTGGTCTGTGTATGTTATGTATCACGGGCAAATAGGAAGAGGTAAACGGAGTAACTAGGGCCGAGGAAAGATGTGTGTGTGTATGTGTGTGTTTGCATGTGTGTGTTTATGTGTGTGTGTGTGTGTGTGTGTGTGTGTGTGTGTGTGTGTGAGAGAGAGAGAGAGAGAGAGAGAGAGAGAGAGAGAGAGAGAGAGAAATAAAACAAAAGGAAGAATATGGCTCGGAGATGAAAAAATGGAGTGAGTGAAGTAAAAGGAGGGGGCATGGGAAAGAAGAAAAGGGAAGAAAAGTAACAAGAGAGGAAAGAAGGAGAATGTGGAAAAAGCAGTATTTTCCCCAGTGTATGCCCCACAATATCAAGGAAGACGACCCTAATGTAACACTATGACACTGTTCTATCTGGACAGAAAACCGTGTACACGTCGAATGTGATCACCAAGTATATTCTACCATCGTTAGCTTTACATACATTATTCTGGGTCAATGAACTGCGAGCTGGATGTATCCCGTAAGGCGATGCAACACGTAATCGTCAGTTCACGGATTCGACTCGGACGTTTGTTCAGTCTAGATGTGAACACGTAGTGTGAACCGAACACCTATCCAACGATCAGCGTGGTCAGTGTAAACCGAAAGTAACGTGAGCAGGATAAAAAGGTCTGACAACTGTCACTCTTTATATATTAATATTCAATGCTTACATCATTCACGCCTCGAGTGATATAGAATATTGAAACACCATATGCTTAAACTTTAAAAGTACATGTAGTCTTATACGATAGGTGACGCCCATTAATGTAACTATGACGACGACAGCAAATGCTACATAATAATGACGGCCATGAAGACGATGAAGATTACGACAATGCAAATGACAACAACGATGACGACGAAGGCGATGATGATCACAGCAAATATAATGACCACAGCGACCACAACGATGATGTTGACGACGACAACAAAGATGATGATATTTGAGAATTAACATTTAAACTTCATGCCACATCTATTTGCTACTTGCTTGCCAGGTTCTCAAATGTTAATGACGTATAACGAGAGCTGGCCAGAGACTGATTTGTTTATCGATATTGCTTATTATCTGACCAATACCATGTTCTATTGACCACTCGATCTCCCAGTAAAATCAACACAGATGTCGATAGCAATAGAATTCTATGCGCAGAGAGAAACCCGGGAAAGGCGTGTGTGTGTGTGTGTGTAAGGGGGGGGGGTGATGAAAGTGGCAGGGGTTAAGATAAGTAGCTGCATACATTTCTCAAAAGAAACTTAAATGATGCGTTTTTATCAAGTAGAGAATTTTCCTAGCCATTCGGTAAGTAGAGTAAAGCTGTCATTGAGCATGATGTGTCACCTGGACCATCAAGGCATTTATCTAGTACTGACTGACGTTGTAGGTCGTGTTGTCGCTGGTCCTACCTTCAGCCTTATAAAAGTACAATTGTAAACGATTATCACTGGGACAAACATGTGTGTCATATCTATATCATATATGTGTGTGTTTAAGACAAGTTACATATCAAATTTGATCGAAAGTGATTTTATTTCATCATGTGATCGAAACATGGTGTTCGTGAATGTGTTGCCAAAGGAATAAAATAATGCCAGTTACGGACAGCTTTATTCACGTTGTGTGCAGGGTAAGTACGAAAAACCTCTTGGCTAGGTAATGGTCAGAGGGTCAGTTACACTTCTACAGTGTGTGTTGAGTATTAGGGTCAGGTTAGGTACGGAAAATGTATTTACATGCTTTGGATTGACCAAGTATTGACGTTGTTGACAGAGAGAGAGAGAGAGAGAGAGAGAGAGAGAGAGAGAGAGAGAGAGAGGATGAAGAGGGGATTTGCACTCTTTTTCGGTGGGTTGCATTCGCACATAAAACTTATTCTTTATGAGATGTTAATTAGTAGGTAATCTGCAAGCTAATCATTTATTAAACGGATAAGAAATTTACATAGTATGTTAACCTTTTTGCACAAACCAAAGACGGGTATCATCCAGGGGCGTAGCCAAACCCTTTTATTGTGAATGCACATAGATAGGACGGCGATGTAGTTTTGCCTCTTGAAAGTACTTTATTATGCACAAAAGAAAGAAAAGATGTTTGCAAAACATGTATGAGTGGTCAAGATGGCCGAAGTGCTTGAACTCACCGTATAGTCTATCATCTGGTAATGTCAAGGTGAGATAGATGGCTAGTGTACCTGTACCCATTGTCAGTGGGGGTTTTCCCGGCACACGTTTTCACCATACATAAACACTGGTTATACCAATACATAAACACTGGTCATACCAATTTATAAAGAAAATAATTCTGATGTTTAAATTAAGAATTTAAGAAATATGAACTAGAGGAATTGTCGGCATTGGATGCTTTTAAATTTTCAGTCTATCACTTTTCTTATATTTCCATCATGATGGTCGAATGTGTGAATTAATATAGATAGGCTTCATTAGCATGAAATTTTATTGGAGTTGCTTCCCTTGTGAGAAATAGTTTATGATGTATTATGTAGTCGGCGTAGTTTAGGTAGTAGCGTGTTTGTGTTGGGCTGTGAGGTCCAAGGTTAGAATCCCTTTGGCGGTTTGTTGGATGAGGCAGGAAAACCGATGCCTCTCACTGCCTCGGATGAGATCTTGTATCGCTCCATTTGTGCAGCGCATTAGTCGGATGTCGTCACTAGTATTTGTAACTTATAAGTGAAATTTAATAAGTGAAATAATCTAGGCGTGAATCATATCAAGACCAAACAAACAGATAAAAAATGAGGAAGATAAATTACAGATGTTGGTTTGCTGTTTTGAATTCTATTTAAATCTATAGAATTTCCAATTTCACACTTTATAGTTGTAATTTGAAAGAAATTTGCGATATCAAATGTGATGTTGATCAAAGACCATTCATAAAACGGAGATGGTTGCAGGAACCAGTTTGCGGAAAAAACTTTCTCATGTTTTTGGATCTTCCGTCGCCCCCCCCCCCCAAAAAAAAGAAAGAAAGAAAATGAAGAAGAAAAACCACCAACACTACCATCACCATCGCCGCAACTACCACAACCAACAATAACTTGTGCCGGAAAGACCAGAGAATGTGCGATTGCCCTTAGTTCCGATTGGATCATCGCCGGTGTAAAGCCGAATAATGACCCCCGTCGAATTATGACCGGATAGGTCATTATTCTACGTAGAAAAATGACTCCCTAGCCGTAGAATAATGAGTCAAAATCGTAGAATAAATACCCGGGGAGTCATTTTTCTATATGTTCGATCTATAGGAAAATGACCCCCATAGAAAAATGACCCTATATTGTACTTAATAATATTTGGTATTTTCCACAACATGATAAGTCTTTGAATCACTATGCTGACGGGAATAATACCCCGTGGCAACAATATTTTGTATGCTTAAATTGAATATCAAATGTTCTAACAGGATCTTGACAATAAGGTTGTGACCTTGACCTTTCGCACACGACCTTGATACACGTTCATAACACACTAGCATACTTAAAGGAACAAATATACCGAAAATGATATATACCCATTCATACAAGTAACAGATATACACTGGACAAGAATTATGCAATAGTTACCTTGACCTTTGACCTACAATTTTGGTTCAAGGTCATGGCACATTGGCATCTCCATGGGAAAAAATGTACCAAGTACATGTATGATTATTACCAATTCATACAACTGAAAGATATCACATACACAAGAATTTTACAAAAGAGTTAATAGTGACCTTTGTTCAAGGTCATGACACATCGATAACTAAAAAGGAACAAATATACCTAGCACGATCATTACTCATTTATACAACTGAAATATATAGCTCGAACAAACATTTTGCAAGAGAGTCAATATAGTGACCTTGATCTTCGACCTACGATTTTGGTTCAAGCATATTTGCATCTCCAGATAAGCAAATGTACCAAGTATGAACATCTACAATCGGAACATCGTCGCATCTTTTTTTAACAAAAATCGTTGTTTTCGTATTTGCATTATGATTACATCATCTAATATCATGGAAAAACACACAAATCTATACCATAACGGATTCAGTCATGCAACCAATGCAAAGAGTTAATTGATAAAATGATACAAAATACAAAAGAATCTAGCAAAATTTTCATAAAACCTTTTAAGATAAATGCAAGATTGGTGTGGGTGGGTAGGGGTACTCCGATTTTATGATCAGCACTAGTGTTTACACATTTGAACCACGATTGGCTACAAATCATTCGGTTACTATTTCTATATTTCATGGACTCGTATTTTAACCAAAGATGCAAAAACATGCGCACAAAACATGATGATAATATACCAAATTCTATAGGCACTACACTGATCCTTACATGAACAAAATCTATTCGAATGTTTCTTTAAGCTCGCTGAAGATGCATTGGATTGCAATTAGATGGATTTTAAATTATTGCAAGCACATGTGATTTACATGCAGAACTCCAAATTCATATTCATTGCTTTGAGGAGCCATATTTGCAATTTTTTGTAAGTTTCCTAATATAGCTCCGCCAAATTTTAAGATTTTTTTTAGCAAATGCTAGAGACTTAAACACTCTTTCAAGCTCCATTTTTTTATAATTGTACTCAAATTGGAGAGCTAGCTATCATGGGACGTTGATTCGAGACTGTATTTCATTTCAAACTTCGAAGCAGCTAAAGCCCCAGTGACACCGGATCGTACGATTTCTATATTGTACGATTGATGGAAATTTGATGACATTGCGATCGATCGTCGATGTTTGCTACGATCTCAAAAGGTAATCGCATACTGCGATTAATTTACGATCGGTGGTAGGTCATCGCACGACATGTGGCACGATTGGTCATGCGATTACCATAATATTGATCGCACGATCAGTCGCAGGTGATCTTAGGACCGGTCCTGAGGATTAGCAACTGATCAGGCGAATTAAACATGGTCACCTACGATCAGTTGCATGGCCAATTGCAACCAAAAGCAGCACGTCGCAGCTAGAAGGTACGACCAATCGCTAAAATGTACCACCAGTCGCACAACCAACCACGTGACCACTTGCATGCGATATCTTATACGATTGGTGGTGCGTCCATGTAGGACTAGTCGCACGACGATACAAGACCTGTCTGCGACCAATGAAACTTCTTAAATGATTGTTCAATCGCAGGTGGTTGTAGGTAAATTTTGAACATGCTTAAAACTTGGCTACGACTTATTTTGATCGTGCGATCACCCAAAATCTTTCCGATTGGTCGCACGGCTATTCTACGATTTACATCCGATTTCTATTTTTTCAGTCGCAGAAAGGTTGTATCCTGGTCGCAAGCCCGGTGCGACTGGGGCTTTAATCATCGCGATTCGTTTCTTCATAAACTTCGTATATCTGAAGTATGAAATCAAACTTAAAATTAATAATTGAAGCCCCTTTTATAAGAAAAAATAAAAATTTCTTTATAATACTTCATTACTGTCATCAAAATCAAAAATTATTTTAAAAGTGAACAATAATGAAATCAAATAGTGATTACAGGCGAGTTTCTTTAGACATACAGGTAACCCTTGAAAACCACCACGCACTATTAAACTCGGCGTTCTTATTCAACTATGACTATTAAAGTCACGATTCATATCAGAACTGTGTGTTCTGTTTCACGCCCATAATTTTCAATATTGTAGACTGCAATATTCTTCTCCAGATTGACTCAGAATGAAACATTTTGCGTAAAATTGTAAACAATTTTCCGGGGGGTTGGGATGCCCCCGAACACCCCTAGCAGGATCGCGCCTTAAGCGCTTCGCGAATCGAATCCCTCTCTCATAATTTTCTGGCTATGGCCATGGAAATTCATGTTGAACAATCATAATTTGGGATTTTTAAATGTTGGACAATTATGGGGCACTGTTTTAATATTTTTAAGCTATTTCTGATATAAAAAATCATTTTGTGATATAAAAAAAAACATTTTCTGATATCAAAAATCAATGTTTTGATATCAGAAAATAAACAAGAATATTTTATATCACAAAGTCG
This sequence comes from Pteria penguin, assembly GCA_035048485.1. Lineage (NCBI taxonomy): Eukaryota > Metazoa > Mollusca > Bivalvia > Pterioida > Pteriidae > Pteria > Pteria penguin. The sequence goes on along the minus strand of CM068580.1, from coordinate 48,622,237 downwards.
AATTTCTGATATAAAAAATGTAAGTCATTTGCTGATGTCAAAAATTGATTTTGTGATATATTTTTGTGATATCAGAAAATGATCGTAATTTTTTTGATACCAGAAAATGATTTTCTGATATCAAGATATCGAATTTATTATATGAAAAAAAACTTATTGGTGTGACCGGGAATCGAACCCCGGCCGTCTAACCCGAAGTCAATGTGAAAGTTAAAATTTATAACAAACAGTAAGTCAGTCCGATTGCTGTTGGATACATCAATGGCTCCCGAAAACCTTTGAAGTTCCGACATGGTATATGCCGTTAAGGCCATAGAATATTAAGGTTGTGTTTATCATGAGGGTGCAGCAGGGGCGTGTCTATTTCTTCTATTTTTGTGAATTGATTGATTATAATAATAGGAGTTTGTAGACATTTAAAAAAGATACAAAAGGCAAAAAATTGTCGACTCGATTCACTATAAAATAGTCAATGTGCCGACATAAATGAAGTTCTGAAAAAGTAACTTGAAATGTCCAGAAACAAACTTTCATTTTCCTTCTCCTCTACCCGCTCAGAACTTTCAGGTTTTGCACTACGTTCATCAGTTCATTTCGACAGTATATGCCCTCGGAACAAGATGGAGGAGTCCGAGTATAAAAAAATTGAAAGGTTTCTCTATAATCACAAATATCCAAAATCGATGTCAAAGTCAAAGTTGTTAAAACGGAACTTTCGACGAAAATGCAAGGATTTTGTTCTGATAAATAGAACATTGCATTACCAGGGTAAATTTAAACATACTATGAGAGTTGTGAAAGACACAGAGGTGGAGTACGTTCTTCAAAAGATCCACACAGATGAGGCTGGGGGCCACCTAGGAATTAACAAAACGTAAGTTATAATTTTAAGTAAACCCACAATTTTCATATATATATATATATATATATCAAGTATAATGCAATATATAATTTAGAAATTCCTCGTCTTTTTCAATTCGGGTAAATTTACAAGGAAATGCGGAGTCGAATTCAACTTGTCTGAATGATATATTGTTGTTTGTATAAACGTAATTTTGTTGGGCTACTTTTTCGTTATGTCGACTTAGTAAGCGATCAAGCTATAACGTTTACAAAGTTAGCATGTCATGACACAAGATGTGTTCAACTGAAAAAGTCAAAAACTTCATTTGAACGTAAGTTAACGCCAGCGCCAGCTTTGCTTGACATATTGCAGTTTTAGCTTAACGTCATTACATGTCAACTTCAAAATGCAATGAGATCTAAAATAAAGCTATGGCGTTCCATACACTTTGATGCGCGAAAAAATCATTAGCGTGATTAATTATATATATATATATATATTTTTTTTACTTTTTTTAAGTTGGAGAAAGGTGAGGGAGAGATACTATTGGAAGAATTCGTACCAGGACGTGAAAAAGTATATCGATGAATGCGATATGTGCCAACGAAAAGCTCCGTTAAAGAAAGCCAGCAAACCTCTCAGGCCTATACCGGTGAAATCCACTCCATTTTCGCAGATCGGCATGGATCTCGTGGGGCCTTTGGAAAAGACTGAAACTGGTAAGTATGTAGATCTATATCTTTAGGAGAGAAATTAACGATTAACAGCTATCGATGATGTTATATGCATGCAACACGTTGACCTATATGGTACATTACCATATTTGTTATCTATGGACAGCCGTTTTAACATAAACCTATTTAAATAGAGATATTTTTTCAATAAAAAGATATCTCTATTTCTCCACTAATAGGGATGCATCTAAATTTATCTCTATTTATATTAGAGATATTTCTATTAAAATGTGATGTATCTATCAAATGAGAAATTGAGGTATCACTTATTTTATTTGAGATATCTATATATCAAATAAAGATACCTGTACCTCTTTTTTGTATAGAGAAATCCTTGTTTACTGAAAAATAGAGATACGTCTATTTAAATACAGATGTCTATTTTGATAGAGATATCTCTGTTTAAATAGAGATATCATATCTGTATTTAAAGAAAAGAAGAGATATCTTTATTTCAAATAGAAATATCTGAAATACCTGTATTTGAAATAGATCATAACTTTATTATAAATAGAGATATCTCTATTTAAACAGATTTATGTTAAAACGGCTGCCCATAATAATTCTCTACTCTTCCGCGAGGGGAGGGTGAAATTCAATCGTTCGTATATTTGTATGTCCACATGTCCGTCTGTGCTATCTTTTGCAGAATTTATGCAAGAGCATTCTTATTTTGTATGCATGATCATTTGCCAAGTCTTTTGATAAAGTGTCATGCGTTAATTAAGCCACATTGCTATGGTAGCTGATTTGTGCCATTTCGCTTTTTCGCGTTTTCATACTGCGAAAAAGCGCCAAAGCGATTTATAAACGGCGCTTTTTCCCATTTTTTGCAAGGCGAAAAAGCGCCAAAATGCATGCAAAAAAAGCGCCACTTTAAAACGGATCACATACTGGCGCTTTTTCGCGTTGTATTAAATGCGAAAAAGCGCCGTTTATAAACTTGTCGCTTTGGCACTTTTTCGCCTTTCCCCTTTTTCGTTTTTTCGCAGAATGAAAGTGAAATGGCACAAATCAGCCACCATAAATTGCTTCTGCGCATGGGACTACTGCAGAACAGGTTCCAGAATTTTCTTGACAATATATACAACTAATACATGTACAACGAAAACTAACTGGAACATGGAATCCGGATAGGGTCATATATGCAACATCGAATTGTAAAGTTGGATAACTGAAACGCGATGTTGCGATGGCGATGACGCAATAATGTGATAGTGCGATGGCGATGATGCGAAAACGCGATGGCAATGAAGAGACAACACGATGGCGATGACGCGAAAATGAAAATGCGATGGTGCGATGACACTTGTTAAATTAATGCGATTGGGATGACGCGATAGTGCGATAGCAATGACGCGACAGAGCACCGTCGCTTTATCGCCATTGCGCTATCGCATCATCGCCCCATCGTTATTGCTCCATCGCAATCGCATTTTCGCATCACCGCCATAGTAACATTGCATCATTGCCAATCTTATTTCATCATTGCGTTTCAGATCCAACTTTACAATGTTATGGTGTATATATATTTATGTATATATGGCCTTATCCGGATTCCGTACAATGCAGCTTTAAATGTCTAGAACTGAATGCATACTTAATAGTATTACAAAAAATGCAAAATCTAACATAGACCCAAACTTTATTTTTACAAAATAAACATATTTCCTTTTATACAAATTGTGGTATTAGCAAAAACACAGATTGGGCAATCTAGCATTGTCATAAGAGTTGCTTAACATTTTATGCGCCTGAAGGGTTGGATTGTGATATGGTCGATATCGTCTGTATGTCCGTTCGTCTATCCGTCCGTATGTCCGTTAACAAATTTATGTCCTCAACATAACTTTGAAAATATAAGGCCCATGATCTTGAAACTTCACAGCTGTGTAGAACTCATGGCTATGCCTATGGTGTGCAGAGCACAATAATCTTTACCATACCATTTATAATTTTGGAGTAATTACTCTTTGTTAGATTTTATGCCCCACCCATAGTATGAGCATCTGGCTTATAATGCCACGCGTCGCCCAGCGTTGCTCTTGTTTTGTTTCAGTGCAGTACATGTTTTATTTTTCCCTCTATTCATATAAGGTTTCATGAATTTACATATTCGGCTTTCATATTTTACAATGAAACATTTTGATATTGACAGGCAATCGGTACATAGTAGTACTAACAGAATATCTGACGAAGTGGGTGGATGCAGAACCAATCGAAGAGAAAACAGCTGAAAATGTTACAAGAGTTCTTACAAAATTTGTGGCGAATCATGGCGTCCCAGAAGTCTTGATAACAGACCAGGGACGCGAGTTCTGTAATCAGTTAAATGACAAGTTATGTTACCAATTCGGAATGCAACACCGCGTGGCGTCACCTTACCATCCGCAAACGGGCGGCCACACAGAACGATATAACAGGACATTGTGTGAAATGTTGTCAAAATACGTAAACGACAGACATACCGATTGGGATACGAAATTATCATCCATGCTGTTTGCATATAGAACTGCCGTTCACGCCTCAACAAAGATGAGTCCATTTTACTTAGTGTACGGTAGGCAAGCCAGATTACCCGTGGACTTAGATTTACCAACAGAAGTAGATGCAAACGAATCTTTGGCAAATGTTTTAGAGAGAAGATGTGATGCTTTTGTTGCCTTGAATTGTAACAGAGAAGAGGCGGCTGCAAACATAAAAAAGGCACAAAAAAGACAGAAGAGAAACCATGACAAACGAACCTCTGAAGCTGAGTTTAATGTTGGCGACCTAGTGCTGGTCCATAACACAAGAAAAACCACAAGGAAGGGCGGGAAACTTGAAAAGAAATGGATAGGTCCATACACTGTCAAAGAAGTCCTAAAAAAAGGCACGTACAAATTAGAGGAACTAAAGAATACAATTAATGGTAGTCGCTTAAAATTGTACCAGATTAGAGAAGAGTTTCAGGGTGTATCCAAAGATGGTATTAAAAAGAGAAAGACGGCAAGTAAAGAAGCTGAGAAACCCAGACATGTGTTTTCCTACTCCGAAACCGATCATGATGGCGGTTATGGTGCTCAAAATTGTTTTCCAAAGGAAGACACATGTATATCTCGGGACCCAAGTCCGTGTAGTGACAATGATACCATCATTATTGGAGAGGAAAACGATCTGGGTAAATCCAAAAATGGTGATAATAGGGGAAAGAATGCTAACAATGAAGAAGAGAAACCCAAAGATGAGTTTTTCGACTCTGAGACTGATGGCGAATATTGTGCTCGTTTGCCAAAAGAAAATACACGTAGATCTCGCAGCTCCAGTGCATGTAGTGACAGTGACACCATCATTATTGGAGAGGAAGAGGGCGTCAATTTGTTTAATTTTCGTCCGGTTACAGGAGACTGGCAGAGAGAAAACTCAAACAAATTTGATTTAACCGTAAAAAATGGGTACATCAGTGGGAGAGAAAGAAAAATAAAGCTGACATCCGAACCAACAAAAGTGTTTTGTATGAGGGGTGACGGAAACTGTCTCTTTCGAACATTCAGTTTCGTTTTGTCAGGCGTACAGTCGTTTCATAAAAATGTGAGGGACAAAATCGTATCCTATATGGAGGAAAACGATGCCATCTTTTCTAAGATCGAAAATACCCCAATGGAGCAATATCTTTCTGTATCAAAAATGAAAAACCTCGGAACCTGGGGAACTGAGTTGGAGATTATTGCATTTTCATCAATCTGCAATACCCCTGTCCAGGTCTTTTGTGAAGCTGGTCGTGGGCAGTACAAATGGTTAGTCTACACGCCTGCAAGCGGTGAAAGCTCATCTAATTGTTCTGTCTTTCTGCAGAATATTCATGGACATTTCGAACCGGTGCTAGATGTGAGTGAAGATGTGTATAGTAGAACACCGTATCTTAGAATAGCAGATTATGTCGACAAACCTCTGCAGAATTACGTTCCACAAGACATCCTGGAATCTGCATTAGTTAATTCGAATGTAGACGAAATGAAGGTGAGATCTATCGAGGACATAGAACCTCCCCATGTGATTACCAGAAAATTCACCGACAAATTCTGCACCAATTGCAGATTCAAAATCGATCCGAACATCTTTAACACCCTTTGCGATTGGGCCAACTTTGACCAGTTAATAAGCTGACTTTGACAAGATATTGTGGCATGTATCCACTTTCAACAGGATCTGCAAAGGTTTCCTTATCAAGGGATGCTAGGTCTTTTATGACATTTGATTGATTTCAAAGACGTCAAAGACGTACTTGAAAACGTGAAAAAACAGTTCGGTTTAATACAAAATGTAATGCATGTAACACGCAATGTTCAATTATGTTTTCTTTACTTTTTTATTATTATCTCAACTGACATATTCGTCTAAGGAAAAGACGTACAAGGTGGAATTTGCCTAAGCTGAAAATTATCTACTTTATTTCTTTATTATACTTCTTTTTATTAAACTATATTAAAAGTATAAATCTATGGTGTCCTTCATTGGAAAGAAGATTGAATAAATGTTCAAACAAACGCTCTGTTTGTCTGCAAATTTTCTGTCACGCGGTCTGTATCAATCATAAAAGGAAAACAATAGACGTGTTCAGAATTCCACCTTTGGCAACAATTTGGCACATGTGTCACCGATGGTTGAAATTGGTCGCCAACGCCAGTATCATCAAATTTGAATTAAGTCACCAAACTTGGTCAAACACGCCAACACTATACACCTGTGGTGGAATTTGCCACATAAGTAGAGTGTTGGCGATTTTTACTAAGTTTGATGACCTATTAATAGGCTAATTCAAATTTGATAGTGCTGATGTTGTCGACAAATTTTAACCGTTGGTGACAAATGTGGTAATTTATTACCATTGGTGAAATACTGAACACGGCTAGAATATGTTATCTTACATCTATGTTAACACGCTGATGGCTTCAGCGCTAAAGTCAGCATATTAACGTTATAAAAAATAGACATTGTTTTCCACTAAGGCTTGATAATGGCCGTGTGGCCGGAAATTTGCAAAAAGAGTTTGTTTCATTAGTCCTACCGGCAAATTCGCCGAAGAGCATTTTAAGTTTCCACTCCGTTAGTGTGTCAGTCTGTCTATCAAGATTCTGTTCCGCTCTATAATGCAGTCATCAATAAACATATATTCATCAAACTTGGCACGAATGTTCCTTATGACTCAAAGGTGAGTCACAAAGTTCAATGTCACCAGCTAAGCATGGATTTTTCTGTACTGCTCTACAATTCGGTTATCTATCAACAGATCTTCATCAAACATGGTTCGAATGTTTCTTATGACCCAAAGGTATATCATGACCGTGGACCGAGGTCATTACTCTGATTTCAAGGTCACCATCTGATCATGTGTTTCTGTTCTGCTCGAATTCAGTCTTCTATTAACAGATATTCATCAAACTTGGCAAAAATGTTCCTTATGACTCAAATGCGTGTCATGACCTTGACCCAAGGTCATCGCCCTGATTTCAAGGTCGCCAGATAAGCATGGCTTATTTCATGTTCAGCTCTATAATTCAGTCATTGGAATGTAACGTTTTCAAATGACACCAAGATCATTTACCTTGTGACCTTGATGTAAAAAATATTAGGATGTTGGAAGGTCAGAGAGTTATCGTGCGGAAACACCTTTTTCCACAGACACTTCGTTTGACTTTGACCTATTGACCCCCAATCAATAGTGGTCCTTCTCAGGTCATGGGCAACACATGAGTGAAGTATCAGTATTGGATGTGAACAAGTTTCAAATGGCACCAAGACCATTTTCCTTGTGACCTTGACTGTGGCCTTTATTTAAAAAATATTAGGATGTCTAAAGGTACTGTGAATGACCTAATATTCATGTGGTACCAGTGTTTGCGGTTTTCGTGGATAGTTCTTCCCACGAACTAGTAAATCTATGTATATTTGATAAAGACAAATTTATATATCCACGAATTTTGAACCCCAAAAATAAGTTGTTTTCGCCCAATCCACGAAAATTGGTATACACGAATAAAAAGCCATTCGTAGTAATAGAGTTATCGTGCGGAAATAACTATTCACAGCCACTTCCTTGATCTTGACCTTTGACCTATTGATCCCAAAATTGATTGCCTGAGATCATGGGCAACACATGTGTAAATGAAAGGGGGAAGGTTACTGGCTCAGGTATATGGCGGAGGCTACCACTGAAATATGAAATTCAATGATAAAATAAACATATAAAACATAAAAAAAATATTTGATACTAGTTAGTACAACTACAGTACCGACTTAGGACGGTCATTTGATATAACGAGTGTCAACCAAATGGTGTGTTTAACCGGTTGTGAAGTATCATAACCAGGTGTCCAAAGGTAATAGATTTATCTTGCAGAAACCACTTTTTCAACAGACACTTCGTTTGACCTTGACCTTTCATCGATTAACCCCAAAATCAATAGGGCTCTTTTGAGGTCATGAGCAATATATTTGTGAAGTATCATCAATGGATGTAAAATGGTAAAAGAGTTACCGCAAGAAAACCACGTTTTCCACAGACAGACGGACGGACAGTCTAGTTGAAACAGGTATACCCCCACAACTTCGGTGGCGGGTATAAAAAAAACAAACTCTTTTTGTAAATTTCGGTCAAGCGGTCTTTATCAACAGATAAAGGATAACGATGACATTTTCAATGACATATATGTTTAGTATGTACCAATAGGCGCATCCGTCGCAAATGTTCTATGGAACACTCTCTGAATTGGTAAGAATTGTCATTTTAGGTAAGGTCATGATTAGGTGTAATGTCTGATTGATTCAGGGTTTTAATGTGTATTGTCTTGTCCCAGAATGTCATTTACATTTCGAGAGAGGGGGACTTCATATTGTGTTGTAGGGTCCTCGTATTAACCATAAAACGTCATAAGTGAGGATAATAATGACGCAAATTTACAAGGCACTTTAATTAGTTATGCAAATTATCCCTTAATTAAGCATATTCTATATAATGTCCTGGATCGTGGGAAAAGGTTTTCGTTTTATACTTCTGTCTTTATGGAAATCTCATTCTTCTCTAAACAGATGAAATAGTTCTCTTTTTCCACACCAAGTGTGCAAACTCAATTGTCATTTTATTTTAACATCTCAGGATGATAATCTGAATACACTAGGAAAAAATTGTTTGACTTCCGGTATGAACCAAGTTCTCCTGTAGATGTAAAGACTCGGAACGACTTGTCCAAGGACGCGTGTACGGGTCTAAAACACATAATTTACTTATGTTATAAATATTATAACATCCGATAAGTCACAAAATGAGGCGATATCCAGGTTTCGAAGGTCATCGGGTTTATTCAATTTATGAATCAGAATTACATACATATTAACCCTACCGATTTCGGCAAAAGTCTTTAGCCTACCGCTTTACAACTCAAATCTTCCGATTTCCTAACTTTCTACCAATTTCTCCCTTTGGATGTTTGGCTTCGGAAACCATTGTTGTTTACGAAATAAAACTTCGTTTATCCATTTCTCGTTTGATCTGGATCTTGATCGTGATCAATGAAAAAATTAGGTGGTTGAAAATAATCTCAAAAATGCATACCAGAATTATCTGAAGTATTATAAGCATCAACATGCACCATATCCACGAACTTTCAGTACACCAAGGTATATATATATAAAAAGTACACATTGAAAACATTTATCAAGAAATCAAGTCGGTTTGTAGGGGGTCATTATTCTATGGGGGTCAATATTTTTCACGAGGGGTTTGCAATTTTTGGGGCTGGTGCCACTTATTCTACGGTCGAATAATGACCCCCTTGGTCGTGGAATAATGACCGGGGGGTCATTTTTCTCTGTAGAATAATGACCCCCGGTCATTATTCGACGGGGGTCATTATTCGGCTTTACACCGGCAAATAGCATATACATGTATATGATATATAACTGCAGGAGTGGCAACGTCTTCTGAAGAGACCTCTTATTCCGGATCTTTTGTTACTTTTGTCGAGATTTATGTTGAGTTTTTCTTTCATCAATCATATGATATAACAACTGTATGTTATATAATAGAATACTTTAGTCGACATTTCATGCAGTAGATCACATTACAAAGAAAAAAGGTCAGAAAAGACCATCAATATGGGAATTGAACATCTGCGAATCCAAGATAAATGTCTTCCTTGTGCTGTTGAACGCCTACTCAGACTCTCAGACAGTTTATTGGTGTCCAATTTAGACACGAAATAGTTTCAACCTGTAATACACATGATCTGAAACATGGAAGTAAATCATTAGCGTGGCCGCTATGGCTTTTTTGTATATACAGGTGTCTAAGAAACCTGCTTCTTACGTATTTATTTACTTGAGAAAAATTACACATGGAGAATCTATCATAAACGATTCTTCGCCAAAAATTGTTTTGGTTTTGATGTTCGAGACCGGTTGCTGACTTTTAAGCTAAGTTTCATTTAATTGAAATATTTTCCCTTTTTGGGGTGGGAGGGGGTTGCTTGGTTACTCATTTGTAGCATATGCATTTTGTGTATTTAAGCAAGTAGGAAAAATGATAAGTGATGTAACGAATTTGACTTTTTGTATTTCACTTTCAACCAACAATTAATTTAACAGCTGATTTTGAGCAAATAAACCCAGATGAGCAGTGTTCGTATTATATCAATTAGGTTACGAGCGTCATATTCCGTTATGTATAGTGTTGGAGATCCGTGTTCGATTCCCAATCAAGCACTGAAAGCTAGTAACCGTCACTCCATTTTGTGCATATTTTATATATCCGAATTTGTCAAAGAAGTTTAATTTCTACCTTATACCAAAATTTGATCAAAGAATCATGGCGCACTTGGTTAGCGGACAGTGGTTGCTTACTCATTTTGATCTATGAGATAAATGCTTAATTCATCTATTGTTACATATACCATAAAAAGGGTTGGTTGGATAATAGATAGGTGTTTTACGTCGCTTTCAACACTTTTTAGTCATATTGCGCAATAATGTTGTCTGTAAGAATTCATTTCCTTGTATCTAAGAAAATAATTTATTTAATATTGGTATATCAGACAAAACAAAATGAAATTACTGAACCTTACCCAATATAGGTAATTTGGGGAATACTGAATAAATCTTCGACCGACTGGATAGGCACTAGTACATTTGAATGCTAAGAGAGAGTCAACGACAATCAGGCAACAGTATTTCAGAGAGCATGACCATACTTTGCAACTCATGTGCATCTTATCCATTTGTTTCGCTGTCTTTCACTCGGCCACCACTTGACCCAGTTACTATATTACCTTTGTGCAACTGAAATGGCGTAGGTCTACGGCTTACCTTTGAGAAAGTTTGAAGAAATACAAATCAATATATGTAGCAGTATATATATAGAGAGAGAATGAATGTAGGTGAAAGTGTTTTAATATAGATTAGTTTAATTAAGTCATATCGACTCTGTATTTTAAAAGAACAAAATTAATATTATATATGAGACAGTAAAGACCGAAGTCCTATGTTAGGGTAGGCGTGGCAGGTAAAAGATCCCACACTTTTTTTTCGGGTGGTTCCATTGCGATGGTATAAATTTCAATGCAATGCGTCAGACAGATGCCGTCACCATCACCATAAAACAATAATCTCTATCTATCTATCTATCTATCTATCTATCTATCTATCTATCTATCTATATATATATATATATATATATATATATATATATATATATATATATATATATATATATATATATATATATATATTATATATATCTCGATTATGTGCAGTATTTCCATTGAAATTGATCAAACATAAACTTAATTTAACACATAAATCCTTATTTTATATCTAAATGTATATACAGCATATGTATCACTGTGAGTGGTGTTACTTTGACGTCAGAGGTCAAATTCTCCTATTAAAATTCAATAATAGCATGTTAGAGGTAGCATCTGGACACGCCCACATCATTTTGAGGCGTTCCACGCTGACCGTGGCATCTTGCGTGTTATACTGTCATCCATACAGTATACTCCACGTTGGATAGCTATTGCGTAATGCCGAGTGACGATTTACATCCCTTGTCTGTGGGTTTGGTAAACATTTATTATTTACTTTGATTTGTGATTCCGAGTTTTGAGTAGGCATTTGCATATCTAGACGGGTAAATCTATAAATAGGTGGTATATCGACAGGTAATCCAACTTACCTGGTACTAGTACGTTTAGTAAGGTGGTTAACACCGGGCTGCGATAGAGTGAAAGTCGGCTTTGTGACTGAATTCCAGATAAGGCAAGATTGGGCATAGCCTCGTCCAATATATAAAACAAGATTATTCTGTGGGACGCCTTGCAAGAAAAGCGATGAAAACTCTATACTTCTTTCTCTTTTGTAGGTGATCCCTCTGCCGGCGACATAAAGCCGTATGGAATCTGACAATTAGGGTTAGACGTAAATGCGAACAACGATGCCATTCCACATCGCCGGCGATCTGATCCTGATTCTAGTTCTGTCCATGTTGTCATCCGTGAGTTTGACTTTTGTTTACCGAGCATGCGGTGGTCACCTTACGAACAGCAACGGAGTTATTCAGTCCCCGAACTTCCCCAATCCCTTCCCGACACCCATCCGGTGTGAATGGGTCATCCACAATACGAAGACGACTAAGACGGTCATATACTTCACTCAGTATTATCTGAAAGGAAACTTCTATGTCTGGGAATACGACCATTACACGAGTTCGGACGAATACGTAGGGGCAAACAAACTTTCTACAGTTAATTTCCAGGAGAGAGTGAACGCTATATTGAGTTACAAGCCGTTCGTTGTGATCCAGTTTTCCGTGTCGGACATAGGGAATATACACGCCCGCGTTCTAGAGCACCTCATAGATGTGTATGGATTTAATATCACTTACGAATTTATGGACCGAGGCAGGGAGGTGCGGCCTGCCTGTTCCCTCCATGGTTGCTCCTATCTTGGAAACTGTTATGCGACGGCCGATTTCTCGGACTATCATTGTGCTTGCTTTGAGGGATATTTTGGTAAAGAGTGTCAATTTGGACCTCATTGTGATCCTCAAAATGGCATAAACATCTGTTACAACGATGGGAAATGTCGGTAAGTCAGTAGTGTCGAATTATGTCGGTAAATACGTCAGCAAGGCATTATGATACTTATATTTATTGCATGGTATTATGCTGGTAAGGCAGTAAAATATTTCTGATGGGTAAATATGTCGGTAAATATAGTCAGATATTTATAGTGTAGAATATGATGGTGAGAAAGTGAATGAAATATTCATAACGTGGGAAACATACATGGGAAACTAAAAGTTAATATTGCGATATCTGTAGCTTTTGTATTTGACGGTGAGTTATTAACTACGACATCGGGGCAAATCACTGCGATAGTTAAGTTTTAGCGGGGGAGTATGTAAGTAAATGCGATTTAATTGCGGGAGAAGGGATATGTAGGTCATATTAAATGCGATATTTACAATGTCGTATAGCATTTCAGTGCGATATAATAGAGGGAAATATATCGGTAAGTCAATACGATAATATAATACGGTGATATGTCGATAAATAAGCTGGCGCAATAGCGGATACAGTACGTCGGTAAGTCAACTGGATATTTATAGTTGGGGGATATATCGGAAAGTCATGGTCATATTCGCGGTTGGAAAATTAATCGTGAGTAGGTCAATGAGATGTTTACAGTAAGGGAATATGTCGGTAAAAGAAGTCATTGCGACATCTATAGCATCGAGATGTGTTTATGTGAGGCAGTAAGTCAATGCAATATTGTAGTGCCGAACTATGTGTGAAAGTATATCAATAAGATATTTAATGACCAACTCTCTGTATGTATTAAACGATAAACTCAGCAGATAATTAGGTATATGTTATCTGCTGAATATAATAGAAGAAAAGTGCAATATTTATGGCACCGACATATGTCGGTAGATGAATCAAAGCAATAGTATCGAAGAAGGATAAATCGGTTAATATTAAGTCAAGGTAATATTTATTTTGTCAGTTTGAGTCGGTAAGTATGACTTTGTGGTATTATATCCTGAAGTCAATAGGCGATTGCTATAACAAGTTAAAAGTAAAACAGTTCGATATCTACATTGATATGTCTAGCGACCATAGTTTAACATGAAATATGATGGAATATAATTGGAACTTTCAAACCAAAAAAGCTGTTGAAACGCGATATTTGTAATAAGGCTTGACTTTATGTCATACTTTGTAAAACCGTATATAGAGTGTTCGGGGAAAACGCTCCCTTTTTTGTTGGAAAATTTACAGAGAAATTCATTTTGCAAACCAACACCCCCCCCCCCCCCCCCCCCCCCAGTCAGCGATTAAAGCTTAAAGCACATATAAGATCTTTTCAACGCTTGTCAAAACAGCAGAAAGTGTGAAATATGCAATATATAATTTCGAAAATATTTGATTATGTAAAGTATTGTTTCTAATCAATTACTGACGTAAAAATCCTTTGGTCTAAATGCTTAGCGATACTGGAGATTTATGGTTGTTAAACTGTGAACACGGTGAAGAAATCTCATCTGTTTCGTTTCTGTGTGTTGAAAGTAGAACAAATTATCGGAATAGAGTTGTATATATTAATCATTATACGTTCAGCGAGTCTGTTCCCGGCTATGAGACCCAAAATATACGTTTCTTTAGGGTAATAAATGATAACAGGATTAAGTCGGTTGGTCTGAATTTTGATACATATCTCCAAGAATGATAGGGAAACACATTTATCAATTTTCATTAATAATACCCATAAGTGGCAATTAAGATCGGCACCAAATGATACGGGCAGTCCCACCATTCGGTACAAACATTAATTTTTTTCTTGGCCTAATTTGAAAATGATGTATGAACATAGAGAAAATTCTCGTAAAACAGAGCTAGACATAAGGTAATCTAATGAGCTTTCTTGTCTACCTTCTTATCTCCTTCCGCCAGAGACGACGAGTTTTAAGTACTGCAATTTTCGGGTAATTTTTGGTGCTAGTATTTTAATTAAAACGTTGGCGCTCCTGTAGACCGTGATCTATTCTCATGTGTTGTTTTGATTTTTTGATTTACCTGGGAGGTTGTAAATACAAAAATTAAATAAAACGTGACAGATGATTTTTTTCGTATTCAACCGCAAATATATTAAAAAAAATTAATACACTCCGATAAAGATCGACGAAACGGTGGTAGGTTGGGATTTCTTGTCGCATTTAGTAATTTTTTTCCGTCAAATCTCGACATGGAATCAAACGATTACTAGCATTAGAACAACATTGGATCGAACCCGGTTCGTTTTCCCAGCAAGCAAACTTCTTAACCAAAACACTATAGCTTTCCCTTTATGATATCGAACAAATATGAAGATCAAAGACATTGTATTGTATAAAAAGAAAAAGAAGATCAAAGGTATATATCAGGTATATAATGATCAATGATCTTGTTTGTTACAGATATTTTCAAGGGTCGTTCGTCAACATGTGTAACTGTACAGAGAGGTTCACGGGAGATCAATGTCTTATCCCGAAAATGGATTTCAAACATGATGGTTTGTAGCTTACTTTATCACACAATACAATACATGTTGGTTCATTGTCCGTCTGTCTGTCTGTCAATCTATATCTTCAGACTGCTGATTACTAAGTAAAAATAACCAAACGTTTAAATTGAACAATTGATTTATCATAACGTGTAAAATGCTTACAATTCTTTTTGTACATAATGCTTTTGCGTTTGTAATGTGTTACTGTACCCATGTTTTGTGAGACGTGACATTTAGTATCCAAAGTTGCTATACAGTCACTGTCATAATATTTGTCTCGTTTGTATGATCCATGTGGCTAACCAAACAGGAGGTACTTACTACTGATACCTATCTTCGCCCATGTGGCTAACCAAACAGGAGGCACTTACTACTGATACCTATCTTCGCCCATGTGGCTAACCATTCAGGAGGCACTTACTCTTGATACCTGTCATGGCCCATGTGGCTAACCAAACAGTAGACACTTACTCCTGATACCTATCATCGCCGATGTGACTAACCAAACAGGAGGCACTTACTACTGATACCTATCTTCGCCCATGTGGCTAACCAAACAGGAGGCACTTACTCCTGATACCTATCATCGCCCATGTGGCTAACCAAACAGTAGACACTTACTCCTGATACCTATCATCGCCGATGTGACTAACCAAACAGGAGGCACTTACTCCTGATACCTATCTTTGCCCATATGGATAACTAAACAGGAGGCACTTACTCTTGATACCTATCATTGCCCATGTGGCTAACCAAGCAGGAGGCACTTACTCCTGATACCTTAGCCCATGTAGCTAACCAAACAGGAGATACTCCTGATACCGGTCATCGCCCATGTGACTAACCAAACAGGAGGCACTTACTCCTGGTAGCCTATCATCGCCCATGTGGCTAACCAAACAGCAGACACTTACTCCTGTCATGGTCCATGTGACCAACCAAACAGTAGACACTAACTCGTAATACCTATCATTGCCTCCGATTTCCAGGGATCCATGTATCATAATGTCATGTCCTTTTAAAAGTTTTTCATTGTTATATACAGAGCCAGCGTAGCTCGATCGAATAGGTGCTCAGCTCGTGACCGAAAGGTCTCGGATCGGAGTCTCATCGGAGGTGCGTCAGCGTCTTTCACATGAGACAGTAAAAAACAAGGATCCATGCCACTGTAAAAGACCCCTCACTGTAAAAGACCCCTCACTGTTTCGGGTCGATCCGTTGCATATGTCTAAATTCTGTGCGATACATCAGGCAGAAATCATTTTGGCGCGACATAAAACAAGAATCAAACAAACAATTTTAGTATACACAGCTAAGATATTTCAACACGTGTTTGACACAAATTCAACATAGGTCGAGTTATTTCGGGCTGTACTCTGAGCAGTGTTTAAATGACTCTTCTCGTTATAGTCCAGACAGAATTTTGTTTAAACATGTAAATTGTACAAAATATACCTCATAATAATACTAATACTAATACTAATGATGATGATGATGATGATGATGATGATAATAATAATAATGATAATAATAATAATAATAATAATAACCAAAAGAAAATAAAACCATATGTTAAAATAATTAAGCTGAACCTTTTAAATAAAACTCGGATAACATTTTACACTGAATCTGTACCAAATCAAAAATCGGATTATATGTCAACAAATATGTATTTATATACTATTAACGAAAGTTTGATAAATATTCGGTTCTTTTTCAGTTTGTAAATCTCTTGGATGTGACCATTCATGTGATGCAAACAGAAAAACATGTATCTGCAAAGAGGGCTTTCGTCTTCTATCCGATAACCGTACATGTTCCTATATTGGTAAGTCTTTTGTAATCTTTATCGCTCAATTTGAAGTTTGGATTCGATCCCGGATTGTGCCACTGTGTTAAAGAGGATTGTTACCTCCTGCTTCCATGTTGCAATATACATGTTAAACTGAAAAATTGTGGAAAGCGACGTAAAACACCAATCAACCAACGAATTTGTCGATTAACATTTTTGTGTGTGTTTAGTGCTATTGTAAAGATGTAGAAAGATGGTAATGCAATGCGATAAAGCTTTATGACGCATATAAACGTAAACAAATTACCGTTGCTGCATTTGATGCTTACATATTTCGTTAAGCAGCTGTTGACCTCATTTATTTACCATGATGTAACATGACAAAGCGGCAAAATGTTTCACAAATTGGTTAATCCTGAAGAAGATCTCTGGTGTTTATCATTTCAGAAAGGAACAATGTCTTCGTCACAATCTTCCCTACCACTGAATATATACAAAATGCTTCAACAACCGGAAACTTTCCCCGCCTGGGATTTGCCGCCAAGAGCTTTCTTCAGCTGGATGTGAGTACCATGGTATCCATATGTTGTGTCTGACTCGCCCAGTCTTCACGTGACCTCTTTATAAAAACATTCTGGACGGCTATTTTAAGTTATCTCGACTTCGATGACCTGCTTTCACCTTCTTTCATGACAGACATATGTTTATAGTAGCGCAGAAATGATAAATCTTCATGTTATGTGTTACAGGTGGAGAAAAAGTTACACGATGTAGGGATCAAAACAATGACGCAATTCAGACTGCAGGGATTCAGGTGAACTAAAGAAAATATAAAAAAAAAATAATTGAAAAATAAAAAATAAAAAAAAAAAATAAAAAAAAATAGATTAAACAAGACTAAAACCCTCTTTCCCATACTGTTAAAACAAATTTGGCATGGTTTTTCATTTTGAGACAGAACAAACTTGCTATTTATGTCAAATAAAATTGTTTTATTTTTATTCGGAAGTTTTTAAAACACAGACAAAAACATTTATCATATTTTTGCACGTTTTATCATCATTGCTTTAAATCGTTACAGTTTATCGCAGAAAATAGTTCTGTCTTTCCGATTCCGTATTGAAATTGAGGACACCAACAAACTGGTTACAGCCATGAACCAAATGGGAAATCAGTCTAAAATCGGAAATGTTGTGTACAAACCAGGGTCCTTGCGGTACAGTCAACAGCCAGGTCAGTGGTTTCACTTTTGGATACGGCAACGTTAATCAATCTTTATTACCTATTACTCGTGCTCTCTAGCGATACTTTTGTATTTGGATAAAATGAAAAAAAAACTTAAAGAATAAATAAATAAATAAATAAATAAATAAATTATAATAGAGGAAAATGAGCAAGTCTACTGTCTTTATTGTGACTTAATTTTATCTATAGTATTCTTTTACGGTTTAAATTTAAGATATTATGATAAATCATTCATTTGATCAAAACATTTCAGCTTCGTAGAATTAGAACCTTCAAGCACCAGTAGTAGACATCCCCTGATGATCTGCAATACCAGACATTCACCAATCTGAAATATCTATATAATTATGTGCTCCGTGAATACTAAGATATTAATATATTAGAATTAATGTTCGTTTTAGAACTTTATCTGAAAGCAGTCGTGTCTGGGAATAGTCAGAAAGACAACTACGGGAACTATGCTACGGAAGGAAAATTTTTAACATTATCCTGTATTGCAAGAGGACCGACAAACACCAAGTTTGTATGGTATAAAGACAACAAATTGATTCGTCTCGATCTCTCAACACGGGATGGTTATCAGACCATAATCCCCTCTTCACGGGAAAAAACGATTCGGTCTGTGCTGCATTTTGAGAGTGTTGTGCCGTTAGATAGAGGTATTATTGTAATTATAAACTTTATGTATTTTATTTTAGGAGTAAGTTTATATAAAAGATCTCAGTGTTTGCAATAAGTGAATGAAACGTGTACGTCCATTATTAATGTTTCTTTGCTGCCGAGAGTTAGAAATCTGACGTGAATAATATGATTTTAGATATTCTAGAAATTTATATGTTCGTCGTGTGTGCTATCCAAACAGGAGATGCTTACTTCTTCCGGGCACCTGGACACACAGGGATCCATGTTGTTCTTGTTATATTGTTGTTAGTTTCACAATGATGAAGCATCTGGTAGCATTATAAAAGTTGAAACTTTCCAAGTTAGCACTGTCATTAATAATGAAACTTTAATTGACAAAATGTAGAAATGCACTAGTAGTAAATTATTGAACGAAATGCGACGACACGGTAAGCAGTGTGATTTTCATAATGTTGAGTGACGTTAAACAAAAATCACTAAATCAATCAGTCAATCATAATGTTGACGTGATTTTTGTAGTTTTCGTTTTCATTGGTATAACAGGTCAATTTACCTGCCAGGTCAGCGACTCCATCGCCTCCTATAACGGCTCAGTCTACGTTGACGTCATTTCTTACCCACTGGTGGACATTGACCCTTTAGCAGGAAGTGTGTCAGTAAATGGCTCGACCAACCTTATCTGCCTATCACCACATGACACCCTGAATACATTTAAATACGAATGGTATGAAAACGGCTTTCCCATCAAAGAAGGACGCTCTGATAAAATTCCCGAAGACCTCATACCCACAGGGTCGTTGCTGTACGTCAGATATCTTGAAAAGAGCGCCAAATTCACGTGCAAAGTGACGAATCCCGCTGGCGAAGTTAACGTGACCTCCAGTATTTATGTTCAGCCTCGTACGTATTGCTCTACTTATTTGAAAAGTACCATTGATACTATCGTTTGACATGATAATTAAGGGCTTTAGTGTAAATTTAGAACATGATAAATGTAATTAAAATCGATTGAGTCAATTAAATTCATACGCCCTTCTTTGTCATTGCAATTTCTTTTCATCAAATATTTATTCAAGGTTTAAATATTTTGATACGGTGAATATATCATATGAATAGATTCTTTAAGAAAGTATTTATAGAATTTTGATTACTGATTATTTATGTTGGTGCATATTTATCTTATTATTATTATACCCGGTAAAGTGAGAGTATAGGAGACAATGATAATACCCGACAAGTGGCCTGTCAAGTTTAGAATGACACCAGACGTCTACAGTTGTATGCATGCACTCGAAAGGGGAGATTAATGTTGTAAGTTCTGATTGGGGTTACCGATTACAACTCCTGCCGCTTGAGATTGTATACATAGAGTGTGAGTAAAATAGCAGTCATTCGTACCCCTCTCGTGTGGGCGGCGGTCGAGTGCGCCTCATGTTGAGCGTAGGTGATCATTAGCTGATCATAGCGACGACACCTGGCAACAGAGTGGAGGTACAATTAGCCAGTATTGCCTCTGAATAGGTGGATGGCAGAATGATAAATTGAAATCCTTCAGTGGATTTGGACTCGATGCTTCGCAGATGAAATGAAAAATACAAATGTTTGCTTCCTGTAAAAGTTAGGGTAAATAGGGTTGACGACGCGGCATGCCTCCTGTCATCTATTGTTAGTGACGCTTGCAAGTATATCGACCCACTAAGGATCACTTTTTCCGTCTGTCGGTCTGTCTGATTGTTACATTATAGTTTTAACAAAAATAACAAGCGATTCATCTGTTCCGTAGAACACATCAATCCAGTTTACATGATATATCTAGTTTTGATAGAAATAAACATTTACCTTTATAGCTGAATTGTCCAATGAAACATGTGATCAGGAATACCATGACAACGTGTTTTGGCGGGCCACAGCCGGTCGTCATTTTGATAAGCAGAGATGTCCGGCAGAAGCAGGAGGTATATAAATAGATTTATTTAGATAATAAGCTCAATTTTTCCTTATGTTGGTATCTTATTCGTTGATTTATTCTTTTACAACTTATTGAATTTGTAAATAAATGACAATTTTGGACTAAATTAAGCTTCAAGAATGATTTTTGATAATCATCGAAAATGCTTAAGGGAGTGGGTGATACTATGTTGGGAGAGGATGAACTTGCTGTTATCGTATAATGTATGAGTTATCGCTTCTACTTTAATTTAGCTATGCGTAAGATATTTTTATATAATGTCTTTAAAAATACCCAAGATCTTTGGTTACACCGCATTGCACACAGTAGAAAGATAAATCAATTATAAACAGAAAAATAAATTTATGATTTGTATTTGTAAATTGTTAACTATGTGAAGTCTTCTGTCTTCTCTTACATATCGTTTGTTGTTTATAATTATCTTTTCTTAATTCTCTTCTACACAAGTTCATTAGCATATTTTCTTAAGTTAACGACCAACTCCCAACCATTTTATGTCGAATAAGTCATACCATATTCTTTTGAGCGGTTTGCAAAGTAACTCTGGTCGAATGTTGACATCGTCTGCTGTCTCTCTCTCTCCGCCTGTCTGTCTGTCTGTCTATCTGTCAGCGTCCTAGTTACGTTTCAGATTTAAGCGAAATCTCAGCCTTTTGGAGTGATACATACTTCTTATTTTGAATGTAGGTAGACATTATTGGGCACTTTTTGACTTCAGGTATGACCTCATCAATGTTTCCTACATTGATTTTTCTATCAGAATTCATTCTTAAGCTTTGCAATCCGGTCATACCGCTTTTGGTTAATACCATTTAAAACACCGTGACTATAGTTGTGGATTTGAATAATGTTCTATTCAAGTAAATATGTCCTACTTTGTGTTGAATACGGTATCCATTATGAATATTTTATTGTAACGGAATATGGGCACATAACGAGATAGAATTACTTGTTGTACGTTATAACTGCTGCATGCCACTTTTATATTTTTCGCATATAACTCTTTGTGAAATAATTGACTTATTCCTGAAGTGTGTCATATAATTTATAGCAGAGAACCTCCATAAGTTCCAGGGTAAGTCCGAGAGATGGATGATGTATTGAATGCTGTATCTAACATTGTAGTTTCATTGAATGTATATATTCCATGTAGATATTGGTAGCTTCCTCCCAATAGATGTGGGTAAGTGGTCAGCACGAGTTAGCTACAGTGCATTGTGATGTCTGTTTGTACCACGCATTATCTTCTCCCCTTGGATTGGGGGATATTGTATACACGTGTTTTGTGTTGAGAAAATAGAGCATTGCATCCTGTCTTCTCTATGATATAATCAAATTATTCTTAGTAAAAAAATCGACTATTTTAGTAGCGTTAATAGATTCTAATCTTCCAATACTCTTCATAAACTTGTTCTGTTCTGCATGGCGGGTATGGCTTGGGATCAGAAGATGCTTACTTTTCTCTGATACTGCCTCTGATATTGCCTGGATACGAACTTGCTTCTGTTAAGGAAACTTCTTTGAAAGGCTTTGCTGGACATCTGGCTTAATATCAATGTTTCAGTTCTGTTGGGCTTACTGTATGCATTAGACAACTCGCGTTATCCCTCACGGCGTGCTGTGACTTTCTCATTACCTATGTTGGGTAATGCCCCATCTTATCTATTAGATGTTATATGCTACTTTTCTGCTTGTGCACTTTAATGAGTAAACTGCTTAATCGTAATGTGGAAATGTTGAAGTTATCTGAATAACATTGGAATCAATGTCGAGTCGGCAAATAGTATCTTTTCTCTTGTAGAATGTCGTAAAAATAATTAGAAAAAGGCTAAATCAGTCACGTTAATGGTATTTGTATATTCACAGAAATTATAATACAGTTGTTTCTTATGATACCGTTGTTTCTTAGGAATTTTAACGTCATTTGATTACCATTGAAATGGAGATCAGTATTTCGTAGTATATATTTATTTGTCAGACAATATTTTTATATGTCAAATATAATATCATGGTTTGTAATATACATTATACGTCGTTTAATGTTTATTTCTTCAGATATTTTATTATGGATATTGTTGGTTTGTTTTACACACCATCATGATTCAAATTCCACATTCATGTGGCTCAATGGGCGAGATGTTCGGCTTGTGACCGAGAGGTCCACGGTTCGTCTCCCCCATGGGCGCACCGAAGATCCCTCACTGCTTCGTGTTGATCCGTTGCAAAGGTGTAAATGTTTATGCAATGCATCAGGCAGATGCGGTCACCTTGTACGTAAAATAATCGTAAAACAGTCCGGGTAAGGAGCCCAAGCATCGACGTCACAGTGTCTGGTCTTTTATATGGGAGAGCCCATGTCTAGAAGTTCACCCGTTTCGGTTCCCTCAGTTTCTATCATGCGCGGATACAGAGGGGGGAGGGTAGGGGGGTCTGGACCAGACCCCCCTGGAATCCGAAAATTTTACCAAAAAAGGTAATATTTGGGCATTTTTTGGGGTTGGACCCCCCTCGTCTAAGAGAATAATTTACCTTTTTTTGGTTGGACCCCCTCTGACAAAAATTTCTGGATCCGCGCATGTCTATGGTTGATCTGCTCCATAGGTCGAAGTTTCTGTTCAGTTCATCAGGCAGATGAAGTCACCATATAACTGAAATGAACTTGATGTGACGTAAACGATAAGCAAACAAACAATTTTATTGTAGGTATTGGAAGAGTATCTTACCATTAGAATTTGTTAGAACAATGAAAAAATACTTTTCACACAGCTCGTTCTCGACAGAATCCAGAACACACTTTGCTTGTATTCACCATATTGTTTTCACGACTAATTTTGGTTGATGATATAGCTGTAACTATATGCACATGGAATGTTTTTTATGATCAGGTGAAGTGTTGGCAGATACTGATGCGGAAGGTATTCATATCCTCCCCCACTCTTGTAGAGTAAATGCCTTGTGTTGCCACCTTTTCCCTGGCTGTCTCAAACCCTTATCTCTCTGGTAGATAGTCTTAATAGATGCTAGAAAACCTTCTTAAAATGCTTATCAAAGTTTTGTAGCGACAGATAGTATAAAAGGACATTTATCATTTAAATTGTATTTTTAAGAAATTATAAATAATTTATTTAACAGGGAAGATTACATGTATTATAATAGAAAATGCCTTCCCTTTTTACGAAAGTTTGGCCACGTGGCCTTTATCAAGTAAAAAGAAGTTTCATAAAATGAAAACAATGTATTACAGAGGCAGCTATCGAATACCCTTTCCTCTGTGTCGCTTGTTTGTATATCCTCATTTGAAAAAAAAATCGCATTGTTAGTATAGTGTAGTGAAGCTTGATATACATGTAGCTAGATGTTTTAGTTTTTAGAATAATAGAATAAATGGTTCATTTCTAGGAAAACCTATAATCACTTGTGAAGAAATTTATTCTTTTTTTTTATTAAGGAAAAAAAAAAAAAAGGAAAGAAAAAGAAAATAAGAAACATTTTACAGCAGTCCTAAGTTTTAAGAAATAAATCATTTGTAAATTCCGCTATCTACCGTTGGCACATTAGTAACTTTTGCACACTTACACTGTTAATATACTTTTCCACTTACGCATATTTCATACCTTACTAGCAATAGCAATACAGGAGCTAACATTTCAGTAGTAGCTTGACTAGTGCCAGATAGTATAATATCATAACCTAATAGATTTACTATCATAACTTGCTAATTACAAGTAAACCAGGTAAATGAAATTCAATGTTGCAGTACTCAGTCGTTGAAAAAAAACAACATATTAACAATATCAGATATAAATTTGTCAATTTCCTACAGAAAAAAAACCGCGATGAAATTAAATGTTATGTTTTACTGCAATTAATTTCGCTTTTTATTGTTGTAGGATATGCCACTCGTCGTTGTTCTTGTAACAAAAGTAACCAGCGATGCTACTGGGAGAAACCGAATTTTTCCGAATGTCAGTCTCTCCGACTTGTAAGGTCATACGATAAGGTGATTACTTGTTCCTATATCTTGGTGTGCATGGAATTCATGCGATATTTATCAAAGTGATATGTATGCAGTGCAGCATCTCTTATTTCATAACAAACATATTTTTTGTAGAGGGCTCTAAATGTATTTCTCCATATCTTTACATCATCTTCTTAAACCTAAACAGATCTCTTGTGATACACAGGCTTTTTTCGTGCCTTTAATAAACAGCATTTTTGAAATTTTGTTATGATTAATATGACAAAAACTTAATCATTGATGTCTTATCACATACAACCAATGTCTTGTTACATACAACCAATGTCTTGTTACATACAACCAATGTCTTGTTATATATTACCAACGTCTTGTTATAAGCTGGAAAATTTGCGCCTCGGATACCAACAAACTACAGTAAAGCAGATCTATGACGAACTGGAACATTACTCACACTCCCCCCACCAGCAGTTTTACTCTGGAGACTCCGAAATGGCGGCCAGTATTCTAAGAAAACTTCTTCAACACATGACACAGTATCCAGAGTTATCTACCCTTGATCAGAGAATCTCTTTCTCGGTATGTCTTATACTATGCCATAATGCAGAACGCTTTGATTTACATATTTTTTGGGTTATTGTGTTTATTTGTATGTGTGTATGTCCGTGCAAGTAGTGATTGAGTCCGTGTCTTTATTTACGTATGTCCATTACGCATATGCTTTTGTGTGCTTGTGTTTGTCTTAATGCGCATCAGAATTTGTATGTGAGTATGTGCTTGTTTTGTAGTTATTCCGGTATCTGCGTGTATATATTGGGTTGTATGTGTACGTGTGTTTATACTAGTGTGTAGTAGTGTATTTGTGTGTGCGTGTTCACAATAGTATGTTTATGACCCAGATTATTACCGTAAAATAATACAAGGGTATCGTCGTAAAAGTACAATTGTTCATCATTATTCTAAACTGCTCATTGTATTGTTCCCGCTTAATGTCTATTGCGTTGACATACCAATAAATCTGTAGTGTACGAAAATAGAAAATGTAAGAAACACTCTGCTTGACATTTAAACTTTAAAAATGAAACACTGAGAATGTTACTTGGAGCAAATTTGAAGTGGGTCAGTGTGCTATTTCAGTATCGATATATCACAGACTGTATTGAATCTAGCTCAATGAAGACGATCCGACACCAAGATGGACTAATGGGACGATTTACATCACTGACGTCATAGATCATTATGTGGATAATATCATTATGGATTTTATTTACAGTCGATTGTGAGCCTGATGGATTTGCTGTTAGAGTTCGCTGATAACGCCACCTATGAGGAGAAAGAGGTACATAGCATTGTAACAATAGTACCTTTATGCATCATTACAAGCCTGCTCCTTTTGCAATTAATCCTGCATTGAAATCAACATATCGATGAACTTATTGTCATAGAAGTGGGAAAAAAGTATCAAGTGACAAATAGATGTATTCAGACTGGCTAGGAAAACGCATATTTGATTTTAAGTATTTCGAACCATTGGGGTCTTATTCTGACAGCAGTTTGTCCAATATCGCCAATCATCCATTAACGTGTTGCATTGATGTTTTAAAATTACTAATGGATTTTTGTCTAATTTTGCGGGGGGAAAGTTACAGGGTTTTCCAAAGTGGTTTTTTTCCTAAAGTGTGTATTATATCTCGTACAGTTGATGAAAGGGATGGGAAGACAAGCGGGGATTTATACATGAAAGACTTGGGTAGTAAATTGAAATAAAAATGTTTGTAGTAGTAGTGTGTATAAATACGTGTGTCTCTATTGCTAGCCGATAGGAGACGCTTACCCATCCAGTGCATCTGATCTTATAACATCGTTTGATGATTCTTGCTTCCACTTTAGCGTCGACCATTTTAGTGTTACCGTATATTCAAACCATTGAAATTAATGATGGATGATATTTTGAAGTTTAATACTATTTACAACAAGTCAACTAACAATCTAAATATCTGATAGCCACAGTTTTGTATAACATTTTATATTTACATCAATTTTTTTCTTTTCGAAACTTAATTAGCACGAACATACAATTGCCGTCATCTTGTTTCTGAAATAATATACTTTCTTTATTTCTGCTTTGATCAGAGTGGACTGTATCATGTGATAAATTTTCTTTCCTCCACTTTATATAATTATTTATATTTTTAGAGTTTACACGTCAGCATGAACATCCTCGGTACGTACGATATTCTGGCCACAGATCTGACTAATCAACTGAAATTCAGCGGCAACGTGAACATTACGTCCCTCAATATAGGTAATAATCTTTTATGTATGCCATACTTACAATCTCCATTCAGGAACACGAGATCGCTAATCCCTCATGTATAGTAATTTAATGTAATATTCTTTGTTATTGAGAAAACTTACAAAATACGTTAGAAGATAGTCTGTACTTATAGAATGGCATAAATTACCATAAGTCTATTAATGTTTGCTTAATGCTTCTGATACAGTTTGAGTTCAAAGTTTATATTCAGAAAATTCATCGAAAACATATTGATATAACATTTTCAGGTATTATCTGTCGTGCATATTAATTATGTATCATAATAGAAACTGTTTTTAAGTAATTGGTAAAATGTAAGACTTCATAGTGGGTATGACCGGAAAATGCTTATTCTTCCATGGTGTTTCATCCTTATGACTCATGACGGATGTGGCCGGTTGGCAGGAGATGGTATCTCCCACATTTTCCCTCATCCTTCAGACCCAAAGCGGATGTGAACGGTGGACTAACCCCAACATTATATCTTATTCTACTCATCCACGGCTGGTGTGAACGGTGGGCAGGGGATGTTTATTCCTACATTGTACCTCATCCCACTGACTCACGGTGGGTGTGTCTTGTGGGCAGGGGATGCCAACTCCCACATTTCACCTCGTCATTCTGACCCACGGCAGGTTTGAGAAATGGACAGGGAATGCTAATTCCAATCTCTCGCTGATTCACGATGGATGTGACTGATGGACAGTGGATGCTTATTCCTCCATTACTCCTCATGGCAGATGTGACCTGATCCCTCCAGTGATGCCCCTGTACCTTATTCTATATTGCTAGTTCTTTATGTTTGTTGGTAATCTTAACACGGCCGGTGGGTTGAAGATGCTTACTTCCATGATGCACATCCGTATGACTCATGGTCAGTGCCACCGATGGGTAGGGGATGCTAACTCCTGCATTGTGCCTCGTCCCTCTGTTCCGAGACTGTTTGACAGGGGATGCCTACTCCTCCACTGTACTTTATCCCGCTGACTCCGGTGGGTGTGTCCTGATCCTTCCAGGGTTGCTCCTGTACCTTATCTTGTATTTCCTTGATAATCGTGCAAATTCTTTATGTGTGTTGGCAACCTTAACATGTTAATGTCAAATTGCAATCTGTTTATAGCGAGAATGACTTATATACACTCAAACATCTACTCGCTCTCCTGCTCTCTTCAACTCAAATTGTAGTACATACATACTTATGCAGTTAAAGTTGCACAAAACATTAATCTTTTGGCTCTGCATAGCTGACGTCTGTGGCAGATCTGAGAATTTAAAAAAGAAAGAGACACATAAGAATTCAAGTTAAGAAATAAGGGAAGACGATTTGTGACAGTTAACATGCATTGTTATGGTGAAAATTGAGTTTCAAAAAGGAATGGGTTCTTTAGTCCACCATTAAATATGGGATATCATGGGATCGCAGTACTTAGTGGACGCATCGTGATAGAATTAAATTCAGGACTTGTCTAGTATGATACTGTATATCAATACCACCATCCGATATCATCTTCGGATGGTATTGTCAGTATATATCTTGCAATTGTATGATAATTGAGTTTGTAAATGTATACTATGACTACATGGATTTTATGGTAGATGTTCACATTGGCGCTGCGTATAGTGAGCGACTTCTGCCGGACGGAGCAATGCTGCTACGGCTTCCAGATTGGAGACAAAGACGGGATATACACGGTAAATGAGGACATTTATCATTCATTGTTGCTTTGGTTGTTGATTGCAGTTTTGAATAATTTACAATTACATCAACGATAACTTCATTACCCATCTCTTACCATAATACACGGAGACCGCGATATAGCCTTGTACATGTCAGTATTGGTTTATTGTAAATATTCATCGTTAGCTATGTAATGAGTAGATGCCTGGAGTATTATGGCGCGGTAATCATGATAATTAAAAAAATATATTCCATTCGTGAAGATATCAAGCTGTTTTACTACATATTGGGACTTGATTGAAAGGAAGCTCATACTTATATTGAGACTGTATAATTAGAGCTTGGCTATGATTATATGTTATATGATACCATCATAGTATATATCTCAATGCATGATTGCGCCATTTGTCATTGGATTGCTATACTGTTTTTATATAATTGATTATTATAATTTGCCATGTAATGGTGGCTGTAATAAATGTTGATGAAATTATATGATGAAATGTGATCTGTCTTTATGAAGACAATATAGATACATGTTATTATATTTCAGGTGGAAACAAAGTGAAAATGTTGAGGTTTACAAGCAGAAAAATAGCATCACTCTTGTCTTTGAAAAACAAACAATACAGGTAAGTGCTATGTAACTTTAATGTGCAGTGCTGTTTGGGTTACTTATTTAAGGTTATTAAGTGTTTTATAGCATTGTTAAGGTTATTGATACTCCAACGGTAAACAGGAGGGGACTATAGGTTTCCACTCTGTCTGTCTGTCTGTCTGAGTCACTTTGGTTTTCTGGACTTTTTTTTGTAACTATTGAAGTTATTGACTTGAAATTTGGTATGTTGCTTTGTATCGGTGAATTACAGATCAGGTTGGGGTTTTGTCATGATTGACTAATTTTTGAGGAGTTACGGCCCTTGGACTTGTGGAAACAGGGGACATGCCTTGCTTCAGCAGTACTCAGTGTGCTTGTTTAGTCTTATTCTAACCCAGTTGTGACATTGCATTAGTAACTTAATGTTTTTCATTACACTTTGGGTATCAAAAATATAATCATATTTTTAATGGTTTGGGTATGACATGGAAATCTTACTTTAAAGTAACTGACTATAAACTCCATTCTTCTGTGATATGTCATTTTAGAGCTCATTGATAAGGAAGTACCCTGTTGAATCTCTCACTGACTTCTGCTCACCTGTTCTCCAAGGAAGACTGTATGTGTTTATGTATCTATTTCAGGAATCACTGGTTATTGTCAGACATCTTTTCTGTTCTTCCGTTTCCATCCAATAACTTTACACAAACCGTCTATGCTGACCTAGATATACCAGTACGAGAATCGGTGAGTTGTCAATGCTCAATATGCATGATGCATAAAATGGTTACCATGAGAAGATGATTTCTTCATAAGAATAAGTTTTAAATAAAATGAAAGAAAAAGAGCATAAGAATGTTTGATTGTCAGTTATATTATGTTAACTATTTTTGCTGGATTTGTTTCAGATGCAGCAAAAGGACTTAACTAGGGGAGAATTTGCTTGTGTTGCATGGGCGTCACATGAGAGGTATGTATGGGTAGTTATTTAATATACAGAGGAAAAACAAAATGTATATTTTGTTTGAATGTTCGGTTTCCCTAAGAAGATAAAGTCAGATCCTCTTTTAAGACTACCTGTAATAAGCAACCACCTGTTTTAAACAACCACCTTTCTCAGTTCCTTACAAATAACTATCTATACAAAATCAACCTGTGCTATGAGGTCACCTTTCCAGAATGACCACTTTTCCACTTTCTCTTCAGTGGTAGCCTATAACAAGTTTGACTGTATTTATCGATGATTTTGCTAATTTTAGCTGAGGAATATTTATTGGATCATTAGACATATGTCTCATTGTCTGCTACTTCTTTCATGGTGGTCATGCAGATTGATATTACATGTTAATTGATCATCCCAGATCAAGACAATGGTTGCTATGTACCGAGTCTTTCATTTCACTCTATGTTTGTACTTCATCTTTTTGCTTTAACTTGACATTGCCATAAATTTAAGTCAAATATTTGACCTTTTCTCTTTTGCTTAAGCTTCATGTACCAGTTAAAACTTGAAAGTACTGTGAAAGTTTTTGTACATAAACAAATATGTAAAACAAATTGACTTAATGCTGTTTTATGCTTTATTTAGAGATGTCAGATTTCAGGGATGGGATAATTCCAGTTGTATCATACAAAAAGTGACAAAGAACATGGTTACCTGTCGATGTGAATTGCCTGGTCACTTCGTTTTAACATTCTTACCTGAAGAACCAACACCCACATTGGTAAGTGTGGAATATGGAATGTTTCTTCGACAAATTGATTGCAAACTGTGTGTTCAGTTTCTGTTATTCTGTACCAGTTTGTGTGCACTTCAATGCATTTGTGCAGTTGATGTTACCTTAAACAACAAATATTTAGATCGCTAAATAGTATATGGTTAAAAGGAATATTTATATTTTATGGTTAACTATGGTATGGGTATGAAGTTATATATATTTTGACTGCCTGGTAGGGCATACATTTTTTGTGCTTCCAAACTGTATACTCTTTACTCCTAGTCTTCATTTAAAATACTATATAAATCTTAATAATCACATTCTATTAGTACTTTTCAGTTCTTTGATTTATGATTTAAGTATGCTATAGTTTACAATTCATACATGTTTTATAGGCTCCCCACAAGGAATCAGAAACTGTTTTAGGGTTTCTCCTGCTGGGAAGTGCCATCTTTGGAATTTGTGGTGCAATAGCAACCCTTATCATTCTTGTATATAATTGG
Organism: Pteria penguin; assembly: GCA_035048485.1. Lineage (NCBI taxonomy): Eukaryota > Metazoa > Mollusca > Bivalvia > Pterioida > Pteriidae > Pteria > Pteria penguin. Next base: position 48,590,643 of record CM068580.1, on the reverse strand, counting down.
AGGTAAGAAATTTAACTTACTGTTTTCATCATCAGCTTGTGTCCTCGCAATCTGTTTGTTTATTTCCAGCTAAAAATTTGAATGTAGGATATTTCCCATTCATTAGGATAGAGTATGAAAACAATTCAAAATTCAAATTACATGTATATTGAAAATATTGACCCTGATTTTTTCATTTTAATGAAATTCATATTTTTCATAGTACTTGCATTAAATGTGACAAATTTTATATCTTTACTTACGACAAAATGAGTGTGATTTCTAGGTATAGAATATTTGTTGATGAATGTAAAAATATGGAAGTTTAATTGTGATTTTTCGGGTGAATATCCTTGGTGTCAAAGGCAGGAATTTTGACTTGAGTGTTGATATAAACCCACCCACCCCTCCAATTCTGATGTATGATGCAACACTTTCTATATAGTTCGTCATCATTCTTTTCAAGTGTTGTGTTACCATTTTTGTGTGACCTGTATGGTTCATAATGAGGATGGCTAACCAACAGGAAGTGCTTACTTTTTCTGGTATTAGTCTCACTTCTGGTTTCTGGGGATCTATTTCCACTTCAACGCATTGTTGTCCGTGCCACTGTTACTTTCAAATTTAACACTATTGATGTATCATATGAGTTTTATTTGAATCTAATTCTTGCGATTTTGCATTTGCCTGCTTTGGACACTGTCATATTGTGCTGTCAGATTTATTCTCCTATCTCCTCTACTATTTTAAACCCTCAAAGTATGGTATCATAAATATATTATTTATTTTACATTAGTGTTTTTGTAATTAGGTCAAATTAAAAGTAATGTAACATAATATGTCTTCCATATTTAAAAATTGAAATGGTATTGAACACAGTCAGACAATTTAATTGTTGTAACATATTATAATTAAGTCTCATGTTTTGTTTTATTAAATTTGCTATTTTCTTAAAATTCAGGAAATTGGTGGGAGCAGAATACATCAGTCATATAAATTTCCTGATTGCTTTATTATGTCTGAATGGAGCCATTGTTTTGTGTCTAAGTACATCAAGTGTCAAGGTGAGCACAAAAGTATTATCCAGTGTCAAGGTGAGGGCAATAATATCAAATGTCTAGGTGACAGCAATAGTGTAATTAAATGTCAAGATGAGGACATTACATTGAGGCCATTAGTATCATCAAATGTCAAAGTGAGAGCGATCATTTCTTGATTGACAGTGAGGGCAAAAGTCTTCTTTAAACCTCCCCCAAAAATTAATTTTCATACCGCAACAATTTACCATTGTTTATTCTCAGATGATTGATATTTATTTCCTTTCAGACTACATGCATCATTACCCAGGTGCTCTTGTACATGTTTTTCTTGACGACTATTGCTTTTCTGTTCACGGACTGCATCCACAATCTGATTGTAACCAAAAGTAAACATGGCGTTGGAAACTTCTATGTCAAATATTTGCTGATAGGATGGGGTGAGTTGTGTTTCATTATAGCTTAGTACATTGTAATATGTTTTTTATGCCCCCGAAATCAACGATTTAGGGCATCTAGTTTTTGACCTGTCTATTTGTCTGTTGGTCTGTTTTGTCTGTGGCAAAAACATCATCATTGGTTATAACTTCCGAATCAAAAGAATTAGGACTTTCAAATTTCACATGCATATTCTTTGTGACAAAACCTTTCTGACAGCACCATAATTTTTGACATCATGACCTTGACCATGACTTTTGACCTATATTTCAAAAACATTAACATTGGTTTTAACATTTGATTAGTAAGAGGTGGGGCTTTCTTATTTCACACGCTTATTCACTGTGACAAGACCTTTCTGTCAATACAATAATTTTTGACATCGTGACCTTGGCCATGACCTTTGACTTACCTAGGTACATTTAAAAAATTTGCCTTATTTGGACTTTGTTACTGCTGGGAGCATTTGTGCTTCACAAACACATCTTGTTGTATTATACAATGACTTGTACTTCTAAGTCTGTTTATGACTTGTCTTATTGTATCTTAGGTCACATTTATTTGGTTTCTTATATTCAGGTATTCCTGCCATTGTTACAGTTTTCTTTATTGTGGCATCAGAGCTTTTGGGGCGTAGCTACAATTGTCTCACATTGTAAGTTGGCATTTTTTACTTCAGTGCACTTGTATCCATTTCATTAAAATATTCTCAATTTTTATTGATGTTTGCTATTAATGTTTACTCATGCAGAAACTCATGTTAGAAATAAAAAAGATGGCAAATGGAAATCAAAAATGATACATACATAACAACATTAAGATTATGTAATAATTACAGTGCAATGAAATATTTGATTTGAATAGCAAGTGAAGTTTTTCAAGAAATTTCTTTCTTTACAGATGTTGGATTGAAAGAAATCATTGGCAGTTTTATGGATTTCTCGTACCTGTTGTAATTTTACTATTGGTAAGTGTTATTTACATAATATTGTTGCTGTTTGCAGGGACTATGCCAAAATAGTTGTCAGTATGGGAGGCATAGTGCACGACCCCAAGGGAAGTGTATTAGGTCTCCCAAATCTGACAACTATTTTGGCATAGTCACTGCAAACGGCAACGATATTGTCATTATTATTCTGACTGTTACTTCATGACGAAAAAAAAAGACAAATCAAAATTAGATTCAAAACCGTTAGACTATAATAATAAAATATCAACAAATTTTAACATGCCGATCGCCGTTATGAATATTATCAACAAACAGTGTGATGTAATATACACGCTTGAATGACCTATGCTTCAGATGGGCATCTATAAAACACATAGATGATACTTATCACACCACGATGATTGACAGACTGCACTGACGCTGTAAGCCCTGCTTCTGACACATGAATATGGCATATAAACATGTTTATATTTTCACATATAAATTCCAATGCTGTACAAAGCTATATATTACCCTACGATTGTATTTAATTGTATTATATTGACTATCTATGAAGAAACTAGCAGAAAGAATAATAATTCTTTTTGAAATGTTTTGTCAGCATTCTCTGGGGCTGTCTTATGCATTTTGCCTTACTGATATTTATTATTCATTGATTTGAAATTATGTGGTCTTTTTTTTCAAATATAGTTGTTATATTATGGTTTCGTCATAGTTGGGATAGGTTTATAATAGTCGTTCATCACAAAATCTATAAATAGTTAATTTGTAGTTGATATATCATGGAATCATGGTAGGGATAGATCCATTAGTTGTTCATTAAAAGGTCTTTAAATAATTAATTTGAGGCTTTTTGTATTATAGTCAACATGTGCTGTGAGCATCCTGTCATATAAGAAATGTGTTGCACTGACAGAGGAGGCAAAGTATAAAACTAGGAAAAAAATACTGTAAGTTTGTTTAGCATATACATTATGTATAAAATCATAATCTACCTGATTGTTTAAAGATTCAAACTTCCAAGACTTTCTAAAGGTTCAAGCTGTGCTTATTGTATTATCTATGATTTGACAAAAATTATTTTCCATCATAGTAGGTTATGCATAAAAAATTTTATATCCTTTATTTCTACCTTTGAGGTAGCAATCTTGAGAGAAAGGTATTTTTCTACTCTTGATTCAAAATTGGGCAACAATCGAAAATGATTGTTTTATTTTAAAAACATGAAGGTCCTGATGTACGAACCCCTATAACATCATGATGCTTTGATACATGCTTAAAAAACGATGCTTAAAAAAATGAAAATTTTCTTTGAAATGGCATCAGCATAAAGAATGGATCTTAAAACTTATGAAAAAAAAAATATTGCTTTTGAAATACATTCAACATTTAGATATACAAGTTATTACATACATGTAATATATTCTGCATATTGACATAAACAACAGAAAGTAATGACATCATACACATATTTCCTCGTTGAATGTACATGTACACATTGGTTTACTAAACTTCTCTATTATCTCATTCCTGGCTGAGATAGAATTATAAATGTATTTATCTGTTCTGGACTATTTCTGTCTCATATCTTCTGATCAATGTTTGTCTCAGATTACTGTAGTGCCAGCTGTTCCTCTCTTAAATTTTTGGGCATTGTGATGATACTAGAGGGATTCAAGACATATCTCATGTTACAGAATCAGTGTTTATCTAAAACCATGTTAATTATCAGCTTCATATAGAGACATGAAAAAAAAGTAAACAATTACCACTTCATACAAGAACAGAGAAATTCAACTCTTAAGTTTGCAACATCTATGACTTGGTAAACCTTATTGTGGTCTGCAAATCTTTGACTTTCAGGTGGGATATCCCAATCCCTGTATCAAGTAGGGAGAGATTCTGATATTATGATACTCGGTTAACCTGTTCCAGAATAAAGAAGCTATTAGCAGCCATACAATTTGAATAATTGACCCCTCCAGTTTGTTGAATTTCATGAAGTCACAATATATTTTCAATGTTTGCTCAAGGTGTAAAGCATCTAATTTAACAAATTTTCAGAATAAATGGAAGGGTCAATTACAGATATATGCTGCTTTATATTAATTAGCATAAAATACTGTTATTATATTTCCATATATCATTAATCACTTTTAATATTTGGAAATAGCAGTCCTCATTGTCACAGATTTAGATGGTATTTATTGATTTTGCTTTTGTTGTAGATGCAGTTCTAAGTTCACTCTAATGGATGCTACCGCTGGTTATTTTTAAATTTTGTTTCAGTGTTGGTGCTCAAGTTCACTCATAATGAGGGTACCACTGATTTCTACTGCCTTGGTTGAAGGATGTGGTGCTCAAGGTCATTCCTATTGATGATACCACTGATTGTTTCCCTTTTGTTTTTGTCTTTTAGGATGAGGTGCTCCAGGTCACTATTATTGATGATATTACTTATTGTTGTGGCTTTTTTGGCCATGGATTTACATTCCCATCACCTCACAGTACATGCCATATTTCTCGTCATATTTCTGAATTTCTTGGTAAGTGAACAGTCATGTTTCATCCTTTACATTTTTTTTAATTATTTTCCAAAGAATTTATTAACATTAACCTAAAGAGCACATTTGGTTATTCCATTTTAGTGCTACCTTCGAAGCGCTGTAATATATAGGGATCAGTGTGGCTTATGTCTGTCTGTAGGAATCACACTTTTGAAAAATGGAGAGCAGCAACACATATGTTCTTCCAACACTCTTATGATCATTACACTTACGTAATGCCAACAAATCAATGGCTTTTACATCAAGCAGTTTTAAGACAAATACGATCTGTTACCGATCACCGAAATATGAAGTCAGAACCATTAAAAGACAGGTTATTATAGAATTATTTCAAAGATTCTACAGCGAAGTATAAACATCAAGCTATCAAATAATTGAAATATATATAGTTACTGCATTGTTATATATTGATATGAAATGACATTTTCAACATCTGCATATGAAAATATTGATCATCAGAGTTTCTTCACAAACTGATAAAAACAGTTGTTCCTGATTTAATTTATAAGTAATCTTATCAGTATGTTTAACTTGCAATTTGGATGTAGTTAGATAGTTATATGCAGACATTCAACATATGTGAAGAAATTTAGTGTTCAGTAATATATTTTGATTTTTCAGACCATCAGTGTGTTCATCATTCGTGGCATATTGGATGAACAGGTAATACAATAGTTTTTTTTAAGATAATCCACAGGTAGTGGGGACATAATCCTGGATTTTAACAAAAAACATTCCCATTGAATATAAAGTTTTGTGGTTTTTATACAGTGGAAAAAGGACATTATAATCTATCAATTTATGTATTTATCTACACAGTTAATCAGAGTCCAGTGGACCTGTTTCCCCGAATGCATGAGAGAGGAGACAACACAAGTTACCAAGGTAATAGGCAAGAGAGGTTTCCATGTTAGTTTTATCTCATTTAATGCCTGACATATGATGTTTTGTTGTGTCATGTCATTTTATTATGATGCAATCCAAGCATTAAAGTCATAATGAAATTTTTGGTAATGCCCCTTACATCATGGAAAATATGAATTTTGTGTTTTCAATTATATCTATATGTTTATACGTATTTAAATTTGTTCAATGGTGTTGATAATAGTTTTCAAAAATATTGATTTATCTGAATGTTGGTACAGAATGTCAATTAGAATAATATGAAATGTCATTGTTTTCTTCCAGGGAACGCAGTCCAATAGTTCCTTTAGAGGTAATTTGTTTTTAAGTCCTCATCATTTGTATTTGGTTTAAATTGTATAGTTAACTAAATGTACTAACAAATTATATAGTATGGTAAGATCATTTTCTTTTGGTGTTGTCTTTAAAATATCATTCCCCTTTAAGGAACCATTCTATACGAATGTTATGAAAATGATTCAGAGAAACATTTGGTTAGATATTGAATAAAGGTTTTCATTTCATTGTGTACACAAATCAAATGCTCTTGATTTATAATTTGTTATAAAACATAACATCATTTTTCCTCAAACTTACATCCTCATCTTAAATCTAAGAACAAATGATGCATTTTTTCAAACCTTCTCTACAAAAACCTTTTCAGCATATATCAAGCCTGAAAAATTGAAGCTAAATGAAGTGTGCAATCAACAAGTCAAGTTCAATAAACATTATGAAGAAGTGAACAGAAATAAATACACAAGCGAGAGGAAGCGCCATCTGTCATCGTTATTAGGAAGTTCCACTTCTGGTTACATGATGGACAGTGCAATAGGTGGACTAGAAATACATCGGGATGCCGCATCACGTAGTAACGACAGTACAAGGGAGACAAATTGTACTGATAGTGGAGTAGGATCTGAAAACGATAAATTCCTCGGCAATAGTTCCTCCGACTCTAGCTTAAACGTCATCAATGATGACGGTACCATAGTCACATTCCCAGTTGTTCACGCGCCAGACTATTTACCGATGAAAAGCGGTACGTCATTGAAATCAGATAAAAGGCTTTATTATGTCGCAGATTCTGATTATAATACAAGTGACAAGTTAAATGACACTGAAAATATTCATGATCATTATTCTCATCGTGATATGGCTGATTTACGGTCTAAATATGACGACAATTTCTCACCTGAAGAATCATCAGGATTATTGAGCGAAATTGCAGAGAGTGTAGATATTGTCCAGAAACCACCACAGTGTGACGAGTCGTTACTAATAAAGCAGCAGTTAAAGTCAGGTACATGTTAGGAGAATCATTCTATGGTCTGTGCCAAAATGTACTGATATTGTGTGTAATCTTTAATATGTAGAAATCCACATTGCTGTTGCCTGTGATATAAGAATGTTTTACGAGAAGTGCGAAGTGCAATCTTAATACAAGACAATCATTACGTGTGCCTTAAAAGTGTCCTTATGGAAGAAGTTAACAGATGGGTTCATCTGAAAATTTTTGTTAAGAAGGGGTCCAGACAAATTTTTAAGCATGGCCTTACTATATGATAGGGGTGTAATTTAAAATACTCAACTTGTCTATGGTAAAAATTTTCAAGATATTTGTTTTTTGAAATTCTAGTGTGAGTCCGGACACTCTGTTGTCACCTATAGATCCATGTCTGTATTATTACAGTAAGCTTTTTAAAATCTAACATTTCCATGATTTCATTAAAAATGACTTGATGTATGTGTTCTTCTAAACTACTTTTGTTGAATGTTATTCTGTAATAAGCGGAAAAATTAAATCCAAGATAAAACTAAACTACAAGACCAAGTTTCTCAAAATGGCACAAGGCCTGGCTGTAAAGCTTAGTGAGGTGTAACATTATGAAAATCATTTATATTTCAAACAAATTTCTTTTCATAAGGCAACACTAGTCAATTTAAACATATGTTTATAGTAGAAATTGCATGTTATGTTGATATACGAATAATCATTTTCTAAGAAATGGAAGAAATTTACAACCCTTTAGACTCACTTTAAGTCCTGGGATGCACATTTCTATGAAAGTTGTACCTGGAAACTACCGTCTTTCAAACCGACAAAGCATTTATGCATTAAAAATTTGTCAAAGTTATGTTTTGTATAAAGAGATATTTTAGAATTAGTGAAACAAAAGCTCAGGTGACCAAATTGTGACAAATTGTAATATTCAAAGGATAGACAAAAAAGTGGAAATTTTGCAGTGACAAATTGTATTGTTCAAATGATTGACAAAACAGTTTCAATCTTATTTTTACCTTAAAAGTTTTGTTAAAATGATTTAATAAAAATTGTTATTTCAATTGTAACCAATGGCTGATGGAAAAGTTGAAATCTAAGGTCCAGTTACAGTAATGTTTTGTATGAAATATTATTTCATTGTAACAAACATAGAAATCTTGTTTTTGCCCTAAAAGACTTATTAAAGAAATGTTTTGAATGAAATGTTATTTCAATTGTAACAAATGATTGATAAAAAAGGTTGAAATCTTGTTTTCATTTAAAGACTTAACTTGAAGTTGTGGTTGTTATTAAATAACCAAAAGAACACGTGAATGCTCTTTTTACAGTCTACAGATGTTTTATACGGGAAAAGTTTGAATGTTATATACCGGTTCAGATTTATTTATAACTTTTTTTTACCCTTTGTTGTTTTTCTGACATGACCCTCTGTGTCATTCAACATTCAAAGGTGTAATAAATGATGTTATTTTCTACAATCATTTTACAGCATTAATGGAGATGAGTTATAAAACTTGTGTTATGTAATATTTATCAATGACTCTAAACAATCGATGTTTATCTCATTATTGTCCTCTGTCATGAAGCAATAGATGTTCTGTATATATATGTTATGGAAATATCGAGTCATAATTTATACATGTGAAGTACTATTTATTTATTTATTTACATTTCAAAAAGATCTTTTATGTTGAATTTTTGAAATAAATGTTTTGACTGTTTATAGAATCATTTGTTTTGTTTGTAGTTACATTCAGAATAAAATCAAACATGTTCTATTACAATGCTAACATTGTAACTGGGTCAAGGATGAGTTTCACTGTAGATGAAAAGATATCAGGTCATAACAGATCATATATTGTTCTCATTATGTAATAAAACCTGGGTAGTTGTTAGGTGATGAATTTGATTGGTCAATACAACAAGGTTTTACCTCACTGGGTTGAAAGTCCAGAGAGCTAATGTCCGTCCTCCCCCCTCCCCCCCCCCAACAAAAAAAAAACTTTAACCTTGGCTATAATTTTTAACCAAGAGGGATAGAGCCTTGAAACTTCACACATAGATGGCCTTTGACTTTGTGACCTTAATCTTGGAGTTTGACCTACTTTTCAAAATCTTTAACATTGGCTATAACTTTTGAACCAAGAATGTCAGAGCCTTGAAACTTCACAAAGAGATACATTGTGGAAGGAGCTTTCATTTGGGACCATGATCTTTGACTTTGTGACCTTAACCTTGGAGTTTGACCTACTTTTCAAAATCTTTATCATTGGCTATAACTTTTGAAACAAGAGGGGTAGAGCCTTGAAACTTCACACATAGATACATTGTGGAAGGAGCTTTCATTTGGGACCATGACCTTTGGCTTTGTGACTTTAACCTTGGAGTTTGACATACTTTTTAAAATCTTTAACATTGGCTATAATTTTTTTAACCAAAAGGGGTAGGGCTTTCACACATGGATACTTTGTTCATTTGGGACCATGACCTTTGATGTTGTGACTTTGACCTTTGACATTGGCTACAACATTTGAACCATACGTTCCTCGTATCAAACTTTTCATTTTATTCCATGACATTTCACCTTGTGACCTTGATCTTGGATTTTGACCTACTTTTCCAAAACTTTTACCTGGGCTTTTCCGTTGACTCTTGTTCTCCATATGGAGGATTATTTATAAATTTTTAAATCGGTGTCCTTTGATTATGCTGCTTTTGCGGTGAGTGGGAAAATGGGCGCCCATAAATCGGTTAACCACACCAATTGAATGACGTTTGTTACTTCAATTGACCGTCCTAATTCGGTATCGTAACCGCAGCACAATCGAATATTTTTGTAATGTCGTTTTTCAGTGTATATTCTATTATTATCATGTTTTGTGTGCATGTCCTCGGTGATTTTTGTCACACAGCTTTGTCAGATGTCTTCTGTTTTCTCTTTTACACGCCACAAGAAACATTTGCCTAGCAAGACAAGTACACGAAGCGGAGACATGACAAATCCAAACAAATTTGATAACTGCCATGGATTGAAGGCGAGCGGCGAATAATAGAGCCCATTTGTCATCAAACGACTGATCGAAGGGTGCGATAGCAGTAATAAGAAGTTGACGCTCACTAGAACCGTGCACGAAACAAAGAGTGGCCTTGCGTCTATGTTGTATATCCTATTCGAGGTTGACTATTCAAATTTTATTGTCATTTTAGTGGTATAAGCAGGAGAACACATGTATTTGCATTTTTTCCGAATGTTCAGATGTTTGTGAATGAGCAAATTGTGCTCAGCACGACGATATAAGACCCATTTAAGACCCACTTTGTCCTCCTGTTCTTCATAGGTTTTGAAGAACACTTGTATATTGTACCAAAACACTGCAAAATAAGCTTGTAATATTCTCGGGACCTTAAACGCCGGTATCTTTCAAACGAATAAAAATGATAAAAGCATACATGTGAAAATTTACTTTCATAATCAGTTTCCAGGTTTATGTCGATATCTTTTTGCAGGAATGTATCTGTTGAAAATGTTCACTTCGACTGTGTCATCAAACTTTTATAACTGTGTGCCACACTTCTCTTCTTCCGACCATTTTGAATGGGATAGTCTAGAATTGAATAAGTGTATTCAATATTTATCAGTTTAGACAGCCAAGTAAATGATAATTAAGCTGCAGGTATAAACATCTTATCTTACATCGAATAATAGGAACAAAATTAAAGATTATTTAAAGCAAATGGAATGATGAGTATTTAAAATAAAAGATATGGAACACGAAATCATCAGACAGTCCACGTACAATATCTATATAATACACAAAGCAAGCAAAGATACAGAAACAAGTATGGCCATCAAATAAACTATGAGGAGACTAAACGAGAAGACAGAAGACATCTGACAAAGCTGCATGACACAAATTACCAAGGATATACACACAAAACATGATAATTGTTAAATAAACACAGAAAACAACATTACGAAAATGTTCGATTGTACTGCAATTACGATACCGACATAGGACGGTCAATTAAAGTGAAAAACGTCTCTCAACTAGTTTGGTTAACCGGTTGACGGGCGCCCACCTACCCATTCACCGCAAAAGCAGCAAAATCAAAGGACACACATTAAAAAATTTATGAAATAATCCTCCGTATAGAGAACAAGGATCAACAGGTTAAGACGAGAGGTCATAAAAATTTCCACACGAAATGCTATGGAATAATATGCTAGTATCAAAAATATGTAAAGTGACATCAGTATAAGTAAACCGTGCTCTGCCTTGTCTGTAAGCGAGCTCAGATCCTTGATCTGTAGAAGTACCGACTAACAATCATAGGAAAAGAGGCTCAGAACCTTGTCTCTTCTGAACAGGTTTGGACAAGGCCCGTCATAGAGTCCCCATTGCACTGTTTGTCAGCGTGCAACGCTCAAGTAAAAGTCTGTATGGGGCTTTAGAGCGACCCAATACAAGACCTATGGTTTTTGTGATGATCTCAATTTCATACAGTTGATGTCAAAGGCGTTAAATTAAGAACCCGACGATATAAAATTATCGGAGACTTTGAATTTTGAATTTGAATTTTGAACGAAGTATTTGTAGATCTAACAAAGACATATTCAAAATCCTTTATAGAAAAAAAAGTATATACTCTATTTTTTTTTCTTTTGATATGATATGAGATATGAAGGCAAAATAATGACCATATGTTTCATTGCATTTTATGACTGAGATTGAGAAAAGAATCAGGTGAAATGAAATAAACGTAAAACCTTAATATATATTACCTGGTCCGTAGCACAGTCCTTGATAGCAGGAATTTCCAACAGGACAACGGGAACAAGGTGGTCCAGGTGTGTAAGGAATTTGACCAATATAGTTACCTCTGGAAAGTAAAATTTTAAAAATGTTTTAGTGGAAACGTTTCAAATAGAAGGATATAAAAATGTAGTATATTTCAATGTATTTTAGTAATATTGAAACGGTAATCATTTTAAATTCGAAAATAATCAATGCAATATCAATGTGATACTCGCAAAAATGTACTACGACAGAAATTCATAAACCACAGGAAATAAGCGGTGAAACCAAGTGTACTGTACTGGCCGGGGGGAGGGGGGTGGTGGCAGGTATCTCCTGTTTGGCTAGCCACTCCTCTAAATTCTCAAAATTTTTCAAACGATACAAAGTTATCAAAGTCACCTCACTGCTTTAAAATACATGTAACACGCACTACTCACTGAGGTGAATAGAAGCAGACAAAATACATGGCATTGCGGTACACCCTTCCATTGTCATCATTGAGTACATTACAATACTCCATAGCACAACCTAATCGTGACGTTCTCGCCCATACCATCTGAAAATATACAGAATTTCCCCAGAATGAGAGTATAAGAATTCAAAGAGTACGTGGTATTCTGGCAATACTTATCTTAGCTGAAAAAATTCAATTGACGAGAGATGTATTTCGTGAGATTTTGACTTAAAAGCATAATATGAAAAACAAGCTGTTTGTGAAACACTAATGCGCCCAAGTGTTAAGGTCAAAAGGTCATTGACCTTGGTGTCATTTGAAAGGGTTTCACCAGCTGATTACGCATGTGAAATATGGTGTTTTCTATCCATTACGGTTCTAAAGTTATGGCCAAAATTAAAGTTGACAACAGACAAACAGACAGACAAACAGAGAAGCAGGACAAAACAATATGCCCCCGATCTATTGATCCGGGGGCATAAAAAAGACGTTGACAACAGACAAACAAACAGACAAATAAATAGGAGAAACCATCGTATGCCGACAGGTTCTATCCTACATACATTGATACATTTGCCACGTTAGATAAGGAAGTTACTTCAGCATTCATAATACATAAATGTATAATTTGCAGTCTGTACATAATCACCACACTTCATGGCAGATGTGACGTTTCAGCAGCAGATAGCTTACCAGAGATTGACACATGTGTCATGTCATAAAGAGACAGATTACCAGGTTCAAGGCTAATACTTTAGATCACCTGTTCATTTTCTATGAAAATAATTTCGCCATAATCCCAGTTTCCCATTATTCGCGAGATATAAAATCCACGTGAAGGAAGACACATTTTGTATTTCCATATGGAAGTCAATAGTCGTTTAATATTTGCACAAATTTGATTTTTGCATAGAACCACACTCGCATATTTTGCGAAATTTAAGTTCTTGCAAATAAAATGCGATTTACAGTATTTATGAATACAAAGATGTCAGAAATTTTATCCAACATTATATGAGAATCATCCCAAAATTATACCCTTTAACTCTTTGAAAGAACACAACTACTACTACTACCACTACGACTACTACATGTAATAATAATAATAATAAAACCCACTACATTTATTTGTGAAATAAAAATAATTTTATTTGGAAAATTGATATATAGATACAAAATATTTCTACATAAAAACGGTGAATAAGAAGTTGATTGCATGTGTGTTTAAATTCCATTTAAACTAATCAAATGTGTTTAAAGTTCTATACAGAAACGACCTTACTGATATTGTCACTATTTGCCACATGTATGAGTATGTAATTTGATATTTTTTAAAAAGACATTTACAACAATCGACACTTACCTGCGTGTAATGGCAAGCAGCGCCGCACGAGGTTTGACCGAATCTGTAAAGTGGTTTCTCATTGTACCAGGCTCTCATGGAATTCTGGATGACGTAGTCTGAGTTCAGAGCTGGACCAGTGCTAGAAAAGAAGGCTAAGTTTTCTCCGAACCCTCTTCTCTGATGGAAGAAACCACAACGACTTGCCCATTGTTGAGCACGTGCTTCTAAAGTTTGATCTGTTGTCTGTAACGTATCAATTTTTTAAAACTGTTAATTGATATGTAATATGAAGGAGGGAATTTACGATCATCACCAGATGTAGTCGCTGTAAGAGGGCGCTACAGACTTAAATCACTTATCAATCTGTTATGAACTGCGTTCTATTTTGCATTCAGCGCAAATTAAATGGAAAAATTAATAATGTAAAAAGCAGAAATTACGGATGCTATATGAATATAGCATTCACAACAACGTACCACAATGATTTAAAGAACCTTCGAAATCAGATGTGAGGCCAGGTATCCAGGTAGAGTAAGAAACTCCCGGTTGGTTAGCAACATCCGCCATGAATGTCAGAAAATAAAGGCGACATATAGTCCAAAGCAGCATTCACTAGATAAAAGTGGATTAACAACGTATAGAAAATGTCACATCCCCACAGCACCAGAGTAGGGGTATAGTAACACTTTCAAATTCAGACAGAAATATAGCTGATAGTTGACTGGAAATGTTGACTCATATTATAACATATACTGTAGAACCAAATCCGAAGAACTAAGATTCTCTCTCTTACCATGTATTTCATATCTGCCGCCCCCTCCAGGCTTCGTAGATGATTATGAATACCTTCGATATATCCCCTAAACTGTCGAATTTCCACATAAATGGACAAGCATGCTTGCAACAAAGCACACACTATCAACAATAATAGTTGTTTGCTGAACAGCATCATACAATTTAAAACTGAAATAAGAAATATGATTTAATAAATCTCCACAGTATATTGGCTTTTCCTATTTCTTTTCCTATGTCAATTCCTTGTCGTAAAGAAGGTCACTCAATGTCCGAGACAGGTGTTATATGGATTTTGTATGAACAGAGTTGTATTACATATATTTCGGAGGCACTGAGACGATAAAATTAGGTCTTCTTTCATATGTATGATTCAGGCAGGTCCCATACTTCCTTTCTTTTTACAGGCCAGATCACCTGATTGTGTATAGGCAGAAGGAACAAGAAATCCATGTAAACCTATATATGCGACCTATCTTGTTACTTGTATTTTTCTTTTTGATGATATAACGTCCAAATTTCAACGTTTAAATGTACTGATGCCCTTTGGGTCGGGATGTCTCCCCCTTAGGTGCCAACATGCTAAGCATAACGATTCATCCGCAGTATGTTTTTTTTTTCTGGTGACCAACGGATTACTATTCAAGAACTGTATAACAATACCGAAAATCTTGATCATTATCGTTCGATTAAGAAAACAACTTTTAACGAAAAAAAAAATCGTATGCATGCCAATATATTGTCAAATATTTGCAAGTTTGTACATAAAAATAAAGGCATAGGGTCCTACTGAAAAATGACCAATTGGTATTCATCAATTAAACTGTTACCTAAATTTCTCAAAATGATGCCGGCTAACTTGAATAAATAACGATAATTTTAAGATTTTATGTTTTGTTTCGAATTTCTCATCAATAGTAATACTGATAAGAATTTTAGAATTAAATTAAAAAAAAAAAAGAAAAAGAAAGAAAGAACCCCCCCAAAAGAAAAAAAAAAAAAAAAAAACCGGCCTACTGCCAGAATGCAGTATTGCATAGGTAAAGCGAATGTAACAAAATGTGTATTTCTTTTGCATATGAGCGTTACTTGGGAGAATCTTTTTCCACTTAAGGTCCATTAGTAGATACTTTAGCTAAAAGCATTATCTTTAACTTACCTGATTATAATTCGAATGGCAAGCTTTCCTTAACAGCATTTATCAATGAAGTAATGTCTTATATACCTTTCCATTGTAGAAGGTGATGCATGAGTCGGCATGTCAATAAATCAAACTTTAGAATTCGCCACCCATTGTCATGACCACAGAGATCACATAGGACAGGATCTTATGCCACATGTTGTTAATCATATTCCATCATCTCTTAGACCTTCGGAAATACCTCGTCTTTCATATACAATGTTTACAAAATTTGTGTTACACATGTTCTTTTCTATTAAGATGTTAAGATCTAGAGTTATCATTATAATTTTGTTTGTTTGTTTGTTTTGTAATTTGTTTTGTTTTGTTTTTTGTTTTTGTTTTTGTTTTGTTTTTGCTGGTGGTGGAGGGTGGGTGGTTTGCGGTTTGATTTTAATCAATAATTCGTTTTTTGTAACTCCTAAATTATTGCACATATAGTAACGGCATCGGCATGATGAGTTGCACAGACAGTTATAGACTAATGCAGTTGACCAATCCGAAGCAGTGAGGGATCTTTTTCGTGCCATTTCACCGCGACACTGGATTTCGAACTCTCATCCAAAAGAAAGGAAATCAACGACCCACTGGTGGAACCCGGACACGGAATATTCTGGTCAAGCAGAAAACTGACCGAGTTATACCTGTTCATTTTCATGAATACAATTTGAAAAATTGTCATTGAGAACTGGAACTTTTTTTTACCCGACTCGCAAGCGGTTGATATATAGAGGTACCCGAGTTTTACACAGAAGTTTCATTTTCCCCACATTTTCATCCGAATTTGACATTATAGCCACAAATGTCTGGCTTGGCATGCCGACCGCAGATCTTTTACATCCTGGGTATCTTATTTCATAATTTTTTTTATCGATTTATAGGTATTACTTGTTATCGTTTCCTGAACAAGAGTGTGGTGTTGGTTTAGTAGGTTGTCCTTGAAGGTCTGTGTCTGTTTTATATATTTCATCTTACAATGAAAATAAAATAGAGACATTGTGTCTAGTTTGTTGTGTACATAATTGTTTTGAATTGTTTTACTTGGGGGCTTTTAAAACATAACATTTCGCAATTTTCAACAATACATCTACAATCGCTTCCCTATAACTACATATGTAAGTATACGTGTACTTGCAGAAGCACCTAAACATGTAGAAGAAGATCGGTGTTGCTTATAGATGCAATAAGAATGAAAATACATTAGGCAGAGTTAAAAAAACACCTTACATATATGGAAAGAAATTGAATATCAGATGTTATTTTCGAATATCGCATACACTCAATTTTATCTTTATTTACACCACCACCATCACCACCACCACCACCACCAACAACAACAACAACAACAATAATAATAATTAACAAAAATAAAATAGTAGAATTTAAAAAATGATGATAATGGTACACAAAACAAAACGATAGTTTCTAGAATAAAAAATGTTGTTTAAGAAGACTTTACTACATGTCTACCGGGCAGTTTGTTATATTATATATTATTCAGGAGGGGTGTCAATTCGAAGTTCACCACTATGACTAGATCCCTGGTATGTAGTTCATTTGTACCTTGGACATAAACTAAACTGACGAAATCGACCAAGCGCATACGCGTTAGTGCACATTTCTGTCATCGTTAACGCGATGAACACTCGTGCGTCTGGTCGAGTAATCCTTCTGTCGTGCTAAACAGTCCTCGCTATCGCTTTTCACGTAAAAGTGAATTTTATGTTCGGACTCGATCCATCTGTAATCAGTATGACACAACTACCTTTAGTATAAAAGTATCAAATTACCAGGTTTGGAAAATAGTTCATTCCAATAAGCACTGCAGACTGAGGCAATTTGATTTGCGAGAAGTTGATATTTTCTCAAGCAGTTTTGAAAGGAGTGTTTTAAGGTTATGTCAGTAACCGATAAAACGATTTCCTTAAGCGGCCTTTGCGTATGGAATGAATAAAACATTGTTTTGCCTTTTTTGTATGTTGTTGGGGATGAGGCAGATTCAATCGTAACAATTCGCCCATTTCCGTATGCAAAAATGGTGATAGTGTTCCGACTAGAGGCTGACTAAGTAGGAAGCATTATGTCTCCAGGGAACATAGTCTCATGTCTCAGGGTTCATGAATGTAACTGGTACACAGTATCGTATTTAACATTATCCTTACACGATCAAGATGAAAATAAACTCCAATGTCAGATTTAGAGGGGGTGTAGTTTTTGGTCGGAAAATTTACCAAAAAAGCTCATACAACACTTTTAGGACTGCAACCCCCTTTCCGGACCGAATATTGCAAAACATTAGTCATTGGAGGTTGTAAACCCGACCCCCCCACCCCCCCCCCCCCCCCCCCCCCGTTCTTTTTTCTTTCAAGATCCGCTTATGGACTTGTATTTGCTGTGTAAATCTTTAATATCAAATTACCTACAGCAATGTCTTATTTCATTGTTGACAGTGCTTGTCAGTTTTTTCCGGTTTGTTGGACCTTCTGTTAATCATCTGTGTATATTAGAGATGTAAGAAATGTTATACAAACACTGATTATATGCCAAAGTAGACATAGAATCCGTCCTTGGCAAATTGCAGTAGCCAGTATGGCGAAGGTGGATGACATCACAAACAGATACCACGCAATGGAAAGATGGAGCCACTGCACATGGGACATTTCACGTGCATTATGTAACTTGTTAACTAACGTTGTAAATGTTAATATTTGAGTGAAAGCATATTACATAAACCGATGAACAATAGAGGAATGTAGAAGGAAAGAAATGGATAAATGCATCGACGTAAAAATTGCTCAATAATGCAAATACTTTCTGATTATTTCTTATGTAAATACCTGCCACTTACTTATTACATATTATTATTTACAAATTTATTTATTAAATTATTTATTTCTCTCGAAGTTTTACAGGAATTATATATGTTTTGGTGTATTTGATAAAAATTGTACTATAAATTATAAATGATTGTGAATTCCACGAAAGCATGATATTTACGACAAGGCCGTTTTACATGAGTAATATCTACGAGAAAGTGTTTGATCAATCGAGGCGACATTGAGTATGTGAAGAAACCCATTACGGTCAACCACGTGACACGTCACACAAGGAAGTTCCTCGATGACGAAGAAAAATAAATACATGTAGAACAACAGTAAACAACAATGTCTCGAGTCAATAAACTCTTAAATAGGACATGATGTCAATGGCATAGTTTACTTTTTACATTGCTCCAGATAATTATTATTATTATTATTATTAGAGAGAGAGAGAGAGAGAGAGAGAGAGAGAGAGAGAGAGGGGGAGAGAGTATGTGTGCGTGTGTATATATAATAGTGTGACTGTATGTGTGTGTTATGTATGTGAGTTAGGGTATTGTTATTATGCGAAGGAGTATGTGAGAGAGTAAGTATATTAATTTTATTTTTATTTCATAGAATTTTTCCTGCGTATATTTCAGTCTGGTATCCAGCGCGTGAGTTAAAATCATAAACGTATCAAAATGAATCATGAAAACTCGATGGCGTAAAAATGTTTGGTGTAAAAAAACCCCCAAAACTCAGGTGCCCGGGAGGAGTAAGAAAAACAAAACAAAAACAAAAAAAAAAACAAAAAAAAAACGCCCAACTTGCAACACTCCGCATTTATGGCGTCGTAAAACCATCAATTATGCCCCTACATTGTCATCACAATATATTTATATGAAAAAGCTAATGTTGACTTTACACTAATATCATTGCAATTATGCTTATAATTCTATTCTATATTTCTTGGAAATTTCTATCATATATTTCGGTCATTCATGGCATATGCAGCTATTCGGACAGGAGACGTTTACTCCTCCTGGGCACCTGATCTTCCCTCTGACAGGAGACGCTTACTCCTCCCGGACACCCGATCTCATCTCTGACAGGAGACGCTTACTCCTCCGGGCACTTGATCTTACCTCTAACAGGAAACCGCTCCTCCCTAGCACCCGATCCCACCTCTTACAAGAGATGCTTATCACCTCTGACAAGAGATCTTACTCCTCCCGGGCACCTGATTTCATGTCTAACAGGAGACGCTTACTCCTCCCGGGAACCCGATCCCATCTCTGACAGGAGAGGCTTACTCCTCCTGGGCATCTGATCTTATCTCTGGCAGGAGACGCTTACTCCTCCCTAGCACATGATCTCACCTCTTACAAGAGATGCTAATCACCTCTGACAAGAGACGCTTACTCCTCCCGGGCATCTGATCTTATCTCTGACAGGAGACGCTTACTCCTCCCTAGCACCTGATCTCACCTCTTACAAGAGATGCTTATCATCTCTGACAGGAGACGCTTACTTCTCCCGGGCACCTGATCTTATCTCTGACAGGAGACGCTTACTCCTCCCTAGCACCTGATCTCATCTCTGACAGGAGAAGCTTACTCCTCCCGGGCCTCTGATCTCATCTCTGACAGGAGACGCTTACTCCTCCCGGGCACCTGATCTCATCTCTGACAGGAGACGCTTACTCCTCCCGGGTACCTGATCTTATCTCTGGAAGGAGACGCTTACTCCTCCCGGGCACCTGATCTTATCTCTGACAGGAGACGCTTACTCCTCCCGGGCACCTGATCTCATCTCTGACAGGAGACGCTTACTCCTCCCGAGCACCTGATCTCATCTCTGACAGGAGACGCTTACTCCTCCCTAGCACCTGATCTCATCTCTGACAGGAGACGCTTACTCCTCCCGGGCACCCGATCTCATCTCTGACAGGAGACACTTACTCCTCCCGGGCACCCGATCTTATCTCTGACAGGAGACGCTTACTCCTCCCGGGCACCTGATCTCATCTCTGACAGGAGACGCTTACTCCTCCCGGGTACCTGATCTCATCTCTGACAGAAGACGTTTACTCCTCCCGGGCATCTGATCTTATCTCTGACAGGAGACACTTACTCCTCCCGGGCACCCGATATCATCTCTGACAGGAGACGCTTACTCCTCCCGAGCACCTGATCTCATCTCTGACAGGAGACGCTTACTCCTCCCTAGCACCTGATCTCATCTCTGACAGGAGACGCTTACTCCTCCCGGGCACCCGATCTCATCTCTGACAGGAGACGCTTACTCCTCCCGGGCACCCGATCTTATCTCTGACAGGAGACGCTTACTCCTCCCTAGCACCTGATCTCATCTCTTGCAAGAGATGCTTATCATCTGTGACAAGGGACGCTTCTCTGACAGGGTCCGTTGCAAAGATTTGAATTTCTAAGCAACGCTTTGGGCAGATGCCGTCACTATATATGTGAAATAATTGCAGAGTGACGTAAAAATATAATCAATTAATAAATAAATCAATCAACTTTCGTATTTTTCAATAAACCAATTTAATAATGGAAGCAAATACTTTGTTGTTTTTTATTTCTGTTTGATCACATTTCCCGATATATTTTGTTTCGGAAAAACTTTCCTTCGATTAAATAAGATCATTTACCGACCCTCTAAATGGTCACATCAATGTATTTTATTGTTCTGTAATTAAGAAGAAAAGAGAGATAATCCGAAGTCCAAGTTACTTTTCAGTTACCCGAAGAAATATGACTTAGTTGTATGCCAAAACCTTTCAGGCTACACAGATAAGTAAGTCAACAGAAGGTTGGTTGATTGATTGATTGATTATTGTTTTACGTCACGTCACTCCTTGATTGTTTCACGTATATGGTGACGGCATCTGCCTGATGCATTGCATACAAATTTAGATTTTTGCCACGGACCCACCAGAAGCAGTGAGGGATCTTTTACGTGCCACGCCTACCTTGACACGGGACCTCGGTTTTTACTGTCTCATCCGAAAGACAGATCACCGGTGTGTCCAGGGCAGAAGTCGAACCCGGGACCTCTCGATCACGAGTCTAGCACCTTATTAGGCACCTTAGGCCACACCGGCGTAAACAGAAGGACGTTGATAGTGGATTATACAGCAATGGCGGTATCGACGTGTGAGGGTGAATAGAAGAGACTTAAATCAGTCAGTTGGTGCTGTTTGTCTGTTTTAAATAGGCTCACTTTCCTACTCTCCACTAAAACGTTAGGAGGAAGTGTCTACAGTTGTAGTCCCGACGAGCAGCAAAACAAGAAGAGGTTCTACACACTTTCCGCTCTGAATAGTTTAGACAAAACCTACCAAAGAGTCCCCATCGCTTGTTAGTCAGAGTGCACCCTCCTCGCCTTTCCGCGAACCCCCCCCCCCCCCCAAAAAAAAAAAAAACAAAAAACCAACAACAACGAAAGGCAGTAGAAGAGGTAGAGACCACATTTGTAGCCATTATTATGATCCCAGGACCGTAATGTCGACCACTATGACGTTTAACGGTTTTGAACCCAATTGGACAAAGCTATCGGAAACTTCCACTTCTAAATTTGTATACTAGGTCACTGTAGAAATTAGAATGGTGGGTAATAGTATCTACAGCATTAACAAAACCCTTTTATGTTCATGATATCTGTAACTGTGGATTAAAAGTCAACTAGTGATTTTAAGGTGATGCATGGGTTTACCAACCGCTTAAACGTAATGTGGGATTTATAGATACAGAGTAATCTTCCAGTATTTGTCATAAAAAAAGGAATAAATTCTATCGTTGTTATGGTACAATTTTATTTTCCAATAACAAAAACGTCTTTTTGTTCATGATATCAGTAACTGTGGGTTAAAAGTTAAGAAGTGATTTTTAAGTAATGGATTGGAATGTAAAAATGTAAGTGAATGTGGGATTTATAGATACTGAGCTTATTTTCATACCAGACACTTAATACCACTGTATGGTTCACACGATATAAAAACATGCAGAAAACAAGTCTATCATTGTTGTTATGAAATCATGTACTTCAGATACATCTACAATTTACACTTTCATAATGCCGTCATTAATCTAATCTTTGATCACTTCTATCATACACAGATCTTTTTTAACAGATAAATTCAACAAAGGCAGTGCAAACTTTTAATCTAAACTTTTCCCCATTTAAAATGAATAATTCTAATTGACAATTTGTGTATGATGATTCCTACTAATTTGTTTAGATAGCTGAGATTGCTGGTATGTCGATTGTGATGAAACAATTCAAAAGTGATTATATACATAAGCATCTCTTGATGGGGCTATAATGTACTCCTGCCAAAACTATCATTCCTGTACTTCTCGTGTCAACCATTATTCTGTCGTTACCGTAACATGGTGCTGCATGCATCGTAGTTATGTCTTAAGCAGAGGTAGAAGTAAAGGCCAGAAAAACAATTTTTATCTATTATCGTTAATAATGTTTAGGTAATGACACTCTGGCATATCGTCAAAGAGCATAGAGTAACTGAATGCATATTGTTTACACTAATTATATGAGTGAGTACTTAAGCATGTTTTAGTAGAGTTTATTCCTTGAGCTTTATCACGACTTTTCTTCTCACGACGTTTGGCACACCGCGTACAGGTTTTTGACGTAGTGGCAGTTCTTTTGTTTTTGCATTTTGCTTTCTATTGAATAAAGTCACTTTAACGAACCGCCAAGTTGACACTGTAATTTCTGCGTAAAAATATATTACATATAGATGATATGATGTCTTTGAATAAATTGTTGAGATTGTTTTGCTAAATATGGCAAGGTACAGACTTTGAAAATACTTTGGTATTGTTAATTATAAAAGTTGTTGAAAATATTGACGTAGGAAACTATTGTTTCCGTTTCATCTACTATCATAACCTTAGAGTAAAATTTTTAAAACCTTATTACTATCGTAGACCCTCTGTCTTCAAACTAATTCAACTTTTAAGCACAAACAATACAAAAGAATTGTGCAACTTTGGTAAATTTGTTAAACATTTAACTTAAGGAAAAAATTGTAAACATACAAGAATATTTTCGTTTTGTATTCTGTTTTATGTACACTTAAATTTTATCATCAATATTGGTTCATGTAGTCAACATATTTAGTGTTTATGTGACTGACCTTATGTATATTCTATTTGTATTTATATATCTATGAGCTATATTGTTTATGATAAATAAACTAAAAATCTCCATTTTCAAGAGCAAACACAAAAATCATGCAATGTAACGGTCGCGTGATTAGTAAACTGTTGAACAAAAAATACAGCGTATCTTAGTTTTAATAGAAACAGGGAATTTTTTCATTTGAGCACCCCTATTATTTTACAATTGGATTATCTGTTTTTGAGATAAAAGAATCAAATTAGACGAGGTTTCTTTGTTCGACATTTTATACAAGTCAGCATATCACGTGGCAGTAACACTAGATGAAAATATTTGCACATTTGATATGGCCCTAAAGATAAAACTAATACCATTATATGATCATTGCGCCATATCAAATGCCAAGAAAACTCACTAAATTCAAATATTGAATACCTTCGTTAACTATAACATGAATGAAAAGCATGTATTTGGTGAAAATGTAAAGTCACCTTTCCATTATACTAAAGTTCTTCTTTTGCGGGTTCATATTTGTCTTAGATGGCAAAATAAAAAAAATATCATTTTCGCCCATTAATATCGTGTAGTTCTTTGTAATTATTTATATAAAAAATTTTAATGGTATGTATATATCTCATACTGACAAATTTGTTTTTAAATTCATATTGGTAACATTTTTAAGTACCAGGTTCTTTTTTAAATACTTTTTTTGATTTGTATTTTTGATTTTGTTTTTTATTAGGATGGTTTTAGTATCTATTTATTTATTTTTTTTTGGGGGGGGGGTGGTTCATTTATTTTGTGTTGTACTTCTAATTTTGGTATTGTTTTGTGATACTACCAGATAACTGCTCCCTCATGGTGGCGGCACCTGCCTGACAATTGCTTCATAATTTTGTCGTATGATACGGACCCATTCAAAGCCGATAGGGATCTTCTCGTACCAACGTATATCTTCGACAAAGGATCTCGGCTTATAAAATGTCTTATTCCAAAGACAGATAAGGATATCATTCTATCTCGATGCAAAGGAATTATCTTTTATTCTCATGTTCGCTTTACGTAAGGTAAATACTGTCAAAGTCAAATCTCCCGAATCTTTTCTTGTAATGTTCTGCGTTGTTTCACGTATTCTGTAAATTGATATTATTTTACGTCACCTTATTTTCGCAAGATATCACTCAGATATATTCGCGGTAGCATTTTTTCGAAAGGCTTTATACAAGTAATATTTTAACAGGAAAAAGTAAAATGACGAAGACTTTATTTTCGCATGGAGTTTCTCTCGCGAATTTTCGCGAAAGTAAAGAAATTGCTGAAAAATTGATTAGATACATTTGTTTTGTTTTTAACGTTCTTGCAAGAGACTCTTCTCTGTGGTACGTTTTATCATTAAATTTTTGTTTCGTTATCAATTAGTTCATTTATCTAGTTTCCCTTCTGCACTTCAGCTAATTAGGAACTATAATGTTTGTATATCATGATATATATCGCATACGCAATAGCTTTGACAACTCTACTGTATCCTAAGCTTATACACTAACATTGGTAATGACTTTTAAAGCCGCTTCATTGTTTATAATGCTGAAATTTATAATAGAAACAGGCATTAACGTACTTTTAGAGACTCAAATAAAACCATTGTTATTAATGTTTTCGATATGAGCATCAAACCAATTTTAATAATATAATTCGCTTCGACTTTCAACAGTTTTGTTGATAATGAAATATCATAAAGCTTGACATAAACTATTATATGCCTAAAACTTCTACTTATCGCTTTATTGTATTTATGCTATTGGATGTTTTATCGTTGCTTTCAAATTCGTTTTGAATCCCCTGCCTTGCAGAAATAGTTAAGTAAGAATGCATGGTGTGCATTAACCGTTTAGGAAACATGTTATTTTATCGTCCAGCAATCGATTCTCGTTTGCAGACGAACGTGACTACCATAGTTGTCTTATAATCTGCTTTGTAGACGATCATATTTGACCGCATGCACTATAAATTGATTTATGTGGAAACCAATTCTGTGTAAAGATAGGGAGGCCTTGAGAGACAGCAAGAGTAATAGACAAGTTAGTATCAGTCAGAAGGGAATTTCCTCGCCGCCACTGCTACCGTATATATAGTTGTCTTTTTTCAAAGATGACAGTCAGAACTAACTTCACATTGATTCACGGGCTAAACCTGGTTAAGATTAGGGAGCAGATATATTCTTCTAGGGAGAATAACAATCAATAGACCCCAGACAATATTTCCTAGCATTGCGTATATTAATGTCACTCTACCTGTACCCACAACATTCACGAACTAACGTCTAGGTGCAAGTTTCTTCCCTCCATCATCTTCCGTACTCCACTAATTAAAAGCAACGTGTGCGCGAGTGCATTCATTTGCCATCGCAAGTATTTGCAGAAAACATCACATCTTCAAAATAATGTTAATTACAATATTTTTCCGTGTGTGATACCGAGACCGCGTATATCCTCCCGCGTTGTGATAGAAGCTTAGAGTAAATTCTTACGTTTCCAGTTTCTCCCGTTCGATGCTGTAACATAGAGTCAGTATGATACGGTCGAAAGTATATGTAGTACTCTGCGTTCTTTATACAATTTCTGTAGTGCTCTGTACAGAATATCCTGTCAGGAATACTACTCATGGTCCCATCCGGGGATTTGTGTCCGAGGCTATTCCCGGGCAACCTGTGGAGCAATATTTAGGAATACCTTATGTTAAGCCACCCGTAGGAGATCTAAGGTGCGAGGTAAGTCTGTTTACTATATTACTTAAAACTTATAATTTTGTATTAATTTCTAATTGTTTTTAGAATTTTCAAATCGTAGTATATAACCGCTGATGCAATATACTGTATATATTACAATAAAACAATATTTGATTTCTCGTATTTAACTTAAATGCTGTGCGCAAATATGATAGGAATCGAAATCAAATTTTGTTTTAACGTAAATGGTAAGTGAGTAGTGGATATAGCAAAAATGATTACCTTACGTTGTTATATAAGATACATATATAGCGAACCGCTGTTTTTGTAACAATAAATGACGAGAGAAAGAATTTTAAAGATTTCTAATGGACTATTATTGATTCTTGCAAAATAAGTTAATTCTAATCCTCATCAGAACTGGTGGGGAAAGTCCGCTTTTGGTCTCGTAGAAGGTCGGTGTATTTCTCCAGAATCCCTGGTTTCTTTCATTTCGCCCGCTAAGACTCAACAGCATCATACATGTAAAATAAACAAATAAATACATCTTAAATACATAAAAAGATCAATAAACAAATAGATAAATAATAGATGCTAAGATTCTGATCAGTATATGATACTCAAATGGAAAATTAATTAAATGGGTAAAGATACCATCATGGACCTCTGGTTTATTGAGGAGTAAGCATCTACTGTCGGCCGCTCACATCGGCCGTGATATACAAGACAACGAAAAAAGTTCAGCATGTAATCATATAAATAAACAAACAATCAAGATGTAACGATGATGGATAAATCCAAACCATAAGTCTAAAAATCATGAAACCAGAGGACATACAAAATCAGTGAAAATGAAAAACAAGTGAAATAGATAGTATACCACTGACATTATTGTTAGATACTTGTAAGGCATCGCTGATACACTTTTCAGAATTATCGTCCTCGTAAGCAAGCTTTATACTGCACACGTAAATTGGGGGTATTTATCAGATAATGAGATCATAGAGTTCTTAACCGAATCAAAATAGATTATCCTCAGCTTCAAATCCATTATTTTACAGAATAGATTTTATCTTAACGATGTACAAGTGTTTTTGAAGGATATGGTAGGTCTAGTCTTATGTGAAGATGAGGTATAGAACATAGGAATGAACATTTCAAGATTGTGGTTTGAGATCTGAATTTTGATATTTATTTAATGTTGATTTAAAATATTTCTGAGTGTGAAAAAATATTAATAGCTTTATAATGTGAAACCATTACCTTTACTTGTAGTTTTGAAATATATTAAGATTAGGGGGGGGGGGGAACCTAGCTCGTATTTATACAAATCAGAAAATGTTTTTATATTCTACAGTAAGAAGTTTGAACTTTAAACTGCTTTCATAGTATTGGACATTGTCCATCATCATCGGCATGTAAAAAGTACATCCCATTGTTTTATAAATTGCCGATATTCCAAAAACTCTTATTTTTTCATCGTTCAAAAGAGGGTTCCAATAGAATAATCAAAACCTCAAACATAACTTATTTTTAAAAGACTAAAAAAGAAGGGGGTTATTTAGGATGTGTCAGCATTTTTTGAAAATCCTTAATGGGAAAGCACTATTTCCAAGCAGTTATATTCAAGTTTGCTTATAAACTACATATAGTTGGATATGAGGGTCAACAGAGTATGCTTATTCATCTATGGCATCAACAGATACCACCCACTTTGCCATCTATCTCAGTGCACTTGATTTGCTTCACTATCTCGTGTGATGTCTTTTTCTGAAATGATACTTTTGTAGTTTGTTACGACAAAAACGTCTCATTGCTCAACATTTTGTCTTGTTCCTTTGAGATGACCAATGTAATATACATTTCTATTAAAATTAGTGCTTGACTAAGAAAATGCAAAGAAAATCATGTAAGAGCGTTAAAGGAGAAGAAAAACTTCTTCGAATTGCAGTAAGTCTTTAATCCAGCTTATATTCTCATACTACTTGTCTGGAATGAGGGGTTGTTTTTGACACGTCGGTCTTGGCATATGAATATTTGCGGTGTGTTGTACAACATTTCATACGTACCGCGGATAAGTAGCGAGTTTGTAATATATAAACGGTTAGCATTTTAAGTAGTCTACAAAACATCACATACTTAGGTCAAATTTATAATGAAATTGCTTTTCGAACATTTTGGCCTTCCACAGTTTTGGCCTTGAGCACCACAAAAGAGACGTGATGCAATGCACGTTTGAGTTAACAGCAGTGAAAGGGAAATAACAAACTTTAGCACAACAGAGCATTTAGTCAATACAACAAAATTATTAACATTTTTGTTATGGGTAATTCCAGCGCAAATTTAGTTAAGAGGATGAGGTATTTGGCTTGTGACAGAAAGGTCATGGGTTCGACTCCTGCCGAAGACAGACCAGTGTCCTGTCTTTCAAATAAAACAGTACACGTTGTACGTTAACGATCTCTCGCAGCGTTGGGAAGGTCCGTTGCAACCATCTAAATTTTCTATGCAATCCATCAGGCAGATGCCGTCACCATTACGTGAAATAATCGTGGAGTGACGTCAAACAGTACTAGTAATCAATCAGTTAGTCAATTGATATTAGTAAGTTGTGCAACAAATTTTGACTCATACAAGTTAAAAGAATGCATTGTAAGTAAATTTGTCGAAATGCCGTTTTATTGATTTTTAAAAAGTTTTTTTATAAAATATATTACTGTATTCTTTATATGTATTTGGAGTAGTAATCAATGAGAATAAAAACCAGTTTAGAGATACATTTTCTTCTTTGTTGATCTTTCAGATCTTTCGGACCATCTATTTGGGTTCCATGACATGTTCTCTGCTTTATTCTTTCACTTTTCTTTCGCGAACCTTATTTTCTTATTAGTGTGCAGCATTTTTACAAAATTCCTCACTTTCGTTATAATCTACTCTGCAATTGGACTTTTAAAATGCAAATACTATTTAGATTCCTTGCAAGTGTAATCCCGAGAACTGTCACTTTAAATTTTAGTTGTATGGTGTTTGCCACGAAGCCTCGACGCTGAAAAATTGCAATAAAAACAGAAACATTCTATATCACAAAGTTTAGGAATTGGTATTTTGCAAGTGAATGAGAAGGTGGGTGCCCGTAAACCGGTTAACCACACCAATTAAGTGACGTTTGTTACTTAAGTTGACCGTCATTCATAAGTCGGTATCGTAACCGCAGCACAATCGAATATTTTTGTAATGTCGTTCCGTGTATATCATGCTATTGTCATTTTTTTTTCGTGCAGGTCCTTGGCGATTTTTGTCATACAGATGTCTTCTGTTTTCTCTTTTCAAGTGATCAAAACGATATAAATAGAGAGCTATGTAATTCATCGGTGTTAATAAACATGACGGTAAAGGGACAAAACTCTAACGTCATAGAATACATAAATACAACTACACGCGCGTAATAATACACAATAATCCATAAAAATGTAAGGCGGCTTAGGTATAACCTGACAACGTCGACTTATGAATAATACTAACATTTTACAGTATCTTCTCACAATATAAGATTTCAAGCAAATCCTGACAACCTCACCTAAAGTTACATGTATATGGTGCTATAAATGTAAAAATGAGCATGAAAATTTAAAGCACATATGCAAGTAAAATGCAAGAGATATCCAATCATTTCTTAACAATCTAACGATCTAAAGATATATGAATTTTATATTAAAGAAAACAAGAAATAAGACGTTTTCTCTTGGAAATCTCTGGGTGTTTTCTGTCAAATAATAATAATCTGCATTTTTCGGATCATACGTATCGCAATTGTGTGGAAATATACTTATTACCAAGAATTATGGAAATTAACAGTTTTGTCGCAGAATTCACAAACCATACACATTTAAATATGCTTTGATGAAGTGGTGTTTTCTGATGGTGGTGATATTCAATGCGTAAACGTTAAGAATAGTAAAGAAAAGAAAAGATTTAATCATCTGACTTAGCCGTATGACAGAAGTCACCATGAATGTGCACTGTTGTAACGTAATTATTTGAAAAATACCAATAAGAACATCACAAAAACTTTTAATTAATGTTCATTTGCCATACCGACTTAGGTCGGTCAATTAATATGACAGTAGACAATCAATCAATTCATGTGGTTAACCGGTTTACGGGCCCATCTTCCCACTCACCACCTTAGCAGTATAATCATAGGACACACTTTAAAATATCTATAAATAATCCTTCATACAGAGAGCAAGGATCAACAAGTTTCTTAAGTTGAGAGGTCATATTGAATATAGAACATACATACCTATTTATTTTAAAATATATAAACAAGTATATGTATTCACAGTAGGAATAAGACATCAAAAATATATAAATAACATCAATATCAGTAAACCATGCTCTGTCAATCTGGAAGCGAGATCAAGCCCTTGCTCTGCAGGAGTTCTGACTAAACGTCAGATGGGACAATGTTCAGGCCATGTCTCCTCTGAAAACGGATTCAAAGAATAGCAGCGCCATAAGGAATAAGGTAAAGAGGTAATGAGGGGCTCTCGTGGTAGAAGAAAAGGTGTAATCAAAATGTAACCTCGTTCAAAATTCGGTTATATTGTAATGTAACAATATTGCTAAGGAAAATAAATCCTTCGTAATGTCATAAGGAATTTTTTTTATTTTGGTGCGAATGGAAAATACGAAAGTAACTAGTTTCAAGTAATTATGGTACTAACAACAATGTACCACAGCAGACATTCACATACCCTGAAACCTAGAGGTGAGACCAGGTGCCCGGGTGGATTAAGTGTCTCCTGTTTGGCTAAGTTTAATTTGAGTCAGAGTAAGCCTAGACTCGACTTTAGCTCAGCTGATGTTAATTCCCATTTTAAGCGTGGTAGACAACACAAGGTGCTTTGTTTAAGAAACAATAGGGTACCGCTTTGACCAAAGTGATGCAGGAAACAATAGGGAATCGTTTTGACCAAAGTGATGCAGAAAAGGGAACCAAACTGACCAAAGTGATGCAGGAAAGAATAGGAAACCGCTTTGACCAAAGTGATACCTGAATAGCAATCTTTAGATTGCTAGACTAACATATTTACCAGGCTGTCCTTAATATTTCTACAGTGCATGTTGATAAATATTATCACTTAACCTAAGTGTCTTATATTAACTAATGCATACCCACTAATAGGAAACATCATTTTTACATGTTGATCATTCATTGTACCTATTTACATAGTAGTTATGTCAGATTATACTAACAGTACCACTGTAGACAATATGTTACTTATATTAACCAGCCAATATTATTAGAGACTTTCTAATGTTTTTTGGCATCACTGTGAGATATTTGATTGCCAGTTATGCTTACTACGCCATGACATACTCCAATTCAACCAAATGTGATATATTTTAATTCAACATTTTGAATCGGTGGCAAAAAAGTTATCTCACTTACATATTAGAATGTCTTTACAAAAACCGACAATACCCCCGTTCGTGAAACAATGCGACATTTAGATGATTTTCAATTGATACAGTTTATGACGTCTCAAGTTCATTCGTCAATACGGAGTATCGCCATCACTGAATTCCGTCACAGTTTGCATTTAGTCATCTATCAAATCTATTGTTCTCGATGTGGGCAAAATTTCGTCATAACTATTTGCTGTATACTCCGTATTGTCAGATGGTTGTCAGATGGCGTCATCCCAATGAAAAAATGTCATTGCAAAGAGTCACTATTTCGACATATTGCTATTCATCTTTCCACAAAATGCAGTTTTAAATAGTAATCACCGATGTCCCACAAAACTCCAACAAATAACGCATTTGCTTATGATATCATAAATATAATATTTAAAAATCGTTCTTTTACGATTCATAGAGGGGTGAAGCTTAAAAGGAAAGATTTCAGATTTCGAGTGAGTTGAGAAAGCAGTATGTTAATCCGTGATTTGTTGCAAGGTTTTGTGGTATAAAACAATAACAGAGGTTCCTTCATTCGAGGGAGTTTGATGCATGTTTGTGTTTGCTCTTATCACGTAAAAGCAATTTTGTAATGATAATGTCTACAAAATTGTAATGATAAACCCCAACGTGTAGGTTTTGATCGGCACTTTATAGGCATTTTAGTGAATTGAATAAACATTGGAATATACATGTACATTTATTTTTTTTTTTATAATTATTGTTAATTACAGGAGACGCCCACTCCTTCCTGGCACCTGCTCTCGCCTCTAATGTTCAGGGTCCGTTAATGTCCACTGTGGTACATTGTTGTTAGTGCTATAGTCATGTGACACCAGTTACTTTCGTATTTTACCTGAACGTCACATTTATTCCCTTTGCAGTGTGGAGCTCATAAAAAGTTCCTGCGGAGGGTTTGACTTAACTATTATTAAACCCTTTTCATTCATGTATATATACAGTGCTGAATTATATTGTTTCGTCTGTATGTCGGGGCATTCGCGGCGGATGTGGCTAGCCAAACAGGAGACCCTCATTCTTCCCGGGCACCTGGTCTCATCTCTGAATTTCAGGGGTCCTTGAATGTCCACTGTGGTACATTGTTGTTAGTGCCATCGCCATGTGACACCAGTTACTTTCGTATTTTACATTAGCAGCAAAGATGGGTCCCACAAACTTGTTAGCTCAATAGAACACTTAGAATCGAAATAAAACCAACCAAAGCGTCAGTAAAGCATTCAACTGCTCCATCCAATCTTACAATCCGTTGTCCCACTTTGATCTTGTATTAATTGTCCTTACGTCTTGGGCATTTATGTGGTTGGCTATTCTTCCAAGGAACCTTGTCTCATTTATGATTTTCAAAAGATCTAAAACTGTCTCGCGAAAGATGCTCTCGATCTTTTATTTTGTAAAACTTGGTTTGAATATATCATTGTATGATAAACAGAGTCACAAATATTTTATTCCCGTTAAGATATTTGACATACCTCAAGTGATTTCCAATGAATACTCAATCTTTTGATTGATTTAAACTGAGTTTTTTATTTTGCATATTTTAAATCTGAATTATCCAAAGATTTAATTATCTAAATATCAGATGCAAAACTGTCGCGTTGTCATTTGAATAGGAAAATGGGTCTAACTTTTGGCCAAAAAGTTTTATGATTCGATAATACTTTAAGATGCGCTGATGATTTTATGGTGTTCTCTGCTTAGAACTCTGGCTATTCCGGATTATTCCTTCATTTAACACTCACCGCCCCTTTATGAAAAAATCTTTGCATGATGTCAAATTAACACAGTTGCTGCAGCAGGACTATGCCATAAAAATTGAACATACTTTACTGTCCAGACGTTCCCTAGGACTTTTTAAGCCAAGTTACACTTTAAGCTTCAGTTGCTGAATCGAATTCGGGAACATTCTAAAATGAATATATATTCTCTTTTTAATTGATTCTTATGAAACGTTTCATTTATTTTAAATAGTTTTATAAAATTATTGGCGACGTATCATTGGAGTAGTCGCAATGCATCGTTTAGCCGGATGCCCTAAGCTGGGGATTATCTTACTTATGTAACTGTAATGCGTTACTTAGATAATCATTTATGTCTCTTCACTAATGGTAACGTCTACATTTAACCGCGTGGGTCTTTTTGGGTTCATTTGTCTGAAAGAGTTTGAAAAATTAACAGGATTACCTGGTAAAATATTTATGTCTACGTAGCTTATGGAAAACACAAAGAATTCAACAGACGAAACTGATTTATTTATCCAAAGATGCCAGGATTCAAATAACTGTCAAGTTTTATGACTTACCTATATTCTGAAATTTATTTTTATTATTTTTTTTTGTTTTGGAATAAAGAGACTGATTCTTTTATAAATCTTATTTCTTAATGAACGATTGTTTACCCGACCGACTCCAATTTATGAATGATTTTACGAAATAATTAAGGGTTCCTCCTCCCAAAGTGCTTAATAAGAAGGTGTGACTCAGTGAATAAGGTGCTCTGTTTGTGACTGAGAGGTCTTTGGTTCGACCCCCGCCTTGAGCATACCGGTGTTCTGTCTTTCGGATGAGACAATAAATATCTAGGTCCCGTTTAACGGTAGGTACGGCACGTAAAAGATCCCTCACTGCTTCGAGTGGGTCCGTTGCAAAGGTATACATTTCTACGCAAATGCGTCGAGCAGATACCGTCTCCATATACGTGAAATAATGGTGGAGTGACATTAAACAATAATCAGTCAATCAATCAATCAATCAATCAATCAATCAATCAATCAATCAATCAATCAATCAATCAATCAATCAATCAATCAATCAATCAATCAATCAATCAATCAAAGTATTTAAAAAACTGTTCCTTATATTTTGATTCATCAAGTTTATAAACATGAGTAACTTCACGGAATAAACTTCCGCACTAAATTTTTTCCATATTTTTAACAAGGGGAAATAACTCCTTTAAGGGCATATACATTGTACAATTCCATATTTAATATTCATAATAAACATAAAAAAAATCTAAGACGACATAAAAAGAAACAACACAAACACTCTTTGCCGCAAATTTTCGGCCTCCTGGCCTTTATCAAGCAATTGTTAGAAAAGTACGGCAAAGAGTGTTTGTGTTGTTTCTTTTGGTGTATTTTACTTCCCTTTGGAGAACTACTTATTCTATCTTAAGACGACATAGATGTAACAAATAACCATAACGTAAAGTATTTACTTTTTATGCTTTTTTTGTTATTTGAGGTTTATTATGGACTGAACACCAGTTTCTCCGTCCCTCTGCTCTTTTCAAAACACATACCGCTACAGTCAATTTAATGAGATTAATGCAATTCTTATCATTTATATAAATAAGACCTAGACAGACTCTCCGAATTTGGATCCCAGATCGCGTCATGGCAGTATGTGTTAGCAGCTTGGTTTTCTGTTCAGTCTCTCCGGATTTGGATTCCAGATCGCGTCATGGCAGTATGTGTTAGCAGCTTGGTTTTCAGTTCAGTCTCTCCGGATTTGGACTCCAGACCCTGTCACGCTATTAGAGATTTCTTTCTCCTGTACATCACGTCAATATGTTTAAGAAGCTGTTTTCTCCTGATCACGTCACGCCAGTATGTTTAAGAGATTGTTTTCTCCTGGTCACGTCAACGCCAGTATGTTTAAGAAGTTGCCTTCCCCTGATCACGCCACGTCAGTATGTTTAAGAGATTGTTTTCTTCTGATCACGTCACGTCGATATGTTTAAGAGATTGTTTTCTCCTGATCACGTCACGTCAATATGTTTAAGAGATTGTTTTCTCCTGATCACGTCAGGTCAATATGTTTAAAAGGTTGTTTTCTCCTGGTCACGTCACGTCAATATGTATAAAAGGTTGTTTTCTTCTGATCACGTCACGCCAGTATGTTTAAAAGATTGTTTTCTCCTGGTCACGTCAACGCCAGTATGTTTAAGAAGTTGTTTTCCCCTGATCACGCCACGTCAGTATGTTTAAGAGATTGTTTTCTTATGGTCATGTCAACGCCAGTATGTTTAAAAGATTGTTTTCTCCTGGTCACGTCAACGCCAGTATGTTTAAGAGATTGTTTTCTCCTGATCACGTCACGTCAATATGTTTAAGAGATTGTTTTTTTCTGGTCACGTCACGTCAATATGTTTAAGAGGTTGTTTTCTTCTGGTCACGTCACGTAAATATGTATAAGAGGTTGTTTTCTTCTGATTACGTCACGCCAGTATGTTTAAGAGATTGTTTTTTCCTGCAGCTATGTCGTGGCAAGACAGAAGAGCTGTTTATAGCGACATAAACACGACGGCAACAATATAAATACTCCCTCCGCCCCCCCCCCAAACCCAAACAAAAATAAGAACCCCCCCCCCCCAAAAAAAAATCAACCGAATTCCCCCTCCCAAAAACCCCAGACAAGAAAAAAAAATTCCATTAATACACAACCATCTAAAAACCCAAATACTACTACTACTACTACCACCACTACTACTACTACTACTACTGCTACTATTACTAGTAGTTATGATAACGATCGCGTACAAAACATTAGATTATAGTAGTCTACTTTTAATATAACCCACTCAAGTGAAATAAACACATTTAAAACCATTTTTCACAGTTGATACTGTACAGACTTCAATAAGATTCTCTCTTGAGCCTCCGCACCAATTAGCCACACTCAAAGATTGTAATTTATCATATATCTCAATTACCTTAATGCTTAACAGCAGCAAAAAAAAAAAAAAAAAAAAAAAAAAAAAAAAAAAAAACCCTAGCGTTTAAATCTCTATCTCTTTGAAACGAAAGCAAAAGCTATATGTATGAGGTTTATGCAATGGATTGCGTGTGTTTCACTTTGTAATTCTTGGCATACTCTTTGATTTTCTCTAATACAACAGGTGATTGAGCAAACGCGACCCTGTGAGCTAATTCCTTAGCCGACACATAAATCAATGTCTGACATCATTATACACAAGTCATAAAGACAATTGCTCTCTCAGAAGGAATTCTTCATCTGACAAGATAAACAGAATGCTAACATATCTCTTTTTGCCATAACGTTTGCGTTGAAGCATAGACACTTTTCCCCTTAACCTAAATTTTGTAGAAATTGTTGTACATTGTAAAGTGTGGGCCACTCGCTTTTGATTACTATACATCAGCGTGCAATGCGATGTCATATTTGTTGTACTTAATAAAGTGTGGGCTTCTCTCTCTTTTGATTATCATACTTCTACGTAATATGAGATATCATAATAGTTGTACATTGTAAAGTATCTCTCTCTTCTTCTCTCTCTCTCTCTTACCAAATATCTGCTAACTATGAGATATCGTTTTTGCTGTACATTGTAAAGTGTGGTTCACTGTCACTTTTGATTACCATATATCTGCGTAATATTAAATGTTATTGTTGATGTACATTGTAAAATGTAGGCCAATATCTGATACCTAAAATGTAGGCCAATATCCGATATCTAAAATGTAGGCTAATATCCGATATCTAATATATAGGTCAATATCTGATATCTAAAACGTAGGCCAATATCCGATATGTAAAATGTAGGCCAATATCTGATATCTAAAATGTAGGCCAATATCTGATATCTAAAATGTGGGCCAATATCCGATATCTAAAATGCAATAATTTAAAGTATAATATCATCATTCTTCATGAATTGTTATTTATTCATAAATTGTTTGGAATACACACTTTCGAATATATAGGTAAGAATAAACAACAAGCAAATGAATAAGAAATGAAAATATTTCATTATTTTTTTTTTCAAGAATGGAAGTAATGTCAAATTATGTAGGCATAAATATCTACATTATATTAGGAAATATATAACAATGTATCTTTGTTCTGTTACACATATTATAAGAACTATTGATGAATTTAAAAGGTCTTTTTAATGAGAATGAGCCGGTGCCGCTCATTGTATGAGAAGTTCGGCTCATGACCCAGATGTTACAGGTTAGACTCCCGTTGTGGGCGCACCGTTGACTTGTACTTTCAAATGAGACAATGAAAACCGGGGGCCAGTGCCATGGTAAGTGTAGCACGTTTAAGATACCTCACTGATTCGTATGGGTCCGTTGCAAAAGTAGAAACTTCTATGCATCTGGCAGATGTCCTCACCATATAAGTGAAATAAGAGTAAAAGCATTAATACAGCATAAAAACAGAGAATGATGATCAATCGCGTTCTCTATGTAACAACCCAAAACATATAATTATGTGAAAATCTCCAGCGTGGTTCCCTACAATGTGAAAACGTTTTCATAATAAAAACATTAATACTTCGAAAATTCTTGTACAACGTGGTGATTGATTTACCTCTACAGTATGATTGTTATAGTTGTAAATTAATCTATTTGACACCACAAATTATTTTAATATCTTTTTAAAAGAAAAATAGGAAGAAAGTAAAGTTACTGAATCAGCCGTATGACAGAAGTCGCCACGGAAATATACAATATAAAATGTAATGATGCGAAGAACACCATAAAAATATACGATTATTGTGCCGTTACGAGACGGTCATTTGATATGACAATAGTAAATCAGTTGGTATGGTTAATCGGTTTACGGGCTCATCTTCCCACTCAACGCAACAGCAGAATTATCAAAGGACATACATTGAAAAATATATTATTAGTTCCAAATCCATTATGTATATGTGTAAGAATAATTTTTCAAAACATTATCTTCTTGAATGCCCTATCCTCTTTTTGCAAATGTTTGATTCCAACGATTAATTTACTACACGATAGAACTATTAACACATTTTATACGAAATCGAATTATCACTCAATAATACCAATGAACAAACTTTCTCTGTAGTTTACG
Source organism: Pteria penguin (assembly GCA_035048485.1). Taxonomy (NCBI): domain Eukaryota; kingdom Metazoa; phylum Mollusca; class Bivalvia; order Pterioida; family Pteriidae; genus Pteria; species Pteria penguin. The sequence goes on along the minus strand of CM068580.1, from coordinate 48,551,885 downwards.
AATGTCTAAGAAAGTGTAAACATTATACTTGAAAATGCGCACTCGTAGAACATATATTTGCTTTAGATCAATGTTCGCAAAGATGCTCATTAATCATATACTATTATAATTGTAATTATAAGCGGTATGTTCCAATGTTGCTTAAAAAATTCCAACAATTGTTTTCATAATGTTTATGTAAATTGAAATCTGTATTTTTCGATGTTGTTTAATAATTTATAACTTCTTCTATTATTTATATCTCCTGTGTATACTTCTCATTCTTCTGTACATGAAACTCTAGCCTGCGAATGTCTTCTTAGCAATTTATCTACTGCGATCATTATTAAGAAAAACGAATTATATGAGTAATTTGTTTTCATATCTCTTATGTCATATTCTACTCTTTCCATACTGTATCTTGTACTTGTAACTGAAAAAAAAATTTAAACTAAACTCATATCTTTTTATGTATGCTGAAAGAGAAAACAGAAGACATCTGACCAAGCTGTATGACACAAATCACCAAGAACATGCACATAAACAAGCATATCGAGGACATCACACGTATCATTACAGATTATCAAATTTGTACATGCGGACCTATTAAAATACATTATACTTCATCCATGACGCCAAATTTATTGTTATTGATTCTATCTTTATAAACTTTAGCGAAGCATTCCATTTGTCGTACTTTTTGTAGAAACATTTATGTTATGGTAGGCATTGGAATGCTATAAGGGAAGTACATTTTTCTGAGATATATACATTTATCATGTGGCACCCACCTTATCGCTACTTACATGTGTTTATGTCTATTTCATATATAAACTAAATAAACTCCTTTACTTATCTACACTATCGTGTTGTAGCCTTACTCATATCAAGGCATATCCTTGAAAATCGAACACTCTTCTCGATCTTTGATAAAGCTGTCAAATTATCTGATTGAGCACCTTTAATGGCATATCGTGGTAACGAAAGAGGAATCATCTGATTGAAATAGTAAGGTGTCTTAGATGTATTGTCGATAACAAAGCATATTAACCGACATTTAAGATGCACATAATGTAAGAATGTGTGCCTCGCAAATGCCAGATGATATAAAGTACACATTGCACAAGCTGTGGAGGAAGCGTAACTCAACTTCCAAATGTAAAAATTAAAAAAAAAATGTAAATCATAGATAAAAACTGATGGATAGTTGTGAAATATGTCAATGATGTGTCAAATTAGATGTACCTGAAACATGTGTTCAGTATTCTCTACTTAGTGTACCGATATTTATACATGATATTGTCACTGAATACTTTTGAAAAGCTTTCTTATTTAAAACAGCATGAAGAGTTCGATAACTTCTTACAGATACACTGGTGAAGTGTAAGTGGGGCTTCTTGGTTTGATTGTTGTTGTTGGTTGGTTGGTGTTTTACGTCGCTTTCAACAATATTTCAGTTATATCGCGACATGGAAGCAGGAGGTTACCAACCTCTTAAGCATAGTGGCGCAACCCGGGAATCGAACCCGGATCGTCGGCACCGCAAGCCAAGCGCTTAACCACTACACCACTTCTGCCCCTTCTTGGTTTGAAGACCGATAACGCGAACCATTTGAAAAATTCTAAAACAGAGATAGAAAGACTAAGAAATAAATTGATATTTAAGAGTTAACAACTATCTAGCCGTTGTTTATTGTCCAGTAATTCACAGGGTCGCATGCACCAATAAAATTATCACCGAGCTGCGGAGCATTATGAGCTACGGTTGTATAGTAAGCGTGGCCTATCTGAGTGGAATATGTTCGAGTTGAATATCACCGGGAGCATTGTATGGAAAATATTGGGAGAAAATCTCAAGTCACATTGAATTATGAATTTAACTTCATGTATTTTGAAGATTAAGAATTGATTTCCTTTACAAATTTAAAGTTGTATACTTATAATTCAGTATAATTTCAAAAATTAGGGCATGTAAAACAAAAACTGTATTTTTCTCGTATGGCGTATGGCTAAAGTTATTAACTTTGTGTTAATAACATTTTGTTGCTTCAAACCCTCGGAGATATCAAAATAAAAAGAGAATACCTCGTAAATAAAGTGGGTGTTCCATGAATACAACCATAACCTGATTTCGCGCATGCGCAGTTTAATCAAAACAAATACGATGAAAGGAGACTCCAAAAGAAAATGATTTCAGTAAATACTAACTTTAGCAGACTTGAATGCAGATTTTTAAAGTTACTCTTCAAGTTTATTTACCTCGCCCTCCATCAGTGTCCATGATGTGGCGGCTTCCCAATTAGATCACGTGATTAGTTGGTTGTAAACTTTCTGTTTACAAATATCGCGTGTTAGACAGCCATATCTCACTTAATACGACGAATTTTGATCACAACATTTGCTAGGGTCCTTTTTTAAGATGTTTTAGGCTTATATATATAATCAAAGCAATTTATAATAAATTAACCTATAATATGCACTGTATTAGCGAACATAGGGTATACAGCTTTAATGAATAGCAAACAAAAAAATAAGGGTATTTCAGAAAATAGAATTAAAGCTACTGTTTATTGTAGGACCCACAGTTTCCTGACAAATGGCAGACTGTCCTCAACTGTACATCGTTGCCACCAGCTTGTCCTCAGAATCCTAACTTGCGGTATATTCAAATGCACTTACCTGGGTTTAACAAAGAAGATGAAAACTGCCTTTACATCAATGTGTATACACCCAAGGTAAAGATAGAGCTATTATCTTGAATTGTTAAATATCGACACTGCATGGCTGGCATTACTTTATTGAACGCCGATGAAGGTTTATCACTCGAAATTTAGATGTATTATCTAATTGGAAATTATATTTGTATCTTATATTGCATGGTTCTGCTTGCAATTATAAGGCTTTGTGAGTGTCAGTGTCATTGTAAGACATGGTGAATGTTATTGTGAGACATGGCGAGTGTCGTCACTAGACTTATAATGAGTGTATTATTGGACTTTGTGAGTGTTATTTCAGGTGAACAAAGCTATACAGTTCTATTGAGAACGTAAATCAAATGTACATGTTGAAAGGAATAATATGCCAAATATGCCCAGTATGAGTGGCAAAAATAAAAAATAATAATGAAATAAAAAGAGAAATAAATAAATAAAATCATATTATATTATTTTATCTTATATATCTTGATTGATTGAATATCGGTACATCTAGGTTTGTAAAAATCTGATATGAAAAAACATTTAGGGAATAATTGGGGTTTTATTGTAAGAAGTCAATGAAAATATGATAATTTGTTTTTGTTTTGCCCGCCCCCGCTAAACGAGATACCCTTTTATGCCACATAATCATACTGATTATATACACATTATGTTTATGTAATATTTCATTTCGAAAAAGGAAGGGTGGAAAGGGTTGCACATGCAAATGTTTGAAAGGGAGACATGCAGGCAAGGGTTTTGGAAAATATAGTACATCATTACATAATCTTCTTCGAAACTATAAATGAATTTGTAAACATGCTTGCATCTTAATTCTTATTGAGAAGAGGAGGCAAACAGGAAGATGCAAAAAATTGTCATGACATGAATTTTCTGTAACAAGTGTGTTATTTTGCGAGTTCCTTTTAATAGTATCAACTTAACAAAGGATGTGAGAGATATCTATTGCTTTTATTTCAGTTAACTTTATCAAAATGATCAATGTAATTTAGATTCAAATACATCATTGAATGTTAATTCCCCCATTTTTTTTTCCTTTTGTGCACGGGCATTTATCGCTATTAAATACTATGAATATGATCGAATATTTCTGTTTATAAATACTTGAAATGGATTGTTTAAAACACATAGAAGACCATTCACTTTCCTCTTATGGAGGGTGACAATATGAGATTGATACATTCAAAATGACATAAAATTAAATTTAAAATACATTCATATTACTGTTTTAATTATTGGACAAATACTTGATATCAGATTTATGTCCAAGAACTGGGATTTATAGAAACATTAATGACAGTGTTCCTGTATGCTACAGAATATACATTTTTCATAGTTCTGATTTCATTACAGTACTTTATGTTTTGATTGACCGTTTATTACTTTTCACAAATTGCCGCTACATAATAAAGTTATTTTTGTTACAATGTTGCTTCCATACAGAACAGAGCTTCTTTACTTTTGCCTGTGTTATTCTACATCCACGGAGGATCTAACAGAGTAGGAATGGGAGCTATGATGAGAGGAGACATCCTCGCTGGCTTCGGAGATATCGTGGTAGTTAACTTCAACTATCGACTTGGGGCCTTAGGTTAGAGATTTATCATTAACAGAAATAAGGAAAAGATAGTATATATCATAATGCACAAGATTTTTTTATAATATCAAACAATTATTGGATATCTTTGTCCGACATGGTGACTTTCTTAATTATTCGGTTGAAGATGTTGTTTCTCGTTTACATTGTGGTAGATTTCTATTGCAATAACAATACTAATAGTGACGTTTTACCAGATGATATGACTACGGTATTATACCGTCTACTGAATGTTACTTCGAGCTTATAATTACTCGACTTATGGAATCATGGCAGATGTAACCAGTCGGCAGTGTTGTACTTCTCCATGGCAAGTGATTCCACCTCTGGATTTTTTCCTGCGGGTCCGTGATTGCCTTTACCCACTATTTTGTATTTAATATCGATATTCCGACGGTATATTGCTACACATATTGTTGTACCATAACAATTAATTCGGATTATACTTAACTTAGAGTCCCATTGCAAATTCGTTGATGTCCTTTCTCTCTCTCTCTCTCTCTCTCTCTCTCTCTCTCTCTCTCTCTCTCTCTCTCTCTCTCTTGAATGAAAAAACCGAGGTCCAGTGCCAAGGTAGAAGTTGGCATGTAGACGTTCCATCACTGCTTTGGATGGGTTTAAATTGCATAGGTGTATATTTCTGTGTACTGCATCTTGCACATGCCGTCAGCTTATATATTTTATGGGTGAATTAAAGTGGTGTTAAACAAAATCATACAGTACAAACTGTAATTCAAAATGTTTACACAAAATACATCTACAATGTATAACAATAAATTTACGTGTTTAATTCAATAGTCTAAGTGCTTTCATTTCGAAGAAAATATACATTAAGAGTTTTTATATTCTTTACATATGTTGATTTGTTCTGTAGGGTTTTACGCCATAAAAGAACATGATTTGAATGGTAATTATGGGTTCTTGGACCAGATTATGGCGTTAAAATGGGTCAGAGACAATATAGCCACTTTTGGTGGTGACCCGACCAGAGTAACGCTAGCTGGCCACAGTGCAGGAGCTGCCAATACGGGACTCCATATTGTATCCGAGATGTCTAAAGGTAAGTAACTGAATTCGTCAAACACGTTGGAGGTACATATTATAAATATTCCTCTTTGAATTTAACTGGTGTGCTGTTATTTTTGTAATGTCGTTACATTTCATTGTTCAGCCCGTTGACAGTATCAATGTTTGTTTGGACAAAGACAACGTGGAAAAAGGTTTCCTTGTCTGAGGAAACTTTGATTCCATGTTAAGGGAGTGAGTTGATAAATTCAACAGTTAAATAAAGCCTTTGACATAGGATATAGATAGATTTCAATGGGATATCATCCTTTATAAGCACTGCCCATGCCTTCTTTGTGAAAGAATACTTTGTGTAAACTGGGTAGGACAGCTTTGTGGATATAATAACCGTGTAGAAAATAGTTCGTAAAACCAGTTAACGCTTTAAAGGTTTCTCGGAAAACGTGGACAAAATTGTCTCTGTCCAAGAATACTTTAAATCTGTAAACTTGATAATAGAGTCCTGACTGCACAGGTGGAAGAATGTTCCAACAATAAGTAATTAAATAAATAAGTAAATAACTAAAAATAAATAAATTAAATGAAAAATTAAATGCATACATACACAAATAAAAAACTTTTATTCCTTTTCACATTATATAGATCTAGTGATTCTTTTATCAGAATAATAATAATATTATATGCACTTGCATGACGTGGCTGTATAAACATAAATGAGAATTATGTTAATGAAATAAAACAGATATGTAATAACTATTATTTAAGAGTTGAACCTCACTCTGAACAATAATTAAGCATTTTATGTCATGTTTATAACCATGTTTTAGACTCTTCATTTTTGCAGGACTTTTTCATCAAGCGATGATTATGAGTGGTTCTCCACTAGCCTTTTGGGGAATCGCCGCAAATGACTGGGAACCAGGATCCAACATTAAGAAAGACTGTATCAAAAAGTTGTGCCCCATGCACACAGAAGCACGATACAACATTCTAATGAAGAAAAATTCCTTTAAGAAATATTTGAAATCGTTACCTTGGTCGGACTTTACGAACCCATATAATTCACCTCAGCCATTTAGGGTAAGTTAAGCATGCAGTCTAGATGTTTATATGGCTATAAATCATTTTTCAGGTAGAGAGCAGATTTCAATTCTGTTCACTAAAACTTGAAAAGGAATCAATTAAGAATTGTTCCATTTTTTACTTACATGTATATTAACCGACATCATGCAGTTAATATTTTTGTAACTAATTGTATGATTGTATCCTCTTTTTCCTTCTGTTTGCAAAGGGAGTGTTCTGTTATTTTGATGAATCATATTTAAGGCCCATCTTCGTTACTTGTAGGATTATTCAAATACTTATATACTAAGTAAGACATCAGGTACATACTTATGAGCATTATCGTGATCCATAGGTCTATCAGGAAAACAGGAATAACAAGGAAATTCGACTTATGGAAAAATAGAGATGTAATCAAGTGTCATACCGAGTAAGCATCCCCTGTCCAACAACGACATCAGCCGTGAGCCCGTATTATCTTGTATAAAACTTAAGAATTAATACTTTTAGTCAAATAAGTCAACATATTGGTTAATAAAAACTAAGTTATATACTTTAAAGATTCATTTCAGAATAACTGATTTGTACCATATACTAGCAATGGAATCTATTGTTACTATGCATAAACCCAGTTTCAGGTGTTGCTTAGTGCATATAGAAAATAGAGAAATCATATTATGATGCCAGTCTGATACAAGTTAGCTATCTGGCGTCAAATTGATGACATACTATAATCAAGAAATGAGTAGGTGAATTATAGTTTATATTTGGCCAAATATTTTGTCAAATATCTTTTTAACAGTTGGGTAAAAAATGTTCATACCATTATATAGTTTAAATGTTGTACCAAAGACAAGTCATCACAGACAAAAATTACTATTTGTCAATTAGATATGGTAATTACTATTCTAAAGGGAGAAATCAGGTCCTTTGTAATTAACATGAGACACACTTAAGGCGGAATGATATATCAGATCAAGATGCTTACAATTTTACTACCACAACACACCTGCTTTAATAAAGTCACAGCAGGCGTGATCGGTCAGCAAGAATGTAACATCTTGATAATCTTGATTTAGTAGCAGAAATAAGCAGATTCTTTATACGTATTTTGATGCGGAATCAGGCCGAAGATTGTGTGTAATGAAAGATCCACTTCACTTGCATTGGTACACTTGTTTCATTTCCGGCGGATGTAATTGGTCGAAAGGGATGGTAACTTTTCTTTACCAAATCTGCTTCCATTGTTTGTATTTCCAGGGTGCCATATTGATTTTTATTTACATTCCAGGTACTACATATCGTGTTGTTTATTTTTTTTCAGTAAAATATTACAAATTCTGTATTTTTATTTCCAATTTCAGTATAGTGAAGTCTTAACATTTCCTGTCGCCATTGTGGATGGTGTTTTCTTGAATAAAAGGCCGGAATTCACACTACGTCATGGAGAATATAACGGCAATAATTTCGCTTTCACCTTTACGAGAGATGAAGGTGCTATGGATGGTAAGCATTGAGAGAAAAAATAAATATTGAAAATAACCTTAAAACAAAAACAAATAAACAACAAGTAAATATACGGCAATAATCATCGAGCTTTACAAATGGTGGTAGATGTTAACAATAAATGGATATGGGCTTCAGGTATAAAACATTTATCAGTGCAGATGAAGGTTCATAATATGAAAACACCTTATATAATTCAAGCAAATTAGACTCGCTCTTCATGGAAGAGTATATATAGATCTAAAGCTTAAGTTGTGCCTGCCAGATAACACTAATACCGCTGCAAGAAAAAAGGTAGAACCTGTGAACTGGTAAGTCTGACCATATAATTTACAGGATGATGTCAATATTAGTTGACCGTCCTATGGCGGTACTGTCATTTCCGTTCAAATCGAATCTTTTTTCTGACCATGTTCTTTCACATCATTTTCAATGTTTGCAGTATTATAAGCAAACTCTGTCTTCCAGTCAATTCAAAACTCTTACTTCCTAGAAAACCATTATGTATACTGATGTGCCGCATTATACTTTAAAGAGGCATATATATGATTTTATGTTGAATATGACATGGGTTCTACAGGCAAGGCATTTGATTTTATGTTCATAGTGGAGTTTGTTATGAAGCATAAAGGAACTTTTCCAGTACTAAAAGCAGAGGATTACTTCTCCATCCTGGACTGGTATAAACCCATCTACCCCAATGTATCAACTCTTAAAGGTATCTATTTATGTGATATTTATCAGTGTCTCTCTTTTAGATCTTTTATGCATTTAAACGATTATGTTTTTAAAGGTATGATACAGAAGATTTAGAAGAACATGACATAAATATTACTTAAAATACTTACTTACTACTTAGTTCATGGCATGAGTATATTACTGAAGCCTTTAATTTTATGCCTACTTTTAAATAATCATTTTTACTGAAATATCACTTCACTTTATTTCGCATTTGGAATTCCTTTCGGTGTTCAGAGTAAGGACTTTTTATTTTTTTATTTCAAGAATTAATTTTGCACGAATACGGAGGATGGTCTAGGTTCCCCAACAATAGTGATGCAGAATCTGTCTCACATCGGTACACAGAGGTAAATGTCCATACAATATAGGTACATAAAAGTAAATGTTTATTCTGTAAAGGTTCTCAAAAGATTAATAGCCATTCACATTATAGGTATACAAAGATAAAAAGCCATTTCGTATAGGTGCACATAGGTAACCATTTATCTGGTATACACATAAAATATGAAAGTAACTAGTGTAACTATGGCAAAAAACGACAATGTACCACAGTGGATATTCACGGACCCCTAAAATTCAGAGGTGAGGCCAGGTGCCCAAGAGGAGTGATCGTCTCCTATTTGGCTACCCACATCCGCCGTAAAAGCCCTTACATACAGACGAAATAAATATAATTCAGCACTTTATATACGTGAAAATGAACACTGTGTAGAAAGTGCAACTGTCACATAACATCAGGAAAAAGGATGTAATAACACTTAAGTCAACTTATATTCATTTATATTCATTTCACATAAGTACACAAGGGTAAATATCAATTAAACAGATACAGATCGGTTAAAGTGTAAGGTTAATGTAAAATACGAGAATAACTGTGTCACATGGCTATAGCACTAACAACAATGTGCCACAGTGGACATTCACGGACACCTGAAATTAAGCGGTCAGACCAGGTGCCCTGGAGGAGTGAGTGTCTCCTGTTTTAGCAACAACCGCCGTAAATGCCCTTACATAGACGACACAAATATAGTTCAGCACTGTTTTTACATAAATGTAAACAAACACTGTGTAGAAAGTGCCACTGTCTCATAACATCAGAAATAATGGTATAATAACACTTAAGTCAACCTCTCCGCGGGGAACATTTTACGATTCCTACACTGCAAAGGGAATAAGTGTGACGTTAATGTCAAAAACGAAAGTAACTGGTGACACATGACTATGGTACTAACAACAATGCACTACAGTGGACATTCGCAGACTCCTGAAATTCAGTAATGAGACCAAGTGCCCGGGAGAAGTTAGCGTCTCCCGTTTGGCTAGCCACGCCCGCCGTGAATGCCTTGTCATAGACGAAACGGATATAATTTAGCACTGTATATATACATGAATGTGAACATACATTGTGTAGAAAATGTCACTGCCACATAACATCGGGAAGAGGGTATAATAAAACTTAAATCAATTTATATCAACTAGTATATTCATTTATAGTCATTTCACAAAAGTACACAAAGGTAAACATAGATACAGACCGGTTTTTGTCATGTGCATCTGTGTCTAAACCTCTCCCATCTTCAAAGTAAATACACCTATATCCAAGACCCTGTGGAATACACACAAAATATGAAATGTTTATGTTAAGAAATATCGCTTAGGTTTTCTTTCCATGAAAATTACCTCCCTGTGCATATATCATCATAAACAACTGAAATTTTCCTACAGATGGAGAGTGATGTGGTATTCATTGCACCAATGATCAAAATGGCGGATATATTGGCGGAGAGGACGGACAATATCACAATGTTCACCTTCGACTATGTATCTGCCACAAACATTAAATACCCGGAATGGAGACGTAAGTATACATTACGCATGGAGAAATAAATTTCAATGACAAAATATTCCTAAAAGAAAATAAGTTTTCATAACAAAAAATAATAAGTATTGTGAATGTAAGATCATAGCATACATGGACAAGTAACACACCAAAGGCTTTCAGAATCAAATATTCAGAAAGAGGAAGACAGGAAAGTCTGGGTTCAATTTTCAATTGAGGCCGGTACAAATGTAAGTCAGATGGTCTTTTCCGTGCCGTGCAACATAGTTTCTGCAACTACTGAAAATACATACAAATATGACATGAATTTCACTTGCAGTGCTATAATTGTTATTATCATAATGTGTAAAGGCAGACATGTTTAAATTCAGTGAGTAAAACGATATTGCTTTCCTGTTTTAGGAATTCCTCATGGTGAAGATTTATTTTATATATTTGGGATACCCCTTGCTGGTTGGGCTTACGACAACAAACTTTTCAATCAATACGATAATGAAGCCAATAAAAAAGTCAGTAAAATGATGATGTCACTATGGAGCAACTTCGTCAAACAGGGGTAAGCAAGTGACTATATTAATGTTATCTAGAAAAACGATGTTTTATATCATATCATATCATATCACATCATATATTATATTATATTATATTATATTATATTATATTATATTATATTATATTATATTATATTATACGTATTACATATTATCACATCATATACTATTATAATATTATAATACTAAAAAGTTTCTCTGGAACTCATTGCAGTCTCTCAACTCTGATCAGTCTTTGTTCAATTAATACTACTGTAGGTTTATAGCGATGACATTGCCCATGTTTATAAACACGACGAGTCTATATTTTATCATAACAGGGGAGACAGGTTTATCATGGACAAATATTCCTAAGAGGTATATTGTTACTTTGAATGATTTTCGCCTCAGTTCATAGTAGCGGCGGTGGCGTGGAGGATGAATACACCAGTTACCGCTAAGCCACATAGACTCTTATTATGAGGTTTAAAACACGGCCATTTAAATGAATATTGGTATGTATTGGAAGAAATAAACTTCGTTGAACACCCTTTTATTTTGGTTTTTTATTATGATGAACACAGTTATCGCTATAGACCTATACTACTACTACTACTACTATCGCTGCCTCTGCTACAGTGAAACTGTGTTTCTTTTTTAAAGATAATTATTCGCAAAGTAGAGCTTGCTTTTTATTTTTCAGAAAACTTACCACCGACCTCTCTAATGCTGTAGGAAAATATAATGACCAAAGCAAGAGAAGAGGATACACGCGCTTGACCTCAAAAGACAATTACATTTATATTGAAGAAGGAACAAATTATAAATCACGGAGAATGGCTTTTTGGAACGAGTTACTTCCCTCTTTAAGTAAACCAACTGATCAAGACTGCTCTCGTTCTATAGCCAAGTCCAATACCATAGTTTACAATGCCAACTTATTATTGATTTACATTATCTCCATTTTTACATGTCTTAAAATTAATTTGCAGAGGTGATTTTCTATCAATGCATTTAGTATATCGATTGTTAAAATGTGCAACTTAATTCAGGTATTTTGTACACTGAGTTTAAATTTCTGTTTTTAGTTCAAGTTCGGGTTAATTTTACATCTTTTATTTCTACAACATCATGTTAGATTGACATGAATTCGCCGATAAATTGTTATTTTATGATATGATATAAATAAATGCAAATAATCAGGATAATGTCATGAAATCACGAATATATACATATGTATTACCCACCGCATGGGTTCCTATTGGGTCTTTTCGTTATACAGAGTTATACACCGATCTACTTTTCAGCATAGAAAGCGATGTTGGATTGTTTTACTTATGACGTCATAGTCAAATGTCCGACTTCTCCAGCCTTGCGTGACGTCATCATAGTCGTATTTTGCACTAAAATGCTTAACATTCGACGAAAGTGGATCGGTGTATTTCCCATTTGAGCGGGTATCTGACGTCAAACCATTGTGACGTCAACCAGTTCTATGGCAACTGGTGTAAAATTACGGGAAGTAATATAGAAATTATATGACGTCACAATGATTGACGTCAGATACCTGCTCAAATGGGAAATAACTCTGCATAACGAAAAGACCCAATTGACCATTTCACTGTTCAGTACTGCGAGACTAACATTTCAGTTGGCAAATGATAAATTTTATGACGTCATAATAAAAAATTGATTGTCTCTGACGTCATTTTGCAGGAACAGTTATCAATTTGCCAACCAAAATGTCAGTCCCGCAGTAATAGTGAAAGGGATTAATAAGTAATGCCTCTTTGACTTACCATGTTTCTGCTGTTCAGCAACATAGAATATGTAAGACTTAATATAAGAAAATGAATCTCCACTAAATCAAATTCTTATTTCTCCACCTGAACCAGCATAGTTCAATCAATAAAGTGCTTGGCTGGTGACCGAGAGGTCCTAGGTTCAAGTCCGGCCGGCAGCTCGTCGGTTTTCTGTCCTTCGGGTGAGACGGTGAAAACGGGATCCTGTGTGCTATGGGAGATGTGGCACGTAAAAGATCTCCCATTGCTTCTTGTAATTCTGTTGCATATGTCTTATTTTCTCTCCATTGCATAGACCCTTCAATAATAACTGCGGGACTAACGTTTCGGGGGAAAAATTTTGATGTCATAATCAGATATTGATTGTGTCTTACGTCATTTTGCGGGAACAGTGATCATTTGAATTTTCTTCCCCCAGGACGTTAGTTCTGCAGTTATTGTGAAACGTTTTGAGTAACGTAAAACAATAATCAAACAAACACATGAATCCTTCTTTTGTCACAAGAGAGATAACTCGAACTGAATTCTAATTTTAAGTATTTTTACTTTCACGTATTACGTTGCCACTTCTATCATATTTTAAAGAGAAAAATATCTAATATGATCTTTACAAATAGATTGTAAATTAAAATGAAAAGAAATTAAAATTTGCGTGCATTCTTTCAAAAATTCCAAATGACCCACAGATTATATATTCAGATTAAAAGTTTCAAAGCACCACAGAATATGCAATTACTTGTACATGTATATATATTTACTGATTTATCGTACAGGTTGATTATGCTTAATCCAGGAAAATGTCGTATGCAAATGTAAGTACACGTAAATGTTCAGTTTTATCAACCCAGTACACACATACACACCTACACACACTCACACACCACCACCACCACCACCACGGACACACACACACACACATGAACACACACACACACACATAAGCACACCCACACACCTACACACACCTACACACACACACACACACACACACACACACACACACACACACACACACACATATATATATATATATATATATATATATATATATATATATATATATATATATATGTATATATATATATATATATATATATATATATATATATATATATATATATATATATATACTTCAAAATTGTTAGCAGTAACAGCCTTTTATTATGTTTTACAGAAATCCCACCCCTTTATTGTATGTCGGAAGTACATTCTATGTAGGAACCGTATATAATTTTGTATACTGTAAATACGTTTAATGTGAAAAATAACCATACATTTTTTCTGGAAAATTTATTAACGAGTTTTGTGTACATTTTGAACATAATATCATTATATTTGTGTTTAAACAAGTTTTATAATTGTTTAAGTGATAAAATGTTTATAATCATCATCATCACTCATATATTATCTTCTCTTTTAATAACTTCGCTTTTTGCTGGCTACATTCTTTTTTTTTTTTTAGTACTGGGTCCGAAACTGATTAAAGCGATGAAATTAAACATGTTTTGTTATTACCGGGAAACAACTTATCTTGCGTTTATGCACACTGTCGGTAAAGCATTTTAACATTGCTTTTAGTATAGATATTGGCAAAAGGTTTCCATATGCATTACATATAGGTTTCTGGATGAAAGGTCCTGAATTATGTGGAAATGAATATTATAATTAGATCAAGCAATAAATGCGGCATATCATTTAACTTATCCAAATGTACGTATACAAATTACCTACAGTGCGACAAAAAAGTTTTGATTGCTTCACACGCAAGAAGCCATGAAAATTAGAAAAACATGCAATTGACAATATCTAAACTGACAGAAATGCGGTATGTAGAAAAGGACACGTAAGACCTTAAATTCATGCCATACATTTAACCCTTTATACCCCAACTGGTTACACACAATAGTCTTATTATTCATACCCTGAAAGGTGGTTTCTGTCATGAAATAAGGGAGTGTGTGGCAATAGTATTGGATTTAAGTGTAACTTTTGTTTGTAATGATGTTTGTTTCATTGTAAGATAATTGTTTGTACAGCTATTTGTATTTTGTATCGACTTGTTCACCACATTGATGTTACTACTTTATAAAAATTGATATTAAAAGTATAGAACTTAAAAGTGTATTTCATTTACTTCGCTTTATTATTTCTTTATTTTGTACCCATAACCGATTTGAATTCTACGTGACGGTTAGCCATCCGGAAATGCTTATACTCCCATGTGCATTATCTCATCCTTCATAATTTGTATTCCAACAGGCCACTTCACACTGATCGGGTATACTCTTTTCTAAGCAGTGGCGCCGTGAAATTCTAAAATGAGTTGTGTTTTTTTTTTAAACTTGGTTTGTTGGTGTTTTTTGGTTTTATTGGCCCTCGGTTTTAGAGGTAATTACAAATGCAGTACACCTTATCTTAAAGAATTTAAGTCAAATCTTTTGAATATTTGAATACACATAGAATGAAGCTATTTGCAAAAATAGCAATTTTTCTATTTGGGATTTGATTATTTTCGATAGTATTTCACGAAAATTGTGTTTATTTCAGGATATCATACAAATAAGTTTCTTTATCCAGATCTTATTACTCGGGTCTTTAGTGTTCGGTTTATTTCAAACAATGGTGAAACATGTTGTAACGATGAATTGTTCAAAAGTCCCATATTCAATATTACATCGGGCTTCTGGGACAAACACATTTCTGTTATACATCAAAGACAGAATATATTCGGACTACTAAACACAACAGTGTAATTCTAGCTCCTGAAGAAAGAGATCCGAGACTGAAAACTTAGGAGAAATATTGTAAACGGAAACATCAAACAGCAAGGAGATCAGTGTCGTGTTTCTCAATATTAAGCGTGTTCGCCGGGACTAAAAGTGATCTTCAGCGGTCCTAACTGGAAACAATGAATCTTCACAAAAATATCGAACATGGCCAAATATCTAATCTATAAAATTATGAAATATGCGGGAAACACTAAACCCAGTATTCCATATTTCCAAGAGTACCGGTAATCGAGTTGGAGAGAGCACTGCAAAGGAATTAACTGCAGCCTCTCTCCTCTCTCGACTTAAAAGTTCGAATTCTGCAACCCCCCCCCCCCCCCCCAAAGTAAGTGTGTCTGTCAATGTATCTGCCGAACGTTTCTTTCTCCAGATACTTCGGTTATCTTCCACCATTGAATACAGCCTGCCACCAAAGAGGTGAAATAATTCCGATGCGGCGTTAAAAAATGAAAAAACAATGGAAAAGTCATGTAAATCAGCAGTATGAAAAAACTCTCCATATGCATGCGCAGTAAACAGATGAATAGGTACATTAAAGACATCACAAAATATATTCTAATGGAGTTGTGGTGAATACCGGTCTGTTGAAATAACAAATGTCACTAAGAGCGAGTGATTAAGCGGTGTAACAAACATAAGGTACGACTCCGGGCCGAATTTGTGTTGCCAACGATATGTAATTTGGTCTACTTCTTTTAAAATGCATATCATTAACATAACAAATTCGATTCCAGAAGAACATATTACGTTTACGTTGCTGACAATGCTCTTTTCAAAATTTGTTATTAAACTTTAATAATGCAATGTGTCACTAGACTAGCGTGTGAAAGACCCTGGCATCATCAGCGATAGTCGGGATGTTACGCAATAGTGCGAATATCGAGCCTGCATTGTAGCTCGTTCTATCTCGCTGTAGAGAATCTATTTCTTATCTGTGCATTCAACAGCATGAATGATATTGAATAGATGAATGAAAACATAAACTGATAAATAAAATTTATTTCATAAAAACATATCATACTACTATTTCCTTCTCAATAGCCTCAACCCCCCCCCCCCCCTCCTCCTCATTATCATCATCATCATCGTCATCATCATCACTACCACCTTGCCATTTCTTTTATAATAATACGGTGTTGTCGCTAATCTTATCCATTTACATTAAATAACAAACTATGAAGGATAAGAAAATTCTAACAATTGGACTTGACACTATCAATCACGGAGATCAAGTAACTGAATGTTTACAAACAATTTAGTATTCCAATCGGCGCAAAATCAAAATATGATACCTGTCTACGCATTGTTTTCTAGATTAGCTTCTCACATGACAACAGTTGATGTAGGATCCCGTCTGTCTATTTATACATAGATGTAATAATGCTAAAACAAATTTGAATTACAATTTTATTTGTTCAAGTATCCACAAACACAGTTACCCGGTTAAATATGCTAGTTTACAATCGGACCCTCGATGGTATCTCTGTTTTAAACCTATGTCAGACCTATATTTGGGAATTCTGTACTTTTTGGTAAACAACATCTCGACCAGATCGAGTTACATATCGCCTCTGAAGTCTTCTTTGTCTCTCGTGATATATCAGAGGTGATCAAGGCCGGACCGGAGTTATTTTACGGACAGTTCTCACGTTCTGTCAGGTAAGTAATTTTATTCATTATATAGTTAGCAAAATACTTGTCGAGCGCGTTATAAAATCGTACTTTTACAAAATCGTAGTTAAATGGGGAACATTTAATGAGATTCCTCGTCGATTTCTCATTAGTATCTGTTAAGGAAAATGTTTAAAAATTATTGCAAACGAAGAGAATTTATTCTGAAACACGATTTGTTATTATAATTTTCTCTTTAACACTGATTCCAGTGTTTACGAAGTATTGAAACTAGCTATTTAATATAAAATGCTGTGGTAAATGTGAAAGAAGGTAGTTGAATAGTTTTGGAATTTTAAACGAATTCATTATCATTTTGTGTATAGTGAAAAACATATCACTGTAGCAATAAATGATTCAGGGTACTGTGGTAAAGGATGTACTGGAGTGTAGTTCTTGAACTGGGTATAGCATTCATTGAAGCATATGATGTACTCTCAAAGCGATGTTTACGTTTCCATGCAAATCATAATACATCTTTTGTGAATAAAATATATAAACAAATAAACAAACACATAATGTATCAAAAAGTCAAATAATAAATAAGCAACGTTTTCTTGTTTTTTGGGGGTTTTTTCGGGGGGGGGGGGGGTTGCTAAGGAGGGGTGTTGGCTAATGGAGGTGTTTGTTTGTTTCTTTTTGTTTTCGTTTTTGTGATATTTAAAAAGAGGACAACATCACCAATTGATTAAGTGATGAACTCCTAAAATGTGGATCTCGAATTTCGATGCAGAATTAAATCAGTGTCCTCAACAAACCAGGTCGCGTGTCCGCGTCATTCAAGTCACTTGACACTAACTTGAACCCCAACTGTCAAGTGTAATATTGCTTAAGATAGGTTTGTCCTATTTGCATTGTACAAGCACCTGGACAGGTGTAGCGCAGCGGGTTCAATACTACAGACACAGAGATCGCGGGTTCGAGCACCACAGCCGATAATGTCGACTTCTTTCCTTTGATTGAGTCATTGAAAACCTTAGTCTCGTGTCTTGCCGGTGTAAGATCTATCTCTAAAACCTTTGAATGTATCCGTGGCATAGCTATGAATAGGAGACAGTGTATTAAGAAGATGCATTCTCTCAGTTACTGAAAGATGAAATAATCTTGAATTCACATACACAAGAAACCAACATTCATGCGCGGATACAGAGGGGGGTAGGGGGTCTGAACCCCAGACCCCCCCCCTGGAAAAAAGGTAATATTTTGGCATTTTTGGGGTTGGACCTCCCCCCCCCCCCCCTCGTCTTAGAGAAAAATTTACCTTTTTTGGTTGGACCCCCTCTGACAAAAATTTCTGGATCGCGCATGAACATAATATAAAATGTCCTTAAAATGTATTTAGAACACTCAAAGGGTAAACAACCACTGGTATAAATTAGGCATCAAATCCACATTTATTCATTTATCTATTCATTCATTTATTTATTTGATTGGCAATCTACCTGAATTATTGTTGTTCAACAGAACTGCTCTTCTATTGATCTTGATTGCCAATACATTTTCAATCTCATACAATATACGTCATTCAAAACAGTGATGTAATCTTGGGGTCTATAAAGTTGTTAAACCCATTCATGAGAAAGACGTCATAAACAACAAACTCATTTAATTAGCAAAAGACAAATTTCTATTTCCTGAGTAAACATACAAAACAAATGCGTCTATCCATGGGCTATTTGTCATCTAATGAAAATCGATATCACTTCACACCCCGTAAAACTTGAGAGTCTGAACAGCTCGGCTTTTCTTCTTGATCCCCCGACTTTCTTTTCTTTTTACGGAATTAGACAGTCTTGTTTGAGATGCCTTAATTTATTACAAGTATATTTCTATGTGCGAATCGATATAGATCAGGCATTGTGTCGGCGATAGGGCCGATGAAATTTAAAGATCAGTAAATGAGTTAATATTAGGTTTAAAAGTTTTTGCACATTCTCCCCCTCGGTAACGGCGTTGGATCATTTGTCGGTAGTCTCCGGAGGAACACGGTAGGAATTATTCCCGAGGAACAATCGGATAAGAATCTGAGGGTGTTTTGGCCATGCTTGTGGTATGTACGATTTTGTTCTTTGTAGTAATCTTTTAAAGATATATTTGGCGCTGAAAACTTGAGAGATATTACAAGGCAATCTACAGGTTGTAGATGTAGATAAAATATCCTTGTTTTTAAAATGAAATGAGTTCATGAGTTCACTATAAAAAGGTTACAATGATTCTTGTGATCACATCTCTGTTTTGAGATGTAGATAAGGAATAATTTATTTTTTATCTTCTACAGCTTATGAGAAAATGTTGTAGTTTTGTACTTTAGCCTCTTAGAGATAAAAAAAAATGGTATGGCAGATCAAAGTTACGCAAATAAAAGTCAGTTTCGTGAAGTAAAATGAATAATAACCGAGATTTGTTAAGTTGTGTATGTACGACAAGTTGATGTCGATAATTAAGATTATGAGTGATGAATCAGCCTCATCAAAAACCATGAATTCACAGTAAGTCTGCCTATGATGTGGCAGAATTTATTGTAAGTCTGCCTATGAAGTGGCATGAATTTATTATAAGTCTGCCAATAAAGTGTCAGAGTTTATAATAAGTCTGCCTATGAGGTAGTATGAATTTTTTATGAGTCTGTCTATGAAGTCGCATGAATTCATAATGAGTCTGCCTTTGAAGCATCATGGATTTATTATGATTCTGCCTATCAATTAGTATGAATCTATAATGAGTCTGCCTATGAAGTAGTATGAATTTATAATGAGTCTGTCTATGAAGTGGCATGAATTCATTATAAGTCTGCTTTTGAAGTGGCATGAATTTATTGTAAGTTTGCCAATGAAGTGTCAGAGTTTATAATAAGTCTGCCTATGAGGTAGTATGAATTTATTATGAGTGTGCCTATGATGTGGCATGAATTTATAGTAAGTCTGCCTATGAAGCAGCATGAATTTATTTGGAGTCTGCCTATGAAGTGGCATTTATTTATAATGAGTCTGCCTAAGAAATTGCATGAATTTATAATGTGTCTGCCGGTGGCATTAATTTATAATAAATCTGCCTATGAAGTAGTATGAATTTATAATGAGTCTGTCGATGAAGTGGAATGATTATTATGTATAAATGAACTCACAAAGAAATAAGAATTTATAATAAGTCCGCCTTATTGAGTAGCGTTGACAAACTATTAGATTGGTAGACATATTATTGTTTAACGTCGCGCCCGGAATATTTCGTATGATAAGTTGGGCTCATAAATGTATCAATGTGTAATAAATCACCCTTATGAAGTAGTATCACTATAGTAGGTCGAAGATTGAGGTAACAGGATAGCATGCATACGTATTAAGTCGACCTCGAAAAATAGCACGAATTTAATGTGTTCTTCTAAAGTAGCATGTATTTATAAGTCGCCATCATGGAGCAACATCGATATATAATATGTCGCCTTCATGGAGCAACATCGATATATAATATGTCGCCTTCATGGACCGGAGCAACATCGATATATAATGAGTCGCCTTTATAGAGCAACATCGATATATAGTAAGTCACCCTCATAGAGCAACATTGATATATAATAAGTTGCCTTCATAGAGCAACATCGATATATAATAAGTCGCCTTCATAGAGCAACATCGATATATAGTAAGTCACCCTCATAGAGCAACATCGATATATAATAAGTCGCCTTCAAAGAGCAACATCGATATGAAATAAGTCGCCTTTATAGAGCAACATCGATATATAATAAGTCGCCCTCATAGAGCAATATCAATATAATAAGTCGCCTTCAAAGAGCAACATCAATATATAATAAGTCGCCCTCATAGAGTAATATCGACATATAATAAGTCGCCTTCAAAGAGCAACATCGATATATTATGATTCGCCATCATAGAGCAACATCAGTAAACAATAAGTCAGCTTCATAGAGCAACACCGATATATAATAAATCGCCTACATCGAGCAACATCGATATATAATAATTCGCCTTCAAAAAGCAACATCGATATATAATAAGTCGCCCTCACAGAGCTACATCAATATATAATGAGTCACTATCATAGAGCAACATCGATATATAATAAGTCGCCTACAATAAGTCGTCTACATAGAGAAATACATAATAAGTCGCCTACATAAAGCAACATCGATATATAGTAAGTCGCCTACATAGAGATATATATAATAAGTCGCCTACATAAAGTAACATCGATATATAAGTAATAAGTCGCCCTCATTGAGCAACATCGATATATAATAAGTCACCTTCATAGAGCAACATCGATATATAATAAGTCGCCTACATAGAGATATATATAATAAGTCGCCTACATAAAGTAACATCGATATATAAATAATAAGTCGCCCTCATTGAGCAACATCGATATATAATAAGTCACCTTCATATAGCAACATCGATATATAATAAATTGTCGCCAAACATGAATAATATTAATATGAAATAAGTCGAAGTTACATAAATATTTAAATCGTTTTCATCAATGTATTATATATGCATTTAAAGCGTCTTCATGAAGTAGCAGAAATATATGGTATCTCGCTCCAAAAATCAGCATAAATATCAAAGTCGACCGCGTTAAGCAGTATAAATATTAATAAGTCGGCTTGTTCATTTCAAAGAAATAAAAACTTTCTATCCAAATAGTAAATATATATTATATTATGGCCTTATATAATGTGAGAAGGAGATATATAACATCTATTCTAATATTAATTTTACAGTGTCATGAAACAAATTTATGATATGAGCCCAAAATATTATCAGGATTTTAGGATGTTTAAGGGAAGGTAGAACGATAAATTGTTAAGTAGGCGGTTATAAGTGGGTTTATCTCGTACCCCTGACTTTCGGGATTTTATTGTGTAAATTTTCATATCTTAAGTGACCCGTTGATGTTACATTAAAAACTTTGAAAGCAAATAAGCCTTAAATTGATATATAATAAGTAGGAAAAGTACAACCTTTATGGACTCCTCAGAAAAGTCACTGCAGGAACAAATTTGTGTCATGTTAAGGTAATATGTAAGATTGATCTTGTAAGGAAGTTGGTGTAAGGGGAATATTTAGTAAAATGTCCTTGATCTGTGGCAAAATTTTTCGTTTCGAATTCGTTCATGCCTTGATAGGATAGGAATTCACGGTGTAGAGCTCTCTCTCTCTCTCTCATATAACATATATATATATATATATATATAATATATATATATATATATATATATATATATATATATATATATATATATATATATATATATATATATATATATATAGTATATGTATATGTATAAGTAAATGTATGTATGTCAAATTATGTCGAAGTAAGATATATGGATTTAAGAATTATAATCTCAGTTTTGGATTTAAAAAAAATAAGGTTGGAGACTTAGAATTGTAATTATGATTGAAAATTTAATGGAGCAGAACCGTAGCTTTCAATGATTCAATCAATATCTCTGTTTCCTTGGTGACTGATAGTCTCGGCTCGGTCTCTGTGGTTGTGAGGAGAATATTTATGATTTAGGTTTCTATGGAAACAGATTGAGGTGTGATTGATTCATATTTGTAAGGTATGAGAAGAGGAGTGGTGATGTATCTGGTATCGACGAATCTCCGACACATAGTAAAAGGGATCTGTGGGTAGGTACTGTAGCTACTATAGAGGAGTCTTGCGTTTGATGAGATATATAATTGTGGGAGGTGGGTGGGGTGGCAGTGCTTCTGGTTCCTATAACAATATGAATAATATTAACGGTCATTCTGATGCAGTTACCGATTCCTCATGCCAACGGATTGATTGTGTGAAAGGATGTTGGAAATTCTGTACAGAATTCTGGTATAGAATTGAAATTAAAGTTTCCATTCCTTTTAGAAAAATACCCAGATATTGGACTTTGAAACTTTCTATCAATTTTCAATATTCATGATTAGAAATGCGGTTTTGCCAAATTGCAATATTGTATAGGCTTGCCCTTCGGCATACTTAAGTTTATACGTGTTATTTAAACATCGTTTAAACTTGAGAACCGTTTCCGATCTTGCAATTTACGGTAGTTTGAATGCATAGTTCAGTTGAAGGGTGATTTTAAATGACCTCGGTTTTCGCAAAATATAAAAGAAATTAGTCTTTCGCGTTATTAGATACAAGTGCCATTTATCATTTTAATTCATTCCGATGTGCTTTACAAAACTGATCATATGAAATTGAAAGTTTCCTTTTCATGCACAAATTTTCACATTCAAATGAAGTAATATTTAATCCAACTGCAATAAACGCTATGATTTACTGCCAGATCTGTGCTTTTATGACGGGGATGAAAAACACATTGAGCAACAATTGTTAGATTTTAATAACTTTCCGTGGTAAAGGCGAGAGAGTGTCGCCCTGCCTGGATACCTGTACATTATCTAGGTATGTCGTCGACGTAAGTCTTTCTAATAAGGCAGTTTATGACACTGTACTCCATTGGAAACAGGCAGTCCAATGTTGATTTTAAACAATCAATTATATCTGGGCATTGTGAAATCAACCCCAAATCTTACTTTATAACAAGTAATTTCGCGATACATATTTACATTGAACGCATGCGTGTACACGGCCATATTGAAGGCGTGGATCCAGAAATTTTGTCGAGAGGGGATCCACCTGATTGAATTTATGCAAGAGGAGGTTCATACATGGTTTTTTTTTTTTTTATTGTTTTTTTTTTGTTTTTGGTGTGTGTGTGTGTGTGTAAAATTACTTTTTTTTACATCGAAAAATAGCAAGAAAGTTAATATTTGCCGAATCGCAGGGTGGGTCCAGACCCTCGATCCACCCCACTAGATCTGCCCATGTATCACATTATTTCATTTATGGGAAAATACAAGCGTTTCCATAATAACTCCTCATGTCCCATTAGGTAACCAGAATGATCTGGAAAGGTTGCCCATGGAATTTTATAGATTTTATTGTCGCAGGTACAGGATATTCTGGATGCCCTATTTAATTTACAGAAGAAATAGATTGCTTAATTTCCTTTCTGATAGATAGAACATGATTAAGTACTTCTGAATATTACACCTTGATCGAGTAGCGATCCAGGCGCGGATCCAAGAAGTTTTTGGAGAAAAAAAAAAAAAAAGACTCAAGCCATACAAATTTTTCGAGAAGGGGTCACTGGATGTATATTTATCCATTTTACAACAAACAGTTACCAAAAAAAAAAAAAAAAAAAAAAAAAAAAATAAGAAGCTATTTTTAAGAAAAACGTGTTAGGTGCAAATGATAGTGTTATTGACAAACTGTATTATATTAGTACGCTGATTTGTTCGCTGACAAAATATAGTGCGGTATAAATTCAGGGTTCATTTCTTGTAAAAGCCCGATTAAAACTCAGTGTAACATGGTAAATGCTTTAAATTTAACTAATAAAGCCACCGAAGAACAAGTCATACCGTTTAGAGGCAAAATCTGATTTTACAAGAATCTTGTAAAACCTGAGATGTTGGCAGAGGCGTGTGTGGATTGTAAAGGAACGATAACTCTGCTTTGGAGACTGAGAAAACCGATCAAAAACTCAGGGAACTGACAGTCCATGAATGACATTTTCATATAGAATTGATGACGTCGTAACTGTTGTACATCAGATACCGTCCCAAATGGGAAATAATTCGGTTTAACGGAAAGTTTCCATATCGCGCTATGTTTCATTGAGAATTCAATTCAATTGACAATATATGTAAAAAGGTATAAATAAATTTGAAAGTATAAAATTTTCAACTACTTTTGAATATGATTTATGTTAATTGTATTTGCTTACCCTGTTTCCATTTCCTCACATGCCTATTCAATTTTACTTAAAGGTGTCTTTTTAAATGTATTTCTTACGTACGTCGAGTGATAATAAATCATTGCCACTATGTGATAATCATTGGTGGATCTAAAGATCTATATGGGGTGGGTTTAACTCTGTAGATTTTGTGTACCACTGTTTACATAAACTTGCACATAAAACCATTAGAATGAATATGTTCAATTTATATGAAACGATTTTCGAACCAACTGCACCCTTTTTATTTCTTGATGAATCGTGCTCTGAATATGACAAATGCAGGGTGGAGACTGACTATGTACATATACATGTATATGTATATATAGACCTCTCCAATAAGTATGAGTAGGGTAATATTTGCATATACTTGTATTATTCTGATTTGCATTACAGTAATAGAACCGCGTTTCGCCGCAACCATTAAAAGAATTATCTATCATTTTGTGATTTAATTTATTATCAGAACATTCGAATGTCAATAACTATTTTTTTTACCCAATTTTCTATTTATAGTGAAGAAAAACCAAAAGATCACCGATACAATATTAACCGCAAAGTAGTGGAAATATCACCATGGAAACTATAGAGCAGAATCAAGTCGACGGTCGTCAAAGAAAACATTCACATGCCAAGGACATTTCAGATAGTTCTGGTCCAACCATGACCGGACCTACTTTTAGAAGACTGTCCAAATTAGAACCTCGAACCAGCATCCAATATGGCATGACTGGCAGACGACCATCGCAAGCTTCCAGACGAACGAGTGTGTCACAATCCTCACAAGGGACCAAGCAACTGGTGATACCGATCAAAGTTCAGAACACATACCGTATGGAACCCAAGGACAAATTTAATCCGAATTCTGTTCAGAAAATCATGAAAAGTTTGTTAGAAGCATACCTCGATGGCGAAAACTATGATCCTAAATTATGTTCCAATTTAGCGCAGAATCTATCGGAAGTGATCAAAAGTCGAGTGAAGGAGCTCGGGTACTTCCGATACAAACTCGTGTGTAATGTTATCATTGGAGAAGACTCAAATCAGGACATGCGCATGGTCAGTCGATGTCTCTGGAACGCGGAGACGGATAATTATGCCGAAGCACACTACACAAAAGGAAAACTCTACGCGGTCGCTTCCGTTTTTGCGACGTATTACGAATAATGTGGTAGTTTTAATAAATTCGTCTTTGAAGTAATTGAAGTGCAATTGACGCAATGGTATACCATATGAAAGTAGAATGTTAATCATAAATATTCTATATTGGTGCAGATCTGCATTAGAATTAGGGGGTCGAAGTACAGTGGAACGCAAACATTACAGTGGCAATAAAACATTTGTATTACATCATGTAGTTATATTAGAACTTTTTTCTGAAGTAGACACTATTGAGACCGGGTGCAGCTGGTGTATCTCAATATTTATATAAATAGAATAAATTGTCAGAGCGGATAAATCATTAAGAAAGGTGGTTTATATCGGAAAATATGAGTCGTTGAAAGATTTTAACAGTGGCGGATTTCAAATAAAATTTATAAGACAACATAATATTTTCATCTATAGGCTTTCTTTATTTTCGTTCACCTTGAATTTTAATCACAATTGTTCTCCGTTGAAGTCCTGAATCTGTCACGAGTAACGGGATACCGCTATAGGTTTCTCGTATTACAATCTGTAGTAGCTGAATTTGTCAATTAGCAAACAGAAATAATGACACTCCACATTTTAATGTCTACATACATACTTCATAAACAGAGGACTTTCTGTTATTTATTTTAAATTACATCATACCCTTTGATTTAACATCTTCGTACTTCATAACTTGTATTGTCTATATTATGTGGACCTTGTCAAGTAAAAAGATTCATCATTCGTATGGGTGGGTCCATTGTGAACGTCAAAATTTAATTTGAAATGCACTAGGCAGGTACTTCCTCCACAGAGATGAAATACTCCAAGTCTGTTTGGTGTTCATCAATAATCAATCGATTAATGATACACATCAGTGATCACAGAAAAACAAGACCTCAGTGCTTTAGAGATCTTGACGTTCTACCGGTACTTTACGAAGATGCAGTTTATTGAATTTCTTTAATCTATACATCTCCGAAGTCAAATAATTGCGGAAAAGTTTACTAGGTAAAATCTACTGTATATTTTCTAATATAAACTTCGTCTTGGTTGGTTATTTGATCATAAGAAATTGATTAAATATTATTATCATATATACAAACACAGGCAAATAAGCCCTGCCCATTTTCTGAATGTCGTCTTTGCTTATCCAATTTCTAAAAATTGACTAGTCTTGTCAACCCCTCCAAAAGTCCGGCAAAGTATTAACGAGATTAGCATACACAACCAGAATATTAGGACTCTATACTACTCTTGTGTGAACGGATTAATGAGAACTACAAAAAAACATGGAAGTCACCATGTCAGACTTGGTAATGGTATTTGCAAAAATAATGGTTTTAAAAACGATCTCAAAATTTGCAAGATCATTTTGATATTTAAATGTTTCACAAAATACATCTCTTTGTATAATAATTGTACGATGTCCACGTCGAATCAAACAGGTACGAATTAATGGTAAATCGATAATTCCTTATAGGATTAATATAATGGTTAAAGTACTTTTCTTGAAATTTCCGACTAAGATGGATCCTAACATTCTCAATTAGAACATATCACACCATGGACCTACACCAGGGCAAATTGAGCATAAAATAAAAGAGGACCAAATAGACATATATAGCTCATCTGAGCATACGAGAAACTTAGAAGGTAAACAAAAGAAAAAAACCCCCCAAAAACAACCCCCCCCCCAAAAAAAAAACCAAACAAAAGCATATATATATATATATATATATATATATATATATATATATATATATATATATATATATATATATATATATATATATATATATATATATATATATATATCTCAAAATTAGATTTTGGAACAACACTTCTTGAGACACCTTTCTATCTTTCTACACCACTCTTGTACACTGGGTTTGTTGATCTATGAAATTGATCTGAAGAAGTTTATCAAAGGAGGGTACCCAGACCCGCCCTGGATCCACCCCTTAATAGATCTGGCCAAAATGTAACAACACTTGCAGAGAACATGAGTAGTTTCTCCCTATCAAGAATCATCAAAATCCCTATAGCTGTTCTGAAGAAGTCAACAGTATGAAAACTCCAGATGGACACCCGACGAGGACTGACCAAGAAGCAACAACACTTTCAAAAAGCATTTCATTATTATTATTAAAATCATTCTAGGCCCTATAAAGGCTTAATACAGGTGTATGTATAAAAACCTTCCTTTGCACAGAGATGTTTAAAAAAACGTGTACTCCAGTTCGATATAACAGCCTTTACTTCTGTAAAAGCGATGAAATTGATACCCCCCCCCCCCAAAAAAAACCCCACCAAACAAACAAACAAATAACCAAAAAACAAACAAACAAAAAACCCCTCAACAACAAAACCCCAAACAAAAAACCAAAACAGAATTACAACACGAAAATCTACTGATTATAATGTGCAAAATATTAAAATTTGAAAAAAAAAAATACAGTACATCAGAGACATATATATGTCTCTGAGTACATATGAATTAAAATTTAAATCTCTGGATGATCTCGAAAACATTTCTTGACACTTTCCTTTATCACTCAAACGCATTCGGTTGGTCGACAAATGCAGCCGGTGTCCGATTAGCCTATCCCGACTTGTCATAGATCTATTATTGACGAAAGCTGGCCGAAAAACTACACGCTTTTAAGGGACATTGAGTACCTCATCCATACCAAGTTTCATCAAAATATTTCATGTGTTTTTTAATAAATTGAGAATGTTGTAAGTTAAGAAATGGAGGTCGGACACATCGCTATAAATATAACAGCGAAAAACTTCCATTTGCTGACCTTTTTAAAAAGTATATCAAATAATGCATCTGCTGGCTGAAAATGCCAATCAAAATTTGGATGATTTTTTTTTTCAAAAATTCGAATAAAAGTACATTTTTCATTTCCTTCCTCTTTAGTGTAATAAATACAAGTAAAAATCTATGCGTAAACTATCCTCCTTCTTTTGGTCTTTTTGTGACTTTGGCTCAAAATTCAAAGTATTCTTTCATTTACTAATCCCCTCGTTTGCATGGGACTGAAAACCTCTAGATATGTCTCGAGTTAACGATTCACCAAACAAGATGCCTCCATCTTTTCAAGGTCACAACTTATGATGAAGTAAAGCTTTAATACAAATACAAAAATGAAAAGCATTTTGTGCATATTTATCTCAATCAGGGAACAAACAAGAGGCCCAAGTGGGCCTATATCGCTCACCTGAGTACCTATATTATCAGTCATGCATGAAGGAAAAATTCATTTATTTTTGCATTAATGTGACTAAGTCAACACAGATGTTGAAAATATGTCAAATTTTATTTCAGGCTAGAATAAAAAACAACACTTTTTTGCACATCCATTCAGGTGATTTTGATATTAAGCATTTCCTTTGTCTCTGCAAGAAGTCATTCAGGGCAACAAGTTAGTCATTTTCTTTAGGTGGGGCCTTTTGTTGACTGATTTCAAGTCTGGGTCATGAACAACAATTGTTTCAAATATTGTCCAGAGCTAACTTAAAATTGCCTAATTTCATATGTTGAGTGTTGAGAAACATCTAAAAACTTATTTAGATGTGTAAAGAAATGAAAAAAAAATTTTGACCACAGCTGGATTTGAACCGCTACTCTCCATATTTCAATTACCAAGTGGTATATGTACTATTGTGAGAACTGCTTTTTAGACATGGTGGCATTATCTGTTAACCAATTTGGATGAAATTTACCAAATTGATAGAGGACTTTTAGTACTTCATGTATTCCATGTTTCATTAAAATCTTTCATGTGGTATAACAGCAGAAGTGAAAAATGTGATTGAATTGTTCCTATACACCCTCATTTGGAAGTCTTAAAAAATTCATAGAAAATCCAGAAATTGAGATATTGACAAAATTCTTTCAAAGTAACAATCCTTACCATAATTATGATCACAATAGTCCATAAGAAATCATCATTATCAATTAACTAGGAAATATGACACTTTTTTCTGCATTGAATCACAAAGTCCAAAGAAATGTCGAAAAAATTTCTAAAATTTGATTTTGGAAGGGAACCAAAATGACAATACATCTTCACTCATCCCTCTAGATCATTTCTATGCATTCTGTTTGTCTCTGTATACAGCCCGTATGAAAAAGAATATTGTTAAACGAGGGAACTCTTTTGTGACCTACTCTTGACTATGGTGGCGCCACCTGTAAAGAGGTCTGGACGAAAACAACAGAATTTGAAGAGGATCATAAGTGACTTATTTCTACCAAGATTTATTAAAATCCTTCAAACAGTTTTGTAGAAAAAGTTGAAAATGTGAAAAATGGCCAACCCCCCCCCCCCCCCCCTTTTTTTTTGGAAGTCTTAAACGTAAAATTCCTAATTTCATATGTTGAGTGTTGAGAAACATCTAAAAACTTATTTAGATGTGTAAAAAAAAAAAAAAAATTTTTTTGACCACAGCTGGATTTGAACCGCTACTCTCCATATTTCAATTACCAAGTGGTATATGTACCATTGTGAGACCTACTTTTAGACATGGTGGCATTATCTGTTAACCAATTTGGATGATTCGCACAAAAAACAAAACCTTTGAAAAGGACTATGAGTACTTGCATCCTACCCAGTTTTATTACAATCCTTCAAGTTGTTCTGTAGATCAAGTTGAAGATATGAAAAATTGTCCCCCTCCCCCCCCCCCCCTTTTCTTGGAAGTCTTAAAAAATTCATAAAAAATTCAAAAATCGAGATATTGAAAAAATTCCTTCACACCAGCTTTCCTTACCATAGAAATGATTGAATGAAACCAAATGAATGCATCAATGTTTACTAAATGAAAATAATAACTCTTTAATGCTTTAAAATAACAAAGTCCAAAATAAAAATGAAAAAACGTCAAAAATTTGATTTCGGAATGGAACCAAAAATATCAACACTTCTTCCCATATGCCTCTTTCTCATTCCTATAGATTCGGTTTGTCGCTGTATGCACCCGATCTGAATAAGAAGTTTGTCAAAGGAGGGTACCCTCTGTGACCTACTTTTGTCTGTGGTGGTGCCACCTGTTCATGGATCCTGACAAAGATGACCACATTTGTCGGGGACCTTGAGTATTTGATGCATGCCAAGTTTCATTGAATTCCAGCAAGTGGTTCTGAAGAAAAAGTTCAAACTGTGAAAAGTTTACACCAATTATCCTACCCCCCCTTTTTCTTGAAAGTCTTAAAAAATTCATAAAAAATCCAAAACATAAAATATTGAAAAATTTTCTTCGCAGTAGTATTTCTTACCATCAAAATGATCAAATTAAACCAAATTAATGCATCAATGTTTACTAAAAGAAAAAAATACCTCTTTTCTGCATTAAAATTACCAAGTACAAAAAAAACGTCAAAAATTTGATTTCGGAATGGAACCAAAAATAACAACACTTCTTCACACATCCCTCTAGATCATTCCTATGCATTTGGTTTGTCTCTGTATGCCCCCGGTCTGAAGAAGAAGTTTGTCAAAGGAGGGTACCCTCTTTGACCTACTTTTGCCTGTGGTGGCGCCACCTGTTGATGAATCTGGACGAAAAACAACAACACTTGTAGGGGACCATGAGTACTACATGCTTATCAAGTTTCATCAAATTCTGTTCAGTGGTTCTGGAGAAGAAGTCGAAAATGTGAAAAGTTAACGACGGACGACGGACGGACGACGGACGGTGATTGATCACAATAGCTCACTTGAGCCTTTGGCTCAGGTGAGCTAAAAACCTTTATGCTTTTTTTTCGGATAAGACTTTTGTTTCTCTCTTGTTTTACATCATTATTTCTCTTATATGGTAGCGGCACCTACCCAATGCATAGCACAGTGAGAGATTGGCCGACAGAAGTATTGTGGGATCTTTTTCCCCGTTAACATTTACCAAAAACAATGGAGCTCGAATTTCACGGTCTCTCCCGAAACTCGGAACAACGACGATTGGCCATTGGTACTTTTATCTGGGACCTCTTGGTCACCGGCCAAGCACACTAACGATTATCCCGTTAGATTTTTAAAAGACGCCTTTATATTGAGTTCCCAAAATATTATAGATGCCTTCCATTTATGCTTATGGTATACAGTTGATGAAAATCCAAGTTTCTAATTGTATTATAAGATACAGATGACCTTCAGAAAGGCGTGGCATGTGAGCAAGACAGACAGACAGACAGGGTGATTACTGTACAGCATTCACATCTTCACAGCTGGGTCAGAATTATAATTACGAAGTCCACAGTAGAGTAGTCAGTTTTATTCAAATTAGATATTTCAAAATAAAGCAACAGAACTATGACTGGAGGTTTACCAAGACATGCAATAAATGTGAATAATATCAATGCTGCTTAAGTAGTGAATGATAATGTTACACCAATCATAACGCTGCACCATAAACCTTACCTATAAATAAGTACTTGAGCTTCAATAAAATGATGGACTTGAGATAGTCAGACTCAATAATGGGAATCTCTGTCAAAATCTTTTCAAAATGGATCAAAATTGTTCAAAATAAACATCACTTTCTCTGTAATTTTCTTATTGTTACATTTAAAAAGTGTACATATTTACACTGTTTTACTCTGTTCTTTTCATAAAAATGTTTTTCACACATTTGGCCTCACTTGGACATTTATTAAAATCTATATAAATATGATTAAAATTTGTCTGATATTCAGTCTCTACCCTGTTTAATCACCATTTTTCTGAAAAAAAAGGGCAAGGCAATCTAAGTAAAACAAGAAACTGCTCAAGATGGTATGGCCAGATTGAAAAGCAAATTCCAAACAAGGTCAAGGTTATAAGGTGAAATGTCATGGTATCAACAGAAAGATCTGGTCATAAAGAACTTACATGAGAAATATCAAAGCCCTAACTCTATCAAATCAAAAGATACAGCCAAAATTAAAGTTTCTTAAAAGTAGGTCAAAGTCCAAAGTCAAGGTCACTAGGTTAAATGCCAAGGCATAATTTGAAAGCTCTGGTCATAAGGAACTTATGTGTGAAGTATTATGATTATACTCCTCTTAGTTAGTGAGATTTTGCTTCAACAAGAAACTTAACAAAATGTTGACGGACAGACAGACAGAGCCAATCTATAGACCAGAATTGCTTTACAATCTGACCAGTAAAGATGACAAAACAGCCAAGTAAAGATAAATCTCTTTACAATGGAATCTACTTTCCAAACACAATTACTTCACGTCTTAAAACATGTGATATGTTGACATCTCTTAAGTTTGTTAAAAGATGATCACATAAAACATATTTAAACAATATGTCATTAGACCAAACTTTTTTAACACTGTATATCAAAGACGTAAATTGAATACTAGAGCTTACCTGTTGCCGAGGCAACAGGGCGGGTCTTCCTATCTCGAAAGAAAAAAGAAAAATAAGTAGATAGAAAGAAAGAAGGAAAGAAAAAAGATCAGGAGAATGAGTTACATGTACTTTACACACAAAAATACCCCCCCCCCCCCAAAAAAAAAACCCTCAAGCAATCAAATTAATTAATAATTAAAATTGAAAAAAAACCTATTATCTATAGCTGGATAGAGTGTATGTATTGCGCGTTTCAACGCTCAAGATAGCTATATATATAGCAGATATGACTATTATATTAAGGAGACAAAGAAACTCAAATTAAAGTAAATCATACATATTACGGCTCTCCATTATAACAATCGATTAAACATTCCACGGACAAAGCGCCGTAACTCTCGATTGAATTAAACGCGAGTTACTGCGCTTTCCCCGTGACTATCATACACGTTTTAAGTCGGTATTAAGCAAGGCAAATTCACCGCGCCTCTCTACTGTGTAATCCCGACGCTCGGACAAGATTTGTTTATTGCCTTGTTCATCAGTAGC
This sequence comes from Pteria penguin, assembly GCA_035048485.1. NCBI lineage: Eukaryota > Metazoa > Mollusca > Bivalvia > Pterioida > Pteriidae > Pteria > Pteria penguin. The sequence continues at coordinate 48,517,768 of CM068580.1, read as the reverse complement.
GGGTAGAGGGCAAAAAAATGTGATTTTTGTTTATGATTTCGATTTCAAAACACTTTCTCAAACTCTCCTTTTTATATTTTGTTAATACGACAAATAAGAAAAAACATGAAAGTTACGCAAATACGGTATTTTTTAAAAAAAATCCTTTAAATCGCTCACTTTCAAATACCGAGAAACATGTTTCATACTAAAATCGGTACGGAAAATCGTTTGGTGATGTTCTGGAAAAGATAAGACTAAAAATAAGATGTTTTTGCAAATTACGTAATTATTTAAAAACTTTAAATTGAAATAGCGGCCAAACTAAAAGAGATAGATATTATCGGCCGATGAATTTTGTAAAGATATGAACCTAGAGATTATGATAGTTCAAATTTGGATAGTGTAGCATTAAAAATAAGCTATATAGGTGAGAATTTAAGATTTAGCTAATTGTTACGTAATGTTTTTGAAAACTTTCATTTTTAAACTTTTTTTTTACTTAAACGGGCAACGGCGTCTTTGAGAGTCTATAGGAAAAATATAAAGTGTGTAGATAAATCCGTTATTCAGAAATTGAAATTGAAAAATTCGCTAATTACGGCGCGTATTTCTCGCTTTCCGACGGCGGCTCTCGATAGCTTTGACCGATAACCTAAGGAAAACGGCAAATCATAGGAAAGTTTTGAAAAATAAATTTAAAAGAGTGAACCCTTCTCACGTACGGGATTTATTTTGGTGGCCATCCGACCAAAAATAAGCGAATGACAATGAAATTATTTTAATCACCTGATTTTAAATTTTTTTTAAATTTTCACTTTAAAATGGTATTAAAATGGTTTTCAAATCATGAAACATAGTTTTTTATGGTGAAATTGATATTCTAAATCGTTTGGTAGCATTTTTGAAATGCTAAGACTTAAAATAAAACATTTTAAAAATTACGTAATTTTTAAATTTAAATAGCGGCTATACTATAAAAGCTAGATAATCGGTGTTGGCTTCAATGTCAAGAACATACTTGTCAAAAATAAAAATGAAAACTTAAACACTTTATCTTGAAAAATAAACTTGTATTTGAGAAATTTAAAAAATAAAGCACTGTTATGTAATTTACTTAAAAAGATTAATTTTACAATTTTTTTTCTTATGAATCAATTTCCCCTGGCTCACCAAGTTAGTAAAACAGATCAAAAAGGTTGTTGGTCAAGCAGTTTCTGAGAAAATGGCAGTCAAAGTGCTGAGAATAATAATAATAATAATAATAATAATAATAATAATAATAATGAAAAAAAATAGTAAAGAAAAAACTTCACAATAACAGAAGGGTCTTCCTAATTATGAAGTTCAACTCACTAATGACTTGTTAAAGGACTTAAATGAAGTTTGCATCCATAATGACTTGATATACTAGGACCCCATTGAAGTTTGCCTCCATAATGACTCGATATAGGACACCATTGAAGTTTGCCTCCATAATGACTTTATTAAAGGATTCCTCCACACTGTTTTGAAAAGGGCTTTTTTGAAGTTCACCTACAAAACGACTTGATACAGGATTATACTGAAGTTTGCCTCCACAATGATTTGATATGGGCTTTACTGAAGTTCCCCTCTATAATTACTTAATTAAAGACTTTATTGAAGTTTGTCTCCATAATCACTTGTTAAAGGACTCAATTAATGTTTGCCTCCATGACATAATAAAGGAATTTATTGAAGTTTGCTTCAACAATGATTTGATAAGGGCTTATTGAAGTTCACCTACAAAATGACTTGATAAAGGACTTTACTGAAGTTAAACTCCATAATGACTTCATACAGGACTTGATTCAATAATGTCATTCTGTGCAGGTATGCAATTTTAGTCAGGCATGTTTATGAAATATACAAGCTGTCCTCAGTAAAATCAAGGGATATACATGTCCCAAGCATTGTACTTTACATAATTTTCTAGACTATAATAGTACAACTGTAAAACTATCAAAGAAGAAACTAGATATTGCTAAATATAGGACATATTCAGCACTCAATGCATAGAATGTGAAATACTTGTGGATAATATACAACTTAAAACAGCATAAGAATTAAACTCCACCAAAAGTTTCACTCTGGTCTATGAAATTGTAAACGTAGGTCATGTTTGGAAACTAGATCCATCATCCATGCAAGTTTGGTTGATGTAGGGATTTTGGAAGCATGAAGACCCCCACCTTACCAAAACTTCTTCACCTAATAGTATAGGCTTCCACTTCACTGAGGTAAGCTTAAGTACAAAATATTCATTGAGCAAAACCATTTTTTTCTACTGTGGAAAAAAGGGAAGGGGGTGGGGTGGGGTGTTGTGTTGGATTTATAATATGAGCAATATCAGAGTATTATGAAAGTGTTATGCTAATATTTCACTTCACCTACTTTACTACAGTTTTGATCATGAGAATGTTTGAAATTGCATAGAATGAAGTGAATTGAAACAAAAATCATGTAAACCAACATGGTAACATTAATGAAATGCCATAAAGTTGTCAGTGCAAAACTGAGCACACTCATACAAAAAATCTGTAAAATCTTTCTTTTCAGCAGTATACATATCATAAAGCCCAAAATGCATTCATAAAGTATCATAAAGTATGATGTATTGAAACAACCACATTATACTTAAAAACATGAATACAATATTGTACAGAAAACAGTTATTCTTCACCATTTTCTCAATAAACAACAACTTCTGAAAACACTGATTGTTATGGCTCACTTACATAGTTGACATATACAATTTCAAATGAATTTTTATAAAGCTTTAAGGCAGAAACAAAATACAGCCTTATTTCTCATCTCTTGGATGACTAAAGTAGGATATGTAGGTTGGAAAACTTTCTATTATATATCTTTATAACTATTTTAATTCAGGTCAAAAAAGAAAGCTTCAAACTGTTTAGTTGATACATAAAATGTGGCTTGGCCCTGTCAAGACAGGTTCAGAAGGATGCAATATTTCATAAAATTTATCCATTTACTTATTCATTTAAAAAAAAAAACATTTGGAAGCAGGAAACAAAACTTTTACTTTGTATTGCCTTAATTACAATCACCTTAATAAATATATGTACTAACTACCATAAAAAGTCTCAGATCTGTAAAATATAACATTACGTATATACACCTTCATCACCAGCACTATATATACAGACTACAAGCAATTATGTAAAATAAATCGTCTTTCTATGACCTTTCTGAACCAAGACTGATGAATGGGACTAGCACACTTTCATCAAGGTTGATATGAGGTTTCATCTACTATGACATGTACAACACATTAATACAATCATTACTCCACCCAGGAATTCCCCTTTATGTTCATATGATATCATAAAATATTCTCAAGAGCTGAAATAAGTGAAGTTTGGGTTTTACTATGGCACAAATTTTGCAAATATTTGGATTAAATACCTTTTTTTTTAAATTACCCATACAAAACTATTTCCTTGAATTGCATCATGCACTTTTATTTCTAACATTCTTTATTAACTGGGTCTTTTCTTTATACAGAGTTATCTCCCATATAAGTAGGTACCAGACATCAAACCGTTGTGATGCCATGCAATTTCTATATCAATTCACATAATTTTACACTGGTTTCCATAGAACTGGTTGATGTCATAATAGTTTGATGTCAAATGCACACTCAAAAGGGAAATAACTCTGTATAATGAAGATACAATTTCAACATTTTATATTGAGTAAAGATGTACCATTACCTGTCTCAAACAAGATGATGAGCTCTGAAGTTTCTCTGTTTGATGACATCATTTCATAACATACCATTACTTCCAATATCCCTAGCTCACATTTTTTTTTAGAAATTAATCGTCATTAGATAATTTGTTAAATGTTAACTAAGTTAAATACAGAGAAATGAACAATCAAAGAAACATTTATGTCATCTGCAAAAGGCGGAGATATAAAAGATAATAAACAAAGCTCTATCTTATATCTAAACTTTGCAGGCAACTCAATGACGAAAAAAGATACTGAACAAGTTTTGTGAACCACTAATGCCCCCGGTGGCAAAAAAGTCAAAAAAATCATTTTTAGCATGAAGGTCATTGTCAAGATCAAAAGGTCATCGACCTTGGTGTCATTTGAAAGGGCTTCATTAGTTGAGTACACATGTAAAATATGAAGTCTCTATCCCTCACGGTTAAAAAGTTATGGCCAAAGGTAAATTTGACAGACAGATAAACAAACAGACAGACAAGACAAAAACAATATGCCCCTAATTTATCAAGCCAGGGGCATAAATATTACCCTTCCATTAAGTATAATTTTCTTTTGAAATGATGTCATCTCAGGTCTGACAAATATCGACACACTTGTTTATCTCTTCGTAACTGTAACCACTGAATTCACATTTCTTTCACAAAAACTATTAATGTCAATTTGCATCAATCAAGTTTTCTTCTTTTTTTCCACCCAGCAATTCACATAATTTTTTCTCTATAAATTGAGCAACTATCTAATTCATTACATAAGGGACTAACAAAACTGAGACATGTTTTAATAAAACAAGTATGCATGTACAACAACTTTCACCCTATTTTGGTCATCTTCATGAGTCAAGGGGATGTGCTACAGAGAAGGAAGTTTCTGCAGTGCATTCCCTTGTGTGTGAAGATGATTTTTGGTTTGAGCACCTTTCATTATACCATCATTAATACAATTTCAGGAGTCAATGAGGAGATGTTCATAAAAAATTAGAAAGTTCAACCTTATATTTAATACCAACCATAAAAATCATCAGTACCTAAAATTAGTATCAAAAACACTCATACTTAAAATGTAATTATTACACTCCATCCTAATCCACTAGGAAAGATTGATATTTTACACAAGACTATAAAGAAACAGACACTGTATTAATAATTGAACTTTTAAATTAAATAGTTGCAAAACTGTGTGGTTTTTGGGGGCTTTTTTTTTATTTGAAAAAATATGAACGTTTCAGAATTCCTGCCTACAATGTTCAATCAGCTGTGACTATTAAAGTTTGTTCTCAGAGCTCATCAAAATTGGAAGGCGGCTTCATTTCAGCTAATACTTTCTTCATAGATTTCTCAACTGAAAAAGATGACAAGTATTTGTATTCAAGAACTTATGTAAACATGGTGCTATTTGATTTTTAATATAAAGGTTTTATCAACGTATTGTTTAATTACAAAAATGATTTGCTCATGCCTCATCTTAGGGCTGTGTTAATATATCACTTAATAATTAAATTATCTTATTAATCAATCACTTTGTTACCAAGTTACTATATTAATGCATCATTTTATAACCAAATTATTTTACTATTATGTCTCTGTAAAACCAGAACTGTTATAACTCATTGGTCTCGCTGGCAAGTCCAATGAAAATTGTCTATGCCTGACAGAAGAGCTGCTTGTGCCAGATAAAATGTCTGAAGCTGATGCAATCAGCAATGTTGACAAGTTGCAGGTCCTTTTTGTAAATAATGCACCCGATATGCCATTTCTGTCTTATGTTACTACTGTTAAGCTGCTCTCGTTGAGTGTCTAATCGTATACTATAAATGCCTGTTCATGATCAACGTTACCTGTGTATGATAACCCCTGGCAAATATCTAGGTGATCACCATTACCTGTGTGTGATAACCCCTGGCGAGTATCCAGGTGATCACCGTTATCTGTGTGTGATAACCCCTGACGAGTATCTAGGTGATCACTGTTACCTGTGTGTGAGATAACCTCTGGCAAGTATCTAGGTGATCACCGTTACCTGTGTGTGATAACCCCTGGCGAGTATCTAGGTGATCACCGTTACCTGTGTGTGATAACTGTGTGTGATAACCCCTGGCAAGTATCTAGGTCTTTTAAAGACGCAGATAGTTTTGGGTACAGACGTTTCAATACATAGACAGTTTGGTAGATAATTTTAAGATGGTTCGAATTTCGGTAAAAATAAACTCGTTTTGGTACATGTGCAGTTGCTTAATCCTTTGTACCAGGAGATTTTATTTCTTACCAGGCAAGCTTTAATCATAGTGAACATAATTCTAAATGACTGTTAAACAAATCTTGACACTAAACCAATTTTGCACGTTAAATATGCGTCTGTCAATAATTTGTTTTCAGTAATCCTGTATTTAATTGAATCAGTTTTATTCATTCTTTAAATAATTTTGAAAAAACAATTCAGGACTATAGCGCATATTGAAATGATGTTCTTAAGCATTGAAACAACTTTTTCCACTATGAAATACTCAAGTATTGATACCAAAAATTCCTGCATTGGCCATCGTAAATATGACATGGCTGATAAAATTTGTTGAGGGTGCAAAGCCCAACAAGAAAAGAACCCCCCCCCCCCAATAGATCAAAAGAAAAGAATAAGAAATATGATAGTAACAGTTAAGTAAGAGAAATTATATCACATGAAGAAAAACACTGATTGTCAAAGTGCACAATAAGTCAAGCGATTGATTGATTGACTATTGTTTTACATCACTCCACGATTATTTCACATATATGGAAGCCGGTGTGACCTAGTGGATAAGGTGCTCGGCTCATGATGTCTCAGGTTCGACTCCTGCCATGGGCGCACCGGTGTTCTGTCTTTCGGACTAGACAGTAAAAACCGAGGTCACGTGTCACAGTAAGCGTGGCATGTAAAAGATCTATGACTGCTTTGGGTGGGTCCAATGCAAAGGTCTAAACTTGTATGCAATGCATCCGGCAGATGCCGTCACCTTATATGTGAAATAATCGTGGAGTGACGTAAAACAATAATCAATCAATCACATATATGGTAACGGAATCTACATAATGCATTGCATAGAAATTTTTACCTTTGCAACAAACCCGCTGTAAGCAGAGAGGGATCTTTTATGTGCCACGCCTACCATGACACGGGACCTCGGTTTTTAATGTCTCATCCGAAAGACAGAACACCAGTGTGCCCATGCCGTGAATCGAACCTGGGACCTTTAGGTCACCTCATTCACTAGGCCACACCGGCTTGACAAGAAATTGAAGATAGTGTGATAGTTGAGAAAGAGAATGACTGTGAAGTGAATAGAGAGAGAGAGAGAGAGAGGATCTGTTAGAGGTTGAGATGGTTAGCAAGTCAGATGAAGAATGTGAGGCCAAGTCAGATGATGAATGTGAGCAAGATGAGAGTGAGAATGAGAGAGTGATGAGTGAGATTTTGTATGAAATTGAGACAGAAAAGTAAGTATAAAAAATAAGATGTGAGACAGTTATACACGTATGCTTAGTTTTTACTTTATTTTCAAACCAAATTTTTTAACTTTCTGGTTTGGACTCACAGATCTTCACTTAGACTGACAGATAATATGAGATTTTTAAGTTTTCAAGAGCTCTGTTTGGTAATACTTCACTTCATATCCAAATTGTTTTACATATGCATCCCTTTATAACCATATATATGCATAACCACTGTAACTACCTGAGATAAAGCTTTCAAGACCTATGTTTTTTATTTCTGTATAAATAACATTGATATATTTTACCCACTTTTCAGCACAGAAAGCGATGTTTGGCAGACTTTTGATTGTTAAGCTTAAGATGTCATAATGAAAGGTTCGACATTTCTAATCTTGTGTGACGTCATCAAAGAGGTATTTTGCGCAGAAGTGCTTGACATTCGACGAAAGTGTGTCATTCTGGATAAACATTACGTTGTCATGGGACACCAGCTGTTTCTTTCAATTTATAACTTCCCTCCGGAATGATTTAATAATGCGGTTTATAAATGGGAAATGGAAGTTTCAAGTATGATATTTTGGCGTTAAAAGCGCATTATATAGAATAAGTGTCTTATTTTGTGTTTTCATGCAGAAATAAATTACAATGTCTGATGCATTTATGAAATATACATTTGTAATGCACTATTGCGCATTATATCTAATTAATGCATCAGCCATTGTAATTTATTCCTGCATGAAAACACAAATCCATATTCTACATGAATAGAAATGTTTATAAAGAACTTACTATCTTCTGTCTGTGGATAGTAATATTTATAGCTGGCATGTCCACCTTCATTGTAATATTCAGTCCTTACTTTTCCCTCTGTATCTAAAATGAAATTAAACAAAATTCATTTCACTTACATGCACGTGATGATGGCATATGTCAAATACATTACACAGAAATTTAGACTTTTGCAAAGGATCCATCAGGAATATTGTTGACATGAAAGACAGGACACCACTTTGCATGTGTTGGTTTAAAACTACCGCCTCACCCAAATAACGGATAAGAGGCAGGAAATGATAAATCGCCTTAGAAAAATCTTCTCCAACAGCCAGAATTGAACACATGTCAGCAAATCAGAAATCTGATGTACATGTAATCAATCTCCAATCACTTGCCCTTACTTAGATAACTTTATCATAATCCTTATATAGGTATCTGTGTTTTTAGCACTGTTTTTATATAACTGGTCATAATCATTTATCAAAGAAAAAATTTCTAAATAGATGTAGATTGCCAAATTGTGACTGTTATCAAATACTGACTATCTATTTTATCTATTATATACTAATAATTCTAATAAAAACACCCTAAAGCAAACAAACCCTAAAATGATGTACAAGGAAGTCGCTGGTTTACAAAGTGCACAACTTCCTGTACTGGGTAGGTAATGTCAAGACAACTGTACAAATGGTGGAAAATATAAATTTTTATAATCTTTTTCATGTAATACTGACTACCTGTAAATATTACAGCACTTATCTTGGAAAATTATTGATGTGAATGGTAAGTTGAGTAATCAAAGTATTAAAAATCAAGGATGCAAGTTCACTATTTTTAGACAAAGGAACTTGCGTTTCAATGGCAAACTTGTTAGTTAGATATGGGGTATTGATTAATAGATTATTGTTTTATGTTACTGTCACTCCTAAGTTATTTCACATATATGGTGACGGCACCTGTCTGATGCATTACATAGAAATTTTCACCTTTACAATTGACCCACCTGAGGCAGGGAGGGATCTTTAAGTGCTATGACACAGGACCTCAGTTTTTACTGTCTCATCTGAGGGCCAGTGTGCTCATGGCTGGAATCAAACCTGGGACCTTTCAGTCACAAGTGGAGCACCTCATCCACTGAGCCACACTGTCTTAGATATGGCGAAGGAACTAAATTATAACAATTACTTTATATAGATAGTCTACCTAAAAATAAAACCCTAGGTATATAACCGCCATCTGGTGTGTACTGACTTTCTTTTGGTTCATCATCATCCTGAAAAGTAATTATGACAAATGAAAGTCAAACTCTGATTGACAAGAAAGAAGGTAGGTTCGTTTCTCAGGTTATGCCCTAACCCATTTTGTTTAAGCATTTACATTTTGATGGGTGTTTTATTGCTATTAAGTAATAAATAACTGAAATAGTAGAATCAGAAAATTTTTTGTCAATTACTAGAAATATCGAGGACTAAACCGATTACCTCTCAGCTTTAATCAAATATTCAATGTTTTCAATAAGAATAGACCTTTTTCCAACTTTACACGCTGTAAGGAGCAATACCGGACAAATGAAATTTTGTCCCTCAGACCTGCATAATATACTTGTGACGTCACAATCCAAGCAAAAACGCCATAATGAAAATTCTGAAAAAAAAGTGGTTTGTGCCCCTTACACCATTTAAAATTAAAAAAAAGTATATTTCGAAGGAAAACTAAATTTTCACAAACACAAGTGATTTATGAGAAGTTGAGTCTGATAATAAAGTTTGAAAGATCAACACACAGAGGGATACAGTTGTTTTGGCCATTTTTTTTAAATCACAATAAGTTAATGCAATTATAAGATGGTGACACTGTCTAGTGCAAAACCTCAGAAAGGTTTACATTACCATAGATCCAGTAAGTGATCTTTAACATGACATTGAGCCATAGTTTGTACTGTCTCATCCAGAAAACAGATAGGGAGACAGAAGATGGCCCTAGAAAATTCCAAATTGAAAAGCAGAACCTAAACTGTGTCATCCAGAAAACAGAAAGGGAGACAGAAGATGGCCCTAGGAAAATCCGAACTGAAAACCAGAACCTAAACTGTGTCATCCAGAGAAGAGATAGGGAGACAGAAGATTGCCCTAAAAAATCCAAATTGAAAACCAGAACCTAACCTGTGTCATCCAGAGAACAGATAGGGAGACAGAAGATGGCCCTAGAAAAATCTGAACTGAAAACCAGAACATGGCCCTAGAAAAATCCGAACTGAAAACCAGAACCTAACCTGTGTCATCCAGAGAACAGATAAGGAGGCAGAAGATGGCCCTAGAAAAATCGGAAGAGAAAACCAGAACCTAACCTGTCTCATCCAGAGAACAGATAGGGAGATAGAAGATGGCCTTAGAAAAATTCAAACTGAAAACCAGAATCTAACCTGTGTCATCCAGTGAACAGATAAGGACACAGAAGATGGCCCTAGAAAAATCCAAACTGAAAGTCAAAACCTAACCTGCATCATCAGTTTTAAAGTCTAATTTACTACCACTGGACTGTCCTGGGATACACATTCAGATCATGGAAAAGTGATCCCTGAATGTCTCCATACAAAGTGAATGTTACATACTATATTGATTTATGTTTACAAAAGCACTGTCATTATAATACTCATTTTCACATACACATGTACATATATGAAGATTTTTTGTATAGTGCTTTTTCATACTGCCTAGTCTGACCTCTTTCCTTTTCACTCTATTAAATCTTTATCCCTTCAACTGCTGCATGAAATTAATATTCAATTACACCCACTGCTGCATTAATTTGGTAAAGAAGTGATAAACTGGTAGCAATTTTTAAGACCTTGTAGTTCAGTCTTCCAATAAAGAAGTGTAACTCAAACACAATACAGATGAGTAAGATCTATTCCAATTTTAAGAATTCATATTTCAAATGATTCCTGAAGAGTTTTAGCTTCTTTGCTACTGCTGAGAAGTGGCTGTCATGTATTTCCCTGGATTTTCCCCTTCATTTTCCACCCAAAATTAAAATAACATACCTCTTCCCACACTTTTTTTATACATTGTAAATACCGGTAACAAGCAAGTCTGTATAATGTGAACCCTATTGCTCATTAACAAACAACTGACAGCTTGAAAAAAGTGCATACATATATTCTCTGGCTTACTGTGTTTTTGACAACAGACAAATGACTTTTAAATAACTTAACTACATTGAATAAATCAAGACAATGACACAAACATAGTGTAATTAAAGATTACTGCGCTCACCTCGATACATTTGTCAAACAAAAAAAAAAAAAAAAAAACCAAAGAATAGTAGGGAGTTCTATAGAACACTGTAATCTTGAACTGAGTCACTCAAGCGTAAAAATCAAGGTCAGATGCATCATCAGATGAATGTGCTTAAGTCAGTATCCCAAGATGAATCTCTGGTGCAAGTTTGGTAACCGTACCACTTACTTTCTTTAATAATGAATCACCCAAACTATTTAACCGAATCATTCAAGTGGAAAATGTAGGTCAGATGCATGCACGTAAGTCAGCATTCAAAGATGAACCTAAGGTGCAAGTTTGGTAAATGTAGCACCTATACTGCCTTCAATACTGAGTTACTGGTACTTCAAACTACTTAACCAGACTCTGACAGGAATGCAGACACAAAGACGTAGCGATTATAGCATAAGCTCCTATCCACTTCGTTGACGAAAGATAAAATGTATGAAAAAGATTATCTAAATCAGAACTCTTTGAATCTTTCCCACAAAATTTTTTCTTAAATGTCTTACTAAACATACCAAGTGCAGCAAAACACTTAAAAACCTGCTTCAGTCTTAAATGCTTCAGTATGCCAGAACTTGTATGTACTATCATCAGATCATTTTATGTCCATTTTTTAAACACCTTATCATTAATCCCTCTCCCCATAGTCAGACCATTAGTCTAAAACTGTGGTGCAAAACTGCCAGTGACACCCTTTCATGTTGTTCATTCATAATTCATATTATTTGTATCTACTCTTCACTAGAAAGAGAAGACAAAAATTTTCTTCCCTTTCTCCCTCTTCATAACCACTCCAAATTTGCCCCTCCCTTTGGAGTCAGACCCTCAGCTTGAAACACAGGTGCACAACTGCAAGTGATATCCTTGGTTTCAACATCACACCACCTATGTTCAGGGGGTAAAACCTTCAATTTAAAACCCAAGTGCAAAATTACATCTAATATAAATTCAAATACATATACAATCATTAAACCATTTGTGTTTGTATTGGATCAAAAAAGAAGCAAGAACAAGCCAAATAATATTGAAGAAGATTATGTAAACATTAATTCTGCTTCATTAATGTATGTCATGCTACATCTGTACCTACCCCTGCATTAACCATTACAAAGTCTTTGCTCAGTTCTTGAATATTGGTCGACTCAGCAAATTTTGGTTTTAATGCTGTAACAATAATTATAAAATACTTCATGTATGTTTTTAAAGACGGTATCAATTACAAAAAAAACAATAGGGCCTTTTGTCATGACGTTTGTGACCAAACTGATTGACCTGGTATAAGTACTGTTTTTACTATAAACTTTTTACTTCAATTATTCTTTTAAAAATTTTTAAGCTTATTGCAATTTCATCAGTGAAACATACATAACATATGTTAAAGGCAAGCAGTTTTACCATCCTTATATCCGAATATCCCAACATTCAGGTGAATATTGACATTACATTTTAGATTCATCCAAAAAGCACCTTCTCTTTGCCCCCTCCCCCACAAAAAAATCCAAAATAGGATTTGTTTCATGACACTTAATAAGTTAAATCTCTACTAAAATAATTCTACTGGATATTTTTGTTAAAATAACAGATGTGAAAATCCACCAACCTTTACAAGCACCGCACCAAGACTTGTGTATCACCAGCATCAAAGGCTTAGACCTACAAGCAGTAATACCAAAAAAAATGTGTATAAATTTGTATATAAGATATTATGTCATTGTTTCTCCTCTTACTAAATTCTATTACATGTAATATATAATGCAGTATTTTCCTATAAATTGTATTTGGTATACGTACATAATTTATATACTAAAATCACTATTACAGATTGAAAATATGCATGTTTTGAATTTTGTTGTGAGTTAAAGTATATCTGTGAATTAATGATTTTGACTTAGTAATGTACCAAGATCTATTTGTTAAATAGACACATGTTAATACAAGTCAGAGTATCCAACAGAATGTGAATCTACAAGTCAAACTTGCTTAAAATGAGTCAGATTAGCTTTTAAGAGTAATTCTATTATACTACAAGCAACTTACTCTGCTTTTGCAATTTTTAATCCATCATCTAGTGTCTGCCAATCAATATTGTCACCCCATCCTTAAAAATACACATTAAAAATACATTTTATTCAAATACAGAACTCACAAAATGCTACATAAAAAAATTAAAATCCCAGCTGGTACAATTTTATTGATTGATTGTCAACCACTGCTAAACCAGGATCATTTTATAAATGGTGGTAGCACCTGCTTCATAAATCAAATCCATTGCTTAATAAATTTAGACATGTGCAACAAACCAACACAATAGATAGACTTTTGTATAAAGTAACACAAAGATTATTTCACCTATATTGTAATGGTTAACTTCAAAAATTCATCCACTTACATGTTTAGTGAACATCAGGCATTTACTGTGCATCGACGGGTTTTAACAGATGTTTTCCAATTAAACATAATGTAAGGGACCTTAATTTTTTATTGTGGATTTTCCTTATAATGTTAGCGCTAGCCATGTCATGTCAGAGTAAAAAGAAAAAAATGATGGAAAATTATTGTATGTGTAACATATGGAAATGAAATATAAGTTAAAAATGAACAATGTCTATTTTCTCCTAGAGGCCACAGTTGTACAGGTGCAGGCCTATTGTATGTCACAATTGCTAAGATAATAAATGTTATCTACTCTACACAGGTAATTTGGAACATCCTCTCATTTGAGAGACAATCACTCAGATACATAACAATCAGTAACCAATTCCTGAGATTGAACATAAATAGAGACACACTAAGAATACAAATTTCGGAATTTTGACATCAAACTTTAAAAGGAACATCATTGGAACATACTGAAATTAGTTTACAAAAGAAGTCGACCTTTTTCAACTCGATGTCTTAGAATTAATAGTTGTACAAATAATGCAGCTATAAATTCCAAAACTGTAGTTGAAAATGACAACTTCTTTTGTAGCCCATGTTTGGTACATTATACACATGTACCCTTTTGAATTTTCTGCTTAAGTTCAACTTTTTTAGTAGATCTACTTGATCGATGGATGCTGGAAATTGATTACTGAAAACAGTGATTGTTGCACATTTGATTTATTGTCAAACTTAGATGCTAAAGAGTAAAATAGCTTTTCTTCCTAGAAGTACAAGACAAGAGTGATTTTCTTGAAGCTATAGTTTTAGTTACATGGTCAGTGCCGGTGTTATATAGTAGTTTTTCCCCCTAACCATTTTTCCCCCCGGAAAAATGGCTATATAGTAGTTTTTCCCCTGGGGGAAATTTGGCTATATAGCCATTTTTCCCCCGGGGAAAAACTACTACATAGTGGATTTTCCCCCCAATGTGAAATTCCGGATTTTCTTTTCACACATACATGTAAGTAAATCCAGCTTGTGACATTGTTAACAATAAATAGATTTCCATTTAAAATAGAGATATCTCAACTTTTTACATGGAGATATATCCAATTAATTTAGAGATATCTCATTTTCTTAAGTAGAAATGTCTTCAGTTTTAATCTCTTTTCGAAATACAAATGCATATATTTAGAACAAAAATTTATCTACTAGAATTTGATTCGAGATATCTTTATTTAATCCGAAAAAAACTATATATATACAAATGGAAAAAAGAAAAACAAGTTCGTTTTTATGCCCCCAGAATAAAATTCGGGGGCATCTAGTTTTTGACCTGTCGGTGACTCTTACTCTGTGGCAAAAACCTTAACTATATCGTTTGTACCAAGAGGTACAAGGCTTTGAAACTCCACATATAGTTTTCTTGTGATGAGACCTTTTATTTGGGACCATGATTTTTAACTAGTGACTTTGACTTTGGTGTTCTACGTTTTCAAAAATGTATACTTTGGCTGTATATTTTGTACCAAAAGGAGAAATGGGTTTTGAACTTCATATACAGATTACTTGTGATAAGATCTTTAATTTGGGCCCATGACTTCTGACCTAATGACCTTGACCTTGAAGTGTGACCTACTTTTCAAAAACTTTAACCTTGACTATATCTTCTACACAAAAGGGTGCAGAGCTTGGAAACTTAGCATATAGATACTTTAAAATGAAACCTTTCATACTTTGCGTAAGGGACAAGGAAATCACATTCTTGTGATCATTATTTACAACATCTGCGACTAGACAAGCCTTGTCGTAGACTACAAATCGTGGACATCTGGATGGAATTCCCTTCTGTTATTTTCATGTTCATCATGTACTCTGTACA
This sequence comes from Pteria penguin, assembly GCA_035048485.1. NCBI lineage: Eukaryota > Metazoa > Mollusca > Bivalvia > Pterioida > Pteriidae > Pteria > Pteria penguin. The sequence goes on along the minus strand of CM068580.1, from coordinate 48,502,238 downwards.
TGATGAGTGATATTGTGATATATATAATGCATCAGTCTTAATTTATTTAGGAATTGAATGTTCAAGGAATTCTTGCACGTTCAATTCTAATATTTGTCATTGGAACATTTAGATTGATAAATTCCTATTTTACCTATGATGTATTACAAAAGTTGCCTGGGATCGAATCTTGAGTCACAGCCTGACGTCATGATTGACATCTATACGCAAGTAAAACGACAATTTTTACAATGAAATAATAGAAGAAAATAACATACATTGGTAAATATATAAAAAGAAAGACTTGTAAATAAATAAATCAAACAAAAAATAAATCCTCACACACGCACAAGTCAAACAAAACACTTAACAGTATACAGAAACCCATTAACCATAGCACCATCGGTTTGATCCACAGGCTATTACTATAGTACATTTGTATTTCAAATGTTATCTGACTGATACAGGCGAAATGTGTGTAATTTCCAAACCGTTACGTAAGGGGGAAAAACTACTATGGGGGAAAATCTACTATATAGCCATTTTTCCGGGGGGAAAAACTACTATGGGGGAAAAACTACTATATAACACCGGCCCGGCGAAGATGACCAAATCTCAATTTTCACTCTTTCAAAACAAAAAACAAAAAAATGAAGTGAAGTCAAATTGAATAAGTAATATTACTAATAAACTCATTTCGAATTCCTATTGGAGTACATGGCAACTTCAGTACCTTTTGCTAGGTCATTTGCAAGTGTACACGCAATGCACATATAAAACAAAAGTATTTTGTTTTGGATTTCACTTATGACAGCCATGTTGAAACGTTGACGGTTTGACAGATGAAACTTATTTAGACGAGTAAAAACGGACGGACAACAAAATCCGCGTCGCATCTACTGAGCTTCGATACAGAAGAGATTTCTTGATTATCGATTTAGGGCTGGATCTATTATCATAGATGAGAATAGACTGAAATTTAGGTTTGACTCAAGATGCAAGACCAGGGACACATGAATATACATGTCTCTGGCAAGACAAAGTAGAAAAGACCCGTGTCCAGCGTCATAAAACAAAATACCAGGGACGTATATATATCACGTCCCTGAAAATACTTAAGTCGTAATTTCAAATTCTTCTGTTTAACAATGAATCAATGATTGGGATTCGGATTTTATTGAGTTTTATGCTATCAATGAATAGAATTAAACCATTCTGCATGACTATTTATTTGAACGTTTGATAATGGAATAAATTAAAATGAAATAATTGACTTAAGTGCATTCTCAGTTTATGGCGCTGGGACCCGAATGTCGGCACAACTGAGAAGATTCGATTACGCGACAGTTGCGGTACGGACTGACCGAACAATCATTAATTTAGAATGAAATCGTGCAATTATTTGGCCCTAAAGCCGCAAAATTGCCGAGACGTCCAGGGGGAGGGGGTGTTCGCCTGAACAGCCAGGTTCATGAACACCCACAAGGAGTCCACCCTCTGTTGACCTTTTGTACGTGGCCTAGCTAAGCGGTTCCCAGACCACTCACCTGACTTCACTCCAACCTCCAAAAAAATCTGCATTTGCCTCCAAGGACCCTATTTTTACACTAAAAATGAAAGCTTCACTTTTGTATATGGTGGCGGCACATAATTGTATGATGAATCAATAAACTATGATCTATACAAATTAACGGTAGTTTATATAGTCGGTACCAGTAATTTCTACATGTACCGGCTGAAACGGTTCGGGCCAAACTGCATGATTAAATAGAAATTACGACGGTCCCAGTAGACCCCCCCCCCCACGGTTAGAATTTTTATGCAGCCTATCATGTTCTAATTTACCACCCTCAGTAAATTCAAAAATTAGAACATGGCATAGCCACCAACAAGCCCAACTCCTACATCCCTACCAACACCTACGCATCCACCGATCAACATCACGTTCACGACATCAACGGAGGTGAAAGATCAAAGAGATAATCCCGATGCCGGCTAGGTCATCGCCAGTTTTTGTCTGGACCGAAGCAGCAACACGTCGGGCCATCCAAACCATTTACCCAAATGCAGAAGTCAAGAGTTGCGCATTCCATGACCATTCCACTAGGGACAAGCCAGGCTTCGAATCACCTACTAAGAAACCAATTTAACCACCTGCCATATCACCACCGGTTTTTTTCAAGACTTCGAAGCAGCAACATGGCGGGCCATCCAAAGCATCTTCAAAATGCAGAAATCAAGGGTTGCGCATTCCAATGGGGACGAGTCGTTATGAGGAAGATAACAGCACTTGGGCTTCGAATCACTGTGCTTACTAAAAGAAACCAAACACCTACCAAGTCATAAGGAGACTTCTTGCCATGCGGTTCCTCACACCAAATCAGATTCATCCAGTCCTGCAGCATCCACAACTCCTCTTCAACTACGTTACTACAACCTTTAAAATCATACCTCATTTTTCCGCGATTTGGTGGCGGAAAGAAATCATAAAATTATATTTCAATATCAAGTTTATGAAACAACACAGTATATCAAAATGTATTACTATCGTAATATTATTTTCAAGGGAATGGGAAAATTCTTGGAGCCCAATAGAAGAACGAATTGTAATTAGATTGTCTATAACTATTACAAATATAATCACAGCTACATGTAGTATATAGTTCAATCAATAATAATTAAATTTATTGTATCAAACGAGCTCGTCTGTAAATATAAATCGGGGTGGGATCCGCCTATTACCTACAATGGGTCCACTGGCACGGACACGGCAAGGTCCATATTATCTGTGCAACAGACCCATCCGAAGCAGCGATGGATCTTTAACAATTTACATACTACGGGACCTTGGTTTTTACCGTCTTATCCGCAAGACATGACATCGATGTGCTCATGTCCGGAATCGAACCTGTGCCTCTCGATTAAGAGTCCTGCATCTCGTCCACCGATCTACTCCAGCTTCATTTACCAAATTAGATAATCTCTCTCGCATCAATTTCGCGAGTTTTAAGAGTATTACCCGTTTCTGGTTCATTTGATATACTGGAATTACAGTAGATCTATCAGCCATCTCGTTTCATACGTTCTAGACTTTGAAACGAAATGGATTAAAAATACATGTATGGCACCGTTAAACGGCACTTAATACACCCACACTTGCTAGGTGTCATAAACTAGAACTAAAAATCTTGACCCATTGTGGTAAATTTAGATTACCTGGTAAAATAGTTCAGATGAGATTTCATCTCTTCCAGTATGTACATCTTCATATGGTGCTCTTTCTACGTACCATGTTTCATCAAAATCCATCTGAGGATTTTAAGAGTTGTGAAGATAAGATATTTCATATAGAAAAAATCCAAGTTCAAATGTCATAACTCCTACAATTTTTTTTGGACCGCATTCCCCTTCCAATATGCACACCTTCACACAGAGTTCTTTGTACTATCGAAATCCACCCAATAATTTACAAGGAGTTGCAAAGACAAGACAGGTGGGACAGACGAACGACAACAGTGTACATGTAGCACAATTCTCCCACATTTTCATGCAGGCCTATAGACATTTAAGCTGATGAAAAGCAGCAGCAATCAATACCTGCTACATCTCGGTTTACATTCCTTTCGCTAGATACCCGTAAACACGACTCCGTACAGGATTAACGCCACTCCACAAGCATTTCACATACATTTTTGTTCTGTATGTATATTGTGTTGATAACTGCCCGACACTTTCTGTGGAAATTTATGCAATGTACATTTGTATCGGACCCACCTGAAAGAGTGAGGGGTTTTACCTGCCATGACGCAGAACCTCACCTGAAAGACAGAACAATAGTGGACCCATAGCAGGAGTCAAACCAGGGACCTCTTGGTCACAAGCAGAGCCTCTGATTTACCCCTGCTTCCTTATTGCAGGACTAGACCCCAAGACTTGTATGCAGTTCAAGATGAATGGCACGAGGTACACCACATTACTAGAGTGGTATAATTTGATACAAATTTTCCCACAGTGAGCATTTCCTGTAAAGCTCCCTCAAATTATCTCAAAATGATCGATTCTTATCTACGGTACATGTAGTACCCAACACTAGGCAACAGTAACGTGCCTAGCAAGTCGTACGCCAAGTTGCATCAATGATGTACATGTAACTCCACCAACATTTTTGATATATGGAAACAAGTAAAGGAGACATTTATAGATATTCTGATATAATTTAATGAATGTGCGAATGAAACCATGATTTCAGATTTATCTATAATCAACACACCAGTAAATATTTTCAAAAGCACTCAAAATGCTTTCAAATATATCTACAACTTTCCCTGGTATGATCCATAAAAATTAAATCTAAACGAGAAGAATTAATAATTTCTGTTCTTAAACGTAACTTTAAGTCCTTTAGCTTTACAAACTTCTGTAATCAAATCCTTCATATACTTTATTTCTCGGGTAATTGAATCCACTTGATCTTTGAGTTCAGTGTTCAATTTTGTAAGGGTAGCAACTTCTTCGTTAAGACCCCCTTTTTCTTCCCGCTTTTTCTGTCTATACCGAATAGCTGCATTTTTGTTTTGTAATTTCTTGCGATCTTTTTTATCCATGCCTTTTGTTGGTTTTTCATATGGTACAGCGGTTGTTTTGCGACCAGGTTTAGACTTGGGAGTATAATCTCTTTCCTCGTATGGTATATAGTCTGGATCATTGCTGTCAGAAGCTGACGGCGAACACGGCTCAGAACCCAACAAACTGTCGATATCCTGGGAGGATAATGGTGAGCCAATCAGCTGCTCAGCATTGTTCAGGTCCAAGAGATTCTGCTCCCCAACAGTAGCCAATACACTTGAGTCAGTATTAATACTTGTGTCACTTTCACCAATTCCAGAATCAAAAGAAATCTCGGGCAGAACATCCGTGTCACTACTACTCGTGACACCTGCTAGTGCTAATTGCAAGATGTCTGCTTCACTGGGAGTTATCTCGCTTTCTAGAAAGTCATACTGTGACAACTCGGGAGCCACTTGGGCTTCTGGTGAAGGTGGTACCTCAGCCTTCCTCACTATAGGCTGAGTTAGAAGTTCATGGAGCACACTGTGACTCGTGTTGCTCGTATGAGTTTCCTGTGGTTTAGGAATGGATGACATGTCCACATTGCCATCTGTAGTGTTCAAGAACTGACACAAATCAACCTTTTCCATCCATTCTGACTCTAATGCATCTGTAATGTACAATAACCAAATTGTAAAAACATGAATAATTTTATTCAAATGCAACATAATATGAAACTCGATCCAATTTACAAATAATCAAGAGCCAATCATAGTAAATCTTTTTATTGTTTTCAACCAAGGTGGCATAGAGTAACCATGACAACCTACCTTCACTGCTGTTGAGCTGGAGTAAATCGTCCAGCACATCTTGTCCTTCCTGGTCGATAACCAGCTTGAGTGGTGTAGGACCATCACCAAGGAAACTCTTTCCAACAACGACCGCCTCCTCTTCAAGACTTGGAGCAGACAGCCCCCACAGGCTGTCGCCCTGCACCAAGTCCTCGAAGAGTCGGTACTCTTCCATCTCTACTGAAAAATCCATCATCTTCAATGTTTTCTATAACAGGGGATGAAGTGGCCAAAGCCAAGGCAATGAAAATTTGTAACCTGAAACAGAAAGATCAACATGAAAGTTCTGCTTGTATTTCAATTGCAAGTCATTATTTCGCAACACTGCAATGACAACAATAAGATGATATACATGTATATGTTAAAAATTGGTTGGGATGAAGCTGTCAGTTTTGAGACAATTACTGAAATGAATAACTTACTTTCTTTTTAGAAATCAATTTCAATTAATAATCAAATAATCGGAAATATTTCAATATTTGGTATGGATTAGAAAAGGGTACATCTTTGTAACATACTGAATATGGATTAAAAACTAAACTGACCTTTTCATTCTACCATTATAGGTGTATTGAAAAGGTGAAACTTCGTTCGAAGTGAAAATTCAAAATATTTATTCATAGTACTCGTTTACTTCTATGCAGTCTTTAAAATCAATTACTGAAAACAGACTGTCACACATTTGAGTGATCTTCTCTCAAATAAGAGGTTGTTCTCAAAACTTGATAGTGATACATGTACATGTAGATATGAGGACTGTCGCATACCATTTTGGTTCCATATTTATCAGATTTCAACACCAAGAGGCAATACTACCAACACATTCACATTATGTACACGGAAAAGCTATCTGCTACAAATGGAGCATTAACAATACAATTCATATTGCTGGTAATATTAACATTCTGGACCAACAAAAGAAAAACAGGTTGGGGTTGGTTGTTAAAAGGAAAGGAAGGGGGGGGGGGGGGAGGAGTTTGAATGCTCCAACTTTTTATCTTCTGGTTTGCAATCTTTTATTGATACGATGACTGTCAATCACTAATTGAAATGCAGATGTATCACATCTGACCAACAAAGTCCATGGCAACAATTTGAACAAAAAGTACTGTGGTGAATTTAACTGTATACGTCATCAGAGAACTGGTCCCTTTCAAGCCAAACAGTTTCAAGAAAAATTAATAATAATAGAAATATCATAGCTGCACTCTTATGTTATAAAATAAAAAGTACCAGAATGCGGATCTTGATGCAAACATTGTAAATCTTTTAGACTGTTTGCAAGAACTCGAAGTCAATATGGTGGTTCGACTTCAGAAAATGGCGCTTATCAGCCCGAGGTTAACTCGGAAAGGAATATATTTTGACTGAAAATAAAGTTTCTACTCACGTCATGATGAAAAACTTGTGGGTGCAAAGCCGTAGCTTGTGCACGTTGGGTGTAAACACCAGTATTAAGCTGCCATCTTCATTCGCTCGTCGCCGAGACGCTTAGGGTTAAAATTCGCTGTGGTATATGTGATATCCGCATCGTAAATGACAGAGTAGGGCAACGTGCACGTGAATTATCGTGATCGCCAAGGTTATATTCATGCGCCTTTGATGTAGATATGCTTAAATCTCTGAAAAGCTTATACGTATGGTTATTGAAAGAAAATCACAATAGTTTTCGTTAACAAAATATAAATACAGATTTATATAATTGATCTAAGCTTACACAGATTATAAATATAAATAGTACTATTTATTTATTCGGATTTAAACTACATAAAAGGAACTACGATTTCATCAGAAAAATATTTTGGCATTCAGCCAGAAAAAGGGAACCCCAATTTTGATTGGTTGTGAATTATATCAGTGAACGTCATATTCTAATTTTGGAATGGGTTTTTAAAATAACCAAATATTATACGTCACAGGAATGTGCTCTGTACTTTTGCTGTGCTTGAGTGGATGTTTTTATCTTAAATAAGTGTATTGGGTTAACCAGAGAGAATCAATTATATATCATTACATAAATATGTTACAGAGTTATTGTATGTCGCCTCATTTTTGTTCATGCCTGAAGAACTAAATGTTACCAAAACTAGTAGAAAATGCATGTACAAACATGTATTTAATTTCGCAGATTAAGTAGATCTATTTAATGTAATGTATAGAGTAGTTCTATTTATTTGTATCTTTCTCTTTCCTATCAGTATATGTTAAATCGTAAAAGGGGGACATATTCACTAACCCCCCCCCCCCCAAAAAAAAACAAACAAACAACCCCCCCCCCCAAAAAAAACAATCAAAACACCCACCCCCACCCCCCAAAAAACCAAACAAACAAAAAATGATAATAATTAAGACCACGAAAAAAAAAAAAACCCCAAACATACCAACAAACAAAAACTGCATAGCAGTGAAAGTACAACTGCAACCTTATTTTAGTTATGATTCGTGTACATGTATATATGTGAAATGACGTTTCCAGACGTGATGGATATCAAAACCCTGTATGACTGAACATCGATAAATAGTTTATGATTAACACAAATCTTTCCAAGACTTTCAGAGGGAGGTGGTCACACTGGGATGATATTTGACTCTTTATAGGCTAGCCAAGAGTGTTTTTATCATTAATTTCAGATTAGTTTGAAATATCATTTACTGAGAAATGTGCACAGCTGTCTATGAGGAAATCACATATGCAATACATTTATTTTGAGACGATTTCCGTGACTGAAAACATAGACCTAAATTTCGTACAGACCTCTGCTGATTAAAAAAATGAAATGGTATAAATGTAATTAGAGTTATCTTTCTTTGACCTTTCTCGATGAAATAGTAGAGAAAAAGGGTAGTTTACCTCACCAGCAGTCATAGGTTATGTTCGATTATTGTTTAGTGTTTATTTTGAGATTACCTTTGAATAAAGAATGTTGTCTACAGTGACGTAGCTAGCATGGACATCTGTATTTATGATAAAATACATTTATATAGAATTCACAAGTATTACTACTCGTCACAAATCCTCAGTTGTTAAGCAGGGTTCGAACCGATGTTATCACATGTTATTTGTATAAATGTAAAATGTATCTTCGAGTCACCAGTACTCGTTAATCAGCGATCAGGTGCCATTCACAAAAGAACTACACAAGTACAAGAAATCATAACTTCTGGATATCTGAACTTGTTACACTCTCATAAGTTATGGCGATTTACAAGTCGCCACAGCTCTTTAGGTTTCTTGTAAGATTCGATCCGATATCTGTACACGCTCTTCTCGTCGTGTATCGGCGAGAATTTTAAACGATTTCAAGTGTCGTGCAAGTTTCCGTATCATCATGTCAAATTAAGTACACATCCACTGGATGTTTCCCGAGAAAACTCAAAACACGTTGTAGACATTCTCGACAGTATTTATATTGAAATCGCAACATATCGCCTTCACCTTCCCTTATACATTTGTCGTAATACATACTATACGTCACACATGGACAGAACTCGCTTGAATCCGGGATCGATCTTCGTATATTCAGCTTTTGAGAACATGTCTGACGGGAAGATCGTACAAATGTTGTTCGATCAAATACTTGTTCAATAAAGTTTTTTTTTTACTTCTTGTATATCAGTGTGAAAGAAACTCGAGCAGATGGAAAAGAACCATAACAAAAGTCGAGCGAACATTCCTATCATCAGAAAATGCAGACAGCCTGTGAATGTTTTGGCGAGGTTTTGGACATCTTGTGAAAATTTTGGCAAGTTCTCACGCTACAATTCTCGTAATAACTCATAGCGGATTCGGGTTTGATTCCCAGTTGATGTTACTGTATCGTACATGCGCGGAACGGGATGATGACCGGGGGCCTGAATCAACTCTCAGATTCGATAAAAATTACTATTCTTTCTTGGTACTCAAAATAGTGCAAATTAGACAAAGATGTTGTTGGACATTATCTTGGAAAATGTGTCTGAGTCTGTGTTTGAACCCCTTTTAACATTCTTTCCGGATCCGTGTCTGTTTGATATGAAGTGGGTTATCTCGAGCGTGGAGCATAAAGCACCTTAATTCCAACAAAACAATACAAACCCCATTACATACACACCCATATTTTCACGAATAAAATAACAGCAACATTTTTTTAAATTCATTTTGTTTTGTTTGGTTTTTTTTTCGGTTATTGTTTGTTTGTTTGTTTTTTTTTTTTTTGGGGGGGGGGGGGTGTTTTTGTTTAATTTATCTATGTTACAGATTAAATGTCATGATCATACGAATATAAAACATTATTTAAAAGGTTCTAGTTTTTTTGTTTGTTTTGATATATGGGTGGGGAGTTGTTTCCTTCTGACTGTTAGTTAATTATGCTTTGTGTTTAATTTTTTATTTACATTTTGTCGAGGCACACTTTCATACCATATCTCTCAATTTACTTTGCCTGTTGATCTTTGATCTCCAGATAATTACATGGTGACTGAGAAGGTCTGTAAACCAGTAAACCACACTAAATTAGTGACTAAGACACTTCAATGGACAATTCATAGTTGGTACCACAACTGCAAGTACAATCAAATACTTTTGTGACGACATGTGTTAACTACATTGTATAACAAAATATTCATATAGTTTCTGTGCATGTCCTTGTCATACGACCGAGTTAGATTTCTTTTCACTTCTTGTATGAATAATATACATCAGACCATGCATAAGGGTATTAATTTTGCGCACCACATGCACATTTCGACAACTTCTGTCTGTTCAGCGATGCAAGACTTAGACTGTCTGTGGAAATCGAAAGTATAAATATTGGAAAAGCGAACTCATTGACAAATTGACCTAGAAGAAAAATCCAAAGAGCCTATTTAAGAACAGATCTATGCATGAGGGAGATGCTCCTTAGTTTAAGAATAAGTTACAAACTTTTTTTCACACTAAATTTGAAGTATAAATACCATGATGGGCATCCATGAAAGAAGAGGTTTGGGGAGGGATTTGAGGTCATGTATCATTTGTTTGATATTTTTTTACCGATGCCAAACGCGGCATTGTGCAATGTTTGAGTTGCAAACATCAAATGTAAGGCTTGATCCCAAGCTTAGCTAGAGATCATGACAACATTATGTAGGCCTAATAGAGGTAGACTTGGTGTAGATCTAGTGGTTATTACTGAAAAATTGTTCAAAGTGAAAATCGAAGAAGTACCGAAGGGTTAACCACATCTCGAAGTCCCTGGAGGAGTGAGCGTCCCCGTGAAAGCGACGCGAAACCCCAACCAACGAACCAAGCAACCTAGATTATGTATTATATAAAACCAGTGGCGGATTTAAAGCCCCCCCTTTCGCCACATATTTATAAGTAAAAATTCAGATTTGGCATCAAAATGGCTGAGTAGTTTGGCTAATGCAGATGTGCCCCCCCCCCTCTCGGAAATCCTGGATCCGTCACTTGACTCTGACTCAACACTATGGCCACTCCGAACTCCTCGACCCTTCTCAGATTGTTCTATCACCAAGGGCGTAGAAGGGGGAGCGGGGCACGTGCCCCCCTCCCCCTTGAAGTGGGGGGGAGGGCACAGCCATGTTTGTGCCCCCCACTTTTAGAGTAATATTTAAAGTTTAAATAAACTTAAATAAGACATTTTAAGCGAAGTAAATATATTTTCTTTTTATATTTTTAATGTCTGATTTCTAATCCGTAACTACAATATTACGGACAAGAATTTCTGTTTTACTGGCGGTTGATGTATCCTGATTACGCAACATGTTCCAACAATAGAAAGTTTCGCCAACAAAATATCTTTCAGCTTATGCATTAGTGTGATGTCATCCATTGTAAGTATTTATTATGTTTTGAATGATATTATACAAGTCCGAGATTATGCAATAGAGTCGCATTATTATAGTTTGCTCTTATCTGAAAGATATAAGCAGGTGTAGCCCAGTGGATGAGTTGTGACCAAGAAGTCCGGGTTCAACACCCGTCGGGGGCATACCGGTGCTCTGTCTTTCGGATGAGACTCTGACTGATAACGTGTCTGACATTCAAATTGCAAGACAATTCGTCAGCAAGAAAGTGCACCGTGAAGCTTTCTTTGGAAAGTATTAAAGTGTGAACATTGTAACATGATGAGCAGCCATGGACCTTTAATGTGCATACCACCCAGTTAACTTGTGCATAAAAGTGTGAAATAAAAATAACCACACTGTAACATGTTTTGTTGCTGATTAGTAGCCATATTAGCCACTAAAGCACTAAAAGTAAATAATTCGTCTTTTATTTAATCATTCAGAGAGAGAAATTGGAATAAATTCAAACTGAAGTTTTTTATGCCCCGGATCGAAAGATCTGGGGCATATTGTTTTTGTCCTGTGTGGTGACTGTTGTAAACCTTTGCCATAACTTTTGAACCCTAAAAGATAGACTTCATATTTGGCATGCATATTCCACTAATGAAGCTCTTTCAGTTGACACCGGACAAGGTCAGTGACCTTGAGACCTTCACTGTGACCTTTGTGCTAAAAATAGCTTTTTCGGACTTAGTTGCCCCCCCCCCCCCAAACACACACTTTTCAATGCCGAGCTACGCCACTGATAACGGAAATGGTCGATTGGTAACGATTGTATAATGACTTCGGGAACTCTACTTCTGTTTCCTTGTAGTGGTATACAAAAGAGGAGTTCCGATTTTTATCACTTGTTGTCTGGAAGAATTTGAACTATGGAATTTTTCCATTATCCCTTATTCTTTTTAAAATAAAATTTCTTCTAGGCCGCTTTTGGTTTATCAGGCACACAGGTACATAAACATAAAGTTTGAGATGTTCCCTCACTTTACGCTTACATTCTATACAATTTTATAGAAAGTAAGCTTAAAATGAAGGAATGTCTCAAACTTTACTTTCCTAGCACATGTGAAAAGACGTTTATGGTCAGAGAGAGAGAGAGAAGCTATATCTCAATCATTTATTGTGCAGTGCAAAAAACATTCATACCTATATAAGCAAAATCTCCTTCATGCATTCGTTTTACAAATGTAACATAGTATGCGAGGTAAATCAAAACGCAAGTGAATACCGTGTAAAACAATATGCTTTACATACCACATGTTGCGCACGATGACGTACATAAGATACATTATATACACTAGATATTCAATCTCATCCTTTCATATTATGAACAATATAATCTTTTACTTCTTTTGTATTAGTAATATACATGTACCAAACTCAGATTGAAATGAACAGTTTTGTCTCAATTTTCAATAATAATAAGGATATAAGTTGGTATGAATTTATAACTAAGTACATCTAGATAAGAAACGGACATTTTTTTCTTTTGTAAACGTAATCACATTGCTGTCATCTCGCATTTTGACACTGAAAATTTAAACAGAGGAACCCTGGATTTGGGAACGAAACAGTAATTTTGAAGGGGAGGGGATGGGACTAAAAAAAATGATAGAGATAAGTTTTAAGTATGATGGGAGAGTATAAAGCCCTTGAATATACAGAAATCTAATGCCAAGAACGTCAATCTTTGAACTTTTTAAAAATCAAAATAATGATTTGGAAGATTGATCACTGTTAGAAATATATTGGGAAAGAGTTTGATCCCTTCTCACCCTATGAGTCTATTATTAGTTACTGAGGAATGGTCATTTTGATTTATCCTATGAATAATTTCTTGATGGAAACGGGTAAATCTTAAGTAAGAACAATCTTTCATGTCCAGAAACAGTCGGGTGGCCCTTTGAGCTTCACGCTCCACTTCCTCCATTGTCCAAGTGGGTTTATCACGACCAGATCTGGTATTCCAGGAAATTCCAGAGGAAAATATCGGAGACTTCCGGTAAACATCGGGTTCCATTTCAGAACATACCATTTCCTGGACGTGTGACGTCTTGGGGTCAGTGTCTGAACATATATTTTTTACTACAGGTATATTATCATATTCCTCTGGTGTTTTATGTCGTACTAACTTGAGATATCCAAGTGATTTAAAATATTTTTGTTTCCTCATTTTGCGTTTTATTATCTGTATTTTGACCTCTTTGGCTGGAATATCAATATTTTGTAGTAAGTCTTCGAGAGTTATTTCAGCTTTACTGCTAAGATCTTTTTCACAGAGACTGGGGCGTCTTTTTATCACATCTTCTCTACGGAATAGGACGGTTTGAATCTTAGGCGATTTATTCACATTTTGTTTGCGATCACATTTTGTATTCGTCTCACTTTGCTCTCGAGATTTTGGTATCATATTTCCACAGCTACATTTGACCGGGGATGGATGTCTCAGAAGCGGTGGTTTTGATAAAGATGTTCTTTTTTTGACGTGCTTACTTCGGCCTCGTTTCCGTCTCGGGCTCTTCTCCGGAATTTTGATAAAGAATTCTTCAATTCTCACTGATTCTGAGATACTTCTTCTCCGTATTCGGCAGCATCTCGTTTTAGCAAAGCCGCTAACGACATCTGAAGTGTCACATTGTGCAACGACATCTCGGAACCTAAGTCTACGAGTTATCGAACTTAGATCATTACACCCATCTTGTCGATTTAGCATGGCGCTAACATCTCTCAACAATATATCACCAATTTCATCCATAAATTTATCCTTTAGTGTTCGAAATTTGGAAGTCAGCCTTTTTGGTGAATTTTCATCTCTTTGTTTCTGAGTGACATTTTGATGTGCTTGTTTCTTTCTTAATCCCCTCTCGCTTTGCTTCCTTTTTCGAACGATTTTCCAAAGTTTTGAGAACTGCAAAATGGCACGGACGGCATTTACAACTTGTTTGAATTTGCGTTTTCCGGTCAGTCGTGGCTGATGTTTTCGTTTATTCAAATTCAAGCGAAGTGCTCTTAATTCTATGTTATTTAACTCCTTCGTTTCGTAGTCCGCTTTTACAAGTTCAGCTTTGTCATTTGTATTCCATTTCTTGTAAAGCTTTTCTTTGCGCTGACGTTTTTTGTGCATTTTATGCTTTGTGTATTTATCAAAAAGTGTGTTTCCTTTTAAAATTATTTCAATATCGACTGGAGTGTCACGTTCCAGCTCATCGTTTTCTCCCATTAACACGTCTGTGGAACAGAACATGTCCACTGGGAGGTCGGCAATGTGTGAAAAGTTCTGCTTTGGAGTGTTTGATTCAATAAAGAAGCCATTATGCATGTCATGGTCGTCGATATTGTATGTAACACTCAATTCCCCATGCGAATCATCGTCGCTTTCATCAATTTCGGGACTATAAAACATTTCCAGTCTTAGATCAAATTTGTTCTTCATGGGATTTTTATCTCGAGCTTTTTGGACAGAAGTTCGATACCAATTCTTTTCTAAATTTTTGTCATATTCTTTCCGCATTTCAAACTTACTGATTACCTTATCAGAAGTCCGTGGAATGCTGTCTAACACTGATCCAAAATTACGACGGTTCTCTGTAGAAGAAGAAAAACTTAAAATGCTTGGCAATGTCAATTTGTTATTTTCGTCACAAAAGCCAGGAGTACTTTCAAAGACACGGTTTTTTAAAAGCTCGACGTCATCAACGTTGAGGTGTTCTGTTTTCCGCAAATAATTCGTACCAAGACGTTTATGTTTACTGATAGGCTTGCTTTTCCTAAGGGGCGGTAAATCAGTAAGATCTAACATGGCGGTCTTCCTAGATCTGTCTCCGAGTAAATATCCTCGCATTGCCTCCAAAAATCCTGACTGAAAGCCAAAATCCTCATCATTAACGTGGTTTGTCTTAACATTCGTGTGTTGCATATCAGACAATCCTCTTTGAACCTGCGCCTTCGGATTTACAGAATCCATGATATTTTTAGTCCGCTCTCCGGAACAGAAATGTTGTTTTGGGTTGAAACCTCTGTGTATTTCCATCGTAACCTTGGATGGCATAGAAATACATGTAGCTCTAAAATTATCATTACATAGATTCACGGCATTAACTTATAAATTCTTTTCCATCTCTCTATAAATATGATTGCTTTCTTGAATAAGTACTTCTGAGTGTTTCTTAAGAACTTTTGATGTCATCGATCCAAATCTCTTTCATTATTTCAGTATGTCAGGGCTTGAACTTTAGTCATGTTTGTAAGGCCGTGAAAACTTTTACATAAATAGGTCTGTGAAATTTGTATTTGTTTGTTATCGCCTAGTAACAAATGACGCTTAAATTTTCAATTCCGTCAAATTGTTTGTCGCATTTCATGGAGAAACAATCATTGTATCGAGAACGATTGACTTATGGATATACAAACTGAATGAAATAAGCTCTTAGGGAACAAATACTCTCTCTCTCTCTCTTTCTCTCTCTCTCTCTCTCTCTCTCTCTCTCTCTCTCTCTCTCTCTCTCTCTTTATACATCATCTTTAACTTTTTCACACCTTCACAAATTTCATTAATTTGTATATCTGAATGTTCAATATCTATTAAGTCTGAGAATTATATATTCATATTTATTTATTTATTTATTTATTTATTTATTTATTTATTTATTTATTTATTTACATATGTAAACAAGCTTACAGTCAGTGTTGCATTCAACACTCGTCCCCTGCCACAACCTGTACCTTCGAAGTGACCAATACCTTATTAGCAACATGAAACAGTTATGTGAACTTGGTAACCTTTTGCATGATTTAATAAGAAATAACATTGAGTTCTGTGAAGTTTATATCAAGTTCTTGTGAAATTGACAGCAAAAAATATAGCATCGTTTTATTCATATCTGGCATCAGTATCTATAGTAATCATCTGGATACTGAAACAATGATGAATCACTATTTTCAGTGATAAGTCTACAACTGAAGTATGCTGATGTCTATATTTAGTAAAAGTGACGCTTAAGGTTGACCTTTTGACCCCGAAATCTATCCCACCCTAGACCTATACATAAGCTAGCATTGTAGTTATTCTTAACTTAAGTTCTTATCTGGCAAATGAAATGCAGTGATAAATGTCTATTTTTTAGTAACAGTGATCCTTAGAATTGACCTTTTGACCCCAAAATCTATCTCACCCTACACCTATACATAAGCTAGTCTTACATGAAGTTTAAAAGAAATCAGTCATTCTTAACTTAAGTTCTTATCTGGCAAATGAAATGCAGTGATGAATGCTTCTTATTTAGTAACAGCTATTTTTATAATTGACCTTTTCACACCAAAATCAGTTCCACCCTAGACCTTTACATGAGCTAGCCTTATATGAAAGAAATTTGAAAGAAATCATTCATTCCGAACTCAAGTTATCATCTTGAAACCGAAATACAGTGATGTCTTGTTTTAGTAACAGTGACCCTTCGAATTGCCCTTTTGACCCCAAAATCAATTCCACATTAGATCTTTATATAAGCTAACATTGTATGAAGTTTGAATCAAATTGGTCATTCCTCACAGAAGTTATTGTCAGTAAACCATCCGGACGGACAGACGGATGGACAGACGGACGGACGGACAACGACAAACACTATAGTCCCTTCCAGTTGCATAAGCTAGCCTTATGAAGTATCTGGCAAATGAAATGTAGTGATAAATGTCTATTTTTAGTATCAATTATTTTAAGAGTTGACCTTTTTATACCAAAATCAATCTCACTCTAGACCTTTACATGAGCTAGCCTTATATGAAGTTTGAAAGAATTCAAACATTCATAACTCAAGTTATCATCTGAAAACCGAAATACAATGATAAATATCTATTTTTAGTAACAGTGACCCTTCGAGCTGACCTTTTAACCACAAAATCAATCCCACATTAGATCTTTATATAAGCTAACATTGTATGAAGTTTGAATCAAATTAGTCATTCCTTGCTGAAGTTATTGTCTGGAAACCATCCGGACGGACAGACGGACGACAGACGGACTACGACAAACATATAATCCCCTCCAGTTTCACAGACTGGGGACTAATAAAGTATCTTGTTCAGAAGCTAATGAATACTATATTATAGACAAAATGACAAAAAAGACAAAACTTATTTACGAAAAATGCATTTCCCCCCGGTAAAACTGAATGTATTTGATGATACGAGATACGCCATCATGCGGGAATGGTTATCTAAATTAATACATATGTATTATTTAATGACGGCAATATTGACCTTTCAATATAGACTATTTATATTTTTACATCAAATAGCTTCCTAGTAAATCCGATCCAGAAAGCCAAATGTACCAGTTACGTATGTGTTTACAAATATTCAGTATCTCTAGCAGCTTATTATTTGATGCCTAGGTGTTCACAGGGAAGTACAAAATCTATTTTAGGAATTTATGAAAAATATTTCTTACCTTCCAATATAGATCAAGTAGGGCATTTTATTCTTATTTGTCGTATTGCGCAAAATAATATTTATATAAGTGTCTGAAAGAAAGGAAGGTGTCAAGATAAAAAAAAATATTTCGTAGAAATTTAACGACGACGCGGCAAATGTCAGATTTATGATAAAAGTTATTTATAGTAATAAACTGCTAGAACTGATCTAGATTACCAAGGGAAGGTCTTTCCTAATATTATTTTTCATTTATTTATTCATTTTGTTACTGGTGTTGTTGTTGTTGTTAGGTAGTTACTGATTAATTAATTAATTAATTAATTTATTTATTTATTTATTTATTTATTTATTTATTTATTTATTTATTTATTTATTCATTTATTTATTTATTTTTTATTCATTTTCATTATTTTGGCAGCGTTATGATGAAATGAGTACAAAACTGCAGCTCTTGACATTATTATGTTACATATACACGTATTGTCGTGATATTGTAAGTTTTAGTCGTCCGGATTCCAGACTTCTTCAGCAAAATTCGAGCGGATGGATTCAGCTAACATTGTATGAAATTTGAATCAAATTTGTCATTCCACACTGAAGTTATAGTCTGGAAACCATCCGGACGGACAGACGGACTACGACAAACATATAATCCCCACCAGTTTCACATGTAGGGGACTAATAAAGTATTTTGTTTTGTCGCTAATAAATTATACTGTATCATAGATAAAATGACAAATGAGACAAAACTTATTTACGAAAAATGCATTTCCCCCGGTAAAACTGAATGTATTTGATGATACGAGATGCGGGAATGGTTATCTATATATGTATTACAGCAATATTGACCTTTCAATATAGACTAAAGTATTTTTGCTTCAAATAGCTTCCTAGTAAATCCGATCCAGAAAGCCAAATGTACCAGTTACGCATTTGTTTACAAATATTCAGTATCTCTAGCAGCTTATTATTTGATGCCTAGGTGTTCACAGGGAAGTACAAAATCTATTTTAGGAATTTATGAAAAATATTTCTTACCCTCCAATATAGATCAAGTCGGGCATTTTATTCTTATTTGTCGTATTGCACAAAATAATAGTTATATAAGTGTCTGAAGGAAGGAAGGTGTCAAGATAAAAAAAATTTTCGTAGAAATTTAACGACGGCGCGGCAAATGTCAGACTTATGATGAAAGTTATTTATAGTAATAAACTGCTAGAACTGATCTATATTACCAAGGGAAGGGCTTTCCTAATGTTTTTTAAAAAATTTATTTATTCATTTTTAGGTAGTTACTGATTAATTAATTAATTAATTAATTAATTAATTAATTAATTAATTTATTTATTTATTTATTTATTTAATTTTTTTTATTCATTTTCATTATTATGGCAGCGTTATGAAGAAATGAGTACAAAACTGCAGCTCTTGACATTATTATGTTACATATACATGTATTGTCGTGATATTGTAAGTTTTAGTCGTCCGGATTTCAGACTTCTTTAGCAAAATTCGAGCGGATGGATAAGCCGGCGTGGCCTAGTGGTATCGCGCTGGACTCCTAATCGGGAGGCCGGGGTTCGAGTCCCGCTCTGGTCATGCCGGTGTCCTGTCTTTCGGACGAGACAGTAAAAACCGAGGCCCCGTGTCGTGGTATGGGTGGCACGTTAAAAATCCCTCACTGCTTCGGGTGGGTCCGTTGCAAAGCTCAAAATTTGTATGCCCCGCATCAGGCAGATGCCGTCACCATATACGTGAAATATTCGTGGTGTGACGTAAAACAAAAATCAATCAATCAATCAATCGAGCAGATGGATTCAGGAGTTGGGTGGAAAGGGGCATGACGTTCACCATATGCAGTGACCCAATATTAACAGAAAAATATCATGTTTTGACAATTTTCGGTCACAGGCAAAATGTAATGTTTGACAGATTGCAAAGGCAACACTAGATTCAACAAGAAATTTCCACTTCTACTTTTACAGGCAGTTCCCTCCTAATTCAACCTTTTTCTTTTACTCGAACTCAACGCATTTCGATCAAAAGAATGAACTTTTGAATCACTCACACAATTTTTAGAATACTATTTAATTCATTTCAAAAAAGATTTACAGTATATATGTAAATGTTTTTTAACGGTCAATTTACTTTCGGTTAGCAGGATCGGAAGGTGGAAGGTAAATTCGGAGGACTTCGATGTCTCGTTTTTTGGGCGAGACCTCGAAACCGATGCCCCTAGATCTCTTTGGCATGTGAAAGAAACCTGATTGCTTCAGGTTGGAATGTTTCATAGGTAAAAAGTTATTTTAAAGAGTTACAAAACATATACATGTATATACTGTGCGGGGTTTTTTTGTCTGTTTGTTTTTGTTTATTTGTTTGGTGTTTTTTTTATTTCGGGTTTCCTCCATTACTCTCAATGAAAAGTGCAAGTTATATTTGAGACGGTCGTTACTTCACTTACTTCACTACAATGACGGAAACATCCCCTTTTTCAAATTTAATTTTGAAGTTGAAGCTCAGTGCTAATTTTTAATAAGCATTGCTCAAGTTTTAAGATCATTTCTAGAAAATATATCCGATAAAGCTTTCTTAATAATCATCGAGTTTGGATTCACTGCAACAGCGACGAATATATTGTTTTTGAATGTCGTGAAAATGGTTTATTTGAAAAGAAAATAAGATTTGTTTTGCTAGAGATAAGGAATTGATTTTTATCAATGTATATCGATTTGTGTTATGTAAAAGAAATCGTTGCATTTCAAAAAGTTTATAAAGTAAAAGAAATTTAAGCTACATGTAGATAAAGTAAACAGACTGTCAACAGCCCATTGTTTGTCGGTACGGTTTGTCGGTACAGTTTATCGGTACGGTCTGCATACATTCTGCATCTTGACTTTTACACCATTTCTATTTATAGTTTGTAAATATGTGGTTGTGCCAGTGTTAAACGTTCATTTCAAAAACAAAAATTATAATGAGAAAATATGCATGTTCACTGAACGACTTCTTTGTAAATTCAATTTGAAAATCAATGATGAAAAAATGAAACATTAAATCAATCAATCAATGAACAAAAATTAAATGAAATAAAATAAAATAAAATAAATGCAGTGAAAATTTTAATAGATATATATATATATATTAACAGATACATAAAATACTATGGTCAGTTTGAGGGGGTACAAACTCACTTGTCTCTCTCTCTCTCTCAAAAGGGCGCTATGAAAAGTTCTGAAATAATAAAGGCGACGTGGCCTAGTGGTATCGCGTCGGACTCCAGATCGGGAGGCCGGGGTTCGAGTCTCGCTCTGGTCATGCAGGTGTGATGTCTTTCGGATGAGACAGTAAAAACCGAGGCCCCGTGTCGTGGTATGCATGACACCGTAAAGATCCCTAACTGCTTCAGGTGGGTCCGTTGCAAAGGTCAAAATTTGTATGTCCCGCATCAGGCAGATGCCGTCACTATATACGTGAAATATTCGTGTTGTGACGTAAAACAAAAATCAATCAATCAATCAATCTGAAATAATATATAATATAATAATAATATAAGGGATAAACAATGATAGAAAGATAATACAATAAACTTAGTCTTACATATTTACCAATTTTTCAAATGAAAAATGGGAATAACTATTTGAGGCCTTATTGTGTAAACAACAACAGACTGTCTCCTTTTTTTCTTAAAAAAAAGCTTTTTTTCCCTCTATCATGTAATTTTAGAATTTGTATGTTGTAAGATATCTAAGCGACAAATCGGTAAGATGCCATTTTATAAATTTTTGTGTGACCTTAAAGTCATACGTTAAGAAAATGGTGGTAAATCAAACAAGGCAGCAAGACTTCTGGCTAGAATCTGTGCGACATGATTATGGGCGTCTGGTGGGCGTCTAGTGGGCGTCTGGTACCCAGTGGCATCATGTTATATATTAAATTAACTTTTCAAGACAATAAAACTCTGCCTTCACTTGAGGTGGATTTTGTTTATTCTCTAGTCTGGTGTATGTTGTCAGTTGTCTTATTATTTAATGTATGAAATCTGTCGTCCAGTGTCTGTCGACTGGTGTCTTTCATCTGCCATTCGCAGACTTTTGTCGTCAAGTGTCTGTCGACCGATGCCTTTCGTCTGCCATCCACAGACAATTTATTGTTGTCGTTATTCTACTGAAAAATAAGAATGAATTTATTGTTGTATCTGACATAGAATTTGTCGTAAATTCAATATGTAACCTCCGCTTTTCAAAATAGCCTCCATGGCAACCATCTTGAACTCTTGTTATCGCTATACGAGATAAGTTTATGGGAACTTTTATTGATTTCACTAGGGTCATTATCGAGGTCGGCCACTCGGGTATTTAGTATTCTGAAAATTTCGATGGAAATTATCGGACTATATTCTGTTCGAATATCTACTTAGAGTAAAATAGATTGTGACGTCATGTCGACTTTGAGAATTCGACCTGTATAGTGCGTTGCATTTTGTAACAAAACAACAATAAGCAGGGGCAAGCTCGGTGTAGTGGTTAAGTGCTTGGACTGCGGCGCCGACGATCCGGGTTTGATTCCCGGGTTGCGCCACTATGTTTAAAAGGTTGATTATCTCCTGCTTCCATGTCGCGATATAACCGAAAAATTGTTGAAAGCGACGAAAAACACCAATCAACCAACCAACCAACCAACAAACAACAATAGATAATGGCGTAGCGCCCTTTAAGCAAATGAATACACAAAATTTGTAGGACATAATAGGTCTATTATAATCAATATTTACATGTATTTGAATATATATAGGTTCTAGTAAATTTTATAGTTCGCATTGTTTGTATGGAATTTGTGTCTAAATGCTAAAATTGCTGAAGTTTCGAGGAGTTTCGCACCCCTCACTCTGACCCCTTCCGACTTTTTTGAATACACAAAAATTTAAGTTAGCAACGATACTGATAGAAATTCAAATCAAAACAGCACAAAAAGAAAGAATGAAAGAAAGAAAGAAAAAAATCTTAATCTGGACGTAACCATAATGGTTCAATAAGGTTATAACCTTTTAGTTAGATAATAAGGTACCGTACGCTTCAAAAGCACAAAATATTTACCTTGCTTATTATCCTAAATTAGCAATTAGCATGGAAGTGAGAATTGTTGATCTGCTATGGCGAGGCAACCAGATCGACATAGGTTATGTACACTCCATTGATTTTCGTGCTATAGTAGCCTGGAGAAACTCTCATTACCTCAGCTGTTTCTCTCACGTGAAGCAGACGCGGGGAGTATCACAGAGCGCACTACCATCTACCTGGCTGGGCAGGTAAGTCATTATATTTTTATTTCAGCTGTATGATTAAAAAAAAAAGGATATATCCAAAAGGTTGTCAGTCAGTGGTAATCAAAAAGATTAAAATGGTCAGGGTAAGCATTAAATACGTCGAATAATTTTGCCGTTTATCTTAAAGGATATAGTATCAAATTGTTAGGTACTGAACATTTTATTATTTTATTGCATTACTGTAAATGTGTAAATGCAGACATGGTTATAAATATCAATCACTGTAATCAACGATGTCAATTACAGCTTGATGCTTAATGACGTTTAAGCCATAACGGGTCCTAGTCTTCATGGCATGTTAAATTAATGAAATCAATTCATTTTCAAAGTTGAATTAAAGATTTGGAATGTAGAGGGAAAAATCGGTGTTGATGGTAAGCTTTTGTTATTTGATATATATATTTTTTTAAAAATTGTTCAGCATGGTAATATTAGTTAAGGATTTTATCCTTTGTGAAGCAGTGTACTGGAACACCTCAGACAGAGCACGTTCCACATTTGCCCTAATCGGGACTCGAACCGCGACTTGACCCTGACTGAAATGATTTCCAGACTTGTAAGTTTCAATGCATTATTGCCTAAATCTTCTTGAAACAGTGATGCCTCAGATCAGAAATGAGAGGCTACAGTCAGTATCCACTCAAGGCTTTAGCTCATTTAATCACTGAAGCTTCTACTCCCAAGCTCGCACAGACCTTGAAAAATGCTTGGATTTATACTCGTTCAAATAAGAGTCCTTAAAAATGCTTGAATATGAAAATTCTTGAAAGACGATTTAGTTTAATAATTGCTGGAAAGTTATAATTTTATTTTAATTTCACCCTATGGGTGACAATTGTCATTTCAATCGAAAATCGGTATCTTCACTGCAATCGAATATTTTGCACACTCTTTGTGTCCTTATTATTATTAGTATTTTCGCACCTGAGATTGACTGATACTGTATTTTACCGGTACTGGAAAATTCGATCCGGAACACTTTGTATTCCTCCGCGCGTCGTCTGCTTTGTTTACAAACAAACAACATGGTGGATCACGATTTCTGTGTTTGGAGAGATAGTAAACATTGGTTCTAACGAAAAAAAAAAAGAAGAAAAATAATTGATGTTAATGATTGGTGTTTTATCTTCGGCGGAGTATCTTTTTACTCAATCAGTGATGCGGCCATATATTAGGGTAGGGTTGTTAAACAAAGAAAATGAATAACACTGAGGTGCGAGAAAAATAATCAAGCGCCAGTTTGAGTTCCAGATAGAGATCAGTCTCGGGTTGAGATTTATTGAATAATCCCACTTTCGACTGATTTTTTTCTATCCAGAAGTCAAACTGGTGCTAGATTCTATTAACCTGCATGTCCGTGGTGACTTCTCTCATATAACTGACATGTCGTCTTCCTTTCTTCAGAACATATAAATCCTCGTCAACAGACTTGGCCATTGGCGTTTCTAGAAATTTTTACAATTAAAGCATTTATAAGACATTCGTCAATCTTCATTATTTATCGGAACTGTGTACGAAATCCTTGAAAAGTGCTTAAAACACTTTGAAAAAGCTTGAATAAAATTTCATTCGTTGTATGATCCATGTATACGCAGATAAGAGGCTACAGTGAGTTCCATACAATCTTTCAGCTTTCCTGGCCACCGACCGCCTCCACCGCATCTTCTTCTATACAGAATATTTAATTAAAATAAAAGTAGTTGTTCTCGTTGCTTTTCCGTAGGCTCAGCATTGTTGATGATTATACCACTGTAGTGTATAGCCATAGATCTATGATTGCAACTTTTATTCCGTATATGACAGGATGTCTCTGGTAATGAGCCAGGGCTTTCTTCATTTATTTTTACAGCCCATATTTGGCAACATTCCTAATGGCCAATCATATCTTTTTTTCCAAATATTGACAATAAACTCCCTGTCATGAAAAACTCGGTAAATATGTTGTCAAACTCGGAATAATGGTATATTCGATTTCAAAGGAAATGGATCTATAAAATACTATAATTGAATTACTATTGACAAAATAATCAATGAAAAAGAATAAAATATCTTTGTTTGATATCATCTATACAAAGTTCACCGTATGTATTTTTCCAAAACGCCCAGTTTTTAGCTAACAAAAATCATCAAAAATTTCCTAAAGGAAATGTTTACAAAAGTGAAAAAAGTTTTGTCTGCGCGAGCCCCTGCTAAAGTACAGCATTCTGGATAAGACAGTCTAATAGTATCTTCTCCTCGACTCTCTCTGTTAGAGATGATGATCAGTCGTTCAAGTATAGTTATTGGAATTTGTTACAGCTCTGGTTTGCTTGTTGTCGGTGTTATGACATCGCCAGAAAATTAGTTTACTGCCATGATCCGTTTCCAGTACCTCGATATTATTTGACAAGTAATGTTACTGTTATGCTATGTTGCTTGGGGTACGATAAGACTTGACAAATTGTTACACCTTTAGTTGATCTGTTGTTAGAGATACGGTTAGATTTGACAATTTGTTACACTAATGGTTGATTTGTTGTTACGATAGGATTTGACAAGTTATATTACAGCTTTGCAGTATTATTTTGGGTACGTTGATATTTGACAAATTTTTACACCTTTTATTCATCTGTTGTAACAATACGACTTGGTAAGTTATATTACTGCCATGCACTTTTGTTTGGGATACGAAAAGATTAGGCAAATTATTACACCTTTGATTAATCTGTTGTTACGATAAGATTTGACAAGTTATATTATTGCCTTGAGCTTCTGTTTTGGATACGATTAAATTAGACAAATTTTTACACCTTTGATTAATATGTTGCGAGTCATTTTACTATTTCGCACTGTTGTGTGCTGTACGATAAAATTTGATATATTGTTATACCTTTACTTAGTTTATTGTTACGACAGAACTTGACAAGTTATCTTACTGCTTGGTAATAATGTTGGGGTATGATAAGTTTTGACTAATTGTTACATTGTTATAAATTTAATTAATCTATTGTTACGATAGGATTTGATAAGTTCTTCAACATTGTTGTTTTGTGAAAGATAAGATTTGACCCATTGTTACACCTTTAGTTAATCTGTAGTTACGATAGGATTTGACAATTAATGTAACTGCTTTACACTGTTGTTTGGTGTACGATGAAATTTGACAAATTGTTACACCTTTGGTTAATCTGTAGTACGATAGGATTTGACAATTAATGTAACTGCTTTACACTGTTGTTTGGGGTACGATGAGATTTGACAAATTGTTACACCTTTAGTAAATCTGTAGTTACGATAGGATTTGACAATTAATGTTACTGCTTTACACTGTTGTTTGGTGTACGATGAAATTTGACAAATTGTTACACTTGGTTAACCTGTAGTTACGATAGGATTTGACAATTAATGTTATTGCTTTACACTGTTGTTTGGGGTACGATGAGATTTGACAAATTGTTACACCTTTGGTTCATCTATTGTTACTAAGAATTTGACAAGTTATGTTACGTTACTGCTTGGCACTGTTTTTTGTGGGGTACTATAAAATTTGACAAATTGTTACATTGTTATGCTTTTCGTTATTATATTGTTACATAGGAATTGATAAGCTATATTACTGTTTGACATTGTTGTTTTGTGTACGATAAGATTTGACCCATTGTTACATCTTTGGTTTATCTGTTGTAAAGATAGGATTTGACAAGATTTGAGTAGTTGTTATCTGTTAATCATTGATACGATAGGATTTGACAGTATTATTACTGTTTTAGCTTGTTGCCTATGTCACGACAAATCATATAACCACCTCCCTGTTATGGTTTCATCGTTACTATGGTAACAGCTTTATTGTATAGGTTAAGATGAATAAGGTCAAGATATGGAGTACGTTTTCTTTAAACCATATACTGTTAGTTCGTCTTTTCCGATTTCATTTCAGCATTTTCTTCTGAATAAATAGCGAATGATTTGCCACACCAAGTTACACTGTAGCAGATTGAACCAATCAGACAGTAGCGTTAAGCTATATGTATAACGTTATTGAAAGTGGTTCAAACAGTAGCGCTAACCTTTCAGTATTATTTTCTTGGAAGTGGTTCAGACAGTGGCACTAAAGGTGATTACTTTAACGTTCTTGAAGGTGATTCGAGCAGTGGCACTAGGTTATAAGTATAACGTTTTTGGAAGTTTTCCAAGCAGTAGCGCTAAGCTATAGGTATAACGTTCTTAGAAGTGGTTCAGACAGTGGCACTAAGCTGTTGGTATAACGTTATTGAAGGTGATTCAAGCAGTGGCACTAGGTTATAAGTATAACGTTCTTGGAAGTTGTCCAAGCAGTAGCGCTAAGCTATAGGTATAACGTTCTTAGAAGTGGTTCAGACAGTGGCACTAAGCTGTTGGTATAACGTTATTGAAGGTGATTCAAGCAGTGGTACTAGGTTATAAGTATTACGTTCTTGGAAGTGGTTCAGACAGTGGCAGTAAGCTATACGTATAACTTTCTTGAATGTGGTATAGGCAACGACACTCAGCTACAAGTATAACGTTCTTGAAGGTGTGAGTATAATGCTCTTGGAAGTGGTTCAGACAGTAGCACTAAACGATTAGTTTAACGTTCTTGAAGGTGGTTCAAGCAGAAGCGCTAAGCTAAGTATAATGTTCTTGGAAGTGGTTCAGACAGTGGCACTAAGCTATAAGTGTAACGTTTTTGAATGTGGTATAAGCAATAACAATCAGCTATAAGTATAACGTTCTTGAAGGTGTTTCAAGCAGTAGCACTAAACTATAAATGTAACGTTCTTGCAGGTTGTTCAGACAGTGACACTATGTTATTAGTATAACGTTCTTATAGGTGGTTCAAGCAGTAGCACTAAGCTATAAGTATGATGTTCTTGGAGGTCGTTCAGACAGTGGCACTAAGCTATAAGTATTATGTTCTTGAAGGTGGTTCAAGTAATAGCACTACGCTATAAGTATAACGTTCTTGAAGATTGTTCAGACAGTGGCAGTATGCTATTTGTATAGCCTTCTTGAAAGGTGGTTCAAGCAGCAACGCTAAGCTATATCTATAACTTTATCGAAGGTACTTCAGACGGTGGCCTAAGCTATAATTATTACGTTCTTGAAGGTGGTACAGGCAATGACACTTTTCTATAACGTTCTTGAAGGTGGTGCAGACAGAGGCATTAAGTTATAACAAAACGTTCTTGAAGGTGGTGCAAGCATTGTCACTGAACTATAAGTACATGTGTATAATGTTTTGAAGATGGTGCAGGCAGTGGCACTGAGCTATAAGTATTACGTTCTTAAAGGTGATGCGGGCAGTGGCACTGAGCTATCAGTTTATTAAGTTGGTGCAAAACAACGTACAAATCTTATTGATGCAGTTTATGAAATATTGATCGACTTCTGAGACAGATCAGTTCTTCAGCAAAAACTGGATCAGTTTTCTTTTATTTCATTTTATTTTATTTTATTTTATTTTATTTTATTTTATTTCATTTCATTTTATTTTATTTTATTTCATTTTATATAGTATATAGTCTATAACACTGCTCCTTTTCGCCTCAAATGAGTTTATGATCTCACCACTGAACAGTGGCGGATTAAGAGGGGGGGGCCCTCCCCCTCCCTTTGGCCACATATTTACCAGTAAAAATCCAGATGTTGCACCAAAAATGGCTGAATAGTTTGGTTAAAACACCTTTTCGGAAATCCAGGATCCGCCACGGCTGAAGTTCGAAAATGAATTCATAATCGATCACTCGTAACGTCAAATTATTCACTGAAACACAATAAAGGTCGTTCAGTTTTGTTCAAGTTGAGAAACAAAACTGACGATTTTAAAGTTTGACATTAAAAGGTATGGAATCGAAGATTAAAATTACAGTGATAACGATTTTAAGTACGAATGTAGTCCATTTTATATAGGTTAATATAATACGTAAAAGGTGCGATATCGCTGATATATAGTAATTACTGGTATGATATATAGTAATTACTGGTATGATATTCGTCATTTTAAAAGTTGCACTTAAACTCTTCATTTTTCTTTAATTCTTTTTTTGGTTAAATGAAAGAACAAACATGTAAAATATAAGGAAGGGGGGGGGATTGTTTTAGATTTTGGGGTTTTGTTTGTTGGGTTTTTGGGTATTTTTTGGGGTTTTTTTTGTTTGTTTGGGGTTTTTTATGGGGGGGGGGATTTGTTTATTTGTTTGTTTTTGGGTTGGTTTTTTTTTATTTTGGGTTATTTTTGGGGTTTATTTGTTTTGTTTGTTTGTTTGTTTATTCGTTTTAGTTTTTGGTTCGTTTTGTTTTGTATAATGTAAAATAAAGGTCGGTGTTTTTTAATGATCGGTTGAATTTCTGCTATGAACGGAGACAAATTTATTATGTATCAACTGATTTCACTGCTTTCAAGAATGAACCTCTAACGAATTAAGTACATCGATTCATGCGATTTGCATGTTTGTACTTTTGGCTGTACTCTAAGATGAACGCTATCCTGTGATTGAGTCAGATCTCTTCTTTCCTGTGTGCATTAGAATAAACTAAATCTGTTCTCCATTATAGAAGAATAATCCCATATCACGATTCAAAGTTCATCGTGATAAAAATCGCAATCTATGATTTGTTACTAATAGACTCTTTTATGATGATGATGATAATGATGATGATGATGATGATGATGATGATGATGATGATGATGATGATAGTAATAATAATTAATCAATTAATTAATTAATTAAAAGATGAATAGATAGATAAAACAATGTCGTATGTATTCAGAAAAGATAGAAAAGAAACATCAGGATTGATTAAGAATTGTTCAAAATGTGAGGTAAAGTTGTCATTCGATAGGTATTAATGTAATAGCTATGATATGTCGTTGTTGTTGAGATTGTGATTTTGTTGTTTAAATATCTCATATCATATATAATGAGATGGTGATTCTGTGGTATAAATATCTCATATAATATCATATGAGATGGTGATTCTGTTGTATAAATATCTCATATCATATTATATGAGATAGTGATTTTGCTGTATGAATATCTCATATCGTATGATATGACATGGTGACTCTGTTGTATAAATATCTAATATGATATGATTTGACATGGGGATTCTGTTGTATAAATATCTCATATCATATGATATGAGATGATGATTCTGTTGTATTAATATCTCTTATCATATCATATGACCTGGGGATACTGTTGTATAAATATCTCATATTATATGATATGAGATGGGGATTCTGTTGTATAGATATCTCATATCGTATGATATGACATAGTGATTCTGTTTTATAAATATCTCATGGTATGATATGAGATGGTGATTTTGTTGTATAAACATATCTCATGATATGGTGATTCTGTTGTATAAATATCTCATATCATATGATATGATGGTAATCCTGTTGTATGAATATCGCATATCGTATAAAATGAGATGGTGATTTTGTTGTACAAATATCTCATATCGTATAAGTGTCTATGCTGAACGAGTATCGATAACCTGGAAAAATCACTCCAGTAAACAAATATGATTTTGTAAAAAAAATCTTGCTCAGAAACATCAAGCGGCTGGTATGAATACAAATGTAATCAGAAGGCTGAACATAAATCGTTAATCTAGATAAATCGCTGTAGTACATAGGTGTGCTTTTGCAAAATATTTTTAGAGACGTTATTGGCAAAATTCATCTAAATTAGGCAGTGGACAATTGAATGTTTCATATAGTTGCAGTCTACTTTTCCGTACATCATTTTTGCAAAGTTTGGCGTGAATCGGCTAAATGGTTTCGGTGAAGTTAACTTTTGATTTCGAAGACTTTCGATGGTGAGATTCAATGCCACCATGTTTATGATACAATCGATTTCAAAAGACGATTGTTTGCTAAGATCCTCTCAGCTATTAACCCTGTAAAGTGTTCAACGTACGGAAGCCTCGGAGAAGATCTTGAAAGTAGATCAAACAGAATTAATGAACATCTATGGCGACATTGTTTTCTAATCAAACACAAAAGAAGATTGCTTCCGATAAAATTTACTTAAAATTTACTGTCTCTTTATTATTAAGTTTTAAGGCTTCTTTTGGTAACTTTTATTTGCTTATGGCGGCCCTTTTTAATCATTCGGAACCAGACGACGAACGATCGAAAAGTACAATACAAAATTATACGAATGGGTGAAACGGACCAAAGGCGGAACCAGGAACCATGGAAGAGTAGCATCTCTTAACGACAGACCACATTCTTCATTATACCTGACTAAGGGTTAAGCAAAGTAGTTAAGCTTGTCGATTAATGAATAAATTACTAAAGTAAGTGTTCAAAATAACATATAGATAACAGACTAAAATCTACAAAGAGGTTTGCTCCGTTTAGAATCTTGAGTTAGGATAGTCCATGCATGTATGGATATTCCACTTCGTGATGGTTTTGCTATTTGATTACTGTCGTTCTTATTGATTTTACGAACGATTCAGCTATTGCAATTTATTTTACGAGGGATTGAGCTATTGCAGTCATTGGTATATATGTCATGAATTTTATCATTAAAAAGAGAATATATTGCCATTTTCATCATATTGTACTCATCATCTTTATTTTCATCGGTCTTTATACAACCCCCCCCCCCCAAAAAAAAAAAATCTGGCTAAACATTACGATCAAAATAATTTCATAATTCGTGTATTATCATGTCGTGTATTTTTGACAATCCAATCACATATGAACATGTTACCCATCTTTTGTCTGATTAAAATTATGTAAATCGCAAGAAAACATTTAATGTCCAAAAATCTCGGCCACTTGGTCTTCACCAGTGAAAACAAAACCTAACAAATCTCTAAGTAAAATCCATATTTGCTGGTTACATCAGCCCAGCGCAAACAACTTGGCCTTTATCAAGTGAAAACATAACAAAATCTCAAAGTAAAATCCATATCTGCTAGTTTAACCAGACAAGCGCTAAGTGGAACAAAAAGTAAAATCTCCAAGTAAAATCCGTATCTGCTGGTTAAATCAGTCCAACGCAAAATTTTTAACCAGCAGAATGGATTTTTATTCAGATTTGTTATGTTTAATTTCCACTTGAGAAAGACCAAATAACCCAAAATTTGTGGACATTGAGTATTTCTTGTTATTTGTTTAATTCACACATCCTTTCAGAAAACTTTGTGTCATTTCTTGAGAAAAAAAGAAACCTAAAACTATTAATATCATCAAAAATTTAATATACCATGCATGAATTATCACGTTTTCACAACGTCAAGGTTTGAGATTACACCACGCTACACTACAACCATTGACAAATATCGCTATTCAAAAATCAGGCTAGCGCCGTAAGATTTCATTGGGCCGTCGACGGCAGTGACGGTCCATTCAGAAACAACGTAATACACACGTGATCGCGTGATAAGTTGAAAATATGTAAATAAACATGGCTGCATCCTGTGTTTGTAATGTATGTGACGGTCTTTCATGTTTAAACAAACGTCGTTTAATTTTTGGGCAAAAAAAATTTCACGTGTTTAATGTTAATGAACTTTGCGAAGTATTAAACTATTAATTTATGTGTCATTCCTGGCGATAATGATAGATTTTCTGAATTAGTATATTTGCAGTGCTATAACAAACTTAATGAATTAACGGAAATGAACTTGAATTTACAAAATAAAATAAACGGCTTAAAATTTTTTACGTTAGAATTATGTAAATAGGTCTTTATTCTGTATCTAACCAAACTGTAATATGAATGGAGGCCTATCATTGGTCCGTCGTAGTAAATATATATTACGTCACACAGCGCCAGTCCGACTTTTGAATAGCGATATTTAGCGATATTTGTCAAGGGTTGTAGTTAAGCGTAGTGTAATTAATCTCAGACCTTGACCTGTGACGATGGAATTATCACAGAAACTCTTCATGTTCAAATTTATATCACATTTGATAGACATCTGAATACAAAGATATAAATAGATGATATAATTTGGGGGGGGGGGGGGGGGGGGGGGGAGTTTACGCATTGTTATCAAAGTATCTATTTTACGTACGAACTCAAAGGTCTTAAAACAAAAGTAAAAGGTGATAGACATAATAATTGCTTCGCAAATAACAGTATTTCCAGAAAATAATTCTACGGATCGGAGCACAATGAAAATATCCTACTGAAAAGTACGGCAATCGTGATATACATTTGTAAAATAAATCGATAGGAATGTAGAATATGAAAATTACTGGTACTGAAACACTAGGGTTATTTATGGATTCCAGAAAACCAGACATGAGACTCGGTGCCGAGAGGAGAGGACTTCTGTTTGATTAGTTGCACCCGCCATGACTGTCAATAACATACCAAATAAGATTTCTGATTTAAGAGCATCAGAATTAAACTCATTACAAACTGTATTCATATCTCCGTACCTTTTGGCTGTACTCTACCAGTGGCCATATTCACTTCGAACATTTTCAGGAAAAATCAAATACGTTAATCATAGCTGAATTTCGATCGCATAATTGCATAATATCAATTATTCACCATGTATTCTGACTGTTATATATCTTTTAATTCAGTAAATAATTGTATAAAGCAGTATCAGGAACTTCAGTATGATACACAGCACGTAGATCGAGCTTGCTAACTGTATCGGATCAAGTGATCATGAAGCATAAAGCTCTAAAGTTCATATTCGTAATGAGAACTTTTTATTAGATTTTTTCAGTTATTGGCAAACAGAGAAAGTAATTTATATGGTATCTTTCGTGTAAAAAAGATTGACGTCCTTTGAGTAATGCTCAGTTATGCAGGAATAGCGCAATACCAATTACAATGATAAGAAATGTAGCAGACAACAGACTAATATATAACACGGTAGATTATAAAAAAAGATAAATGGACAGCATATGTATCGACGTTTAAACAGAAATAATATGGTGGCATACCTTTGGTATTGATAAAAGTATGGCCGACGCGACATAAACAGGATTTGCACGATGACATACCTCTGGCACTGGCATATGATTCAAGGTGTCATGCTTCTGGCATTGACATATGTATCGCTGTTATGTCACAAACAAGATTTGCACGATGGCATATTCCTGGTATTGGCATATACATGTATATCTCGATCATGGCACATGCATGATTCGCACGAATTCTGGTTAAATCTCGGTACCTTATAAATTGGATACCCGGTAATTCGGTACCTGATTGGTATATTCGGGCCCTGGTATTTTGGTACCCTTAAAATTTCGGTACATATGTTTGGTAAATTCGACATCTGTATTGGTTTTAAATTTGTTTTTGTAGATGTGTATAGATGATGTATTCAATAAATCGTTGCTATCTGATTTTAATTCATAATTTCGTCATTTCGTGATAATTCATAAATTCATAGTATTTCGACTAGGAAGCTTGTAACTCTCCCCCGGACATCTGAAACGGTGGAGGGCGTGGTCACTTGCTTCTTGAGTAGATGTTTTTGTTATATTTTTAGCACAAATAAAGTATTATATTTACCGGTATTATATGTCCCGAGTTGACCATTACAAAAAGGATTCGACAGCATTAGGACGTTGGCATACTCTCTGGTACTGACACATCTGTCTCTGTCATGACACGGGGTCACTACGGTGGTATAACTTTTTTATTGATACATCTGTCACCGTCATGGGTTAGCACGTTGGCATACTTCTTGTATTAACATATCTGTCACCGGCATGGGTTAGCACGTTGGTATACTTCTTGAATTGACACATCTGTACCCGGCATGGGTTAACACAGCGGTATACTTCTTGTATTGACACATTTGTCACCGTCATAGGTTAGCACATTGGCATAATACTTGTATTGGCATATGTACTGCGGTCATGGCACAGAACAAGCACAATTTATTCACAAAACCGTTGATTCAGTCGGAACTCATCATGTGTTTCATCCAACAAATCTCAGACGGGAATATAAGATGTCCAAGTTTGGTTGGTTGGTTGATTGGTGTTTTACGTCGCTTTTAACACTTTTTCAGTTATATCGCGACATGGAAGCATGAGGTAACCGTCCTCCTAAACATAGTGGCCCAACCCGGGATTCGAACCCGGATCGTCGGCGCCGCAAGCCAAGCGCTTAACCACTATAGCAAGTATGCCCCTAAGACGTCAAAGACGATTTACAATGTACTTTTAAATTTGCGATGTGTGGCGATGCATGTAAGCTCTTTTAAAAACCATTTCTCACAAACAATTATTCATTGCAATCGGCCACGGCCGATTGTATATTACGATAGTACATGTGCAAACTCCATTAGCGTAATTCTGCTGTATATATTGAGATATCTAGAAATAAATCTTATAAAAGGTTCGCAGTTTTTTAAAAAAAGATTTGCTCACTACAAAAACCAACTTGTTTCCGAATATTGACGAGAACATCCGAGAGACTTTTCTAAGAAGGCGCGGCTACTTTCTTATAAGGAAAAAATGAGGCATGGCTTTAGAATTTTTAGCGGGAAAATTCACAAATGCGCATAAAAGATGGTTTTAAAAACAAGTACATGTAATCCCTGTTTATATAAAGCCATTTGGCTTTTTGACCAATAACTTGAAGTTTATTTTAAAGCTATTCCGATTGCAACCTAAGCTTATTTAAAAGCTACGCTTGTTAGTATACTACGATATTGTATTGTCAAAAACTCTATGTCGTCTCCTGTTCTGTTAGCCCTGCCCGCCGTGAATGACCACATTGTGCAGACGTCACAAAACTATCGCAACACTGCACACATGAGAGTGAAAATAGTACAAGATACCCGCAGACATCAGTGCACGGATAAAGGTAGTCAGGAAAATCAGACCTAAACATAAGACGTTGGACTGAATTCCTCCCATAGAAAGAAAGGACGGGATCTTTTTTTGTTGTTTGTTTAATTCGAAACTTTTCATTACTTACAATTCAGATTGCCCTGTACTTGTTTACATCCTGAGTTTGATGCCTTCATATCAGTAAGGTTAATGTAACTCCTGTAGCAATTGGGGTTTTTTTTATTTTGTTTGTTTGTCTGATTTTGGGGGGGGGGTGTTTGTTTGGGGTTTTTTTTGGGGGGTGGGTGTTTGTTTGTTTGGGTTTTTTTTTAACTTTAAACATTCTTTTACCGAATTTTCTATTTTTCTGATATGAAAGGATCATAATTGCGATGTAAAGAAGTGAAGGACATAGTGAAAAGAGAGTTACATTTTACCAAGAAATATTTCGATTTTTTTCAATTCTCGTCGATTCTCTTTTTCGGAGGAATTCAAACTCAATTCTTTATGCTTAGGTCTTACATTTTATACTAGGATATATACTATTATAAAAATAAGTCCTCCGCGGATTTAAAATTATGCCTGATGCATAATTCAAGGATGATAGATCAAAGTTCATAAACTGACCGAATAAGTGCCTAAAGACGCACGATAAACAATGCTTTACAGCTAAAATAACCAGTGATATGTGCTGACGTAACATTATAATTTTGCATTAATCTCTATATAGCTGTGAAATGGCTCAACTAGAACAGTATTTTTATTTTAAATGTAACAATAAAATGGTTTCATTATTATTTATTCATATGCCATGTCAAATCGTTATCAGTCACCTAAGTGAATTGTGAGATAAAATTAACTCATTATTCAGTATGCCTTCCATTAATGGAAAATTCGTAAAATATTCATCGCCATTACGTTTTATTCTTGAATAACATAACATGAAGTATATTATAGAAAGTATAGAAGTCTCGCGAGTTCTCGAGTTTTAACAGTAATAGTTAATGGCATATTCATTACATTTCACTCGTTTTTACCGCTTGTTCGGAATTATCGCGAAGGAGTTGAAAGATCTAGAAAGCACCTAATTGATCTTGCTGTAAAACGAACATAACTGAATACGAAATTAAATTGTGCTATGCCACTAGCATTCGTAACATCCTACCACAGTGGGCATTCGTAACTTCCGACCACTGTGGACATTCGTAACAACCTACCACAGTGGGCATTCGTAACAACCTACCACAGTGGGCATTCATGACATCCTACCACAGTGGACATTCGTAACACCCTATCACAGTGGGCATTCGTAACATCCTACCACAGTGGACATTCGTAACATCCTACCACAGTGGACATTCGTAACACCCTATCACAGTGGACATTCGTAACATCCTACCACAGTGGGCATTCATAACAACCTACAATGTACTAAAGTTGACATTCGTAACACCCTATTACGATGGGCATTCCTAACACCCTACAACAATGGACATTTGTTACACCCTACCACAATGGGCATTCGTAACACCCTACCATAGTGGACATTCGTAACACCCTACCACAGTGGACATTCGTAACACCCTACCACATTGGGCATTCATAAATTTCTCGAAATCAGAGGTAGAACCAGGACCCCCGTGAGGAGTGAGCATCTCCTGTTAAGCAAGCTAGACTCACTTTAGATTCCTAAAACGTGGAACAAATCTTTGCATGATCAGATCTTTTTAAACTAGTACCAATTTATGCAGACATTATTGGCATATTGCCAACAATATTACATAAATTTGCACAGCATATTATGTGAAATGCATCTTACAAGAACTCCAGTTGAATTTGGATTCCTGTTACTCGATATTAACCGGCAGTGACCTTTCTAAGTAGAAATCCTTCAAATTATTTTGAAGTATTAAACCTTATTCAACACACATCTTCTGGTATTGATTTTTATGTAAACATATTTGTATTTTGATCCTTAAATAACATAAAAACCCATACAAACTACGACATATCGCAAGATATAGCAAATGTTCATTTATGCCTTTGCTAGCCTTTCTCACCAAATCACTGCCGTTTAATTAAAGTAGTTATTTCAAAGACACTGTTGGATCATTCATTCTATAAACTGTATATGTGTGAAACAGAAGTAAAGATATATAAAATTTAAAGAAACTGTTTTATGTTTTGAAATCAAACATTTTTTTTGGGGGGGGGGGGTGTTTTTTTTAAGGGGGGGTTGTGGGGTTTTTTTGTGGACAATATTAAGTTGAACTTCATTTCTCAACTTTATGTAACCAGTCCACTTATTTGTGATTGCTTCTTTACTTAAAGATCCAGCATATGCCTGTTCCTAACACTTGCTTTCGGAGACGCATATTTCGTTAAAACCACTTTCACTAAACATTACTGCCCTGAGGTCGACATATAAACATGATAGAATTTCTTATTGAAAACATCTACGCAGTTTTAGCCTGACCCAATTTTCCGGCAAATAATCGACATCATAATTACCATTAATTGTGCAGCATAATTAGCTGATTTGTTCTTTTATTCAAGCGCAGCAGAATTCATACAAGTACTCCTAATTTAAGGGAGGAAGGAACTGATCATTGCCTTAATTATACTTTGCAATATATCTCCAATTTTTAATCCATTAACAATGATTCTTTTAAAATCGATAACTATATTCATGCGATACATCCTAACGAGCAGTGTCCAGTACATCGTCGTCGAATTTAGACATTTTAACTTAGAATAGAATACGACGACAAGCTAATGCCCTAGCTATGTAATTAGGGGATAAACGCATTCTGTTTGAATGTTTGCAGTAGGTATACCGTGCTTATACCGTTGGAAACAGAGAACAGAGTTTTGCTGGCGACGCTTGAGGAGTACGTTTATCCCCATTCTAATTCACTGTAACACAAACATCGTTTTTTTCTCTTTGAAATTGCCCCCAAATTCCTCGTTGCTATGGGGCGGAGAGCGCCATGTTTAAAATTCTTCCAAGGAAAGAATTGGTATTAAGTTTGACTTCAGTTATTATACCCTTTTTCCTGATGTTGTGTGGCTTTGGTACTTTCTACAACGTGTTTGTTTACATTCATTTATATATACAGTGCTGAATTATATTTGTTTCGTCTGTATTTACGGGCATTCACGGCGGGTGTGGCTAGCCAAACAGGAGACGTTCACTATATATGTTGACAAATATCTGATAATAGTGAATGCTACGTTGACTATACCGATTGTGATTGTTAACTACCGTTTACATTGTGAAACTACGTTCTAACGGCGGGCGTGACGGATCGACAGGTGTTGATTACTACACGAATCTCACCTCT
The DNA here is from genome assembly GCA_035048485.1 of Pteria penguin. Taxonomy (NCBI): domain Eukaryota; kingdom Metazoa; phylum Mollusca; class Bivalvia; order Pterioida; family Pteriidae; genus Pteria; species Pteria penguin. The sequence continues at coordinate 48,463,151 of CM068580.1, read as the reverse complement.
GTTTCTTAAACATTCCATGTTTGCCCAATATTCCTAATATTATTGTTACGTATACAATAAGGTTTCTGCTCTCTGTGTACTTTGTTACCTTGCATACCAGTACCACAAAGCAAAATGTTCAATTTTGACGAAATAATATAATTGACATCGTTGGGTATCATTGCTTTAAAATCTTCATGTAATAATATGAATATCATACAGCTATCATCAGTTTACACAGTTAAATAATTAATATATCTTCGTCGATCTACAATACTCTTAGCTTGTCAAGACTTTTAATCAGAATTCTATAGCACTTTCATCGTTTCTGTTGAGGGTTACTTAATGTATTTTAAAACGTGCTCATATTTGATTACACTGCTTTCAGAGTGAATCCGTCCGCGAAGTATTCATCGCAATTACTTTGAATCCTCAACATTATTATATATAGAAGTGATACAACTCTCCCGAGTTCTTCAGCTGTAACTGTAATAGTTTTAAATGTAGTCCTTTTTTTCTCTCTCTCTTTTCTTTAACCAATCATCTTAAGTTACCTCGAAGGAAATGGCAGACACATTATTTGATTTAGCAGGATGAGTGAAATGAATGAAGTCCTGATTTCCCTGTATAAGACCTGGACGAAGGATCGGGGTTATAGATCAAACCCAGAAAACTTGGAAACAGCTTTATCACTAAGGTACATTGTACTCTGAATTTCAGGGGTCCGTGAATGTCCACTGTGGTATGTTGTTGTTAGTGTCATAGTCATGTAATACCAGTTACTTTCGTATTTTACATTAGGATGTCGAGATAGTGGCAAGTGATACGATGATGCATAAACTATATCAGTAGTCAGATAGAAAAAAAGCATAACACCGAATGGCATACGAAACCATTTAAGAGAGAAAAATACCCCATAGAAAGCCAACTAAAACAAGGAGGGGGGGGGCGATTAGGTGACCGGGAAGACAATGCATGTCTTGTACTGCAATGTTATCATGTTAGTTTAGCATTGAAGCTTTTGTCCAGATAAAGTGCGCACATGAACCATATGTTTTATTCCTCTTTCATTTATCTAATACATATTGCATGTGTAAAACTATCGAAACGATGATTTAGGATAAAATATATTAAGTGTCCAGTTGTTTCTGTCTGACTTAAAATTATGGTGGAAGATATAAATAACAAACTGTGTATGAAAAAACCGGACAAAGTAATGATTTGAAATTCAAAGCCAAAACGAACGACGTAAATAACTAGAAAATACAGTTTGGGATATATTGACATTCCATAGAATGTAACATCTGTTTGTCAAGTGCCATAATAATAAATGTTTTCCATTGTGTAAGGTGAGTTAATTTTCATATATCATCATGAAGATTATTTTTCAATGCCCTATCACAGAATATCAATCAGCCATGCAATTTTGTCTGATAAATTATTGTTATTAGTAACTGGAAATAAATACTTACCTTAATTGAGTGTATATAATCAATTATTTATTCCACATCCTCAGTGTAAATCTTCTCGTAATTACCATATCACGCAAACTCCCCCATTGGAGGATAACAATTAAGAACATATCATAACATTTATCACAAACATTCTACAATTTGTAAATTGGTAGTAGTAATTATGGAAGGAATAGATTTTTATATTTGTTTATTATCGATTTACAGCCCGAATACTGAATTTATGTGTCAGTGTGTTTGCTATTGACACATTTAAGATGCATTATTCTTAAACGCCGGAAACAACAAGCAGATTGACGCCTGCGTTATGTAATATAACATGAATAATATGAATAATACCTGCTGACATATCGAACATCATCGCCTAGTGAAAATGCAATGCAACAACATTTTAGAAATGAACAAGTTCAAACAAAAACATTTCGCTCGAATTTGTAATGCATGGTGTTAATCAATTTTAATAAATTATAGTTTACGTCAATAAATGTTATCATTCAAGTAATGATGATAATGATGATTATGATGATGATGATGATGCTACTATTGCGAGATTGGTCCCGGTCAATGTATTGTCATGGTGTTCTTCATACATTATGTATAATATTTATGGATGTATATTCTTTTAAGGCCGTATACGTGTATAGCATGTGAAATTTGGGATTTTGGATTGCTCTCAGTGAGGCTCAAAATGGGGTGAGATTGGGTGTAAATCTCCTCCCGGATGCTTCTTCTTTCACTTTCGCTCGCCCTTTGATTATATCTACTGAGTATGTACATATATTTCTCGGGGAAAATTGTTCACCCTAGGCCAAAGAAATGGTCAGAGATCTGACGTTCAATTGCATTGACCACCTTAGGAAAGAGAAGTGGTTAAAGAGTGACGTGTCTTCATGGCATTGTCCACCATAGGCATAGAAATGGTGAGAGACTGACGTCACTTCATGGCATTGACCACCTTAGGCAGGAGTAGTGGTTAGAGATGGACGTCACTTCCTGGCATTGTCCACCATAGGCAAGAGAAGTGGTTAGAGATTGACGTCACTTCAAGGCATTGTCCATCATAGGCAAGAGAAGTTTTTTAGAGATCTGACGTTACTTTATTGCGTTGACCACCTTAGGCAAGAGAAGTAGTTAGAGATTGACATCACTTTAAGGCATTGTCCACCATAGTTACTTAGTGACATTGTCCAGAAGACGTTACAAATCTGAGGTTACTTTATGGCATTATCCACCCTAGGCAAGAAAATTAGGTAGAAATATGACGTTACTCCATTTCACTATCCACCCCAAGCAAGAGAAGAGAGGTGGTTACAGATCTGACGTTACTTTATGACATTGTCCACCCTTAGCAAGAGAACAAGGATGGGTACTATCCACCCAGTTATAGGAAGAGGTATGAAATCCGACTTGATGTCACAACATTGTCCACCCAAGACAACACAAGGAGGAGGAGATCCGACCTGACATTATTACATTGTCCAACCAGACAAGAAAAATTATAGTAGTACTGACTTGACTTTATTGTACACTCTGCCTAGGAAAGTAAAATTGTAAGAGATCTGAAGTGATTTCATGATATTGTCGTCCCAAGGAAAAGAAGAGATCAGAAATCTTACTTGTCTTCAAGACAGTGTTCAAGAAGGTGAGGCCATATTAAGAATGGTATGACAAAAAACACATAACGGCATTAAAATATTTAAGGGCTCGACGATTACGGAATCGACTTTCGATATAAATTGTGCTCTTGAAAAAAAAAATGTAAAGCACAAAATAATTGCTGTTGAGACATTGTGTCACTGGCATTACAGCATAGGGAATGTATCTATAAACTTCCTGAAATAAATGCTTAGACCATGTGCCTTTGTGTACGCGTCTCCTGTTTTACTGCATACACCAGCCCCAAACATGCAGAACAATGCCCTGCATACTCAGAAAATTGTAAGATACGATTTAGTATACGTAGCCGTATGCAAGAGAATATAAAACATCGATTGTTGTAATTGACTTGGAGCCTTATTTACTCGTACAAATACCATATCGATATCTTCAGTGTGCATTGGTATGCAGTGAACAGTGCCATTTCCGACCTATAATCCTCGTGTTAAGTAAACGATATGTGGTTTACCATTGTGACCTTTTCCCACGAAATTAATGTCATATTATAATTTTACTTTTGATTTTTAAACCATTGTTTCATGGTAAGTGGGAAAGTAGAAACATTTCGATCATCTTGACATGTTCCACTAATTAATAGTCATTCCATCTTGTTTTTTATATGCATTTGAAAACAGTACAAGTTGACACTTTTATATTCTATATGTGTTTAATCGTATCTTACTCAAATTTTCACTTTGCTTGGCATAGATTGTGTCATATAAATCTTTTTAAGTTAAAAGCGGAGCTGAAATACTGGACAGCAAAAACATGATACACGTTCTCGCCAAATCGCCAGAATGACGTCAACTTACATCATGACGTGTTAAATTTGGATGGAATGTTTAACAATTTGCCGTTCAATATCACAGCTCCACAGTGAACGTGAAAAGGTGTATTTTTGCAGTCTAACTTTTTATTTTCTCAGAAATTGAAATACACTTTTTCAATTGAAGAGAGAATTATTCCTTTTTTTATTGGTTATTTAAGACGAATAGGTAGTCATTCCATTGTTCTGATTTTTTTTTATGATTTTAAGTGAGATGATGACAATCTGGATGCAATCTCACTAAAGCCGTCTCGTGAAAAGGTACCGACTGAATTCTGAAATAATGCATTCATTAGACTTTTTGTCCTTTGCCCATAAATGTATTTATTCAATCACACTTTTTTAATTGATACCCTGTTGTACATGGTGAATATTTAACCACACCAATTGAGTGACGTTTGTTACTTTTATTTATTGTCCTAAGTTGGTATTGTAATTGCAGTGCAATCGAATATTTTTGTAATGTTTTCTGTCTTTATTTGAATATAATCATGTTTTATATGCAAGTCCTTGGTGATTTTTGTCATACGGCTTGGTCAGATGCTTTCTGTCTTCTCTTCCATACTATATTAATTAGACTTTTCATAATCTCTGTTCCAGATGACAATCGATCGATCGATGTTCCGACATTGAAAAATATGTGAAAGGGACGTTAAACCCTCATATCAGCCATCATATAAATTACGACTGCAATTAAACTAGACAGTTTGACCGTAGTCCTTAGGAATTTCATGTATCAAAGTTTTGAGTCAATGTATGCCTATTTAATAGACTTCCGATCTTAAATGATTTAAGGGGCATAATATCCGAAAAAGCGCTTTTGCTGGAATTTGCATTATGATATTAATGCCTGGACCGTAACATCACAGTAACATGACCCAATTGCAAATATGAACGGCAAAATACCCCTTACCAGAAAACCAGAAAGTCCCAAGTCGATACCGTACTGGTGTCATCGGGAAAAAATGTGGTGTCCATGATCTATTTCAAACAGCCACAATATATACCAGGTAAGTCTATAAAAAGAAAATGGCTGATTTACATAATACTTATGTTTTCGTACCTGCTGACAAAGAAGCTGATAATGTTATCATTGTTTGAAAAGTATGTTATATTACAGTTTTTACAACTGAATTGAACTATACCTCTACGTATGTTGAAACCCCATTGTTTAAAGACAAGATCCTATCTGACCAATGTAAAACTATGTGTGACTTCAATTTAAGCATTGATTAAATGATCTCCCTACAATATAATTGGCTTCCCAAACTACACAAAAATCCATATAATTCACGTTTTATATCCAATTCTAGCCATTGCTCTACAACTGTGCTTTCTAAACGTATTATCTCCGCTTCTACTGCAGTTAAAGTCCATGTTATCAAGTATTGTAATACTGTCTTTAGCAATAGTAACGTCAATTACTTTTGGTTCATAAAAATTCCAACGTAGTCTTAGAAAAATTCCGTTTGAGAAATGTTGAGGCTAATAACGTTTCTATTTTTGATTTTTCGACACTATATACCTGTCTACCTCATGACTCAATCAAAACCAAATTGTCATACGCTGGTGTTTCAACAGAGAGTCACACCTCTGTACTTCAGTTACATCTTGATTTTTCTCTCACATTTAATATGATGATTATTAATATTGGACTTGTACTGAGTTTTGTAATGCCATCATATTTTTAATGGATAATATTTATGTACATTTTAATGGCAAGACTGATCAACAAATTATTGGGATTCCTATGGGCACTAACTACGCTCCCCTTATAGCAGATTTATTTCTCTACTGTTATGAGAAAGACTTTATGCATTCTATTCAAACCTCTAAACGTTTCGACCTTATTGATAAATTCAATGACACCTCTAGATATTTTAGTTATCGATAATCCTGAGTTTAAAAACTATATTACTCACATTTATCTGAACTCCAGTTAAACAAAGCTAATACTTTCGACCAGGAAACACCTTTTTTGGACTTAGATATTAAATCATTAATAACAATATTCATACCAACATATATGATAAACGTGACGACTTTGGACTTCCTATTGTAAATTTCCCTTATCTAGATGGTGATGTCCCCAGACTCCCATCATATTGTATTTATATTAGTCAGTTGATTCGGGTCGCTGGATCCTGCACTAACGTTTTGGATTTTTACGCAAAAAAATCTCGGATTACTTTTAAACCTCTAACTCAGGGTTATAGATATCATAAACTTCGAAAAACTTTTGGTAAATTTTATAGATCTTATTCAGACATTTTTTCTAAATTTGGAAATGTGACTTTGCAAAAATACGTATCCAGCGGAATTTCTCTTCCCCATTTCTACGGTGATCTAGTGTACAAACTAAGGAGGGTCAAAGGTTCCGATCCCCACTCGCTGCGTGTGGGTACCTGCGTCAACGGTAATGTACGCATAGCTATATGACCTCGGCCTATCAACCAAATATAAAGGTGCTCGAGGTCATATATTATAGGACTATGACAAGATCCTGATCCTAGTCCCCTCTGACTGTTAGTCGGGACTCCTATTGATAAAGGATCTGATCTCGCTTACAGGCGGGCAGAGCACGGTTTCTACTTATGTTGACCTTACATATTTTTGATAGCAACACATTATTTTATAAACGTTTCGTGTATGATACATTTTTATTACCTCTCTTCTTGAGAACCTGTTGATCCTTGTTCTCTCTATGGAGGATTATGAATTTTTAAATGTGTGTCCTTTGATTGTGCTGCTTTTGCTGTGAGTTGGAAGGTGTGTGCCCGTAAACCGTTTAACCACACCAATTGAGTGACGTTTGTTACTTCAATTGACCGTCCTAAGTGGGTATCGTAACCGCAGCACAATCGAATATTATTGTAATGTCGTTTTTCCGTGATTATTTTACTATTATCATGTTTTGTGTGCCAATGTGTTTGGTGCTTTGTGTCGTACAATTTTGTTAGATGTCTTCTTTTTTTCTTTTGTTTTTCTATTTACGATTTTGTGGGACGATTCAGTTCTTGGAGTTTATAGTAGAAAACCCTGCAATATGCACACAAGTGTCTTGATATTTTAAACTATCAACAATTACTTAAACTCAAAGTTTTGCTTTATGGCGTTTAATTATTCAATAAAAGAGAAAACAGAAGACATCTGACAAAGCTGTATGACACAAATCACCAAGGACCTGAACAATAAAAAATTGACAATAGCATAATACTCAAATTATCGTTTGTTTACTATATTTTGCGAACTACCATGCACTTCAGTAAACGTGTAGTATCATTTATCAGTTGTGATAAGATATTATCATTAATGATGTAATCTTTGAACAATTAGAGTGAAATCTTCATCGAAAAAGCAGTGCATGCACGCTCATAAACACAGTAATAATCCATTATAACCATCAAAGAAATGTACCTTTTTATCAATTCCCGTGGGCGTTTGAAGGTGTCGATTGACGAGAAAGAGTTACAATTTTCCACTAAAGTTTCCTGGTATTGATGGATGACAATGCTTCGAAGCTGTGTCAATTCGTGATGAAATCTCAGAGACATAAGCGGCTGATTGATAGGGCAATGAATACAAGTCTTATTTCACTTGAGAAAGTGGTACATCAGCAGCGGAACATCTTTTTTCTACTATCATTTTGCCATACTGTAATTTCTTTATTTGTGTGATTGGCAACGTCTATTGTAAATGTATTTATACTGGCCATCGATTCCTGGGTAATGCGCTCTTCTGGTGGATGTTAGAGATCTTTTCTCACAGAATCCAATTTGAAATAAATATTTACTTTGGGAAAGTCTGTTTACATTGTCGTAGACAGTTCGTTGTTCTCTCTATTGTATTGGTGGTACACCCAGCTGTAGCTAATCTGCTGTTGCATTAGAAAATGAGATTCGATTTTAAGCTTTACTTGTCTTTTTCCTGTAACTGTTCTAATGGCAGCTATATTTCGATTCTCAAATATTTCTGAAAGAGAACAAACACAATGTATACTTACTTTGACAATCATTAAAATTTTCATATTCAAGCTAATATTGAATTTAAACTATTAAATCGGCTTTATATTTGCATGTTATTAGAAATGGAAGAATGGTAATTAAAACTGAGCTGAATTACATAGACTTCAATGAATCTGAATTTAATATAATAATTAACGTGGATGCTTACCTTTCTAAATTTATTTAATATATTTTATATATCCTTTATCATCTTACTTCGATACCATCTTTATGGTAAATTTGGTCATTGCTGATTGGTCATAGACAAAGGTTTGCTAGTAAGTAGGGTATGCGATTCTGATTATTCACGTAGAGCTAGCTGGATAATGCTATCCAACAATAAGACTTATTTTATCTCAGATGCTTGACTTATGAATTTCAGAGCACTCTTACATGTTATTACTGACGTGAAACCAGATCACGTACATAATGGCTTCCTTCTAGCAATGAATGAAACATTAATGCAAGATTAAAGTAGAGATGTAAATAATTTTCTCCCTAACCCACACACTTCAAATAAAAAATCTTATTGTAAACTTTAGAAAATTGACTATAAACCTTGGGTATTGGCTGGTGTTAATGCTCTCAACTATGCAGTGTTAATCAAGAAATTACAGGTCGGTAAAACTTCTTTCTACGGGACTAATATTAAAGTGGTCATTTTCAAGCATGAATTCCGTACCGTTGGATATCTTAGCATAGGCTGTATTTGAAATCAACGTTCTTTTTTCAACACCACCTCAAAGAAATAATTGTTGGGCACTCAGATAAAGATGTACTGCGGTAGACAATCATGGCCCCAGTAAATCAAGTGGAACCAGCTGTCCGAGTAGACTAAATTTGTCCTGTTTGTCATGCTTATCTGTCAGAATTGCCAAGAGTATACAGATGGCACACAATGAATATGACAACAGGTTGTTAAGTTTAAAATATTGTACACTGTGCTGAAATAGTGTCGTTTTCTAATGTTGGTAATTATGTGCCATTCTAACAATCGTTTCGAATTTGTCGATAAATTATTGGAAACTGTCTCCAACTAATTAGTTATTACAAAATGTGCATCTTGTGCACAGATCAACTTTAGTTAAGACGTTTGTATGATCAATGTTTGACTTAGGGAATGTTGATGATGGTTTCATAGCCGTTCATATAGGCTCCGATAACGTTATTTTATCATGTAATAAAATAGTCAAACGTCTCCTAAATAGACAATATGATATTGAGATCATCAAAAAGACTATAGGTCTTGTATTTGGCCCCTCTACAGCCTTATGCAGACTTTTACTTGAACGTTGCACGCTGACTAACAGGGCGGTGGGGACTATATGACGGGCCTTGTCCAAACCTCTTTCAGAGGAGACATGGTCCTGAACCTCGTCCCCTCTGACTGTTAGTCGGGACTCCTACAGATCTAGGGTCTTAGCTCGCTTTCAGACTGGCAGAGCACGGTTTATCATGTTGATGTTGCATATATTTTTATACCATTATGTGTTTTACAATACCTTACGTGTTTATATTTTTATGACCTCTCAATATGCGATACCTGTTGACCCTTGTTCTTTACATGGAGGATTGTTTATAAATTTTTAAATGTACGTCTTTTGATTGTTCTGCTGTTACGGTGAGTGGGAAGGTGGGCCCGTAAACCGGTTAACCACACCATTTGTTTGGCTTTTGTCAAATTAAATGACCGTCCTAAGTCGGTATCGTAATTGCACTACAATCAAATAGTTTTGTAATGTGTTAAATGTTCTATTATATTATTTATATTCATGTATTGTATAGCTCCATGGTGACTTCTGCCACATAAATGAGCCGGTAACTCCTCTTTTTTCTTCCATCGGGTCTATACCACTGCTGGTACATTCTCAGTAAAAGAGGGTGCCTCCTGACTTGTTTTCAATGTTTCATTACTGACATGAAATACACATGTACTTCAGAGACGATAAAAAATGAGATTTATTTTTTTGATTTAGCACTTTGATGAATTCGCCATACAGATTGTCTTGAATTAAGGTGAATTTAAAAAGTCTGCTAATTAAACGAATTTCGAAAGATAAGCATTAATTTTATCTACAAGTGATAATTATGCGCTATCCACCATATCTTTTCGGATATCTCCATTGGTCACTTGCTTCAACTGGTTGGTTAATTACAAATATATACAACAATTTTGAAAGGTTAAAGTTTGTATATGTACGGTAGTACAGAAGTGACAAACACTATTTTTTTATCTCGAGGGAACGACTTTTTTCATCTCGGGGAACGACTTATCATTTCGTTCTCTGGAGATAATCAACCAATCAAACTATGTGTATTATTTGTTATTTATTATTATTTAAGAAATGAATCCTATATTTTGGGTTGATTGAAGTATCAACCTAAAACTTGGACGGAAAACTGCATCAGTTATCTTATACTTGGAAACAAAAATTTAATATGTCCAATAAACATAATTTATTATGGCACTACATTATTATTTTGTCCTTGATACATGTGACTTGATCGCGTAGTAATACAATGACAAGGTAAACAAGTTAAAGTTCGAAAATTTTATCCTGGAGTCCGAGTCTGTTAAAAGAATTAGAATTGTAACAGAACGAATTAAAACACTAATTAATGAAACATGTATATGAGGATGACAATTTGTTACTTAAAGTATTTGTATTTGAATGTTATTAGTATTAATAGAAATGCAGTGTATGTTGACGTGCGTGCCACAAGGTGAAAAGAGTAGGTTCAGGAACATAGATCTGAGGCAAAACCTGCTCTGGGGGAAATTCCTGTACTGTTTGCCTAGTCGAGCATGATAACTAGAAATTACAGTTATCAGCGTTCATTGTCGAACGCTCAGCTTGTAGCCGACGAGTTCTGTATTATATTGGACTATTTCTAAACAGTACTGTAGACTAGATGATCATGATAGATCTAGTTATACTGTACTTTTTTATTAAATAATAGTAGGAAATTATATTTTTATCCAATAGTGTCTAAAGTGAAGTGTGATTTCTTTTGTACTTTGAATTCGTTATATATAACGAAACAACGGTATGTAATCACGGGAATTACCGTTCCATAAATAGAACGGGGTTTAGAACCTAAGATTAAAGTAAATCCGGCAATACGTCAGTTTCGAAATACAAATCCGGACCTTCAGTTTTCGGTTTTTATTTGCTCCTTGAATTGCAAGTTGAGTTAAAGGTAGGACCCCGCTGGTCGTGACAGTAAATGATATCTCGGTAATACGTAGTATCACAACTACTAATTCCGTCACAGTTTGCATTTAGTCACCTGCTAAATCTATTGTTCTCGATGTGGGCACTTTTATGTGGGCAACTTACGTCATAATTATATGACGCCATAACAATCACAAAGAGCGAGTGTATGTTTAGACTGGAGTTACCTGCTCTTGCTTGCTATTCTAGTGTATGTTGACTTTATTGTAGGTGCGATATTCCGTATTGTGAATTATAACGAATTTTTCTGCGAAACTACTTACACCAATTTGTTGAGCATTGTCAAAATGAAGTAACCTAGATGTTCATGTATCATATTTTCCTCGATAATTTTTATAATTCTTTGTAGAAGTCAACTTTCCATCGGAATCCGTTGTACCGAAGATCTAAACCACCCCCCAAAAATAAAGAAAGTTCACTCATTAAACCAGGAGTTCTCAGATTTATTTTTTAAATCTATTTGACCATACAAGCATTGTTATGCTTCATTATTTTCATGTATTTGTTGATTTATTCGCGATTAAACAAAACGTGTCATTAACTTTACACAGAGACCGATGTAAACATGTCCCATCTTTACCACGAGGAGCACTAAAATTCAAAAAGTGTCGGTCCGGATCGGTATCTCGAAACTCGCGTATTGTGACATATCTGCACTCAAAATTTTGTCAATGCAGAAATCAACTTAATTTATTTACCAATTAGATTCGCCGCAAGACCATCAACACAAAGAAAATTAAATGATCATGGCGTGACTGTGAATCTGTGACGTAATAAAATGAAATAGATTATTACATGTATCTGTAGAAGCGCTTTAGTTCTATTAATAGGCCAATGTATCTCTTGTTATCAACGGACAAACGGATAAATTCAAAGTGGTCCAGACTGCCATATATAGTTCAGTAATTATTGAGTTATTATTCTCTAAACAATAAACTGAACACACAGTACATAATTTAATTTGCCTTATTAGGTCTGCTGTTGACAATTTTGTACAGCATGAATCAACCCACCCACCAACCAACATATGTTAAATTATGAGGCCATATACCAAACAAGTGCATCCATCATATACGTTAAATAAATTTATCTTGGTGCGACGAAAAAACCATAATAAAGAAATTAAGCGCCTAACAGACCCAGGTCTAACAGATATCTTGAGCGGTATAACGTGAAACATTAACAATGGATGAAATGACAAAGCTTTGCAAATCTTTGTGAATACAAAACAAACAAGTATTCGTATGTCATTAATAGGGATTTATTTTCTTAATTATTTCCCATCTGATGCACATCTAATTGACTATTGGAAAAGGCAGACCGATCTATCGAGGAATTGGCATGGCTTGTTATATATTACATTGCCGATATTAAGTAATAATAGTACAGTTATAGAGATGCAGAGGCGGTCTTTGTTCCTTTCCATTGATGACGTTACAGTATACATATATATTGTCATTTTAATGGTGTCATGATATCGATCCCGAGCTTTGCTGTTCACACTCGCCCTCTCGTACTTTTTCCTCGCAGTTTATCTAAGATCTCGATAACATCATATACTATACGTAACCCTAGACATCAAACCCTCTCTCTGGAGTTTTAACAATCTTTGTTGATGAAAGGTAAATATCATATTTGAAAATATCGTTCTTCATTTTGTTTTTGGTTTTGGGGGGTTTTTTTGTTTATGTTTTATATTGTTTGGGGTTTTAAGGGATGTTTTTGGTTTTGGTTTTTCTTTTATTTTTTTTTTATTTGGTATATAATGATTAGAGGAGGTTTAGTGAATCTAAGAGTATTGGTGAATAAATGCGTTGGTCAAATCGGATATATGTGAGCGAAATAATAAGAATATATATATATATATATATATATATATATATATATATATATATATATATATATATATATATATAATATATATATATATATATATATATATATATATATATATATATATATATATATGTATGACCAAGTTTTGTCACGAGTTTTACAATACATACCTGGGCTTTTGTGTTGATAACATTCACTTGGTAGAGTGATGACTATTATGTCATCGGTAGAGTGGTGACAATTCTGTCATTGGTAGAATGGTGGCAATAATGTCATTGGTAGAGTAATGACAATTCAGCCATTGGTATAGTGATGACAATTCTGTCATTGATAGAGTGATGAAATTCAGTCATTGGTATGGTGGTGACAATTCTGTCATTGGTAGAGTGGTGACTATTCTGACATTGGTAGAGTGGTGACAATTCAGTCATTGGTAGAGTGGTGAAAATTCTGTCATTGGTAAAGTGATGACAATTCAGTCATTGGTAGAGTGGTAAAAATTCTGTCATTGGTAAAGTGATGACAATTCAGTCATTGGTAGAGTGGTGACAATTTTGTCATTGGTAGAGTGGTGACAATTATGTCATTGGTAGAGTGGTGACAATTCTGTCATTGGTAGAGTGGTGAAAATTTAGTAATTGGTAGAGTGGTGACAATTCTGACAATTCTGTCATTGGTAGAGTGGTGACAATTTAGTCATTGGTAGAGTGGTGACAATTCTGTCATTGGTAGAGTGGTGACAATTCAGTCATTGGTAGTATGGTGACAATTTTGTCATTTGTAGAGTGATGACAATTATGTCATGGGTAGAGTGGTGACAATCCTGTCATTAGTAGAGTGGTGGCAATTCTGTCATTGGTAGAGTGTTGACAGTTCAGTCATTGGTAGAGTGATGACAATTCAGTCACTGGTAGAGTGGTGACAATTCTGTCATTGGTAGAGTGATGAAAATTCTGTCATCGGTAGAGTGATAACAATTCAGTCATTGGTAGAGTGGTGACAATTTAGTCATTGGCAGAATGGTGACAATTCTGTCATTGGCAGAGTGGTGATAGTTGTGTCGTTTTATAAATTGGTGACAATTCTGTCAATGATAGAGTGGTAACAATTCTGTCAACCTTAGGGTGGTGACAATTCTGTCATTGGTAGAGTGATGACAATTCAGTCACTGGTAGAGTGGTGACAATTCTGTCATTGGCAGAGTGATGACATTTCAGTCACTGGTAGAGTGGTGACTATTCTGTCATTGGTAGAGTGGTGACAATTCTGTCTTTTTATAATTTGGTGACAATTGTATAAATGGTAGAGTGGTAACAATTCTGTCAACGGTAGGGTGGTGACAATTCAGTCATTGGTAGAGTGATAACAATTCAGTCACTGGTAGAGTTGTGACAATTCTGTCATTGGTAGAGTGATGACAATTCTGTCATCGGTAGAGTGGTGATATTTCTGTCATTGTTGGGTGATAACAATTCAGTCATTGGTAGAGTGATGACATTTCAGTCACTGGTAGAGTGGTGACAATTCTGTCACTGGTAGAGTGGTGACATTTCTGTCATTGTTGGGTGATAACAATTCAGTCATTGATAGAGTGATGACAATTCAGTCACTGGTAGAGTGGTGACAATTCAGTCACTGGTAGAGTGGTGACAATTCAGTCACTGGTAGAGTGGTGACAATTCCGTTAGGCTTTGACTGTCATGATCACACAACGTAAAACAGAGTTACAATTATACTTAATACCAAAAGATTTTAAAAAGCATGGATAGTATATTACCAATATAATACCAATGATGAAATGCAAATATTCTCCTTACAATTTCATATTTGAACTGTCATCTCTCTCTCTCTCTCTCTCTCTCTCTCTCTCTCTCTCTCAACCGAATTCGTTCGAGTTCTAGATTCATGAGTATCTTTGGGAAGCTATGAGCCACCAGCAAAGACGCCGACACAATGAAAAAATATTAGATATAGGAGTCTTACATAGATTATGTTTTGCACTATTGTGAAGCATGCTATGGTAGCCGAGGCAGTTATTTTAACTGCATCAGAACCACACTTATGGCGTTTGACTTTTGCGGAAACGTCGAGTCGGCGTATGTGCTTAGTTTGTAATCGAAAGGTGTCAGGTTCGAGTACCATAAATGTCTTTCAGATATGAAACTGTAAAAGCTTAGGTCCTGTGTCTCGGTAGACGTGGCACCTAAAAGATCTTTCACTGTTTGGATGGATGCGCTACGTAGAATTGGTCAAAATTTCTGTTCCATGACGTTAACAAGAATCAAACAAACAAACAATTACAGCGACCATAACTTGTGAGACACGGTGTATGTAATGAAACCAATGCACAAAGGTCGTCTAAGAGAAAACTTCACAAATTGGTCTTGTTGCACAGCTAACCTTTTATACAAAGGCTCATTTTTCAAGAAAACACAGATAATTGAAATTGTAAAAAAGCATCCTTTATAAACAGGTGACCTATTAAAAAAAGATTGGAGTTAATTTTTCTTTACTTATTTAAAATACTAAAAGTTCCTTGTATCAGTTGCCATATAGCGTGATGAATGGGTTTCCACAGAGCCAATGAGCATTTGATTTGCTTGGTGAATCAAAAGTTTTGGTATTCTTGATAGCATTTAACACTTTTCTAAACGAGTCATTGAAGGATCAAAATAAACATGATAACTTAAGTTATTGGGTCATTATGATGCAATTACAATTCGTTTCTGAATGACTGCTATATACAATTCTAATGAACACATTTACGACTTCTGGCATCTTTATCACATTTTGTTAAATTTTTCATTTGAAATATGATTAATTTTATTGATTTTTTATGAAGAGTTCACCAAAACTTCTCCTATTGGGTTCTTTGAATAGATATTAATCCATTTACCAAAATAGAATACGAAAATTAGCAAACACATTATCTTTACAGATGCTGCTTTGAAATAGACTTGAACACAACACCATGGGTTCAGGAGCCAGTACCCTTACCCCACCCTCCTCTCCGGAACCGGATTCTCCCATACTACAGCGGAGGTCGGAGACACCACACGGGAAAAAAGGAGGTAAGACACACAATCACAAACTTTATTTACCTAATTATACGTTTTTTGGTAGATATTGTTTATTCCTCGGGAGCACGTGCTTTTACCTGTGATCTCCTTAGCTTCTTGAACATCCAATACGGTGCGTTTTGTGAATGATACAAATCATCTTGTAGTTGCCAAGTTGGAGAAATAAAGGTGTTCATTTCGCTCAGATATGGAGATCATTTAACATTTGTTATATACGGGGGTTTTTTTAACCCTCTCTCTCTCTCTCTCTCTCTCTCTCTCTATTAATATTCTCTTTTGCCCCTTCTTTTAATCTCATTTGCCATTCCCTCCCCCTTACTTTCCTTTCATGGCATTCTACCTCATCTTTGCTACAAATGTACACTGGATTCCCTTGTATTCATTAACAATGAACAATTTGCTAATCTTTCACAAGATAGCTTCAGCAGTCAGCAGTCACCTAAGCTACCAGAGATCAATTTGGGTTTTTTCACACTTTTACTAAAATAGTACTTTAAATGAATAGGAAAAGAATAATTGAGAAAAAATATTCAATAGTAATTTGTATTTGTTTATATTGTTTTTAAAAAACCTTCAACTTTGTGTTTCATACCTGTCATCGCTAAAAACAAAAATCTGTTTTATTTCTTTGCCAATTTTGGTCCATTTTACCGAAAATAACTTTGGTAGCATGCTCTTCATTCCTCATTTGATTTGATCTCGGTTTCGATTGTGTTGTGGCAAAGACCGATTTACAGAGCGATGCCAACATTATATTGATATACACATTTGTCTATTATTGGTTTTCCCATAAAAATAATATATTTATATTATAATAACAATTGATATTAGTGTTTACATAAAGAAACAATGGGAACAATGCGTATATTTTTAGTACAAGTGCTCGGGGAAAACCCCTACCGGGAATATTTTTACTATTCTTTTCAAGTATTCTTCAGTATTAGCATACACCATATTTACTATCAGTATGACCTATTTCTCATGTAATAATAAATGTCCGTGGAAATAAAACACTAGGAAAGCGTCTTGACAGACCAGACTAAAAGAGAGCAATATATCCCCGTAGACTGGCCCACTGGGAAAACATCTTGACAGACCAGAATAAAAGAGAGCAATATATCCCCGTAGACTCGTCCACCAATAAAACCTCATGTTAACGCTGGACTGGACGTCGCAAATGAAAAGCCGCCTGATTGTCCGAATATCGCCGGGAACACTTACTTAATGGTCCGTACTCTTCGTGGATAATATAATATATCTACTTAACACCAAGTCCCTGCAGACTTACTCCAGATCCCGATAATGGGAGGGAAATATGAGCAATCTCCATCTACTAACGGCCGAATGGTTGTACGGATTCTTTGTTTATTACTAAGGTTGTGTAGTATTCAAGGATACCTCTCTTTTCTGAACTTTCAATTTGAGCTCATTTATATTGAGCAAATCATGTGTACACTTTTGATTATTAGGGAATGACATAACTTCCGATCGATGGGATTATCTTTATATTATGTGGTGAAAATAGCAAAAGCAATAACCATTATGTGACGTGCATGTAAACCAAGTAATAAATTTAAGGTACATGAAATGCAGGTATATTTTGACACTCATATGTTTTGAGATGTTGGATTTAGCACCTCATATTCATGTCATAACTGTCTTTTTCTAACTTTAAATTTTTGTTATTTCACTTTAAATAACAAAAATTTAGAGAAAGAAAAAGACATAACCATTAGATATGAATTTTGGACTTTATGTATCACAGTATTTATGGATCGAATTTCTTTCACAAAAAAAGGGTGTGCTCTTGCACGTAGCTATATTGCATCTATGATCATATCTACCATCCTTTTCAGCTTTTATAACAGTATGAATCATCAACACTTATAAGTTTGGCCCTAAAGTTTAGCATTCTCTGAAATGGCATTCCGTCAAATAGTTAGCTCGTTAACATCCTAACGACCAACTCAGCTCAAGTCCTAACCTATCGTTTTTGATAAACTTGGCTTTGTATATAAAAATCATCAAACTGTTCTGCTATAAAAATATTCAGACCGGATACGAGCCAGCATCTCTATCATATGTAGAGACTAAAAGACCTTCGAGTGAAACGACGCGTCTATAATTAAACGGTAACCAGCATGTTCATTAAAGGAAAGCCAACCATTGAATACTGTTCACCGAGTTTCCACTGCGTACATGTGACAGTGTCAGTCTAGCATGATTACTATCAAAAAGGCAAACGCTGCGTACTGGAATATGTATTAATGAAATGATACTAATGACAGGATATAGGAAATGAAGCAGTCACACGTATCATCTATCGCATTTCACCTACTGCTGTTTAAGATCAGATCCCGTGATTGACCTTTATCAAGAGTATCGCTTGCGAACCTGGCTTTATTGCAATGAAGTGTCAGTATTTACTGTATATATCGATCGAGACCTCCAGTTCCGCGCAGTATGCCTGTTGTTGACGAGTTAATCTCATCAAAGTTCTATTCAAATGTTCTTGATTGTCTTATTTTCTCATTAACACTAAGTATACAAAAGAAAAAATCAATACATAGATTGTATTACTATTGTCAAAGATAAAGATCAAGTTTGAAAGAAACTATGAATGTTTCATTTTGAGTTAATGTTAGAATGGTGTTTTAATCTGGATATAGGGATTTCGGTGGGGGTTAAAGGGCTAAAGCTCAGCTCTTGAATTCTCTGTGGTTTCTCCCCTCCCTTCAGTACGAGTGCGAAGCCCGGTCTGGATAAACTGAAAATTCTAATAATGTACATTGCCAAAAGTCGCTGGTTTTTTTTTCTTCTTCTTCTTTCTTCTTCCTTTTCTTTTTTTTTTTTTTTTTTTTTTCTCTTTTATTACATTTGCATGAAGTTATCCTGGGTTTTTTTGATAGATAACAATACTGGAAAGAATCCAGCATTTTTTTTCTTAATTCAAAAATAATACAACAATGTAATAAATAAAAACGGTAACCGAAAAAAAGTTTAATAAACCAAAAAAAAAAAAACCAAAAACAAAAACAAACCTCCCCCCCCAAAAAAAAAAACCCAAAACAAAAAGGAATTTCAGTGAATGTGCTTGGTTTAAGACTTCGTTTTCATCAAAGACAAGTAAAGGACGAAGGGTATCTAATGATAAATGATAATCATTTATTTCTATGATCAGTTTGCATGTAATAATCGTTAATCGTTTTGTGGGAGTTTCTGTAATGGTCCTTAATACATATTAACGACTTCTGGTACTAATCGATACTTCTTGTGGATTATTATCGGGATTGTCATTTACATGTGTATTTTGTATATAGAGACAGCGTTGCAGAATATTTGGCCCAGGATTGAAAAGTCAGATGTACGAATTCTACCGGAGTCTCATCTCGGTGTCGATGTCCTAGCTTTCGGCGTTCGGGACTACCTGGCCTCGATATATATATATATATAACGAGAAATTTATCATGTTCATCATTTAGTGATTTACAACTGCATATTCAACCATTATTCTTAAATGGAATATTTTTCGATAATACTTTTCGATTCATTAGAACATCTAGAACGTACTTTTTCATATATTTAATGGTTTTTTTTTTATTTCTCATGGACATAGTAGAATATTGTATTTATCCAGTTTCTCCAGTTCATGCCATATTTCGCCATTTTACTCCCATTCTGTGAATTCATTACATTCAACATAACACAGCTAATACGCTGCTGATAGGATGTTTATATTAGCAGAGTAAAATCAAGTAGTTCCGTTATTTCCAGCATAAAAATTCTGATAGAATATTGATAGGTGTCAGTGTAAAATAATTATACTGAAAACAAAACTATGCAAGTGATGGACTGGAATATTCAGTCTTTGATGTCTTGATATTATATTTCATCAATGTTCACCTCTCCGCTCGTCATAAAAATTCTGATGAATTATTAATATAGCAGGTATAAAGCCTTCATAAACCTCAATTTGCCTCCCTTTACGATGATGATCACAATTGATTCTTGATAATAGCATTCCCGATCTGAACATGACTTTAAGGAGTTGTGAGTAATAATCCGAAAGACAGACAATAAGAATCTATTGATTTTCATTTAGCTTCTTGTAAAAATTCACACTATGAAATCGTAGATCATTTTGCTTTATCATTGTAGTTACCATGTAATTTCAGATTTAATTTCAAATTTATGGAATTGACTTTAAAGAAGGAGTGGTGTTGGTTTTTTTTGCTTGCTATCTGTTTTAATTTGATTTAATTTTGGTTTGGTTTTCTGTGTGTGTGTGTGTGTGTGTGTGTGTGTGTGTGTGTGTGTGTGTGTGTGTGTGTGTGTGTGTTTTCATTATAATTATATAATTATTTTCGGGGAGGGGGGTAGTCGGAACAGAACACTGTTGTAGCATTTAAAAGCCACCAATAATGAGAGACATAAAAGAGAGTGTTTCATGTTCTTGGACAATTGTTTGATATTGATCTTTGAGTAATCCTTAACCATTTCACAGTAAGATTGCTAATCGAACACTTGTTTTTCAACGTATAGCATAAAAGGTATATGACTTTCTATAAATCTCTACGAAAAAAAGAGAAAAATCTTTTTACAAACCCTTGGGAAACACTCCGTGTCCCATTGAATAAGGAGTAATTGTATTTGGATTTCCACAGGATGATGGACTGCTCTGGTAAAGTCGCATTCATGCGCTGACTGCTCTGGTAAAATCGCATTCATGCGCTGACTGTTCTAGTAAAATTGCATTCATGCGCTGACAGCTCTGTTAAATTGCATTCATGCACTGACTGCTCTGGTAAAATCGCATTCATGCACTGACTGCTCTGGTAAAATCGCATTCATGCGCTGACTGCTCTGGTAAAATCGCATTCATGCACTGACTGCTCTGGTAAAATCGCATTCATGCACTGACTGCTCTGGTAAATCGCATTCATGCGCTGACTGCTCTGGTAAAATCGCATTCATGCACTGACTACTCTGGTAAAATCGCATTTATGCACTGACTGCTCTGGTAAAATCGCATTCATGCACTGACTGCTCTGGTAAAATCGCATTCATGCGCTGGCTGTTCTTTTAAAACGCATTCATGCGCGGACTGTTCAGGTAAAATTGCATTTATACAAAGTAGTATAAATACCATTGCACAATAAATTGCAATATTGTGACATGCAAACATGAGTATCCCAAACTGTCTACCACAGCAAAAAATTATAGAAGTCGCACTTATACACCTAATTCTGATCTCTGATGAACATTATTATTATTATTATTATTATTATTATTATTATTATTATTATTATTATTATTATTATTATTATTATTATTATCATCATCATCATCATCATTGTTATCATTATTACTATTTAGTAGTAGTAGTAGTAGTAGTAGTAGTAGTAGTAGTAGTAATAGTTCTATTGGTAGTAGTAGTATTCGTAGTAGTAGTAGTAGTAGAATTATCATCATAATTATTATCATAAGAAGGAAGAGTGGGATATTGATTATGGTTTGGATGGGATTTACTTCAAATATTATTTTTGTTTTATTGCGGTTTTGTTTTTTCTTCCATATTGTAACATAGTGACATACACTCTCTTTTTCATTTAAGTTCGCATGCCTATTTTAAAATCTCATTAATAAACGGGGACATTGCTTTGCCATGATTCCCCGTCTTTTGTTGTGACATTCAACAGAGGATGTTGGCCTGATATAATCTAAATTCAAATCCACGCGAAAATATGGTACATAAACCATATTTCAGTTTTTGTTGAAAAGCTGTTGTAAAAACTGAGTGATTAATACTAAGTGTTTTCGGAAACTCAAAACAGTAAACATTTACAAACTAATGTATATTTGTATAAATTTCATAGAAATGTTTTGACGAAATATTCATGCGCATATTCTAAATACATTTGATAATGTGTTGATTCACGTGATTTACAATGGAGAAATCCTACTGCAATGGCTGTGATTTTAGGTCATTCTCTTCCATTGTATTTTCTTATAAGAAAACATCTTTTTAAGTAAATTTCTGTTTTGGCGGTAAGAATTCATTATCTTATAGTCAACCGCTAACATTATAATTATTTCTTTTTTCCTATTTTCTATTTTTATTTTTTTTTCTTCTTTTTATTATGAAGTTCTCATCTTCGAAATATCATTGCTAACTGGAAGGCGCAAAGTGTAGACAGATGTTGACACGTATGATAGCTATATTTAGATTGGATTCTCTATAAATAACGAAATTCCGTTAGATTTCAATATTTGATGATAATGCTATGGTCTACATCGTTTTCTATCAATCTATTATCGAGGTGCACTTGAATGTTCTGTTGGAATATTGATGAGATATGAGGTACATTTAATCTGACAATGTGATAAACAAATCACGTAGAAACCCTGATATTCTACCAAAGATGTGATGTTCTACTGAAATAAGTAAAGTGGGTTAGCAAATGGGTGAAATAAACAAACGATTAATATTGGTAAAACTACCCCATTTATATGTACCTTCAGTACTTTGATTTAAATTCTTATAATTAATTCTAAAGACACAAAATGTGGCTCGGAACATAATTTTATCCGTATGTAAATTAGACCAAATACAATTAAGTATGTTCATTATCATTACACACCACAACAGAATTTCTTATCCATCTCATTGCAACCATTGCTTAGATGATAGTGTGAGTAGTTTTGTCTTATGACTCGAGATTTCACGAGAGTGTCCGAATATCGGTATGATATTGTCATGTAGTAGCATAGAAAGAAAAGCTATGTTATTGACTTTAGAATATGGTAAAGTGATAAAATCTCTACTTATATCTACATGAATTTATATGATATTTATGATATGACAATTGTATCCGCTGGGCAGAGAATTAGAATCGACAGAGAATTAAGAAAGCCCCAATCCTTCACCCAATTCATTACATTTTGATATAGTAACCCTCTGGATAACAAACCGTTTCGGAAAACTAGACATCAGACCTTTTAGCAATCGATGCAAACAAAGGCAAGATTATTTAAATATACATGTATTTGCCCTTATGATATTTTTCAACGTATTAACACTCTAAGCCAACTTTCTGGGACCAATTTACAATTTACAGCCATCACTACACGATGACTAATCAGCGATCAGTACCGTAACCACGTGATAAGTCCCTATCTAGTCTACCCGCTAAAATACTGAAGGCATTTAACACATTAAATATATTGTTATCAGTATGTCAGGCAAGGGAATACATAAGGAGAAAACAGTGCCATTTGTTATTCCCAAGTGATAAATGAATTTCCGAAGCCGAATGATATTTTCAGTTCAGCACTTCCACTCACACTTCATCTAACTTGTGACACAGGACCTCGATTTCCGGACGTTAATCCAATAGTAAGATCAATTTCCTGATGAAAAGTTCAATTGCTTTCTATGAAATATACATTTGAGCATGCCCATGTTTATTTCATGATCATTAATGAGAGCAACGTTTTAACAGCTATTCTTATATAATTCCCTCTGTTTCATGACTACCCACGGTATTCCCATAATCAAGGAACCGTCCTAGCCCAAACAATAGCATGATTGACTGGGAACCAAGTGAAGCCTTACTGACGATTTTTATGTGTTTTGTCTTTAGGGTCAGACTGTCAAATCAAGGATCCATGCCATGGACACAGCACTCTTTGACACGTAAACATCCTCTTTCTATTTCGGATGACTACGTGGCATAGGTCAAATCCTTGTCGTGGCACAGGTCATGACTGTCCCTTTACTTGTGTTCTTTTTTCAATGAGTGGGAGAGTGGGCCCGTAAATCTATTATCCACACTATATGAGTGATGTTGTCTCTTCAAATATCGTAAGTCGTTGCCGCAACTGCGTTATGATGATATATATATATATATATATATATATATATATATATATATATATATATATATATATATATATATATATATATATATATATATAGATATATATATATATAATATATATTTGTCTTCTTTGTTCTTGTTCAACATTTTGCTTTGCATGTCTGCTTTGCATGCCTATGGCGACGTTTGTTGCTTGTGGCTTATAGTTTAGTCAAATTCTTTCTGTTTCGTTACTTCTAATATTATTTATTGCTTCTTCTAAAATCTTAGGTTGAAGTATTGTTGTTGTTGTGGTGGTGGTTATTGCTGTTGTTGCCGTTGCCTTTATTGTTGTTGTTGTTGTTGCCTTTGTTGTTGTTGAAATGTTCTTTTAATATTTATTTCGAGCAGGAGTATGGTTAGCCAAATCAATTAGACAACTTGAATCTTTGTGTATTGGTACTCTGATGCCGTTGGACACAGTTACTTTCACATTTCATTCACAACTTTTCTTTACCACACAGTGTTTGCTTTCTCCTTTCGTTGATATTGATATTGATAAAGGACAAAATTCTGTCCGACGAGATATTGACAGAGAATATTTTTATTGGCCTCACTGACGTAAAACACCATGAAGTGCGTCTTTCTCGGTGTCCTTTAATTTGACACATCGTTAGCCTAACGACCATCACAGATCTCATTGACTATCGCCCAATTGTAAATCATCAGGGTTAATCAAAACAAGGAAGTATTTTAATGCATCTGCTAGATGGGCACGGTAATTTGGTACAACTATCTTCATAGAATAATGAATACCAAACACCGAGGTGAAGATATATCCAAAAGCAAATTTTCAAATTTGGGAAAGGGGACTACGACGGATATCTTGAGGAACCAGCAGTAGGATCAGGTAACATGGTCAAGTGAGCATCCTCTGCCGACCGCTTACACCAGCCGTGATGTCTTAGTTGGATTAAACACTAGTTAAACACATAGTCACAATAAGAATATAGAATTAGCAGTCACAATCTGAGATACTTGACGTAATGTAAGAACATTGCATATTTTTTTTTACCAGAAGATACATTGCATGGATTCAGAGTCTATTTGTTTTTATCTCGTAAGCGTACACAGATGATGTCTGTACAATATGAGAAGTTTTTATTTATTATCTATTTATTTATTTTTTTTTTATTTTATTTTATTTTATTTTATTTTATTTTATTTTATTTTATTTTATTTTATTTTATTTTATTTTATTTTATTTTCTACAACCAATGCTAAAATCAATGATTTATGATATAGAAACCAGTACTTTAATGTGTTACATCAATTTCTTTTAAGCGCATTTTATCAGTTGATCGTTTGACGTCATCGGGTAATGCTTGAAGCCGTTTATTTTGGAAAACAGAGGCAAACAAGGTTTAAAGGCCTATAACTGGGTTTGTTCTAACGAATAAGAAAGACGGTTACAAATGAAAAAAAAGTTACATAAGGACTAATGAAACTCATCATAAATTTATTTATTTATTTATTTACTTACTCATTTGTCATCTATTTATTTATACACTTATTTATCAAATGAGGAATTAATTAGAAATAATTAAGCCCTAATTGCTGAACTATAAAATATACTTAATTATATATAAATAATGATCAGTAACAGTTTAACACTGGTATAGCTATCCCATTATAGACCTAAGTCTTACTTTATTTCTTCTTATCCTGTATTTATATTCCTATTCAAGCCCAACAGAACAGCCGGAATTTGGTTAGGACAAATGAAGTAGCTCCAATCATCATCAAAGACTGCCGAGAGGAATTCCAACACTTGTCTGACTTTAAAGAACCGATAATCAATGGCTGTATCGCCGACAACATGCCTGAACATGCCCTCGTGAAGGTATTATAAATGACTTATATTATATTATATTATATTATATTATATTAGAAAGAGCCATACCATTATAATTGTTCAATTAGAAAAGACATACATATGTAGTCATAGAATGGGACGGGTTATATTCACATAAAATATGGAGAATTGCAAAAGTAAGCAACAATTACAGGCAAGAATTATGTTATGGTTTTCTATATGAATTCAAGGCAAATAGATCATATTGTCTCATACCTTTACTGTGCATTCCTTCTTTCCTTTCGATATTTGACAAGCATTTTTGTATCAAATGGGCCTTTATAATTCTCTAATCTTCTCTGCAAACCACAGTATAGATTATTTTGAGTATTGGTTTGGTCGCGACCTATTTGAGTTGGTACCGGTAGTTTTTTATTAGATAAAACATAGGCTATACACAAGATGCATTCGCATCTCAGCGTAACGCTGATTTGTAAAACTTTTATCAGTTGCATACAATGAGGTATTTACAATTTATAAATATATCTATAAGGTATATGAAAATTCATTTAATTCTTTTAGATAATATACTCTAAAGAGACTCTAAATTGAAGTACAATTAATGTATTTCCTAAATGTACTTCCCACCATTGTTAATAACTTTAAAGTATTCACCGGTTAAAGTTGACATCAATTCGAATCTAAAAATACCCTTCACACATGGACTTTTTATGATAAGTGATATCACCAGAATAGTTTTTTTTTTTTTTACATAACATAAAGATAAAGATTTCAGAGGAAATTCGCGCTATACAGTGTTCGGGTAATTTCTATTTCTGTATCACAGTTTTTTGGAATATTTCGTGAGAAATAGTTAGCAGGAGTTTAGGGCCCTAATCGCATTAAAACGTGTATTGGAAATCTAATTTTATTCCGATGAAGTGTGTTTTTGTCATGCGTAATTGTTCATGCCAGATTAGAGACTTTAGTTATTAGTTTATACGTCTTCTACAAGCATGTTGAATTAAGATTGACAAGCATGTTAGTTGGAATGGATCTTATTAGTGATATGTCTGTTATTGCGACCAGCATTTGAAGACGATAACGAGGTATTTGCAGGGATTATATTTTCATTTCCTAAATAATTAATTATATTCCCTTTTAAAAATGAACATCTGACCTATTTCATATCAGAAAAATAAATAAATGAATTTAGTCAGAAAAAAGCAACTATAAGGAAGAAAGAAAATACAACCCCACAAATAATAATAATAATCCCTCCCCCATCCCCTTCCAAAAAATTAAAAACAAAAAACAACACATCCCCCCTACCCAACCAAAAAAAAAAAAGGAAAAAAGCAACAACAAAAAATACAAAACAAACAGAAAGAAAAAGCCTCAAAGGGATGAAGTGTTGATTAAAGTCAATATGTACAAAATGACATGGACCTTATGGTTGTTAGAAGCACCAAAATGACTAAAGCGCTCAAGGATATCTTACTGCAGGTACTAACCATGACATTAGACACCAGCATCTGAAACCTAAGATATATGTAAATGACTTTGATATTTGTTGTCATGGAGACCCGGATGTGTTTCCACATATCAAAGGAGTTAGTTTCTTATTTGATAATCGATACATAAAACGTTGTTTGTTATCGATAAAAGACAGCAAGAATATTAACTTATTGTTCAATGATAAAGACAGTGGCGACACCTATAGTGTCTCTTTTTCTTAAGACATAATCCGGCTTCAGACTACTTATGATGAATAAATAAAGCGGAATATGTAAGTTTGTTGAGAGATACCATGTGACTTATTATGTCGTAAATTTGTTGGATTTAGTAATTACCATAAATTCTTCAAAGTCAGTACATCAAGTACCTTCTTCGTTTAGAACATATGCAACATCATTAATTCTTTTCATATCATATTGGTTTCTTTTTGCTCTGATCGCATACTTTTATTTTGATTTTTCCAGGGAAAATATTTTTTGGTCCGTGATATGGCAGAGAAATACGATCAGAAGAAAACCTTCCCACAATTGAAAGCGCCCAATTTCCGTAGAATTCCGAAGGGTATGCCAGTGTATGGCGCTGGTCAGCCTACGGAGAAAGGTTTGTCCTCGCTCATCTATAACCTGGCTGGAGAAGGTCATTCGGTGAGTTGATTATATTAACTGGTAAACGTGCTAGTACATGATATAGCATTTCAGTCAGGTACAATACGGATCTGATTCAAACATACGAGACTACAAGCAAAAGAAAACAAATTAGGAAAAAATACATATGCCATGATATGGAGTGAACAAAATATTCGATTACGAAGAACTCAAGATGCTGACAAATCGCATTTAATATCTGTGTATCACCATTACATATATTCTGTATAAAACATCGCTCCTCCCTCCCTCTCTCTCTCTCTCTCTTTCTCTCTCATATTTGCTTCTACTGCATGTTATTTTATATACCTAAAATCTGCCATCAAAATATTGTTATATAATTGAATGACTTTTCCAAAAGCCTGAAAGTGTATATCTGTGATTGATTGATAATAAATTTTAAAAAATCAATCAAATACAAGAAAGAATATACATCCTTTTTTCAGTATTTTATGTAATTACGATTCAAGAATTACAAGAATTTAAAAAAAATTTAAATGAAAGTTTTGCCTTTTTCTTCCAGGAAATAGTAGTATTCAACTTACGCGAGGAACCTGTCCTGTTTGTGGACACCGGAACAGACAAAATTCCATACTCTATACGAGAGAAGGATAAGCTGACCTCTCCGGTGATATTTGGTAGGAATGCTTACGAAGCTGACGAAGCCGAGGCAAGAATAAGAAAAGAGGTAAATCTCAAGGCCTATTATAACGAAATGTCATTTGTAGAGAGAATCTTTAAAATAACCATTAAAGCACAAATATATCAACACATATCTTTGCTAGTGTTTCAGGTGGCAAAGATTACTGTCGTAATTTGTTTTCATTCGGTAAATCTTCTTGAGCTTCTTGGAAATGCATTTGGTCGCTACATGGTGGACGTGTCAACCAGCAGGGGATGCTTACTCTATCTAAGCGACAAATCTCGTCACAAGTTTTTGATTCGTATTTCAGATTCCTAGTATCACATTTTAGTTTCTTAGTTTTAGAAAGCAGTAAGGTGGTCTCAGTATATTCCGAATAGGATAATTTTGTTGTTTCATTCTTTGATAAAGTGATCGTAGCGGGAATGATATTTGACCGTTCTAGTTTACTGTCGCTATCAAAGAGCGCAGACCAGTGGCGTAGAAATGTTTTGATTAATGTTCAAACAAAAAGAAAAGCTAAATGTAGGTTCATGCCGAGATGGAGAAAAGGTCCGGAAGGCAGTCCGAGGGGATTTCTTTGGAAACGGGATAATTAAGGCTAAAATTCATATTGGTGTGCTTTATATTTTTAACGATTTGCACTTTTAAAGACATGATTATATGCATGCTAGAGGACACAAGGCAACTGCACCACCGTGAGCAGATCTAGTTTAATCAGACAGTTTTATTCGCGATCATTAATTGACTGCTATTTTTGTTCAAACCACAGATTATTATATTTGCTTAAATGACACTGAATTATTAGATAATATCTATTTTTGTCTGCAATCATATTACGTTTATTGCTGTTATTTGATATCAAACATTGACGAGGAACTATCTTGGTTTGTTGTTTACATATACTCTATTTTTGCAAAAGATGAACGATACTTGAACAAATCTCAGAAAAGAGAAGAGCTTCTAATCTTCATTAGGTAAATTGAATTCCTTTTCAAATTATACCCTATTTCAAGATATTTTGGCTATGTTTTTGATTCTTGCTGTATATTTTGAGTCAAAACGAAAACTTGACGAACATTTTTTCTGTCAGAAAATATCTTTCACTAAAATATCTTGATTACCGATATATATATATATATATATATATATATATATATATATATATATATATATATATATATATATATATATATATATATATATATATATATATATCTTGAAATCGTGTGATTGCTTTTTAAAGAGGTAGTGGAAATACATTACAAATAGACATCTCGTCCGTGATCTGCATCATTCAGCGTGCGGTTCATGTTTGCTGCACGTTAATAGCCATGTAGAGGTCTTCTATAAAGATAACCTAGGGACATTTTAACGATTTCCTGCAGCAAACTAATTCCATTTCTCGTTTATCCTAGGGGATTTATATAAAGTATGATGAATGATTTATTTATTCAAAAATCAAGTGTTTATTGGTCAGAAGACGCAACTCCTAATCTTGCTGGACAAAGGATGACATTCTTTAATCTGATCAGAGTGTTTTATTATATACAGAAAAGACAACGCATCGAAATACAACTCCTGAAATTCAGACAGGTTTTTTCCTTACATTGTCACTAATTGATAATAATATGTGCCATAACATCCGGTTACAGGTGACATATAAGCCGTGATTAGTGGATGTGTAAGGCCTTAAGGTGTTATCCATAGATACCATACTTTTGCTAATATATAAAGGAATATTTTGTTTAGAGATATAATGATAATATGTAATTTTTGACTTGATTAAACATACGTGAATTTTATTAATGAGCTGACACGTAGAGAGTCGTAATGGGCGCACGTGACGTATTCAGTTTTCTAATCATATATATATATATATATATTGGGTGGAGAAGGCTTCAATTGTAGAAAATACCTCCAAAATGCAAAAGTTTAAAAGTTTTCATTTAAAATGGAAATGTCTCTCTGTCTTTATTTTCGCTAGGTATAACATAATCTGAACTATTTACAACAGAGTTCTAAAAAAAAAGTATTGATACATTTTTAAGACAGTATTGATATTTTTATAACACAGTATTGATATATTCATAACAAAGTATTGATAAATTTATATCACAGTATTGATACATGTATAACACAGTATTGATACATATATAACACACCTCCCTGAATGATTTCTGGAAAGATGTCTTCTTAGAATAGCATAAAGTTTTATTAATATACAATTCCAAATTGACCACTGATTCTGTTTTGCTTGATTTATTTAGTCCTTTTTGGCATAGTTCCAATACCCTTATTGATAAACATCCTATCTTCATCCAAAATTGGCACAATAAAGGAATCAAAATCATTTATGATTTCCTTGATGATAATGGAAAAATTTATCCAAACAAAATTTTGAAGAAAGATTCAATATTTTATTGAAACTATTCAGTATAACAGTATTTCAAGTGCAATTTCTATATACCTAAGACAAATAGGACTAAATTCCCATAGCTATAAAAAAAGTTGGACTTCCATACATCCCATATCATTTAAAGTGCATATGTTCCAGCACAAAATGCTCTAAATCCCTACATAATTTACTCAATGCAGAAAATATTCAACCTTCTGGACTCCTGAAATGGAAATCTGAATTATCTCACATTGTGGACTTCTCAGATGCTACTTACTTTTTAAAATTTGTTTTAAAATTACTAAAGATACTTCAGTTCAGTGGTTCCAATATCGCATCTTACATAGAATCTTACCCACTCTAATGCTTATCTTAAAAAATTTAAAATTAAATCATCAGGCCTCTGCTCCTTCTGCGATGAGAACATAGGAACCATTCCTCACATTTTTCTTGAATGTTCACATGTTCTACACATCTGGAACTCTCTAAGCCTTCATATTTACGAAACTACTTTAAAAAGAGTTGGATTTCACTTTATAAATATTATATTTGGTAAAAAAAAACCGGCAAAAACAATTTTGTCCTAAATTTATTATTCTTAACACAAAACAATATGTCTGTTCTAAACAAAACAAATTTCCATCTCTCCAAGGTTTATTTTACCATATAAAATTCAAATATAATATTGCTAAATACATAGCAATTTTAAAAAACTTTGAACTCATAAATTTTGTTGCCTTTGGAATGAATGGGAAGAAATTTGTCCAACCTTGTGATTATATAAATGATTTTTCATTTTCTCTTTGTCTACTATATTACATGTATTAAATTTGTTACCTATTCTTTTTGTTTTCATGCCTAGAGTCGTGTTTGCTGTTTTTATTTGTTTCCTTGTAAAGTTTTTTTTTATCAAAGTGTGCAACTTGAGTGTAAGGGTATAAATGTCTGTATGAAAGTTAGTTCCCTTTTCCCCTTCCCCTTTCTCTCTTAAAACTTAGTCTGTGAAATATCGTGTTTTTTTTATTTAGTTTATATGCTCTTTGCACTGACTAGAAATATGTCAATAAAAAAAAAAACAAACACCCCCCCCCCCCCAAAAAAATACCACAGTATTGATACATTTATAATACAGTATTGATACATATATAACACAGTATTGATACATATATAACACAATATTGAAACATATATAATGCAGTATTGATACATTATAACATAGTATTGATACATGTATAACACATTATTGATACATTATAACATAGTATTGATACATGTATAACACATTATTGATACATTATAACATAGTATTGATACATGTATAACACATTATTGATACATTTAAAACACAGTCTATAATAATCATTCGTCGATTGTTTCTGATAAAAGAGAAAAACTCCGAATATTTTTAAAACTTAAAAAGGAATTAACAGGATTCAAAGTTCGTTTCACTCCGATTCAGATTCTTTATAATTGTATCATTTATTTACTTTTTACTCGTCTCGTGATAAAACTTGGACTAGCAGTGTTTACAAACATGTGTCTCTGTATTATCTCTGTATTTTTGTCTGACTATACCTTTTTGATATCACTAGGTGATAGACCTGGGAACAATCACAGAAGAAAATAAATTTTATTTCTACAAAGACATAGATAATCTACAACGGGAACCTCATGAAATTCAAGTGCGGTTTGAGGACAATCTACTTGTATCGGAGGAAGTGTATTCACAACATGTACTTTGTGCTCAAAGTATTTGGTGAGTACCCAATGACGTAGTGCGTTTATAAAGGGGTTATCAGCATGACGTCACTGAATAATTTTATCCAAAGCACTACCGTACTGACTTGGCAAAAGCACTTTTATTACTTAAGCTGAAAAAAATTCTACAAAGAATGAAACCTACCGCTTTTATTAAAACCTTAGATGTTTGTCAGATACATGAAAATAAATCGAAGGCAAGAGTGTTTACCCGCTGGCTGTTGTTTTATGTGGTGCTAAATCCAAAGCACTAAGAATTTTTTTACGTGTCAATGGAGTGAAAGGAAGGACTAAGGGCTTTTCAATACTTTTGTGCACTCATGGCAGGTGCTACGTCTATCGTGACACGAAACCTAGATTTTACTGTCTCATCCGAAATAAGAGATATGGCAGTGCACTCAGCTCAAAACCATATTCTGTGCTCATTAACAAGTTTGTGTTGTGTACTCAATCAAAAAGCAGAAAGACATGATCATTTATTGGAGATCACTTCAATAAAAAAGGAGTACAGATTGACATTAATTCTTCATTAAAGAAATAATCACGCCATAAGAAGTAAACTAAAAATAGATATTTTCGCGATTCAAAATCCAGTTATAACAAATTGGGATGAAAAGGAGTGTTCGATGATGTACTCTGTCTGACATTTAACGTAATTACACCAGGATAGAATCACTTAATCTGTCATTTCCAGAGAAGCTATGATTTTATATTTCCATTTTCAGCATATTTCTTAAATGAACAATACAGAGGATGCTGGAGTTTATTTTCCATGAATGCTATAATGGCACATGCACAATAATGACGTAATTTTAAAATGGGTGGAGCTAATATATGAATTTTGAAAATGTAACGAATTGCCAACTTATAGATCAATATAGTTTAGAAATGAAAGTATATAAGGAATGAAAAATCGATTTAAAGATCACAAAATATTTGCAAAAAACTTTGTAATGGAAATACAAGGAATGAGTGCCTTATTGTGGGAGTTCATAGAAAATGAAGCCAGCATGTAATTCTCCAAGAACCGCTTCGTAGTTCATGGAATTTGGGAAGTACTTGGTGTACGCCTGTTATCCTTCATGAATGCTTGTAATGACGTCAATGCCTTTTTTTTCAAATTATATACACTTTGAAACCATTTCCTGGCATTATATATCTACCCAAATGAAACGTCTATTTAAACCAATTTTTTTTTGTGCGTGTCTTTTATAACAATATATACTTTTACTCGTTCAAAGCCCAATCACAAGTTTCGTCAACTCCGCAAACCAAAGTCTCGGATCTGAATGGTAACAGTAGCTTTTTCAACATTTAAAATACGAAAGTAACTATATGGAGTCTTGACTTGACTTATTTCTCCAAATTGCCTTCTCCTCATTTAGCCAGGTGACCTAGACCAACATTATCTCTCAATATCAACAACTTACCTTGGTTAGTATCCACTATTTTTGAACACCTCACTCTATGACAAACGTGACGATTTCAATTTCGCTATCACAAACTTTCCTTTCATAAGTAGCAACATTCCATCATCGCCCGCATACGGCGTATTCATATCTCAGTTAATACGTTATTCCAGAGCATGTTCAAATTACAGTGACTTTGTTCTGAGGGCTAGGCGACTTTCAGTTAAGCTGCTCAACCAGGGTTATATATGTGCTAGACTAGCAACGTCACTGAGGAAATTCTATGGTCGTTACGAGAATCTTATTACTCCATATGATATCTCGTTATCCAGACTTTTAAATGATAAGACTGAGACTGATTCCGATCATTTTACACAGATTCGACACCTTCTATACTAGAAGGTTACCTACTTCGACTTCTCCATATATAAATACATATGGAATTTACACGATCTGACTCTTTCTACTGGGTATATGTGACGGGTGTTGCTAGCAAACAGGAGATGCTCACTCTCCCCGGACACCTGATCTCACTCCATTACAGGGGTTCACATATGCTCTTCAAATAGACATATTTTGTTATTTTCCATTTGTTTTTCATTTTCACTGATTTTGTATGTCCTCTGGTTTTATGATTTTTGGACTTGTGCTTTGGATTTATCCATTATCTCTACATCCACTATTTTTGTCTTTTAACTTGTAAACACATGTTCCACTTATACTTAGTACTTATTCAGGGTTTGGATGGTTAAGAGAACTTGGTTCTGGACATTTTTAAACTGCGCCTTTCTGACCACTATAAAAATTTATCTGTTATCTTCTGTTTTGTTTTTGTTTCGATAATTTGGTGAAAATTTCGGAAAGGGGGGTGGGAGTAAAATAAATTCTCAATCTACTTCGTCATTGATAGTGACGTCACGAAAAAAGTCAAATAAAATATATACGCCTTAGGCAAAATTTAGAATAAAGTTATCGAATAAATCGTGATTGGGTGGCCTTTGTAATCATGGAAACAGATTATGTTTACAGTATGCGTTTTAAATTCTTATTTTGCATTAGGTATAAACGACTCTGTTTTCCTCTGGAGGCAGCACCATCTTACTCGGATGTGGATAGCTTTATTGATGTTTTTAAGGTAAGAATGAAAGTATTTTACAAAAAAAAAACTTTAATTGGAACAACATTTACACGACATCACGTCCAAACAAATAAAACATTGGATTCTTGAAAAGAAACATCGAAACAGCAAATCAAAATATAAAAAAACAGGCATTACAGAGCCTTTGTACGTCCAAAACTTGAATATGCATACATGCTTAGTCTGGGACCCCTATACACAAAACTCCATCTCAAAGCTTGAGATGGTACAGAGGAGGGAGTTCAGTATGTCTGCAAAAGATACCACAATACAAGCAGTGTAACTGATATGATCGACCACTTTCACAATGAAGACTGCACACCTGTATAATCATGATACAATACTGTATTTAAAACCACTCATAACCTTGTCGCTATTCCAGCAAGTACAATACTTATTACCTCGGACAGTCGAACAAGAAAACAACACTCACACACTTTCAGGCACATCCAAACATCCAAAGATTCATGCCTGCCGATATTCTTCTTCCCCTCCACAATCGCTCAATGGAAGCAACTACACAGACACTTCCTCCTTTCAACTTCAGTCAATATATTCAGAGAACAGCTAACCGCAGCTGTCCTCTCTGCTATAGTGTTTTGTAAATAGTTTTAATCTCACCTATTTAATTTGATAAATTGTGTGCACTCTAAATTGTATATAGGCCACGCATGCATTAGTTATTGATCATCATTTTTTATGGACAGCTGGAAACTGCTGGAAGAATATAAAAGCATTGCTTACTGCAGTGGTGAATTTCGCCACAATTTAGCCGGTTTTTTCGCCACAAATGTATGAGTCATAAATATACACGATAAGGTTGAAACACTAAATAATATAAGTAAAAATTCTGTCCAGATTTTGCACCAAAATGGTTATATCTTGGCTGATACTTTACTTTCCCCCACGTTTTCCCATTCGGAAATCCTGGATCCACCACTGTATTGCAACTATGTTCATTGTTATTGTCGGTACTTTATTTGACATTTCGAAGTGCAAGCCATATCTAGTCGAATCAGATGAGTAATTCATAGTTACATAAAATAAGATAAAACTTTTAATTTTCTTTGTAATTTTGTCTGTCTAACTTCCTTGGAAGTCTTGATTTACACGAGATATAAAATAACCTTCTCTGGTAGATGAAAGCTTTCAGAAACCGTACATTCTATTGATAGGATGCATATAGTAGATTTATGATGTAACCAAGCAGAATTAAGAAGGCATTTCTCTTGAAATATGAGTAATGGAAATCATTTTGAAAGATTTATAGAGATAAAAGAAAAAAACAAGATCTACATTACATCTTGATGATAAGTGATAATGACAAAGCTGTTAACATTGATTTCTTGAACAAGCCAACTGGAAGTACAAAAATAGCTGAATTTTTGTGAGGTTTGTTTCCTTGTGCGCTGACTGTTTAAAGTCAAATAGGATTATTTCTTTTGTAAAATGGCGGCCAGTACACAATCTTGTGAGAAACCATAAGATAATTTTAGCAGATAACCTACCAGACTCTCAAATCGTCTTGAACCTCAGCTTGACAAAGTTAGGAAATCATAGTTTCTGACAGCATTTGGAAATCATAATAAGTTCTTGACAGAATTGGGAAATCATATGTTCTTGACAGAATTGGGAAATCATAATAACTTCTTGACAGGGTTGGGAAATCATAATACGTTCTTGACAGAGTTGAGAAATCATAATAAGTTCTTGACAGAATTGGGAAACAATAATATGTTTTTTACGGAATTGGGAAATCATAATAAGTTCTTGACAGAATTAAGAAATCATAATAAGTTCTTGACAGAATGGGCAAATCATAATAAGTTCTTGACAGAATGGGCAAGTCATAAGATTTGACAAAATTGGGAAATCATAGTAAGTTTCTAGATCGAGTTTTGTGCTTCCATTCATTTTTGTGCATATAAATGTCTTGATGCGTTGAAATATAAATACTGATGAAGGTTTTATAGACGAAGTATTTGTTCATTACCTCAGGTAAATTTGGCAATGTCGCATTATGCATAGGTAACATTCTGAAATTTAGTGTTTAAACATGAATAATACACAGCTAAAACTATTAACACGATAAACAACAATTCTGGTTTGTAGGAGCAGTCCACGTTTTTCGAGAAGTCTCGCCTTGGTAGTACAGCATTGCTGTTTACTTGTGATGCAGGTATAGGTAGGACTACTCTCGGGATGGTGATGGGTACATTAGTGCTGGCTCATAGACACGGATTCAGCTCCTGTATGAGGTACATTTTAGAGTGAAAAAACCCAAAAATCATTATAATCATGATAAAACTATAGAACAAAATCATCATAATCATTATAAGATTATACAACCAAATCATTAAAATCATTGTAGCAATATAGAACCAAATCATCATTATTTTATAGAAATATATAACCAAGACTTTAGTTATATTATACATTGATTTACTGTTTTCACTTTATGAAGCATATAATTAAAAGATTGATTGATTATCATTTTGCGTCACTCCATGATTATTTCATATATATATGGTAACGGCGTCTGCATGATGCATCGCACAGAAATTTAGACCTTTGCATCGGACCCACCCGAAGCAGTGAGGGATCATTTGCGTGCCACTCCTACCGTGACACGGGACCTCGGTTTTTACTGTCCCATCTGAAAGAGCCGGATATCTCTCGGTCACGAGCCGAGCATTTCATTCACTGAGCCACAGCGGCTCAATATTTAAACGATATTTCAATTAAGTGAAATAAAAAGGTCGAGTTCAACCACTGGTCCGGGGTCCGGCTCCATAAATTGAGAAAATACTAAAGTCAATTATTTCATTTTAATTTATTCTATTGTGAAATGTTCTAATTAACTGTCATACAGAATGGTTTAATTCTATTAACGAATAGAATAATATTCAATAAAATCCAAGTCCTAGTTATTAATTAATTGTTGACCAGAATTTGAAAATATGACTTAAGCATTTTCTCAGTTTATGGCGCTGGACCCAGTTGTCCCAGTTCGGCATAGGATGAGCTGAGCTTTACTGGAATACTTTAATAGAAAGGGTGCATTAATTGTATTCAGCATTTTCAATTGGCTTCTGTAATATTTGGCGTGCCGGTTTAACAAAACAGAGAATGCATCCTTCTACATGGCGCCTTGACGTGTCTTTCATTTTCAACGGTTTATAAATATAATACGTACCACGCTATTGTATTTGATACAATGGCATACCATTATTCATATACGTATTTAATATTCTGTCATAGAAAATGTTGATTTTCCCTTCATCAGTTTTGGTAAAATTCGTTTTAATTATATCAGAATGCATAACCCAAATATAAAACTTTCTTTAAATATTGTTATTTCTATTACCAATATTTTTATTTGGATAAAAAAGGCAGCATTAACCTGTCAGACTATATTTACGATTTAAAAAGCATGAAAATACTGTCCAGTTACATTCCACTGGACGTACTCCAACAAAGATTGCACTTAAATGCGTTCACCAATCCCCAATAACAGACATAGTTTACGTAAGCAATACAACTTGAATGACTTCCTTTCCTAGTCTTCAGACAAACATTGAAACATTAAAATAGATTAAGTGACACTGAATAAGAGATATATTCATATGAATCGTGCTCCTTGCAGGTTTATGAGGACCTTGCTTGATATGAACAACTCAATTTTCTGTCCAATTAAAACGCTATTTGTGACTAAGTCGAGAATCATAAAAACAGATAGTAGACGTCCTGATGCGTGTTATACGTTCAGGCACCATTAAGATCAATGTTAAAGTCCACTCTGCTGAAAAATGAGCAAAGCCAAGTGTACCATTCTACCACATCAAGCATGGGAGAAGGGCTAAGTACATATGTCCTAGTCCTCCGTATTGAGAGAAGTTTGATTAATTGATTGATTATTCGTTGACGTAACTCCACGGTTATTTCGCGTATATTTGAAATTTTATACCTTTGCAACGGACCCACCCGAAGCAGAGAGGGATCTTTTACGTGGCATGCACACTTTGACATGGGGTTTTTACTGTCTTATCCGAAAGACGGTGTGTCTACGGCAGGTGTCGAAACCGGGACCTTCCGGTGACGAACCGAGCACCTCATCCACCGAGATTTATTGAGAGAGAATGACAGCATATGGTACTAATGTACCAGTCGGATTTGGTAGGAGGGAATGCAATGCTATGGACCAGAAGATCACTATGAATAATAAGGAAATTATGACTATTAGAACATATGTACCAGTATTAATGGAAGTCACCAGC
Organism: Pteria penguin; assembly: GCA_035048485.1. Classification (NCBI taxonomy): domain Eukaryota; kingdom Metazoa; phylum Mollusca; class Bivalvia; order Pterioida; family Pteriidae; genus Pteria; species Pteria penguin. Next base: position 48,423,563 of record CM068580.1, on the reverse strand, counting down.
AATACACCTCGAGTTTAACTTAATGCCCGATTCTTTAATAAGAAGAAATCATTCTGAATGTATATGCGGTTTGATTCTAGTTTTATCCTAAACGAATCTGCAAATTTTCAATATTGTATTATTATTATTATTATTATTATTATTATTATTATTATTATTATTATTATTATTATTATTATTATTGTTGTTGTTGTTGTTGTTGTTGTTGTTGTTGTTGTTGCTGTTGTTGTAGTTAGTATATAGCTATCTGCATTTGAATTAATTCGAGACGCATACAAGATTAAATATTCTTATTTTCTGGCACAAGTCATAATAAAACAAAAGATCAAAAAACAAAGTTTTAATTTAAAAACTTAGATAAATCCTGAGGGGTATACCTCATGCAAAGTCATTGTCTGGATCATCTCGGCGTTTGTCAATTAACCCCATCCTCTAAGTCTGAGTAGGGGACTTATACCAATATACCAGTCTCCGCTGTATCCGAACGCGAGATAAGGGTCGAAATTTTATACTTTAACCTAAATACACTGAACCTCGACATCGTATCACAAAAATTCAGCTTTACGCAAAATATACCTCTCATGAAATATGCTATACACGACAGTGCCACTTTTCCTTGATTACACAAACAAAGCAGCAACTATGTTGCTTTCTTTCAGTTAGACATTCTATCCTCACCACAATCAAGATTAAGTGCGGTCATCTTGGGAATGTAATGGGCATAAAATAGATAGCCTCCCCAGGGAATAAACCCGACAATCGACCACTACATTACTCCAGTCCTTACCATGATTACATAAGGCACTCTTTCCTAAATGGATACAGATATTCATGTACTTTCAAGTCGAATGTGTTGAGCAAGAAAGTTATTATTTATTACGCAATCCGACTGAGTTTCGCGTTACGTCTTGATATTGAGTGATTAATTCCCAAGATGTTTCTAATGCATTTTCTGGTCGCAGTTTCCGAACAAGTTGCTGCGAAATGTCAGCTTATGGTATTAACTATCTTATGCATTTATATCAGCATATGAAATTGTTCTGTCAGATAATGTAAATGTGTTACAGGGGGCAAGAAAATTTTATATCATGACATGAAAACGGACGTAATAAAACTGTATAAAATTATTTCATTCATCAGGTTTCTGTTTACATAAATCAAGATTTTGTGTTGTCTTTATGACTTGAATCTTCATTGCTGTTGCGATTAACCAAGCTGAAACGTTTACTTTGGCCTCTGATTTCATAACTGTACACTTTGGCACACTGTCTTGACGACCACAGATGTATTGAATAAGTCATTTCATATTTTACTTTGTTTTACGTTTAAAGATCTTTTTAGCAAAGGGTGTAGTATGCTAGCAGAAGACGCTCACAATTTCCAGACACCTAGTCTTATGCTATTAGGGAAAAGCAATTGTTCTTAATGTAATCGGCACCATCGAATTTGCAGCGTTTTATGTGGACTTTTAATACGGGACATTGAGTGGTACTCTCTCGAATTTACTTATAATATCTAGTGTCATTCAATATTTTGTATCTATGTGTAATGAGTTTAACAAAATCATATATTTAATGTTACAGTAAAGGAGGTCCCGAACGACGGAATAGTCAGGAACAGAGTGAATTCGAATCAGTACGAAGACTTGTTGCCTTACTGCCAACTGGTCAAAATATCAAATACCAAGTAAGTTTCTATTGTATTACTGCGAACCTTTCCTTTTTGGTCAAAGTTTGGTAATTATATGAGAATTGTGTTGTCTGATTTGTGCCGGACGGAGCTGCTATTACATTGTATGATGTACACTTCTTAAATATATAGAAAACTCTGTTCCGATCTACAAATCAACATTGATACGATTGTAAACTCCCAACCTTGGGTATCATAACCCAAATCACAAGATATGTAATGAAAAAAAAACTTCTTTACTTTACGAATTCTGGCTGGGAACCTATAAAAATGTTAAAAGCAGATAAAATAGGAATTGACGACAATTTTATGTTTAAGTTGTATATAGCTAAAATAGAGAAAGCTTTGTATTTCTTGCTGTAAGTTCAGAGATTTAACAGTATATTGTTTGCAAGCAGGAATAAATATGGTTTGATCTTTTTCATTTTATCTTTAACTTCGCTGAATTTGGCAAGTCTAACTGCTAATACAAAAGTACTTCATGATAAGTCAAATTCGATTTAATTTAAATATTTTCAGTCATCATATTAAGTAAATCACTCTAAAACTAAGGAGTATCTCCCTCATGCATAGCTCTGTCCTTAAATAGATTCTTTGGTTCACTTTTCTGTCATTTTGGTTTCAACACTACTCTTCAAATATTTATATATTTTGACAATTCCAATTATTTGGCCACGAGCATCACTGAAGAGACATAAGTTGTCGAAATGCGCATATGGTGCACTAAATTTATAGGTATATATGTTCTTTATTTGTTTTAAATATAAAATGTGTGTAATATACATATTCCTTCTTGAAAAAATCCAAAGTTAGCACCTCGCGAAATAAAGTAAAGTGATTTAAATTAGACACCACTATGTTGAGGTAGCCAATGCATATCTCCCTATTTATTTTATATCAGATAGGTCAGTAATGATACTCTATATTTGATGTATTCAGATTGTAAAGAACGATTAAGTAAATAATTTACCATATTGTTTGCGTATGAATTTGTACTTTAAAGTGTCGAAATACACAAAATGTATAATTATTAAATATTGGTTTTCAAAAATAATAAATTGAAAATCCCATCTGAACTTTTTTGTTTTTGTGTTAAGTTGAATGGTGTACATTTTCATCTCAAACAAAGATCTTTCTAAACATGCTTTCCTTTCGAGTTAACTTAACCACACCATTTGAGTGACGTTTGTCATTTCAATTGACCGTCCTAAGTGGGTACAGTAACAGCAGCACAACTGAATATTTTTGTAATGACGTTTTTCCATGTATATTCTCTTATTATCATTTTTTGTGTGCAGATCATTGGTGATTTGTGTCATACAACTTTGTCAGATGTCTTGTTTTCTCTTTGCCATTCAATTTTCGGCACGTTTTACATAGTATATATATATATATATATATATATATATATATATATATATATATATATATATATATATATATATATATATATATATATATAGGGTACAACCACAATAAAACTCTTCTAAACGCAGTGGAGAAGGACATTTGTTTATATTATTTATTATTACCTTTACAAAATGAAAATCACAGCAATGCAGGTTTTATTTACTTGAAACTGAGTGACTCACTTGCGGGGTGCTGATTAGGGCAATAGCTTTTTAACACAATGTCAACCGCAATACAATGTCCTTATACAGTGAAACCTATCTTAGCGGCCCCTCTATTAAGAGGTCACCTGTCTATAAAGGTCACATTTTTCATTCCCAATTTCTACGTTTTCCTGAATAATTGACCTCTGTATTTAGGTCACCTGTCTATAAAGACCACTATTGACTCTTCCCTTAGCTGATCTTAATACACAGGTTTGACTGTATATATTTTAAAAATTAAACTCTAAAAAGTATCTCCAATTCTCGTATTCAAAACAGTTTTTATACAGAATGATGAATTATGTGATTGAGTATTGCTCCTCAGGTAGACGCTGTGATAGATCTATGTTCAGATATCTGTAATCTGAAATCCGAAATCAAGGAAACCAAGAAACGATTAGAAAAAACAACGCAAAACACCACTGCAGAGGTAGGATCATAGTTATTGTTCTTGGGGTCTCTAAATGATATTCTACTGTTTACAATGCTACAAAGACACATTAAGCACTTCATGAAGTACTGCATATATGCATTACAAATAAGTATACATACAGTATCACGCTGTATCAGTTTAAATATTTTACAGTTTTGTCAATAATGTATAAAATAACATGATATAACTCTGTCCTTAGATTGATTCTTTGGCTCACTTTTTCGGCCACATTTGTTTTAACTCTTCTCTTCAATTTTTTTATTATTAGAACATCAATCATTGCCATGGGCATCACTGAGGAGATTTAAGTTGTCGAATTGCTCATCTGGTGCACAAAATTTTAACGTATATGAATATTTATTATACCAAAACATTATACAAAAACAAAATAACATGCCATGCATTCTGAATGGTTCTTAACGATCACTTTTATAATTTGGTACAGTTAATGATAATTATATCGACCTTATTTATAGGATGGCATGACAAGGGAGACGTTATATCAAAGATGTTGTAACTACCTTGAGAGATACTTGTTCCTAATCTGTTTCAATGCTTATTTAGCTGAACAGGTAAGTACTTTACCAGAAATTAAGCGCAGTACGTGCAATATCTGTTAGATGCCCTCAGCCCAGTTTTCAGTTCTTCTGTACCGACCGAAATATGTATGTAGATATATGATGCACAAAATTAATAAACGTACATATGTTCTGATGTTTATTAGATACATTTAGCAGTGGCGGATCCAGGATTTCCGAAAAGGTGATGGGGGGCACATGTGTATTAGCCAAACTTTTCAGCCATTTTTGGTGCAAACTCTGGATTTTTTAATAGTAAATATGTGGCCAAAAAGGGGGGCCTCGGGCCCCGCCGCCCCCCCCCCCTATAAATCCACCACTGTTTAGAATAAAGTTGAAAAATGGGAATTGGGATCAGGAGGCAAAAATTCAGTAGCATATCATGATAGCCATTCATGTCCGCCATTAGCTCATTTAATTATCCTTACACAGTAATGCCCAAAACTGTATAAACGCCCTAACGTGGATTACCCATTCCTTCTATTCTGAAAAGGTCACACTATTAGAGAATTGTTAAAACTGGTCTTTTTGCGTGTTAGATGTTGGACTCTATCAATCCAGACATATTAGCGAACCAATTTGATGAAGATTTCACAATAAAAAGAAAAATATTTGCGAAAATTCCATCATAATTCTTTTTATATCAGGTTCACGTGTGAAACTTGTTATTGAACTATGATTTTCTGAATTTTCTATTTATCGAATATATGGACCGACATCTCAATCATTGTCATTGGTTATATCGTTGTTGTTGGTTCGATCGTTGTTATAGGCCAAACCAAAAAAACTATCACAACTTAAAAGCTCTTCCATTGTTATTTATGGCTCGAATATAAAACATAAAACCAGAAATGAGACTTGGTTTCAGAGGTCTTTGATCGTGATACGTTGCTACTAGTAAATTACATAGCACCGGTTTCTTTTGTATTTTCCTTTTTATGAATATATCAAATAATCAGTCATCCTTTTCTCTCCAAATAAATTCAACCAAGAGAGTTTTCAGAGTTTTACTATAAAAAGCAAGGATGTTAGTTATAAAGGGTTATAAGAACTTCGCACTGTTTTAAAATTACCTCTTTTCTACTAAATTTAATGTATAGAAATAAAGATTTAACAATTTAAAAAGATATTATTGTATTATTTGTCAACAAAATAAAAAAGAATAATGTTAAGAATTCAAGAAGTTATAAATGCTTTTATTTTTAATTCTTCATTATGATAATATAAATGCTTTGCTTTTAAATGGGCATTGTCGACTTTGATGAAATGGAGGGTAATTAAAACATGCCTCATGTTTAAGTATCTGCTAGAAATGGCACAGACTGAGTCACATTGAATTGTTGATTTAAGCAATAAATCAGTGAACTCTGGATTTGCCTTGGACTCTGCCATATAGTTGAGTCAGCTCTCTTACTTTCTTTTCAACAACATCTGTTTAGTATATTTGTAACAAAGGATTACATGTACAATAACACGGGTAGGAACAATTCAATTAAAGTCTCAAATAATCGATTCAATGTCCACATTAATAATGAAATTCAGAAATTCAGAACCAAGGATTTAGTTCAATATTACAAAGTCTCATATCACAAAGTGTACGAAAATATTTTATCATACATTTTCGTATTTTTATTTTATACACTAAGTGTTATATATGTATTACTACCGTGTAATCCAAAATGGATAGAAGCTATTTCCCGGATCATAGCTCCATTTTACCAAGTCATAGTTGAAGTATCTTATACCGACCCCCTTTTTTCGAATGTACAATAATAAGCGACTGATTAATATAAGTTGTGTCAGTTCCTTATAAAAAGTATCCTATCAATCAACAAAAGGAAATGGAAATGCAAAAGACTTTAAAACATGTCTTATGATTTCTTAAATTGTATGGCAAATGCTAAATAGATCCAATAAATCTTGATTAACATCTTCATGTCCCATGAGTCTACACTGCATAATTTGTAAATTTTGTTAACATTTGTTGAAACATTTATTCAAATTATAATGAATACGAAGAATGCATAAAACAACTGGTAAATTGCAGTGCATTTCTAATATGTGTAAGTCGTGTGTTGTTTATACATAGAATACGACATAAGCCATGACGTGTTGTTTATAAATAGATTACAGCACAAGTCATGTGTTCTTTATAAATACAATACAACATAAGTCATGGCGTGTTGTTTATAAATAGATTACAGCACAAGTCATGTGTTCTTTATAAATAGAATACAGCATAAGTCATGTGTTGTTTATATATAGATATACAGATTACACAATACGTCATTAGTATGTGTTTAAAAGTACTATATGTACAGAATTTCCTTGTTTCTTTATTCTTTTAAAGTGATACATATTGGGTTAGCCATTTTATGGAATTACTTTTATTGATACTGAATTATTTCATGTTCTTAGATTTAAGGAAAATGCAATCACTGAGGGGCTTCGTATAATGTTCATTCGATGTTAATTTTCTTGAGGTGTTGTAACTTTTTATTTCACATCGTGCACATTTTTATTTAGATGTTATGATGTGTAGAAAAAATATGTACGAATTATAAGAAAAACTGAACCATTTGTTTAGGGGCTTTTTATTTAGCATATATAGAAGCATGTGTGAACGTAGTAATAAAATGTAACATGTTTCGATGCAAGGAAAAAGGGGAAAAAGTTTAAGTGTTGTTTGCATCGGTATACTAAAACAGGCTACTCTGGGTCTAGTCATTTCCTTCTTAAAGTTTATCTTTCATGGACAAGGGGTCACATATAACACCAAAATAATGGATAAACCCAAATAAAATCTTGTGCGCAGTATATAACTAAATCATATTGGAAGGAAAAGAATTATCTTTGAATTCAGGTGAATAAAGACGTCTTCAAGGTATTAGTAATCAAAGAGGGTAAACCAAATAAAAATCATCTATACTGATTATCGAAACAGTTAATTGAAATAATATGAATTCTCAAAATCAATATTGACTCAAAGTCAAAGGTATATTGTAAAGTTATAAATACTCAGAATTTTATTGAATAGTGAAATTTTTAAATTATGTGTTCTAAGCGATACTAGAAAGTAAATCAAGGAATAGATCTTACATCACATGGCATATAAAACATATTTTAGAAGCGTAAAAGTATGAATTCTTAGAATTCAAGTGATGGATTACATCTTCAAAGTATGTGAATAAGGGATGTGAGTTTAAAATTTCCTGTAGATGTTATCCAGATATCGACAGATGAGAGTTTTACATCTGAGTCATGTAAACTGTGTATATAAGAGACGATTTTCGTTCTTTTTATTAACCCCTGATGTTTACATCATCAAGTGCGATTACTAGTGCATCAACTGCGCACATAAACTGATAGCGTCTTTCCAATCATGTTCAAGGCAGAAGCTGTGGAAATCCTATATATTTTTATAGCAAACTGATTTACGAAATCATGTTATATAAAAAGGCAAACCCATAAGAGCCCTTATACAATCTATATCTGTATTCATTGATGACCAGCATAGACTTGATAGAGTCCACCACCTATTGTCAAAATATCATATTATATATGTGTGTAGATTTATGACCAACATAGACTTGATATAGTCCATCATCTATCGTCTAGATTACATCTTATATATCTGTGTAAATTCATGACCGACATAGACTTGAAAGAGTCCACCTCCTATCGTCCAAATTACATCTCATTGTCATTTAAATCCTCAGATAATGAATACTAAGTCTTTTTCATAGGGTACCAGTGTTTGTAATTTAATTACATCAAGTTAACAATATCGTATAATCCCTAAGAGCCTTGATTTTCACCAATAGCCAGGGTCATTGCTTGACAGACTGATCCCACTGGTAATCTAACTCCATACTATGAATCAGTAAATAATGGGACAGTGTATATTGCGTCTTATCTAGAATCTAACTTAAGCTTTTTGATTTATATTACCATATTAGCGATGTGAAGTTAATGATATTGCTTCCTTGCCTTTATGGAAGTGCATTGTGTGAACTGCGATTATCATAGTGGCAAAACAATTCCGTTTGACATATTTAACTGATTGATTTTAAGTTATTAACAATTTTTGATAAATCTGTTGTTTAATTATCTTAATAACGGACCGTCGGCAGATGTTAAAGGTCACTGGGAAATGCTTAAACTTTCGTAGTGATTGATATTAGCATACCATTATATTTAGTTGATTAATATTCCCGATTTAGTGGTATGGAATAGGACACTGTTTACACATGACTTCAAATATTTAATGATAAGCATTGAAGTGGCGTTAGTAATAATGATGATGAGGAGGAGGAGGAGGATGAAATATATACTTCAAATTTTCAGTCAACAAATTAAGTAAATCACTCTAAAACTAGGGAGTATCTCCCTCATGCATAGCTCTGTCCTTAGATAGATTCTTTGGTTCACTTTTCGATTATTTTGGTTTCAACACTGCTCTTCAAATATTTATATATTTTGAGAATTCTAATCATTCGGTCACGAGCATCACTGAAGAGACACAAGTTGTGGAAATGCACATATGGTGCACTAAATTAATAGGTATATATGTTCTATATTTATTATAACCACTAGGCCGGTGTCACTGCTGGTGGACTGATAGTACCCGAGGGCATCATAAGTCTAGTTTTCAGTGCTTTTGTACTGATATGAAATATATACTTTAAATTTTTAGTCATCAAATTAAGTAAATCACTCTAAAACTAAGGAGTATAGATAGATTCTTTGGTTCACTTTTCGGTCATTTTGGTTTCAACACTTCTCTTCAAATATTTATATATTTTGAGAATTCCAATCATTTGGCAACGAGCATCACTGAAGAGACATAAGTTGTCGAAATGCGCATAATATGCGCACTAAATTAATAGGTATATATGTTCTTTTTTATGATAGTAATAACGACGACAACAACGATGATGATGATGATGATGATGATGATTGTGGTGGTGGTGGCGATAAAACCCTAGTCAGCAGCGTTGATAAACGATTTGTCAATATATAAAAACGTATATGGTACAGATTAGCGACCCCACTGTCAAGCTTTAAACTGTACATGTGGGACTTGCGGGTGTGTGTGTGGGAGGGGGGGGGGGCGCTATACGTGTGTTGTTTACTAGGTAGGATTCAATACTTTATTGTTTCCCTCTGAATTGTTTCGACCCGTGATTGTAAAAAAGTGTGTGCAATACATGTTTGCTATTACAACTATATTTTTATAGTTCCCTCTGAGATTAGTCAAGAAGTATTCCAAATGGATACAACAACATCCAAGCCTAGTCAGAATAAGCGAAAACGTACATCAACCAAACACTCATGCACCAACTAGTCTTGTTCTCACTGGGGAACAATATTTGGTAAGTGGATAGGACAGAAATACTGGAGGTGTTAAACGGCTGCATCTAAAGAGAAATTGATTAAATTATCCAACTCAAATTAGTTAGAATGTTAACGTTTTTAAATAAATGGAAGTCAAAAGCATGGTTCTGTCATGCTTATCTAGGAATTACTTAACTTTTGAAACTTTAATGACAAAGTTTACTTTCAAAGGTGGCGGATGACTACATCAGCTTAGATGTATTGAGTACTCAAATGGATGTTCGAGTTTCAAATTTTCGACGAATCAACGTCAAGGGACTCGCCGTGTACGGAATGGCACAACCAGCTAGAGACGTTTGTATTGCACAATTACGATATATTTTCTAAAAAAAAAACGATAATGGGTTTTTTTCGAATTTATATTGTAACACGTAGAGGATAATTTCCTTTAATTTTAATCAAAGCATTTAAGTTATGTCTTTAACTTTGTATGCAAGACAAAAATTTAATCTAAACAATTGTAATTAATGCCTTTTCAGGGAGCAACGAAGGTATCAAACCATTTACTGAGTAAGAAACTAGGTCATAATTCGTTGGTTTTGATCAACTTGCGAAACGACGTTGGCGTCGAATGTGACGGGAAGACATACAGCATACGAGACGCTTCATACTTAGAGGAACCGGTAATACATCCTGGTGCATTAAAAGACAGGCTAGAGGTAATGGAATTCGCCGGTAATACCAGTACGCTTGAGTTTAAAATAGTACCCGATTATTTAACGAGAAAAGATCCTAAACATTCCGAATGTATTATAAGAGTATGACTTTGGTTTCATCGTGAACAATAGTGCAAATTTTCAGCCATGTATTTATTGTAAATATATGAATAAAAGCATTTGAATATACCGGAGAACCATAACGAGATGAAGAAATTTTAATTATTTTCTCCTTTAAGCCAATAATTGTAGTAAAATTTTACTTTGAAAATGAAGATAAATCCTGAAGAGTATAACCCCATGCATAGTCACTTGTTGGATCATCTCAGCGTTTGAGAATGAATCCAATTACGTCAATCCAAAGTAATTATTAAGATGTACATGTTTTCGTTAAGGCGAGTTATACGTCTTTGTGTAGAAAGTGGTGTCTGGAAATGGAAAGAAAAATAAATTAAAAATGTACATATACATGGAAGGGAAATTAAATTTATAATTTGCAAATACTGTTAATGTGTGGTCAATTGTGCAGAAGTATTGTTAAATCAGATGGCGTCACAATACCTTATACCACGGTCAAAGCTCGAACAAACATTACAAATGTACTGTGGCATCACAAATTCCGCCAAAGCGATGGGTCAATTGACTATGGTGAGATACGGTTAGTCTCAAAAAGAAGCCACATAAATGTACCTTTTCGTTGTATGTAGACGGTCAGAAATTTCTTCATCAAAAGGAAACATTTTATTGATTGTTGGAACCCATGAATCTTTCGTATACCACATTCATCTTATCAATTTAAGATTTAATAAATTTACATACGGACGGTTTATCCAACGTACTGTTATAATTTTATCCAATACACAGTGGCTGTTTAATTCTAATTTTTTATTGCATCATATTTTAATTATTCGGTTAATATAATACTACGATCTTTAAGGTTTGTGTTGTGAATGATTATTAGTCAAGACATAAATGGCAATTTGAGTCTTTTAATTTTGAACCGAAATAAGCGTTTTATGTTAAGACAACCATTGGAGTCTTCCGACCGGTGTTACTTTTTGAGAATTTGTTATATAAAACCCGCGATAACAGATAAATATAGAAATTTTACAAATGAAATATATTCTTAATAATTTATTTGGGAGAGGTGGTGTAACTTGATAACAAATTAATTAATATTCTGTTTATTTGATAATAGATATAGGAGTGGTGTGTGTTTTTATATTCACAGCGAGTGTGGCTTACCAAGCATATGACGCTCTCTCAATCATAGAATGATGTTGTGTCATAATCACGTTACATCAGGTAGTTTTCGTATTTTACATTTGATCATTATTTTCTATTTCACACAGGAAAAAGAAGAATCCCTTGTTAAAGACATAAAAGTCAAAAGTATACAAGTAAGTTGATAGAAAATAAATTGATTGTACACGAAACATTACTTAAAACAGAGTAATCGAAGTTTTACATAGGAACTTGATTGTGAGGTGAAAAAAAAATTCTAAATGCAAATATATAGATAATACAAATTTTGATTGGCTGATGAGAGATAAATTGAAGCATGTGAATAGTCATTTTCATTAGTTTACCATTTATGGGAGTTTCATTGAAGAAAACAATCGTATAATTTAAAAGTGTTAAACGAATTAGTTTATAATTCCTGTACATTATTTAAATTGGAACTTATTGTATAACACCAAGGGATGGATGGTACTGTGCATCCAGATTCTGAAATAATAATAGAATTTCGGACGTCAAGAAATCCGAGTTAATAAACCGATAAATATGTTATTATTTAAGTAAAAATACTGCAAATACATTTGACAGAATATAGTATGATCTCTCAAAAAAAAATCTACGAAAGCAATCCATTTTAGGAAACAATTTAAATACACCTTTGTATGTTGTATTTTTCTTCCTGGAGTATCATATGATTACTTCCAATATATGACTTCCTTTCTTGTCCTCTTTATGAAATATGAAAATGATTACATTAAATGGCGTGCATTTGGACAAATAATTTTATACTGCAGTGATTGTAATATTTATCAATATATTCTAAGGTATATGGGGATATTTCGTCACCGCTGGAACAGCGTGAATTCTCTAGTGTGTTGACGCCGTCGGAGCTTGCTGATACACAGAAACTTCAGACACTCGATATGCAATATTACCGACTACCGCTGCAATATGATAACCGACCTACAGAGAAGGCAAGTATAATAAAATTAATTATAACGGAGTTCAGTATTGAATAGGCATTTAGGACAAGCCAGATAACTGTGTTCAATATCTATATCGCCGTGGGTTTGTAACGTAGATTTTAACATCATATAAACTATTTTGTGACGTGAAATGCTCGAGTTTTATTAATGGTATTTCACCCTGATATGTGTTGAAAATTCATGGGGGATGCAGTAGCCAGAAATATTCTCCAAGGCATTTGGCTTTTCTTGGAGGTTTCAAGGGTCGATGACTGTGAACTTTGGTATATTGATGTGGTTGTTATTGCCATAGGGAATTACCAGTTGTTATTTTGCATTTCAAATTATTGATACGCCACACTTTGAGTTAGATCTGTTACTCCTCTGAATGCAGCATTTTTCTCAGTTATTATATCTGTAATTTTTGTCTGACTAAATCATTGACCTATTGCTTCTCTATTACCGCTGTAAGCTTGGTGATGATGACCTTTGATTTTTCTGTATTATTATTCATAGGACTTCGACAATTTAATGTCTCTGATTTGTGATCACTGGTTGGACACGGAAAAGAAGAACACAAACGTTGCCTTTGTTTACTACTGCAGAACTGGGAAAAGTCGGACGACGTTTGCAATGGCCGTTACGGGATTGGTATTGTGTCATCTCAAGGTCAGTAAAGCAGCATTCATTTGTAGCCATGCCGCATTTATTATGAAATGATAAAATGGCACAATTAAAGAATTTTTTTCATTATCTGCTGAAATATGAATCCAGCTAAAATAAGTACATATTCAGTATATTTATTAAACTGAATTTTTGCACTTTGTTTCAAAATGAACATCAGATGAATATTTGTTATAATATACATAAGGCCACATTACCTGACACTGTATAACCATTTCAGGGATTTCCTTTCGGCGCTGGAATGGGAGAAGGTGAAAGAGTGTCCTGCCCGAATGCACAATACACAAAAGGAGATTTCATGGTATGATTGAAAAAGATATGAGTATGATCGTCAAAATATCAACTTTATACTTTTATATCCTAATTTGAGTGTGTAATCATAAATTGCAGATGAAGCTAGCCCTTCAGAATTTGTCGCTTGTATTCGGCGTCTGATCTCATCATTGTTTGATTATCTCGGTATCTACTAACCACAATCCAGATTTTTTTTTCTCTTAGCAATGATCAGCACGGGACCTCCGAGACACGCATTCGATTTCAGTGAAATGTTAAGACATTCCATATCCGGTATGATATAAGACGGGTACAGTTATAAGCAACAACCTTCACGTATGATATAGATTATCTAGAGCTGTACTGCTGTGGTCTCATTGTGTGTAAATAGAAAGTGTTTATAAAAACAGATGTCGTCTTCCACTTACTTTTAAAGAATTTTTGTTTGGGTTGTTCCCTGTTTACATCATGCCGGAAACTGAATGCCCAACATTTTATGAAAAACTATGCAGTAATCAAACCGGACGCGTATTTCGTAAGTTCCGTATTAGTTTTCACTCGATTTGAGTTCTATTATCACTTGTATAAAGGGAAAGTTGGAAGTATTGTAGTTCGATTGAGGTATTTACAGTGTTATGATAAATATTAGAACATAATTATTTACGTTAAAATTTGTTATCTATATTAATAATAAACATAGATACAAATACATTTAAAATATGAAATCAGTAAAAATGATATAAATCATACATGAAAATACGCAATGATAAACATAAATAATCCTTTTATAAGCATACATACATACATATATATATATATATATATATATATATATATATATATATATATATATATATATATATATATATATATATATATATATATATATATATGTATATATATATATATATATATTCTCTGAAATGAATTTTCATTTTCATTTCGTTTTATATCCACGCGCCTTGGCGTATGGAATAAAAATTCATTTCAGATTCTTTTATCACATGTTTACACTCAGTTTAAAGGTGTTTATTTAATCACACACCGGCTTGACACAATTTTTTTCTACGTTATGACGTCACCTATGCCATAAATTAATTTATGACAGCGATATTTCACTGTATAAACAGCAAAACATGTGATAAATTGACATATTTCAGATTGTTCAGAAGCTGGTGCGGCTATTGCCTAACGGACATCAAGTCAAGCGCGAGGTAGACTTCATGCTAGATGAATGTTTTGAAACCATGTCGCCAATGCATTTTCATATCCGAGAAGATATCTTCGTCAAATACAATAAGGTGATTCAGAAATACATTACTCTGATATATAATTGGCATTTGAAATAAAACAAAAATGTTTTCGCCAAAAGCAACAAAGGTAAATAAATGAATAGATATATCGTATTATTCAAAATAAAGTTTTTATAAAGATCACCTTTCCCGAAGATATATTTATAGCCTTCCCTCGAATGTCCTTTTCACAAAGATTTACTGTATTGTTTTTTAGGCTTTGAAGGCCAAATCAGAAGCTGAAAAGAGCGAGCGTAAGCGGCAAAGTGTTGACGCATTAGAGAGATATATTTATCTCATTTTGTTTAATATGTACCTTCAACATGACAAAAATATTAAATGGCAGCGACCGTTCAGTAAATGGATGACGGAGGTGAGATTACCCCTATTGGTACTTTTGTGGATTTTCTATTTTAAGTTATTAATAAAGAGTCAAAAGAATAAATGGGATTTTTTTTACAATAGTGTTGTAAAAGGTTGTTGATTAATTTGCGCCTAAAAGTAGGAATTGCATCGGAACGAAACGCAGCATGCAGGGGTTTTTTTTATTAAATGTATTCTACATGCAAAAGGAGAGATAAGAAAAACGCACGGTTTTTATTGATATATTTTCTATTTATTCCCAATTCTCAGTTTGCTGGATGTCCTTCTTTATTTGGTGAGATGTTATTTCAAGAGACATGAACAGAACAAAACAACCATTTATAAATTTGATTATGTAATAGTCGTGTATACTTGCATTGCACGCATTCTGTCCGTAGACTTTATGATTTTGTTTTGTTTTGCTTTTTTAAGCTTTGATATTGTCTCAATACTTTTTCATAAATTTCCGGATTTTTATTATTCCAGGTTGCAGCTAAAGCGGGCGTGTATGAATTATTGGACAATCTAGCATTTTATGACTTTGAAAAGGTCCCCACTGTGTTTAAAACCATGCAATCGAGGTGGCACCACAGGTATCAGCCGATACCGTTTTATGGAAAGTTTTTATAAATCAATATTACAGCTCAACGAAGAAGATAAGTTAGCTCAACATTCCGTCATAAAGTACATGTGAGAATAAAATTAGCCACTTTTTTTCCTCCTTTTGTATTTTACGGGATATTCTGTGCCATGTCTCGATACTTGACCGTCTATGATAATCAATGGCATATCGTTATGTGAATAGTATTTATCCATTGTCATGGCAATGATATCATAAGTGTTAATTGTTTTACAAAAGTATAATGGCGTTTTGTATAGATCTCATATATCTGGAACACCGATCCGGTTCGGGTTTTTTTTTTACATAATTTTAAACAGACTTCGACGTGAATGTAATTAGACACTAAGTCTCTTGTCTGATTGTCCGCATAGGCAGCACAGCGGCTAACAATAAATCAAATTTCTTGTACTAGAATTGTAGTATAGTAAGAAAAAGCAGATGATAAAGATATAATTTTGTTGTTGAATCAAGGTGATCATATTTATTATCATTACACTATATATTCTAGGTCATTATTTGATAGTTATAAAGAATCGATTAGTAAATCCGGATGAAGAGTTTTCACATCTTGGTTTGGTATACGAAGAAGTCGATCACGATTATTCGAAAGAATCCTGTAATGTATAAAGAAATGGGCTCTTTTTTTTTGGACCGAGGAAAAGAAATTCAATTTATGTATTAGTTTAATTTTATTCTGTTGAGGCCGGTCATGTGACAACTATGCTAATTTAAATGGGTTTACATACAATTTACCGTAAAAAATTTTTAACGATGAAAATTGTTTTAGATATAGTATAAACACTTTTAATTGGTCATACTTACTGTCCGAAATTGTATTATAGGAATTTTATGTACTTGCAATTATTGTAAAATTATAACAACATTGAATTTAACATGTTTTTCAGTCTAATTGTTTCATAGAAACATAATTTTTTGCAAACTTTTATGTTAATTTGAGAAGAATGGAAAAGATACAGAAGGAGGTAACTAGATTCAGCCATTTATTGTAATGATAAATCATTTATAGTTGTGAAATGTTACCGACTATACAGAATCCCAATATGGAGGACTTTATTGAATGAAACAACTCAGTCAACATACATAATTTGCTATGTTATTTTAAACCATACTGATCACAAACTACATGATGATTTTATATACACCTAGATTATTTTTTGAGAGGGGGATGTTTGTAAAACAGCGTTGTGATCGACATTGAGTATCTTTGTAATTTTTTCTCTTTCTTTCTTTTCTTTTTTTTTTCAAGCTCATTTGTATGTGACTTTTGACATCAGTTTTATCATAATTGTTCATCCATGTTTGTAGAAAATGTGTAAATTTACAATTCATATATGGCTTGTGCAATCCTTTATATGTGCAATACAACTCTTTTTTATTGTATTTTATTTTACATACTGTGTTATGTCTATATTTAATCATGTCGTATTTCTTGTTAAATATGTAACACTAGAAAGCAGTGCACTGTTACCTGGATTTACTGTTCTAAACTGTTACAATCTTGAAATAGATTAGTTTGCTTCGAAACGAGTTTAAGTGATTTGTTTTATTAACAGTTTAACCTTATATTAATATTTCTGTGTGTGGTGACATTGGAAAAAATAACAATTTTTCCCCTTACAAAACCACGTGATCTTCAAAGGTTTGTAGCGAGGAAAGCGTTCAACATAAAATGTTTAAAATTTCCAGAAGTCATTTTAAAATTAGACAGTTCCTTAAACAGTGATATATTTTAGCCTATCTGTAATTTCACTAATGTAATATTCAATGTTCCTGGTTTATTGGATATGACCTAGATGGTCAGTAAGTTCTATATTTTTCAAGCCACGCCACTGAAGTTCTGGCCACCGAAACAGAGAGAGCCAAAATTTCCATCGCACCAAAATTACCCAACATACGGTATTTTGAATTTCTGAAAACTGATAGACCTCACATATATAACAAACAACAGTCTTATTCAAATGACAAATTAACACCTGTACTTTTATGCTCCCGAAAAATAGTTTGACTGATTTTCTTGTTTCATGATGAACGATATACAAAACAGAATAATGCAGATTTCTAAAAATGTTGCCAACTCATTCCATGTCATATTTTGAATTATACTATTTATATCTTGACACTTTTAAAAATAGTATTGTTGTGCTGTTTGTGTTATTCCATGGTAGGTACGACTATCCAAATAGGAGATGTTCACTCTGTCTTGGTGATTCTGCCAGACATTTTCTCGGTAGAGATCGTAAAAAACCGAAACTTTGTTTTGTGTCAGGCATTTGCAAGTAAAAGCTACTTCAATGCTTCGGATGGATCTTTTGTTGGACATTTATGAACAATATTGGGCAAATGTACTCACGATACTAGTAAAAATAAAATGGCTACGTAGAGCAAGGAACAAACAAGCAAACAAATTTTTCTAATCGGTACCTAGCTATATCCATTATCCGAGAATGACCGCCGTGATACATTGCGATGAGTTCCATGAGATTTACTTTCGTTATACACAGTGTTAATTACTTCTATTTTAACGTGACTACATTTTCGCGATGATCTAAGAGTGGATTCATTAACGGAACATACTTATCGCGAGAAGCCATGTATACATGTTACAGTTTTTATACTTACATCAAATTAAGAATAGCAAGGACGTTTTTTTTTTCGGCAATGAGTCATACCCGCGAATTTAGGACAAAAAGTAAAATCTCGCGAACGAAAATTATTTTACAGTAATGTGGATCATTTAGCTTTACAATAGTGCATTACCAATTGATTAATTCACGGTGCTGAAAAAAAAATTGCATTAAGACAGAACTGTTAATCTCGTATCAAACAAATACGTAATTTGTCGGAGTTTGTTGCACCTTGAATGCTCTATGGAAGAGGGAATTGGAATACCAAAGTAAAAACATGAAAAATAAAGCCTTGTAAGCAATTAACTTGAAGTAATTTCCCCCAAATATAGATACTCAATGAATAAATAGAAAATCTAGAAGCTGACATTTTAAAAATATATCAAAAGGAGGAGATAAGTTCAAGTATGCGCAAAAACGCAAAAAAGAAAAATACAAAAATGAATTCTTAAATACAGTTTGTTCCTTGAAATCTGTAAATGTAATATATTAATGTATGTCTATAACTCTATCGTCTGAGGTCGTCACTATAGTGATGACAATTGACTGTCTATGAAATATGGTGACAAGAAATGTTGAACCATGCCAAACTACGTCAGTGTTAGAGCTCAGTATTTAGTATTGTCACGTCTGTGATGATGACTCCGAGATTTACCAATCGGGAAACCTCGTCCTTTACTCGACGTATCTGAGTAATAAAGCACCTAAAAGTAATAAAGAATAATATTACTCAGATAAGTCGAGTAAAGGACAGGGCATTCGACTGCGATGTCAAAACAAACGACAAGAGGTGATGCATAACAATGACGGTGCAATTTTGATTGTTATGTGACTAAAAGCAGTGCATCACGGGAGACGAGACGGAGTGATAAAGGACAATGAGTTCAATGGGGTTTGCCATCTATACGCGTCCGCTTCAAGATATACTACCCAATTCTTTAATCCATGAGAAGTTCCAAATAGTATGAATGTAGTAAAGGGTATGACTTTGGTTTTATCGTAAGTGATAATGCAAACTTCCAGTGAGATATTACTAATATCATTGTAAATGTATGGATGTCAGCATTTGAATTCACTAGAAATGCATATAAATTTATATATATATATATATATATATATATATATATATATATATATATATATATATATATATATATATATATATATATATATGTATGTATGTATGTATATATATATATATATATATAGTCCTAGCGTTTGAGATTGATTGATTGATCGAGTTTTGTTTTACGTCACACCACGAATATTTCACGTATATGGTGACGGCATCTGCCTGATGCGGGGCATACAAATTTGACCTTTGCAACAGACCCACCCGAGGCAGTGAGCGATCTTTAACGTGCCATGCATACCACGACACGGGGCGTCGGTTTTTACTGTCTCATCCGAAAGACAGGCCACCGGCATGGCCAGAGGGGGACTCGAACCCCGGCCTGCCGATCAGAAGTCCGGCGCGATACCACTAGGCCACACCGGCTTAGCGTTTGAGAATTAACCCCATGAAGGTTACGGCGAATGACAGGGGTGATCACTCTTCTATGACATCTGATGCTGTTTATCTTGTTCATACCGTATATTCCTTCTGAGAAAGAAAACAAGAGCCTTTTTTCTGACCTGAACACAACTTAACACTGACATCTTGAAAAACTTTGCAGATAAATACATAAAAATTCCCTGATGTTTATTTGTTGTGAATACATTTTGTACTGAAAACTGAGTGTAAAACTTGAATCATCATCAACGTTAAGCAAATGTTTATACAAGCCAAACTGAAATTTATAACCCTTCCCTCTATAATAATTTACAGGAAAATGAATACTGAAATCTGTAAACAGATCTGGGTGAAAAACAGCAACACTTGCAAGAGATCATGAGTACTTGATTTCTACCAAGTTTCATCAAAATCCTTCCGGTGGTTCTTCAGCAGAGGTTAAAATTGTGGAACCCCCCCCCTTTTCAGTCTTAAAAGTTAAACAAAAAATTATAAAAAAAAATATGGATATTGACAAAATGCTTTAACATTATTTACCATAATCAAGATTAAAAGAAACCAAATTAAAGCAAAATTGTCAACTCAAGGACAAAATTACGTACAGTCCAAAATAAATGTTAACAAAACGTCAAAATTTTGATCGGATTGGAACCAAAAACACCTCTTCCTCACACATCCTTCTAGATCATTCCTTTGCATTCGGTTTGTCTCTGTATGCAGCTGGTATGAGGAAATTTGTCCAATGAGGGTACCGTGTGTGACATACTTTTGCCTGTGGTGACGCCACCTGTTGACAGATCTGGACGAAAAACAACACTTGCCTACAAAGTTTCATCAAAATCCTTCGGGGGTTCTTAAGAAGTCGAAAATGTGATATGTGACGGACGACGGACGACACTCTATGACAATAGCTCAATTGAGGCCTCGACTAGGTGAGCGAAAAACCTATATGGGAATTTTGTATTTCGTATTTATGGGAACGAAATTTAAATGGATTGTATATATAGAAAGAAGTTCTGGCACCATATCAAAATTTTGTATCATGACGTGATACAAGAAGATTAAGGTCTTTGATAGAAATTTACATAATGGCAGTAAATTATAAACTCAAGTTTTAAATTAATACATAAATCGAGTTAAATGAGTACTGATTTTATTGTAAGTGGTATGTGATTAATACAATGAAAATGCTATGTAACACAACAATATTTGGCAATTGCCTATTTATCAAGTATGTTTTAGCATTATCATAAACACTAAGTTACTTAATAATTATGCACTTAATCCAGATGATTTGTTCATACATGTGTAAATTGAATCACGTGACACATGATTAAGACGACGACACTCCCTTTTCTTCTGAAAATAGAATGAAGTGTGGGAAATCCCATTGTTCTAAATATAGAATGTACTGAGGGAAATCCTAGGCCGAGATCAAACTCTTTGCTGCGCAAAGCTGATGATATCACATCCTGTAGTAAATTCCATTCTGGTTGAAAAAGATGAATCAGTTGATATGAAACATAACAGACGATCTTTTTGGATGTATATTGCCATTCAAACTCGAGGAAAGCTGCCTTGAAAATGATCTCACAAACGATGATCTACCTTAATGAAAATATGAAAATATATAAATACCTATCTTATTTAATTCATCATTTACATTTACTAATATAAAAGAGTAATTAAAAGATAAACAAATTTTCAGCAGATACATGCTATATTAAGCAGGTGTAGCCCAGTGGATATGGTGCTTGTCATGTGACCGGAAGGGACGGGTTCGACTCAGGCAATGGGTGCGCCGATGTTCTGTCTTTCGAATGAGACAGTAAAAACTGAGGTCCCGTATCGCAGTAAGCGTGGCAGGTAAAAGATCCCTCGTTGCTTCGGGAGGGTCCGTTGCAAAAGTATAAATTGCTATACAAATACATCAGCAGATGTCAATATATACGTGAAATAATCGTGGAGTGATGTAAAGCAATAATCAATGTTAGAGTGATATCTACATGTAATTCAGATTCGTGAATTTCATGACAACCCAAATAAACGACTGTTAAGAAAATCGAAATCAGTTATTTCTATTCCCTTTTCAATTGCATATACAGAGGACGGCAAAAAGTGTAATCAGGTGATACTAGTAACCAATATATGAACAGTGTTCATAGTTTATATGATTATATATATATTAACAAGAAATAAATGCACCATATGTGCTTTTATCCTGTTCCTTTAATGATGCTTAAGTCCGAAGCAATTAAATCCGAAACATTTCTAAAGCTAACTAATAGCTAATTTGACCTGAACCAAAAACATGTGGGGACAAAAATATACATAATGGAGATAATTCTTTTTTAAATAATTTTGAAAAGTATGTAGGCGAATTTTGACTTACCTTGTGATTTGTGTTTTCTCTGACCAGTGTAATTATTCATTACAAGATCACACATGACCACCATAGAGTTAATCTTGTCCATCAGTACCATGCCCAACCAGTCAAATACTAAGCGAGTGTCCATTGTGGTGTTGTTCGGTCTTGAAGCAATTGCATCTAGTAGTTGCCGATAACATCGGCCGTATATATAGTAAATGACAGAGTATTTTCCAGACTGAAATTTCACACCACTGCTTACGTCACGTCTACTTCGCTTAAGGGTAAAACGGAAATTGCTGCAACGAAATTAAGTACTTAAAAGATTTCAAGAGAGTTTTCCTGTGGTTTTTACCCTACTTAAGGAATAAGACAGCATTTTGATGTGTTCGCTATGATGTGAAGGGTACTTATACAGGGAGGAAACTTCTAAGCACATTCTTTTTGTACTTTTTTCTGAAGATAAGTTCCCATTGGATAATTTCATATCTATTAACTTCCTGTTCATATGTTATGCGGATATGACACTTTCTAACATGCTAGTCTACGATTGTGTTGACATTTTTTCTTTTTTCTTTTCTTTTTTTTTTTTTTTTTTTTTTTTGTTCTTCTTCTTCTTTTTTTTTTTTTTTTTTTTTTGTCTGAATGTTTCGGGCACTCATAATAGATGAGGCTTGAAAAAAATGAGATAAATATTCTCTATAGGTGCGTTTAATATCACGTATCATTTCATTTCCATCGGTTGTCGTATTCAGAGTGTAATTAGAATTAAAATCATATCATTTAATATTGCATAGTCGTAGTATACTTACACTATACATTTTACATCAAGAATCATGTGTGTGTTCTAATTCTAATACTAACCCTCCCCCGCCAACTATGTTTGAGGTGATTTACACCCCCTCCCCCTATCGGATCTGGATTATATTTCACATAATTAATAATTACTGTTTTGGACCCAAAGATGTGCCGTGACCTTGGCCCAAGGTCATATCTTCAAGGTCAAGGTCACAGTGCACACATAGCAAAAATCATTGTCCGGGCCATAACTTCTTACTGCCATGTTAGATCTGGATAATATTTCACACAATTGTTGTCCATGACCAAAAAATGTGTCATAACCTCAACCCAATGTCATATCTTCAAGGTCAAGGTCACAGTTCAAACATAGCAAAAATCCTTGTCCGGGCCCATAACTTCTTACTGTCAAGTTGGATCTGGGTAATATTTCACACAATTGTTGTCCATGACCCAACAAGTGTGTCATGTCCTCAACCGGAGGTCATATCTTCAAGGTCAAAGACACAGTGCACACAAGAAAATCCTTTTCCGGGCCTCAACTTCTTACTGCCAAGTTGGATCTGGATATTTCTCACAATTGCTGTCCATGACCCAAGGCTGTGTCATGACCTCAACCCAATGTCATATCTTCAAGGTCAAGGTCTCAGTGCACATATTGCCAAAATCCTTGTCCAGGCCATAACGTCATACTGCCAAGTTGGATTTGGATAATACATGTATATCACACAATTGTTGTCCATGACCCAAGAATGTGTCGATACCTTGAACCAAGGTCATACTTACAAGGTCAACGTCACAGTGCAGACATAGCAAAAATCCTTGTCCGGGCCATCAATTCTTACTATCAAGTTGGATTTGGATAATATATCACACAGTTGTTGTCCATGATCTTGCACTACTGAGCCGAGAAACCCTATGAATCCCGTTTTCCTCTAATAAACACTGAAAAATTCTGAAGTCTACACTGGGGGTTCTATTACTCTTTTTAAATATACTATAGTTCAAACATCAATTTACGATTTGGATCCAGGTGTCCACTCTAAATATGACATTGTTTATTTGAATTTATAGGTCAATACAATTATTTTGAAAATAAATGTCAAATACTTCGCTAGTTTTGACAGGACAGGGTCTTTATGTAAAGACCAAGTCACACCGGATCGCACGATTTGTCGAAAAAATGTAGTCTAGATACGACCGGTCGCCAGTGATTGCTACCATTTCGTTTTGCAGTCGCAAGCCACGATCTCTTTGCGACCAGTTTCAGCTCATCGTGCGACTGGTGGTACGTTCTGTCGTGCGATTACCAACGACTGGTGGGGATCAATCTTACAATCAATCGTAGACAATCGTACGATGAGTCGCGGCAACGAATAACTGATCGTGCGACTGGTCGTAACCTGTCCAGTCCACTCGCGCGATCAATCGTAGCTTCATGTAATGCATCGTGCGATCGGTGGTAGTAGGTAGCAACAGATCGCAGCTAGTCGAACGATCAGTCGTGCGATCGGATAATATATAACAGCATCACGCTTGTCAGCTTCAGTTCTCATCGAGCTGTTGATAAAAACACTCAAATATGGCACCAAAAATGGGGAAAAGTAAAAATAAAAACAAAAAACCAAAAAAAGAACCCCAAAAAACAAAAAAACAAAACAAAACAAAAACCACCTTAAAAAAACATCAGATTCCACAGAAAGAAATCCAGAATCAGATCATCACTCAGTTGATATTGCGGCTGGTCTACAAGAAGAGTGAATATGTGTCTTTTTCTAACTTTAAATTTTTGTTATTTAAAGTGAGCTAGTCATGTGCTCACTTTAAATAACAAAAATTTAAAGTTAGAAAAAGACATATGTAATCATTTAATTTTCTTGTGTTGATGGTCTTGCGACGAGTGTGATTTGTTAAAAAATTGAGTTGATTTCTGCATCAACAAAATTTTGAGTCATCGGAACAACTTCGCCATTTATTCGTACCTACGTAAAAAGTATTTTACGCAGGAAAAGGTCAAGGATTTCCGAATGAATTTTGAGTGTAGGTATGTCACAACTACCTGAACTACTTTCTTCTGGAATGCGAAACATTGTGATTCCCGTGTTGATAAAGATGTATACCCTATGTTCGCTAGTACAGTGCATATTTTATGTAAATTTATTCTCAATTGTTTTGATTAGGCTATATATATAAGCCTAAAACATATTACAAAAGGACCCTTGCATATGTTGTGATCACGGCATATGAATTCGTCGTATTTAAGTGAGATATGACTGTCTAAAGCGCGATATTTGTAAACGGAATGTTTACAGCCAACTTATCATGTGACCTAATTCGGAAGCTGCATCGTGGAGGGAGGGCGAGGTAAATAAACTTGACGAGTAACTTAAAAAATATGCATTCAAGTCTGATAAAGTTCGTATTTATTGAAAGTGTTTTCTTTTGGAGTCTCCCTTCTACGTATTTGTCTTGATTAAACCACAGGGGTGACCTTACATTGAGAAATCCCAAGACCTAGTCCATAATAGACTAGTAATACGTCAGTAGGTAAAAGGGAAGACTCGTATCACAGGGGTGACCAACATCAAACCTCGATATCTCCGCTAATTTTGCACGCTTTGGCAAAAACCTGGTACCGATCGATCGGGGAGAGTCTCTTCTCTTTGTATATATACACTTTGTTACTGTTTACCCATATAATCCATCTTTTTTGCACGATTATTTCATTTTGCCTCCAAATGGACGGTTAATGGATACATCGTGCTATAAATAACGCCGCAATAACCTTTAATCCGAGTCCGCAGCAAATCTCCTAGCAACGCATCGTTCGTGTTTTCTTGGGACATACCATTAAGAAAGTAATCGAGTCAGAAGATACACAGTAAAATCTGCGGGGAAAATTGTGTATATATACAAAGAGAAGAGACTCTCCCCGATCGATCGGTACCAGGTTTTTGTCAAAGCGTGCAAAATTAGCGGAGATATCGAGGTTTGATGTTGGTCACCCCTGTGATACGAGTCTTCCCTTTTACCTATTGACGTATTACTAGTCTATTAAGGATTACGTCTTGGGAATTTCCCAGTGTAAGGTCACCCCTGTGATTAAACTGCGTCTGTGCGAAGTCAGGTTATGGATGTATTTATGGAATACCCTCTTTATTTACGAAGTATTTTCTTTTTATTGTGAGATCTCCGAGGATTTGAAGCAACAAAAAATGTATTAACGCAAAGTTTTTAACTTCAGCCATACGAGGAAAATACAGTTTTTGTTTTACATGCGCTAATTTTTGAAATTATACCGAATGGTAGGATATACAACTTTAATCGATTACATAACATGATGTTTCGTTATATCTGACGAATTCAAAGTACAAAAGTAATCACACTTCATTTTCGAAACTATTGAATAAACGATATAATTTCCTAGTATTATTCAATAAAAAAGTAAAACACAGTAGCGGATCCAGGATTTCCGAAAGGGGGCAGGAGGGGACGCATGTGAAAGTCAAGTATTAGACAAACTACTAAGCCATTTTTGGATGCCAAATCTGGAGTTTTTTTAGTAAATATTTGGCAAAAAGGGGTCTGCCCCCTTTAAATCCACCACTGAAATATAACTAGATCTATCAATTATAATAATGGTCTTCTAGTCTACAGTATCCGATCGCTCGACAATGGACGCTGATAACTGTAATTTCTACGGTATCATGCCCGACTAGGCAAACAGAACAGAAATTTCCACCAGAACCAGTGCTGCCTCCCATCTAAGTCCTTAAACCTTCTCTTTCCACCTGCATCAAACAGCATGCATTCAATAATACTAACAGCATTCAGAATACAAAATTAATACCTTAAATAACATATTGTCATCCTCGTATGCATGTTTCATTAATTCGTGTTTTTAATTCGTTCGCTCTATTTCATTTCTAATACTTTCAATGGACACTAGGAAAACATTTTCGAACTTCGTGTTGGTCGCCATTATTGACTTCAAATGTTGATTACACTGGCATTGTATTACTGCACGATCATGTCACAGGTAGCAAGAACAAAATAGTGATTTTTACAAGCGTAAATCAGAATGGGAACAGTGCACCAGTAAAATTGATTTTTAGATAATCGTTAACACATCGTACAAAAAAAAAAAAGCGAAATATGTTTTATCTATTTTCTTTTTTTCCACCACTAATTAACTCATTACATTTTATATACAACAATGCTCATAGGGTTTATAGAAGGAACCGTACAGAAGTGCGCGAGACCGCGACCGCACAACCGGAGGGCATCGCGGTAGTCGTCAGTGTTTTTCAGTGGTGTCAGTTTTTCAGAGATTTGCAATGTTTTTCAGGGTCGTCAGTGTAACTCGAAGTTTGTCAGTGTAAACTTAAGTGTTTTATAGTTTCGTCAGAGTTTTTCAGGGTCGTCAGGTTTTTTTTTTTTCAGAGTTTTTTTTTCAGTGTTTATCTGGGCCGTTAGGTTTTTTAGTGTTTTTTTTTTCAATATACTTATTAGACTTAAATGCTTTTTAGGGTTTTGCAGAGTTTTTCAGAGGAAAACGGGATTCTCTTGTTTTTTTTTTTGTTTTTGTTTTTGTTTTTTTTTTTTTTTTTTTGCCCAGTGGTGTTGAACCAAGGTCATATCTACTAGGTCAAGATCAGAGTGCACATATAGCCAGAATTCTTGTCCGGGCCATAACTTCCTTCTGTTCCGTTGCAGGGAGATTATATTTCACACAATTGTTGTAAATGGCCCAAGAGTATGTCAAAGCCTTGAATCAAGGTCATTTCTTCCGGGTCAAGATCACAGTGCACACACAGCTAGAATTCTTGTCCGAGCCATAACTTCTTCCTGTTACGTTGAAGGGAGGTTATATTTCAGCTAATTGTTGTCCATGACCAAGGGTGTGTTATGACCTTGAACCAAGGTCATATCTTCAAGGTGAAGGTCACAATGCAAAAAGAAAATTAGAATTCATTTTCGGACCATAGCTTCTTCCTTATAAGTTGGATCTGGATAATATTTCACACAAATGCTGTCCATGACTCAAGAGTGTGTTAAGGCCTTGAAACAAGGTAATATCTTCAGGGTCAAGGTCATAGTGCACAAACAACCAGAATTCCTGTACGTTAGAGGAAAAGTGTATTTCACACAATTGTAGTCCATGACCTAGGGTGTGTCATGACCTTGAACCAAGGTCATATTTTCCAGGTAAAGGTGAGAATGCAAACATAAGCAGAATTTTCAGTTTTCATCATTACACTTATACCAGTGATGTATCTTGGGATAAATTATTGCATGTTTCAACTTTGTCGCCGCAAGGTGGGTATTTGTCCCCTTAGGACAGCTTTAGTTTTAGATAGTTGACAAGTATATAAATAAGTGCTCAAAAGTCAATATCGAACATTTTTTCTTCCCAGTGATTAAATAATTATTCAAGTTTTAAGCAAAGAAATGGGAATTGTTTTCATCTGTACAAGAATGACCCCCCCCCCCCCCCCCCCCCAATAAAATCCCAGTTTATCTGGCCAAGATTCACCAAATGCTAGAGAATGCTTAGCAGGCTTCGTGAGGGAAGAGACGAGGTTACAATAAAGATCAAGGCAAACATAGTTTAGGATGATGAACTTTTTTATTGACAAACAGAAGTATACACGTAGTGTGTGAATGAAGTGCATACTACGCAATAACATTATTTCTTGAATAAATCATCTTAACATCTCAACAATGACAATCGTCACAAAGAAGGATACATATTGATTTTCGGCGGATGAAGACGGCAATCAAGGACATTCATGTAACAAGACCGACTGGCTCACCTGTTGCTCTCTGTGTTATCGTATTTAAGCACAAAATGTGACAACGACAGTAAAATATCAAATAAATAGTCAACTTTTTGTTTTATCTACTTGGTTTGTTTGGGGGGAGGAGGTTGTATGTGTTTTGGGGGGTTATTTTTCCGGGGGGAGGGGGGAGGGTTTTGCTTGTTTTGTGTGGCGGAGGTGTTTATACCTCCTGCCCTAATGATGCGTGTTCATGACACTGTCTGTATATACTTTGGTATAGATTCTCCTCTTATGTGCAGTTGAAGAACATTTTTTCGTTGTCCGTATGTTCTGGGCTTTCAGCGCTAACCAAACAGGTGACATGTGCATCTTCTGAGTTTGGGTCTCCATGTTCAAATAGACTTCAATTGATTGTCTATCCTTTTTTATCAGTGCACTGTGGCATAGCACCATTAACGATGGTAAAGTCAAACCTGCTTTTAAGACCATCTGTATTAAGCAACCACCTGTTTCTGCTCCGTACAACTGATAGAATATGTAAGATAACTTGTATTCAGAGACCACCTGTCATATGCGGCCACTTTTCTGTATTCCCTGAAGTGGTCCCTTATAACATGTTTGACCGTTCTTCATATCGGTTTATTTGGTTGTATATTCATCAATCGTGTTGGTATTGGTTAATATCTTGTTTTTCATAAAGGGGAAAGAACTGACCAAAATAAAAGATATAACAGCGCCAATGTAGAGCAGTAAAAATACTAAAAGTAAAAACTTAAGAACTTACGATACTCTTTTTCAGTGTAAGGTTGTAAAACTATTGTAAAATGTAACCCCAAAAAATCCAAATTATAAATTTGAAAAAAAACACCCTTAACTACCCACAATGAATATCAAAACATTCAAAGTAAAAAGAAAAAATAATTCAACACCGTAAATGTAACTTCAGACCAACATAACAAAATATCACTTGTTGTCAGTCGTATCTTCTGTTGGCGAGCTAAGTATAGATAGAGATATTATATATATATATTGTATTGTCCTTGAACGTCTTTTCTGTGATGATGGCGACCATGCCATAATATCGTGGACTTACATCACAGCATTTGGTCATGATCTATTACCTGTATACATACTTATTAATTCCAGTTCAAACAGTTCTATATAAAGTGTTTGCCATCACCCATGTGGAAAAAAGACAACTTGTTCGCTACAAAGTCGGTATCTGAGGTAAGTCGGAATCAATGAAAGATATGTGTATATTTTGATTATATTTCAGTTATGTAATAATGACAAGAATATGTAATACTAGAAATACTAGAGGTGCTCGATGTCATCAAAACATTATGAAAATGGAAAAAGAAAAAAAATCATTTTTCCTTGTAGTAATCGTTTTCTTACAATTAATTATGTAATATGAAGTAAAAGAAGATGATAAAATTTCCATCAATCAATAAATAATGAAAAGGAATGATATAGTGATGTTAAAATTAAGCAGAATTTATAATTATAATTAAGTTAATCGGGAGTAAAGGCTAAATGAGATAACCGTTTGATCATAGAATAAAATATCTGTATACTGTCCTAAGATATTGGTGGACCGCACGTGGCCGAGGATAAACATAATTAATATATATATGTACTTTAATTAATTATACAGTTTAGACTCATAACTTCAACACGTGAACATCACTCACTGTTATAATAATTTTATACTTTCTGAATCGAAAAAAATCATCATATTCTAGTAAATCACTTATAACTGAAAAAAGATAGTTAGTAACTTTTTTAGAACATGGGTTAAAGATGAATTATCATCAGTGTTTTGTTAAGATTTTCATTGCTAAATTTATTTTCGGTAAAATAAAATAGAATCTATGATAATTTGTTTGAGAATACAACATCTAATGTACCGTAATTATCTGAGTATATTCAAATATATTGATCAAATCAAATCACAGTTCATAATTATTGATTCTACTGGCACCTGTTGATCGCTTAGCACCGCATTTTAATTTTACTTTGAAGTTTCTTATTTTAAGCAGTCCTACTTAATTGAAAATGTTTTGAAAGGTGTATCAGTGTTTTTAAAGTTGTCATTTCGTACACATGCATAAATGTGTTGTTTATTATGGTTATTAGTTTGTATTTTGTGTATGTGTCCTTTTTTCCTTATTGTGCTAATTCGTTGTTGTTTTTTTGTCCGTATTGGGGGTGTTAGTTGGTTTGCAAGGTTCGTTTTGGGGGTTAGTGAGGGTAGGTATTTTTATTTATTTATTTATTTATTTATTTATTTATTTATTTATTTGCTTATTTATTTATTTATCTATTTATGTATGTATGAATGTATTTATTTATTTATTTATTTATTTATTTATTTATTTATTTATTTATTTATTTATGTATGTATGTATGAATGTATTTATTTATTTATTTATTTATTTATTTATTGCCCATTTTGTTAGTTGCTGAAAGAGACTTTAGGCATAATTGACGACTGATTTTTTTTAATTGACAGATTGTTTATATCAAAAAGTTTAGTAACTGCATATATCTTGTCAAGTACCCTCCACATGTTTCTTGTTTAAGTTAGCATTCAGTGCAGTGATCATACCCTCCATAGTATGATGTCTTCTATCAAGGACCTTAAGAGAAAACTCCTTGCTTCTATGTAGTGTGTATCTTCCTTTCCCATCGTCTTTAACAAGTTTAAATATAAGAGACTGACCCAACCACATAATGCACTTCATCCTGCGGAAAACGAAAAGGAAATTAGGGTGAAGACTAACACGGAAGATGAGCACATTAACACGATCCAACTTCCGGTTATTGTTAGGTAGCCGATCCTCAAATGTTCCACTAGACACCTACTGGTACAGTTTTCCTTTGTAACACCATCAATGCCCTGTTAAACGCAGTTTAATAGTCACAATGAAACTACCCGATGGCATTGTCCAGCAGACCAATACCTAATTCAGACAGACACCAGGACAAGGGGACAACATACCTTTCGCATCCCAACAACGAAAAAGGATGTGTACCGGTTCTCCTTCTTCCCGCGAACCATCAGACTTCCATCAGCAATGACATCAGCATGTTCCTTGGAGGACTACCGGACTGCATTGGGCAACATACCACCTGCCCACTTCAGCTTGGGATGAGGATAAAAGATTATAACTTTTTAACTGTATTATATTACCCTGTGAGGCTTTTATCTTGACTGCCACATGAAGTATAAAGCTCAACTTTGGAGTACACTTCATACTGGAAGAAGAAGAAGAACTTTCATTGTTGCAACTCGAAACGAAACAAACCATAAACCTCTTTATGTATACTATAAATCTTTTTTTTTTACATCAGTCGAAATTTGTTAGTATGATTAAAAGAGAAAATTTCCCTTGGTTTTATTACTAAAACCATAACAGGGATATTGCTTTTCGCGAAAACCATGTCTTACAAATTCATGTGTATCCGAAATAATGTCCCTGTGAAATACTCATGCTGATATATTCATGTTTGCAGCAAATTTTGTCGTTGTCTCCTACACTACAGAATGCATCGAGTCGCTAGTGTCACCACCATGTATAATGAAGATCAACCGTTCTCAGAGAGCGCACCACACAACAAGGATATGGTCCTACTGTCCAAAGATATCTTTCTCAAGACAATAGGTAAAATTTATAAATATTATAGAACTCGGCATGATAAATTGCTGGATAAAACCAAACCAAAAATTCATGAAACCAAAGGCATACAAAATGGAAGCAGATTAAAAAAGAAAACAAACGGTCAAACCAAAAAAAACCCCAACTAATGTTATGAGTCCTACAATGGGAGGTTAGTAAAAAAAATCACAAAAACACCCTTTCACCACAAATTTTCGGCCTCTTAGTATTTGTTTCCACTTGATAAAGACCAAGAGACCGAAAATTTCTAGAGAAAAGTGTTTTTGTTATCAAAGAACAACGACTCGAAGAGCATATTCACTTCATACCTGGTACAAAAGACATTCATGGCTGGCATGCAGTAATGTCGTAGTTTGAATAAGTCCTCAAACTTTGTTCAAAACACCAGATATGAAAATATGGCTCACGTTTTGATGCTGACTTTAGGAAAGACCAGATGAATAGAAATATGGAGAGAAAGGAAATATTGAAATTTTGATTTACTTTATTTACATTTACATAAAATAAGTTAACGGCGACTTTAAATGCAAGTTTAAATACTAAGTAAATCTTAACATGATGAGCTTAAATTAATTAACTGAAAGAATATGAAAAAATATATATTTCTTAGTTTCCTTCTTATAGGTTAGAGAATGATAATACACTACCTAACTAACTCCACAGCCCATTGGTTTGTCACTCATTCGTACTTATTTGACATAATATCCTGTTGCTGGTTAACTTTCTACTTAAAGTCCTTCCAAAATACTCGTCAGAATATAACCACAATGTCGTATTCCATTCTAGCTGTGTGAAATCATCAGTTTATTATGTAACATTTGCTGTAGGAAAGTATTTGCCTTAATATGGAAATTGCGAGCAGGAAGCTCTCGTTTACTCAGACAATGATGTTGCACATACTCATTGTAAAGTTTAATTGCATCGCTACCGAAAAGCAGTTTTAGTAGGTGAACTCTTTCAGCATTCACGTCCATTAAATAATTTTCTCTTCATGTTCTTCTCCCATTTCCCCTCCGCTCGCTAACTACGGTAGGGCACTTGGTCCATGAATGTCCATGTACATTGTTGTTAGTTGTTAGTTGGACCAATTCCTTTACAATGGGCAGCCCGTATTAGAGTTCCCCGAGGAGGATTTGAATAGATAGTTTTCACTGAGCGAAAATTCACAGGAGTTATCTCCCGCTGTCAGCCATTTTGTGGTTCATAGTGTGAAGTTTTGTGCTTTAATCAAGAATCAACAAAAATACAGACCGAATTTCTTTAAAATCTTTTTTGAAAATAGAAATTGAAAATAGAAATTACTTACGAACAATTAAATATTAAGATATAATTTATTTCGAAACTGGTAACTTTGGTGCCAAATTATGATAACTCTCTCCATACATATGTATCAAAATTGGTAATACTATGAATAAAAATCTCTTGTTTGACCCCAGTTATGGCTGACCATAAGGTAACTCCAATATATTTAGCATCAGTGAAAGCTATCTATAGTCTTCTTATAACCATGCCCTAGTAATGTGTGACTGTAATACTTTCTATGCAGTATAGCCATACTCAACATATCTTTGCAATCTAGAGTCATTTTTGTATGTTTCATCAGTAATACTGGTTGCGACTCTTTCGCTTGTCACATTTTATTTTCAGTAGTCCATAAAAACGCTTTGACTTGCATATAACTTCTTTCCCAGACTCTATATTATCAGCAAGGAAAGAGCACGACGAGCCATTTATGATGGCAGACTTTGGGGCAGCCGATGGAGGAGCTACGATAGATCTTACTTTGGATTTAGCAGGTGAACACTTTCAACACTGAAATGTATTGAAATCATGCAATAGAATCAATTTTTCTGTATGTATGTTCGTTATTGTGGTATTTATCTGATATCTAAATATTTATTCTAGAGTACATAATGAAGACAGAAATATGTGAGGAGACAGCAGATATCGTGGTCATGTTCGATGATATACCAGGAAACAATTTCAATGCATTAGTGAAACGAATTTATGGTACTGGTAACGCTTCAATGGATGTTAATCTTACCATAGTTCCTATTCTATTTAGATGTGATGTTTGTTTTGTTTCTGTTTTTGACAAGAAATTGTTGATAAATCTATTATATTTTCATTCTCATATATTAATTTTGTTTTATTGCTTTTTGGTGTCAATTCTATTTCAATTTTAAATCCCTTTTCATGAGATTTATAGATAGGTTTCAATAACAGTTATTTAGTTGGAGTTACCTCCCATTGTCAGTCATGTTTGTGGTCATGCATGATTTTGTTTGCCTCATATTCATATTAATTCTAATGAATTGTTTTAGATTGGTTGGTTGGGTGATTGGGGTTTTACGTCGCTTTCAACAATATTTCAGTTATATCGCGACATGGAAGCAGGAGGTTACCAACCTCTTAAACATAGTGGCGCAATCCGGGAATTGAATGCGGATCGTCGGCGCAGCAAGCCAAGCGTTTGACTGCTACACCAAGCCTGCCCCTAATTGTTTTTAGAAAGTTGTTAAATATTTACATTTCTTTAAAAACTTTTTAAAATTGCCTAATACCTTAGAATTTACATAAGCATTGCAAAAACAAGGAAGTATCACTAATTTGAAGAAATTACCTACATAATTTGGTTGCTTTATGATCAAATATTCAGTTATATACCTTAAAGATGGCGAACAATTAGTGGGGATTTATGAGCAAGAAATCTGACATAATTATAACACAGTTAATGTCGTAGACATAACAGGAATAAGAAGAGGAACAAACCTCATTCCCTGTATTACATAAATGGTGTACTGCATAACAAACATAGCAAAACCATGAAAACATATAAAGGAAGAATGAAAATTTACTGACTCAGCTGTACGACAGAAGCCACCACGGAAATATACAGTATATAGGGTAATGATATGAAAAAAAATACATAAGCACATAACAAAAATATTCGATTATAGTGCAGTTACGATACCGACTTAGGACGGTCATTTGATATGACAGTAGTCAATCAATAGGTGTGGTTAACCGGTTTACGGGCCCACCTTCCCACTATCCGCAACAGCAGAATAATCAAAGGACACACATTTAAAAATATAAATATTCCCTTTTATAGAGATCAAGGGTCAAAAAGTGTCTCCAGTAGAGAGGTCATAAAAATATATAAGCACGTATGGTAATAAATAAAAACATCATGGTTTCAAAAATATATAAAGCGAAATCAAAATGAGGAAAACATATGGACAAGATGTCTACAGAAACTACTTTTCAGCTTCAACAGGAAAAAGTGTTATCAAAGGGACACGCATATTAAATTTTTATAATTCAAGTTCAACTAGATAACAATCGATCAGATGTCATAAAATGTTTAAGAAACTCTGGTAAAGGTGTATTACATGACTACAAAGAACAAAGACTACTGTACTTACCCGAAAATATTCTTCAGATTTTAATGTGAAAAATTTGGTAAAATTTTCTGAAACAAATGAGTATTTCCCTCAAACGTAGTTCTGTCCTTAGATGAGTTCTTTCGGCTCTTGATTTTGTGTTAATTTTGTAATGAGGTACCTCTTCAAATATTTATACTTTCGATTCCCAATTTCGGCCATGAGTGTAGAGCATCACTGAAGAGACATAAGTTATCCAAATGTATGTTCTGATATTTTTTATATATCCTTACAGGTGAAGAATGTTCCAGGGAAGTTCCCGATAACGTTCACTTTCTGATGTCGGCTCAGTCAATGTATAGGAACTGTCTACCCCGCTGTTCTTTGGACCTGGGATTCTGCTGCCAATTTGCATTGCAGTGGTTATCGGCAAGGTAATATTTTACACCAATCATTATGTCTTGATCGATAGAAATTATCATTCTCTGTCATGTAACATGGCTAATGATTCATAAAGACTTAATTTTCCTAACTGAAAATCACAATTTTATTCGTAGCATGTTATATTGACGAGAGATTCAATTTTGCGAATTCTTGGAAAATAAAGCTACACTTAGTAAATGCTTTGTGAAGTCTTTTGAATTCTTTTAGCATTTATTTTTGTTTATAAAAGTTTATATCAAACAGCCTCTTTCTTAATATTTATTTGAGCCACTATCATATACCACTTGAGAGCATTGCAAAACAGGCTCTCCTTCACAACAGTTGTTCAAAACACATTATATCTTAACCATATGGTAAGTAAAATATCTAAATAAAGATAATTCTTGATAATAGAGTAATACCAAATAAAAGTAATTTAGTCTGGAAGTTAATATATCTTAAGTTGAAGAAAATGATATGATGAAAGAATTCATATTGTATAGCTATATCTTTCTATCGTTAGGCCTACCAAAATCACCAATGGAATATTCACAGCTGATGCAAACGAGCAGGAAATGCGACTGATTCAGGAACAGGCTGTGAATGACTGGATTACATTCCTTGTTTGTAGGGGAAAGGAACTGAAACCCGGTAAATGTCACTATTTTAACTTTTACTCAGCCAATCATTATAGCAGAAAATGACCTTTGTATCTTGGTAATCAGTTTATAATATGTTGGTCTCCCATGACTTAAGCCTCGGGCATCACTGGAGACAAAATATACCGATATACGTATCATTAGCACTTATTCCACTTTGGTATATGTTGTTCGACAATTTCAAAAGCTTGTTTGAAATTTCACAGGAAAAACCTCTCCCAGACATAATATATCGGTCTTTTGGTATAGTTATTTTCTCACATGGTGGCGGCCAGAAAAAAAAGAGAAATTAAAAGACCTCTAAGCAAAGCATATGGAACATACATTAGCACTTGGTTTGATAAGGAGACAGTTAGAGAATATTGGAACAGTGCTTTCTATCGCTTAGCCACTGGGTGTTTTTCTTCCAGAAAAATGAAAATTACTTCGATGTAAAGTAATTATGTTTGGACATAAGTGGTTTCTATGACTTAATATTATACATTGTACATACTTAAATTTATATGTATACTCAGGGACTTTAAAAACGCCTTTATGGTTTTTTTCATGTAAAAACATAAATGTTTTGAAAATAAATCGATTTGAATATCTGCTTGATATTGTGTGATTGCGGTAACTTTCATGCTATGGCGAGACAAATCACTCAACCATAACGCAATACTGCTCATCCGTGTGCTTTTCAAAAAGTATTCGACCATGTGCTCTATATTGAGTCAATTTTTTTTTCAGAAATAACGTATACTGGTGCCTAGTGCCTTTATCTATCCTGATTTCAAACTTTGCTTCATTAAAACTAACGCGTGAAATGCCGAGACTGTCTGAGCAACAGAGTTATGCTGTTCTTGGCCTTGTAGCCGCCGGCGTAAATCAAGTTATCATCGCAGGACGCTTCAACGTCCATTTGCTTACAATCACGAGACTTGTACGGAAGTATCGGACCACAGGAAGTGTTAAAGATCGTCCTCGAAGTGGTCAGCCACGCGTAACGACAAGACGTCAAGACATTTTCATAAGGCAACGTCATCTACGTGACAGGTTTGCGACAGCCGTAAGCACATCAAGAGATGAGATAGGTCGTCACGGTAGGCAAATCCACCCCAGGACAGTACGCCGACGATTGAAAGAGCAAGGTTTGCTATGCCGTCGCCCATTGAAAGGCTTGATCCTTACTCCTCGCCACCGAAGAAATCGTCTGACCTGGTCCCGGAACATGCTTTCTAATCGACGTAATTGGCATGACGTAGTGTTCAGCGACAAATCAAGATTCAATTTGTCCATGGCTGACGGAAGACAACGCATTTATAGGAGACGCAATTAACGTTTTGCCGTAAAACTGCATAATTGAGCGTGGCAAATTTGGCGGTGATGGCGTCATGGTTTGGGGAGCCATCAATCAACATTTCAAGTCATCACTGGTTATTTGAGGAACACTCTTACCGCGAGGCGCTACATCGATGACGTTTTACAGCCTGAGCTCCTTCCATTAAGTCAACGTCATCAAACTGTCAACAATCCGTTGATGTTTCAACAAGACAACGCACGTCCGCACACGGCTAGAGTCACTTTAAAGGGAATTAATGTAATGGATTTCCCAGCACGTTCATCCGACCTCATTCCTATAGAGCACATGACATGTGGGATGAGTTAGGGAGACGCTTATGTAAACGTTACCGTCAATCAAGAACTGTGGATGAGTTGGCACGTGCTCTTCAAGAAGAGTGGAATAATATTTCTATGAGAAAAAATCGAACTTTATGTCGTGGTATACATAACTGATGAAATCAAATCATTTTTTAAAAGTTTGATGCAATTATTTACCCTAGTTGTTGATTAAACTATAATGATATTAGATAGGCGTTTTTAAAGTCCCTAAGTATATTATCCCTTGTAAAATAAAAATATTATTTGATAGCTCTGTTGTTAATATAAAATACATGAATATAGTATCGTGAACGTTTTTAAAATACAAAATATGATTGAATGGAGAAAAGTAAAAAGCATCTCTATGCTGGCACAAGAGATTACAAACCTGTCCATGGCACAGTCTGAGAATCGAACCCGGTTCTTCTGCAGTGGAAACCAGCCTAAAACCACTACTCCAGATCTAGTTATGACATAAAAAAGATAGGAGATATGAAGTCCTTGAAGAAAATCGAAGAAATATTGATTACATGCATGAGATTGACCAAAGAGACCAAACCGAATCAAGCAAATTGTAAAGTTTAAAGTTTTCTTTGAATAACTTTAAATGATGGTTTAGTCAGTGAATATCCGAGATAAGATAAGTACACTTTAATGGGAAGATTGTATAGATTACACAAAGAAAACTGATTTGGGAAAATGTAGCATCTCCGGTTGGAAAGCAATTTCTTACAAGTTATATTTAGCAACCTGTTTGAGGTAATTATATTGTCATATCTTTATCAGGAGGCTGCATCGTAGCTTTTGTTGGCGCGGAGTCGGAAGGCGACAATGGGAACAGGACAGGATTAATACCGTTTCCATATAAACGCGTTTCTAATGTCCTCAAAGAATTCTGTATCAATAACAAAATAACTCAGGTAATATGTTGAAAATATTGATAAGTAATGCATCACGATATTTGGTAAATATGTATAATCAAAACAAAATTAGAAGTCAACTTATGATTTAAACAAATTTAAGACCGTACAGGAAACGGTAACAATGTCGAGTATTATATAGAAAAAAAATGGGGTAATCACGGACCCATGGAAGAAACAGAGGTAGGATCAGGTGCCGTGGAATGGTAAAATTCCCTTGATGACGGGTCAAATCCGTCCGAAAAAAAATTCTAGCTTATTATCTTTTCGACATGTACTTATTAAAAGCCCGAGATACACATTGATTTTGAATTTTGATTCATTGTTTTATATACATGAAATGTTATTGAATATAATTTGTCCTAAGTACCATATTACTAGATGTATAATTGTAGAAATTTTGGCCAATAGATTCGTTAAAACATACTATTTCAAGGGATGCCATAAAATATATGTCTGCTTGTATGTCAGTTTATTTAAATGGTGCACAACACACGATCCATATTGCAAATTCTGAAAATTTTATGACCCATTGTCGTCGTATTTTAATAAATACAGGTGTTTAATACATTTTCAGGAGGAATTTGAAAACATCAATGTCGATAATTATCTAGGACGTACAGAAAGCGACTTCAGGGCAGCATTTGAGGATGAAAGTGTAAAACAACAGCGTCTCGAAATGGTGTCTTACGAACGAGTGAAACATATGGCCATACCTTACTTGCTGAAATGCGAAGCTTCAGGTAATGCCAAAAAATAAGTCTTCCTTAATAGATAATGCAATTCATTATAAAATTTCTTTACCCGTCTTCACGGTCACCTTTATAAAGAGGTATGATGTTACTTGCGTATATAAGTAGTTTTTAATTCCCATTTTCATTTTTTCTGACAATATAAACGTTTGTATAAAGATCACCTCTGTATAACGGCCACCTCTGTATAATGGTCAACTTTGTATAACGGTCATCTCTGTATGAAGGGCACCTTAATATAAGGTTACCTCTGTATAACGGTCACCGCTGTATCAAGGTCATCTCTGTATTAAGGTTATTGAATGTCCTCCCTTGGGTGGCTTATATACACAGGTTTGAATGTACTTTATTTCTCATAATTTATACTTCTTATTGCTTACCTCACAAAAGGACTACTTTACCTATATGATCAAGACCATTGCTCAGTGGGGGAGGAAAAAGTATTCCAAGTACTCAAAGAAAACAAACTATAAAGATAAAGTGGCTCATCTAGGTCTGGTCATAAAACAAAACAAAACAATCCCTGCAGTCAAGCACTTGCACGCATTTACCTTATTATGGCAATGACCCACATTAAGGCATTTACCAAGCTCCACTTTTTACAGAAGTAAAAAATAAAAGTGCCGAACTTTAGTCTATTTTGTCATTTAAGACACCTACTTTTATATAACCCACTGTGTGATTGTTAATATTTTATATATATTCAAAGTTGGATCACGCTTTGCAAATTTACCATCGGTTTTTTGTTTTTTTTTCTAAAGCCTCAATATTAAATTTCTAAACTTTTTTTCAGATGATGAATTGGTTAAAGCGCATGCTAAAAAAGTCACTAGATTCGTCAGAAGTTGCCTGTATAATGCCATAGTAGCAGGATTGTCAAATAAAAGAGAGGAAGCAGAAAAGAAAGACATTGCAGAAACATTTTTCGATAATTTGTATGATCTGATACTACAAGAAGAACCGAATGTGTGTTTCGTGAAACAATACGCCCAAATTGTTGTCAGAAAAAAGTTGGACTAAATACATGAAATTAATACCTTATAATATAATAGCGAGGTCTTAGCGGCTCAGTTAATACCCTTGTCTCTAAACACGGAAACTTCAAACAGTATGGTTATTCTCAAAGCTCTTGAATAGTGTTACAACATACTTAATAGTTTGGGAGATTTCAGGCAATAATGTTTTAAAAGTCTTTTTTCTTAACCATAATAGATCAATATCATTAAAAAAAAGCATTTTTAAAGCGCATTTCACAATTTCGGTGGCAAAAACCAATAATTTTTCACATACTTACTAAAAAGTGAAAGAAGATTCCATATACATTTAATTAGGCAAAAAAAACCCCTTTTTCTCCCATGGCACAGAGTTTTTTGTTTTGCTTTTTGTTTTTATACGCCCGCATTTAAAAATGTGGGCGTATTATGCTATACCGCTGTCGTCCGTCTGTCTGTCCTGTCCGTCCGTACGTCCATCCATCCTTGTCCGGGCTTCTCCTCCTTAACTAAAGGGGGAACAAAACTTTTGACGGTGTCATATGAAAGGGTGTGGCTTGTAGTTGTGCATGTGGGTTTCTAAGTTGGGGCCAGGCCCCTGCGATGGGGGAAATGGGCGGGGTCGGAAAAGCTTGTCCGGGCTTCTCCTCCTTAAGTAAAGGGGGAACAAAACTTTTGATGGTGTCATATGAAAGGTTGTGGCTTGCAGTTGTGCATGTGGGTTTCAAAGTTGGGGTCAGGCCCCTGGGGTGGGGGAAAATGGACGGGGTCGGAAAAGCTTGTCCCGGCTTCTCCTCCTTAACTAAAGGGGGAACAAAACTTTTGATGGTGTCATATGAAAGGATGTGGCTTGTACTTGTG
Organism: Pteria penguin; assembly: GCA_035048485.1. Classification (NCBI taxonomy): domain Eukaryota; kingdom Metazoa; phylum Mollusca; class Bivalvia; order Pterioida; family Pteriidae; genus Pteria; species Pteria penguin. The sequence goes on along the minus strand of CM068580.1, from coordinate 48,381,335 downwards.
CATGTGGGTTTCAAAGTTGGGGTCAGGCCCCTGGGGTGGGGGAAAATGGGCGGGGTCAGAAAGGTTTCCCGGACTTCTATTCAGTAACTAAAGGGGGAACAAAACTTTTGATGGTGTCATATGAAAGGATGTGGCTTGTAGACCACATTAAAACATGATGCGGGCGTATCATGCACCCGTTGGCGGTGCCCTATTTTATTTTTTTTCCCACACAATTCATGACAAATTAGGCTGAAATTGAATTAAATTCTAATATAGTCTATGTTTCTAAACCAATAAATATGTCAAAGATGTCATAAAAACCTAAATATCAATTGTTCTCATAATTAAGAATTTGGGGTGAAATACCAATGAATTTTTTCTGAATTTGCTGAAATTGGGGAGAAAAAGCCCTTTATTTATCTTTTTCCCCCTAAACCAATTTTGTCTGCAAGAAGGATTTTTAAGGAATTGTTTCTCTAAGGCTATCAAACATTCTAAAAAAAAGTGTTAGCACTTCAATTGTTAAGGTTATGCGGAGCTTCGGGTCAAAAACATTATTTTTCTATAAAAATCCCTTGAAAATTGCTAAAATTCAATAATTCCTATATTTTTTTTTTATTAAACCTTAATGAAAATTGTCATAAAGAAATATGAATGATCATACATGTAGGTGCTATCCGTGATACTGATGCATCTATGGGTACAGAAACAAATATGATGAAAGTTTGCCCCAAAACTTCCAATTACCCCAACTGTCAAAGTGTATATATCGCTCATCTTGTATATTTCAAAACCTCGCCCACTGTTACCTTTACATATTTTCTCTTGGTAATACATGATACATGTATTGGATGTTTCATTTTCCACTTGCAAAACTTTCTGATAAAGTGCTGGATTTTTGCCCCTAAAATAGTTAATTTCATTGACATTGATTGTAATAATATCTGCTTTATATATGTACACTTAAAACATTCACACAAATAGTATATACATATATATATTGTCAAAAAAAATACTGGTTATACCCACAACAATATGTAATTAAATTGATAAAACATGGTGAAGCCATTTAAAATGATTGCTTACATTTCTCATATATTTATACATGTAGTTATTCAAACAAAACATTTAACAAGAAAGTGCTACAGACAGCAGGAACGGATGGTTAAGCTGACAGGTCTATCTAAGTTCTAAAATTTTGCTTCAACCCAAACTTTGATAGGAAAGTCAACAGAACAGATTTACAAACAGATTTCAATAATCTGTAAACCAAAACTCCTTAGCAATCTTGCCTAAAATGTATAGATTCTCCTGTTTAACCAATTATTCTGCAATTATTGTTGGTTTATACCAAATCCTTCTGCATAATTAACTGTGAAAGTGCTAAATTCTCCCTTGGTAAAACAAAGTTTCATTCCATCACAATGTAGATTTTTATTTGTCATCTAAAGTCATTTTTGTGAAAATCAATAATTCTGTCCAAAAAATTAGTATTTAGTGTTTATCATATGTGCCATACTGGTGTAATTATGTATACATGGATTTCGAAGCAAAAAGACATTTTAAAATATGTGAATTTGCCCAAAAACTCCCAAAATCCAGACAATCAAAGTGCTAACATGGCACATTTTATACCCTTTTTCATCAGCTTTCAGGAAATCATACCCTTTGAAATTTCTCCCAGAGGAGGAGGTAATACATGTAAACATATATATGGATTAGACTAATTAATAAACTAAGTCCTTCCTATTTTTAAGGTATTATTGATTTTAAATATACTACTGAATTCAAATATTGTTCTGTAATGTTTTGATATTGTATAATTGTATGAAATATACCCTATGTATATATGATTCACTGTTGCAAGTAATAATATGCCAATAAAGTAATATCATATACTAAGAATGATTTATCAAATTGAATAATTAAAATTGCCAATGTTGGGTGATGGCTAAATAGGAACCAAGTTAATCTTTCATACGAGGAAATTTAAAAGCAGGCAAACCATTGAGCCCTGATACAACCATACTGTAGTCGAGATTTGTTTGACTCTTGTATAAGATAACAACTACCTAGTCATGCTTTATTGTTCAGCAATTCCCCGAATCACATGAACCTATCAAATTCTGATATGTTTCTGCAGACGACAAGTACTGTTGTTACCTAAAAGTCAATACTTCAGTTTTCAGAAACGGAATAAGCAGAGCATTAAGAACTGTGGTTGTATAGTAGGCGTGGCATATCTGTGCAGGAATGTGTTGGAGAATAATCACCCAGGGAATTCAAGGAATATATAAGGAGAAAAAAAAGTCATATTAGAATATACGTTATATCAAGGTTATTGCACTTGGTAATGACTATTGCCTCATGCAAAACTTTAAACCTATGTAACTATCTCATTCAAAGCAGCCAGTGATCTTCTATGCACCTTCTCTACTGTTGCACGAGACTTCCATTTCTTGTCTATCTAAAAGACAAGGTACCAATGAACCAAGGTTGGGACTTGCACTAGGACTCTTCTGGTTATGAGATGAGCACTTAATATTGGAGCTACCCTGGCTTTTGTAGGTAGGAAGAAATGGAGATAAGGTAATTTGCCTTATTAGCAAAGAATGATGTACTCAAATCTCAGTATTTTACTCTCATGCAAAAAAAAAAAGAGGGCCAAATGGTGCATCGTTGTTCACTGTGCACCTGAAGCACAATTCCCCCACTGTTACTTAAATCAGATAAACTGAGAAGGAAATGTTTGTATTGAATTACAAACACCACCATTTATAAGAAAATATAGGAAAAAGAGAAAACTATTAAGATGACTCTTCTATTACAAAGTATGGCACAAACTCACTTGAACTTTATTATGGTTAACAAAATTTTTAAGAATTGTTGATTTTTTTTTTAATTTTCTTAATAAAAAACATTTATAAACAACATTAGAATAATACATCATATGTATGAAAGTCAGGAAAAAAAAAAACAAAGCAAATGAAGATGGATGTATCTGAAACAAAACTCATGATAATTTTCATGAAAATGAATGCAAGTCTTTTCTGTTGTCAGTGTGAAAGTGTTGTTATAAATATAAACTTGCAGCAAAAACAATGTCTCTTTTGATGGACCTAATACCTGAAAATGAAAATTAAGCCATATAAAACATCAGCATCCTACTTCAAATAAGCATAATAATATTCTCTCATTATTAAACTACTCCAGTTTGTGAAAAGGATGCCTTTATCAGCAGCTATTTTTGTCAAGGAATTTAAAGTCACAATGTCTTTGACCTTGGCTTAATCTGAAACTGTTCCATTTCAGAAGCATGCATTTGCAAAATGACATTTTCGTTGACAGTTCAAAAATAACAAATTAGGCCATGACAGACAGACACATATAGAGACCAAAAATTCAAAATAGGGCATAGTGACCTTGACCTTTGGCCCACGACCTTGGTTCAGAGTCATGACACACCGACATCTCCAAAGGAACAAATGTACCAAGTATGATCATCATATGATAAAGAATAAAAAAGTTATGTCCCTGACAAAGGTTGATGGACAGACAGACAGACAGTCAGACAGATGGACATACAGATGGACAGACAAGGTGATTCCTATATACCCCCCCCCCCAAACTTTGTTTGCGAGGGGTATAAAAATAATTTGTCAAAAATCTGTCAATTCAAGAACGCAATTCAAAACTCAACACTTACTGAAAAACTGGTATACCATTCTGATACAAACTGTAGCTATTGTAAAATCTGTCACCTGATAGCAAGTGACACTTCCTACTCAGTACATGTACTCCATCAAGTCATAAACCCCTTTTGGACAATAAGAAATAAAAATTACGTCCCCTTGAAGTATTTTTGATTTTAATTTTCTTTAATGATACGAAACCACTGTTATCAATACTTTAAAGCCATAGATTTCATACTGAAACATATAAAAGGCCACTATACACATCTATTATTACCTTCAATGTAAGTAAAAAGAACATACAAACAATTTTCAGTATTTTTGTTCATGTGTATTTGTTTAGTCAAATTAAGACTATTTCCTTTATATGGTAACAGCACCTACTTGGTGCACTGCACTGAAATTTCAACCAATGAAACAATACCAAACATCTGTTTCATCCAGAAGATATGACCTCGTTAAGTCACTAGTGGTGGCATATAATGCAGGAACACTTGGCACTGAGCCAAACACTCCATCAACGGATCTACTATGCCTTACTTTAAATATTAAATGAACAAACGATATACATGTAATAAGTATCCATATATAGTTACTTCCAAACCCAAAGTAACTAGTAATCATAGTTACCTTCAGCATATTTATTTTCAAGTTCTGTATTGCCGATTGCTTTAGCTGCCTGGCACATTTGTCGTAACGTTTCCTCCAGTCGTCGCATACATCGGATTATGCTACCTACACATAAAACAAGAGCTTAAATGAAGTATCTGTAAAATGGTACATGAATAAGTCATTTAATGGTTGAGAAAAGAGGATTACTGGAAGATAACCTCTAACATTCTGAAGGTGAGGAGACAGACCTTCCCATTCTCCCTATGGCAACCCAAATTATGACTGAGCACAAGAGGCTGACTGGGGTCCTATACTCACACCACAGACATATATGTATGATTATACCTAGTTTATTTCTTGTTTTACATCATGTCACATTTTGCATTATGACACGTCACATCTTGCTTTATATTATGTCACATCTTGCTTTATGTCGTGTCACATCTTGCTTAATGTCTTGTCACATCTTGCTTTATGTTGTGTCACATCTTGCTTTATGTTGTGTCACATCTTGCTTTATGTTGTGTCACATCTTGCTTTATGTCACATCACATCTTGCTTTATGTTGTGTCACATCTTGCTTTATGTCACATCACATCTTGCTTTATGTCACATCACATATTGCTTTATGATGTGTCAAATCTTGCTTTATGTCACATCAAATCTTGCTTTATGTCACATCAAATCTTGCTTTATGTTGTGTCACATCTTGCTTTATGTAATGTCACATCCTGTTTTATATCATGCTAACTTCTGACTGAGTTATGCCTGTGCTGAATGTACTAAGCCTTATTTAAGTACTTCAAAAGAATGAATCTGTGATACTTTGGTAAGCCAGCATCCAGCAGATGCTGTCACCACATACCAGTACAATAAATAATCATGGACGTAAAACAATAATCCATCAAACAAACAATTATACCTTTAATTTTTACTAAAGTTTTATTACTTTGCATTACTTTACAATCTTTACAATGAGTAAAAGGAAAGCAGTAATAAACATCAGCCAATCCTATTCTTTATATTTACTTACCTTCAAATATATCAGTCATTTTGCACACCTGGCCAAAGGTGACCCCATTACACCAAGCATTTACTACGTCCATCATGTGGGGTCTGAACGATTCTACATAAGTTTCTTCATCTATATCAATCTTAGCCTCCCGACTAACACGAGCAATACGCCTTGCTGTATCCTGTATGTATAATATTAAAGACTTTGTAAACAAATGAAAACTGTGAGGAAAATAAAATGCCATGGGTTAAACAAAAAGCAGACACGGAGGTCAACAGATGTTTTCAAGGTCATCACATATGACCTAGTTGAAGTTCTCTTTGTAGTATATTTGTATATATAAATCAATAATAGTTTTCATGGTGGTTCTCTAGAAATGAGTGTAATATTAAGCAAGAGCACAAAGAGGGCATTCCCCTCACATGACCTTGAGTTTTAACCTCTGATTCTGAAAATCAAAGGGGCTCTTCCCTCATCAAAAAGAAAACTTACACTAAATTTGATGAGTCTTGGTTGCAAATGGTGTCCTCTAGAGCGTCCACAAGGTGTGTGAGATATATAAGGTGGACAAATAAAACAAAAGGAAATGCATGTCTCTGTATTATATAAATACATATACCTGTATTACATATGTACCTGTATTACATACCGGTATGTACCTTCATTTTATATGTACCAACACTGCAATCCTTCCTGTCATAAATATCTACTTGTATAACATATGCATATGCATCTTTGATGTACCAATACTATGTACTAACATTGTACATGCACCTTAATCATTTATGTGCCTGTTAGATTTAAGTACCTGTATTACAGATGTACCTATATTATGTACCTACATTATATATGCACTTATGTCACTTCTATGTCTGTTAGATATCTGTACCTGCATTATTCTAAGAGGTCCAGAGAGAGCCTCCGTCAGCTTGGGCATCTCATTTGACTTCTCATCAAAAACAAAGCAACTGATAAGGGCTGCACACTGCTGTACACTCAGATCATTGAAAACACCATTAAATAGGAGTTCTGTCAGTAATAACTCATCTCCACTGCAAACAAAAAGTAGATACCTCAAAAAGGCCCCAGAAAAATATGGGAGATAAATTATTTGTTTATGAGATGGCATATTCTCTGTAATAATTAAATTAAACAATGTACTTAGAACATTCAGAATACAAGAAATAGATGCAAATCACAAAAACTGAAAAAATGAAACTCCAAAAAGTAGTCTACAGAATTAAAATGTTTCTAGGCTACACAACAAATTATCTTAAGATAGAAGGAAGAAATCACTTAACAATAAATATTCTCACCTGCTTATTTCACAAGCAACTCTTCCTTTCAACTCTATGACATCACTTGCTGTACAATAGCCCATTCTACGTAACACTCGCTTTCGACATTTCAATTCGTCCATTTGTAGCAGAGACTTCTTTTTCTTTAACTCGGTCTTTATAGATTTTATTTCACTACCAACCTTTAAATATGAAAGACATGGATTTCTGAATTTGTATCTCCATAATTGAATAACTGAACTTAATGAACTTTACACCAAAGAGATCAAATACAGTAAAATCATGGCAGATTAATATGATATTAAACATTTGTATTAAAACCATGATGCTGGCAATATCCATTAACCTAATCAAATCAAATTTCTGAAAGAAAGACAGACACATGAAAAAAGACAGACAATCCAATTGTCATATTTCATTCTGTCTCACAAATAATAAAGTTTATCACTTCAGAAAGACAGACACATACCAGGAAAAACAGACAGTCCAAATGTCTTATTTTATTCTGTCTCACAAATACAAATTTTATCCATTCAGTTCATGAAAATTGTATCAAAGAATACCTATAAGTTACTTTCTTCATAAATGTGCGCATTTTTAGTACGACCAGAATACACCGATCCACTTTCGTCAAATGTCAAGCGCTTTAGTGCAAAATACGACTGTGATGACGTCATGCAAGGTTGGAAAAGTCGAACATTTGATTATGACATCATAAGCATATTAATCAAATGTCCGCTAAGCAACGCTTTCTATGTTGAAAAGTGGATCAGTGTATTCTACTCATGATACAGAGTTTATTGTATACATAATTATCCCTAAGAATCTGACATGATAGAGGTTTTCATTTGCCAATATGACAAAGACAATAAATGGGTTCTTACTTTTGACTTTCTCTCATACATATCATATAGATCTTTTAATTTTGGATCCTTATGCAAGGGATGAGAATACATTCTTTGTTCAAATGCTTCAATTTTCTGGAAAAAAAATGATAACAATTAAAATACTTTAAAACATTCTATCAACAAGTCATAATAGCACATGTAAACTATTCTAATAGAAATAAAAGCCCCTTCGGAGTTTTCTTTCCATCAAGTTATATTAAGACACTTTTCTAACATGTCATCAATGCAATGTCAATATCATCAAGGACAAATTCATTGTATTTTGATATGGCTGAAATGTTCCTACTAACCTGTATCGTTTATGGAATAACACAAACAAACTGAATTAAATAAAAAAAAGATGGCAATGTACACCTGTACATTTTCTCAGATAAGTAAAACAATTTACTGCCTACTTCATAACTTACCTGAAGTCTTTCCTTTTTATCATCAAAACCAAAATTAGCAACCTAAACAATGATTTGGATTACCAAAACTCAAAGAAATCATTTTACCTTAACACATTCTTTGAGACCTTTTTCTTTGATTGCCATGTCTTCTATTGGATCCAGTAAGGGTAAACCATCAGGGAAACGCTTTTGTACTTCCTGTCAAATAAATCCACATTATCACTACCCTTGGCAAGTTAAAAATTTTACTTGATTTACAGCTCACCATTACTATACAATATCACAATATAATACAATATCAATAATGAAATCATTCCATGCCGATTTATTTTTTCTTAAAGAAATATAACTGTTTTTGACAACTCCCTGATACAAGTTTCTGCAAGTCTTTTTACAAATTTTCTGTCCAATTTCTATATTTCCTACAATAAGAAATTTCACCGGAGGCCAAGAAATTATAGTCGTTATGCATGATGAATAAGGTCTTACATGTCTTGATTCCCACATAGACATCCTTTACATTCATCACTAAAATAAATGTAATAATTTTCAGTAACTTTCTCCAAATAATGTAAATGTACTTTTTCAAACAGAATGAAGATTCAATGCAAAGCGTTGTAAGAAGTCTGTGGTATATAGTGTGACATGATTAAAATGTAAATCCTGCTGAAAAGGTATATCTATGGTATTCATATAGAAATCTTTTGAAAATGACTGCACCATATTTCAGTTTAAAGTTTAGCTACAATGTCAATGAACCTATTATTTCGTTGGTTAGAACTAATTGATTCAAAGGGGCACAACTATCTATCACCAAGAAAGTCTAAATTCTTAAAATCCAATATGCAGAGATGAAGGAACGATCAATGCATTCCTCAGAAGACTAAGTTTTGGGAAGAAAGAATGTTAGATTCTCTGACTCACCTGTATAGACTTCAGTACACTTTGTCGGTTATCTAGAGGTCGAAGGTCACCAGGAATATACAGTCTAACCGCACTAACAGCCTGTATCAGGTGTGTTAAGATTGGAACAACCTGAAACAAAACCCCAAAAAATGTAATACATGAATATTTTTTCTTTTTCCCTGAGCTTTCCATGAATATATTATACTTGGAACAATGTTTAAAGATTTAGAAGCTTCTGACATTCTCAAATATTTTACAACTAAGGAAAACCTGTAATAGTCTGAACAAGGCAAGAAAATAAGCTAAGAATATGGTAAAATTTTAAATTTCTACAAATAAATATTAGAATCAATTTACCTGCATTTCCCCCCTTTCCCCTACTGGACAAGGTTTTATATTAGCAGAATTTTTACTCCTAGCACTCTCCTTCGTTAGATGAAGAAGTACCTCTGCAACATATACTGGACCTGTTTCAGCTGACGCCTGGAACAAAAAAAGGGTAGCTCTGAAACACTATTGACCCTCAGTAACAAAAAAAAAGTTTACACACAGACTGACAAACAGATATACCAGACTCAAGAAAACTCTAAATTGCTAACACAAAACTAAATAATTCTACTGCTTTACTGTGACATATAGATATTGTGTTTCTTGGCTGATTCTCGCCAAATTCATAAACTCCTGTGTGTTTTTGGTCTTTATGTGCATACTTTGACTGAATCAACAAAAGGCTACAAAACATTGGCTTGTAATTTAGAGAAAGTAATCTTGTCTTACCTTGCCCTGATTGGCTTTCTTATTAAAGTTTATCACAGATCCCCATCCAAACTCATCTTCACCATTCTTAATCTACAACATAATAAAATTTCACAATTTTCCTTATATACAAGAGGAATCAATAAGGTAAATTGTCTGCCCTTGATAAGAACTCCCTCCATAAAATATCGGCAATATGAATGCTGTTTTGACAGTATCATGGTCACAAAACCATACAAACAAAATCAAAGGACTCAAAAGTCCTGAGAGTCGGCTTTGCTGATTTTAAGTATGTAATCATTTTACCATTTTAGTGGCGGATTCAGGATTTCAGGAAAATGGGGGGGGGGGCAAAAATTAGGTCTTTGTTGCAACTACATCGTCATTATACCTATGTACAAAATGCTAATAAAATTTGCTCTCTTCATACTATCTTACGGCAAAGAGTTTGCAATTGCTTGTATCCATAATGAACGTGCAATCGACAACTTCATGGCAACAAGTTTTACTGCATTGTTGTCACGAGTCAAAGCTGAGCCAAGGAACGACATTCATTTATATTTAGAAATATACAACATTTACCTAAATATTTATATTGCATTTTCATTATCAGAGGAAATGCGGGAAGATCGATCTTTAAATTTGTCATATATGTGAAAAAGAACTAAAGTTCCAAAACATGTTGGGGAAAACTTTAATTGAAATATCTCGATAAAAACAAGCGATACAAGATCAAGACAAATGCTTTGTCCGGAGAATTACACAATCGAGTACATCCGACAGTGTCGGTGGTAAACACATCGTAAAGTAGTCACCACTACATATTAATACGCGAAATTTGAAAACATTATTGCAACTCCTTTTTCGAGTTATTGAAACCAGTTTATGTTTAGCTTAAATTAACTGAGCTAAAGGTACATTGTGCTGATCAAGAATTTTTAAGACAACATCAGTAATTTTTCGGCACTTTATTTTTCAGCGGCGTAGTAAGCTCTATATCGGTAGTGAAATTTATAACCCCTGAAAAGAAAGTGATTGCAATGAGTGCAGCTTCACCGAAGCCGAATCAAAAAGTAATTAGATTAACAGACGTTGCCCAAGAAAAATAACTTAATTAACAGACATTGCCAAACTTTTATCATGTTTCTCTTCCATTCTCAGGACCACTCAATAAAACCAAGGGCAGGCAACTCCAATCATTAAATGGTCCTATAATGTATTATGATGGACAATGACTTCAAAAGGAAAAAAGATTTAAAGGCAAACAATTTAAATAAAACAGACAAAAATGAATTATTCTTAACTATTACTGTTTAACTGTAAGGCTTTCAAATTTTTCTTCCTGGAATGGACAGGCACAGGCACCTTGTTTTCAAGGTAACAATAAAACTTACTTTGACAAGGCGACCAGGCTGAAGGAAAGGAAGCAGATACTGCGGCTTTTGTATGAAAGTGAGAAGTTCTTGGCCAAGATTGTTCAGCTGTTGTCGGATCTTATAGTACGCTGCCACGTTGTCCTCATCTGGGACACTCAGTGAACTATACTCATCTTCTGTCTTCTTTAACTCTAAGTAATTTTTCAAAATACACAGTTCAACAACTATCAAATACAAAAGATATAATTAGCCAGAAAAAAACTTTTTTTATCTATATTTAGACAGAAAGATATTTTGAACACTGTAACAATTATCAACTAACAACTACAATTTTACATCTCGCTAAAATTCCCATTTAAACATAAGTTTTGGTCACAGCCAAGAGAAATGTAGGTCACATTAACCTAGTTTCATCTGACATAAAAAGTCCATATCAAACCCATCTCAGATGCCAAGTATTAAGTTTGTGGTTCTTTTAAGTTCTAAAACTGTGCATCACTCAGAAATCTAGCAAGAATATTGATGGACAAACAGATAAGCATATAGTTTTACAATCCAGCCAAAATTTCATGAATATCTGTTTCCAACATTAGCATGACTGCATTTACAGAACCTACTTTCACAGAGATCTGGTATTGCTGCGTAGTTCTGGAACTGATAAAATGATCTCTCCAACATATACTCTGGGTTGATTTCCTCCACTCGCAACAGATTTAGCACCATGTTGTAAGTTAAATGGAAGGCAGAATTCAGGGGATCTGCCTGGCCCTGTTGAATGATAGAAATGAAAGTCATAAAAACTACAGTACACTCTTGTTATGCCGAACTGCCTAAAAGAAATATTTACAAAATGTCTATATTTATTACAATTACTATAAAAGCTTTGTTTGTTTTTTGTACTTAAAGATTAATCTATTCCTCCAGTTACCATATCTGTATGATGCATGGCACACAAATTTTTACCTTTGCAACAGAAGAGCAGAGGGTTGTCTTGCTTATATTATGAGACAGCTTCTTCCATCTCATTCAAAATTCAAAACACCAACAAGTACCTGCTGGGTATCATACCTGGGACCTGGGGGTTTTAAATGAAACACTACCAATTGAGCTGCAACTGCATGACTAAACAAAGCAGGACATTTCATTACAATACCGGCATACATACATACATACTTAAGTCCATGAGGAGACATCATACCTTTACAAGCTGTTTTCCTGTCTGAGGACTCATTTTCTCATCCACCATGAGGATAACAATACCTCGGTCATCAATACCTCTTCTACCAGCCCTCCCACTCATCTGGATGTATTCCCCCGATGTTACCTGAAATTAAATAATCTATTTACATATGTATTTTGCATAAATTTTTGAAATTATAGCATTTACAATAAGAATTTCAAGTTTTGGGGTGAAACAGCTGTTGTTAATTATACTGAACATGTATGTCGAGGTTTGTAACCTTAACTTTATTTAAAGGCCTGCTACTAAGTGCCACGAGGAAGCCAAATCTCTATAACTTGTACTTCAAAAGTTATATCCTAAGGGACAGTTGGAAACAAATAAACAGACTGACAGATCTGAAACTTCTAACAAAAGGAAACTAGGTAAAACACATCCATATTTTCATACAATATACATACATACCCATCTGAAATCTTTTCCATCAAATTTCCTAGCTGAAGTAAATAATACTGTCCTGGCAGGCATGTTTAATCCCATGGCAAAAGTCTCAGTCGCAAACAGTGCCTTAATAAAAATTGAAAATTACAAAGAAAAATTATACACCAAAAATGGAAGATATAAATTATATGTAAAAGGTGTAAATCATAACTCTGTCTCAAAGACAAAGGGTTGCAACAACTTCTTACTAACATTGCATACAAATACAAGTTTGTTTCATATCTTCTGTATTTAGAAATCTGGGTTTAAAGTGCTATTAGAATACTGGAGCATTTTGCACTTTCATAAAATCTTAACTGAATTATGATTAAATTCATAAAAATTATCATTCCTTCTGCTCCATTATTTCTCAGAAAAATATCTAAAAATACCCATTTTGCTTGATTTCACAGGAAAATGCAAGTAAATTAAAGGCTTACAGTTCAACTTTTCATGGGAAAATCGGAGTAAAATAATGGCTTCCTGTCCAACTTGTACAACTTTTAACATCATTCTATTGTAATGTAACAACACGGACATTAATGTCATAATTAAAACCCAGGGAAAAGCAGCGTTTGCATCACTTCTGATGTCAGGAATTACAAAGATTAACAACTGAAAAATTCAAGCTAGCTGTTAAGAGTCAGGCAAAAGCATAATTTTTTTCTCAGTGATTCATGTACATTCACCTACCTTGATAAGTCCTTCTGAGAAGAGGATTTCTATGGTTTCCTTCAATAATGGTAATAACCCTCCATGATGTATCCCAATCCCCTTCCGTAGAAGTGGCAGTACATGCTCCACCTACATGTAGAAAACAAAGCGTTCATCATTTGTCAATAAAATTTATTACATGTTTTAAAATCATTTTGTAGTAAATAAGTGACGATTGTCACATTTGTTCTAGTAGAACACACACTTCTATTTTCAGTATTTATCACCTAAGATATACAGTGAAAACTGTCCAAACCCGACAGTTATTGGGACAGCTATTTTGTCCGCTTTGGACAGGTGTCCGGTTTTCAAAGAATGAACGGGGGATTGGGAAAGAGTACTGTCTATAACCTGGTACAGAACATATATAAAGAACCAATGTGCTAATGGTGTTTGGGTTCGAAGTGGACCTTTAACTGCATGTATCTACATTACTAGGCTGAGATACCAATTGTCTTTAGTAAACGCAAAGTTCTTTAGGGTTTTTTTTGTGTGTTTTTGGGGGGTTTTTTTTGTAACAATGTCCATCACGTCAGTACGAGTCATGTCGGACTTCGGTTTACCAGACTTTGGCACTGACGATTCATCGCAGTCTTCAATGTCGGTGACTTCAGGTACTCTTTAACAAGTTCATTTTCCCGGTCATCGGATATATCCTCTGTAGACAAATGGTTGTCAAAATCCGATAAGCGTCCATTGTCAATATCTGACCTCAACACAGGCGCTAATCAGACTAGCGGAATATCGTGTTCATCCAAATTAACCGAATCTACTATTGAATTTACAGGAAACTCACACGTTTGGAAACGCTTGGTTATTATTGATTGTTCAGTTTCACCCCCATGCATCCGAGATCCAATAGGCCGCATCAAGGAGTGTTACATTTCGGCAAATTCGGTTACGGAATCAGACTAATAAGTTTTCTACAAAACCGATTCGAGTTAAATTTTTTAATGGGGAACCCTAAATGCATGGATTACGCCTTGGTCCAAACTTAAAGTGTTAATTCCACGCGTCTCCTCTTAGTAGCCGGCTCCGACATATCTACTTGGTTTATAGCTTTATTTGCCTATTCAATTATATCAGTAAATGGCTTTCAAATTAACTAAACGGTATGAAAACTGGATACATAGTGAAGCCACACGGGGTTAATGTACCAATCAAAGATACACCCAAATGACCAATTAACAATAATAAGCAGGTGTCACTTTTAACGGTAGTATGTCTTACGTAAACGATGCAAGTGGTTTAGCGTGTTATCTCTTGACGACGAAAGTGTCTGGTATTGTCAGTTAAATAACATAGGATTTCATAAAATCTGGACCGTAGATTGTGTCCGATGTCCAGAGTAGACAGTGTCCGTTATATGGAGAGTTTACATTCGATGAAAATAATAGGAAAAAATTACGTTCCACGAAATATGTCCGTTTTTCACAGGATTCCAGTTTTGACAGTGTCCGCTTTGGACAGTTTACACTGTAGTTCAATTTAGACATTACCAAAATTCTCATCATCTCATACTCTGTATAATCTGATAAATGATAAATATAAATGAATAGTCCAAAACATTTCAAAATTATAGTTTACACTGAAAAACTTTACACTCAGGAGCCCTTCAAAACATTCAGCTCCAAGATTAAATAATCTAGCTACTCGGATTTTAGTTTCCCTTACATCTTGGCTTTTCCCTTTTTTTTTTTTACTATGTCTCTTGACCCTATGTTACCTGCGGAAGCTTCTTGTCCTCGTCAGACAAAGCGTCAATCGCATTGTTAAAAACTTCATCCACTAAAGCCTTCTCTTCATCTACGAGAATATGAATATGACACATTACAATTCAATTCCTCATGGTAGAATTACGGTTTTTTGTTTGTTGTTTTACATCAGGTCAAAATTATTTCAAAACTGCCTGATCCACTGACACTACAAAAATCTCTACCTATGTACTGAATCTATCACAAGTAGTGTGGGAACTTTCACATATCAATAATACCGCCACATCTTAAAGACAAGTCATTGGTGGCATTTGAACCTGAGATCTCTCATCTCTGAGTCAAGCATGCTAATCAAGGGATCTTCATAATTATATCAATACTTTACAACTCACATATTTATATAATAATGAAATGGTGTGCCAACAGGTGTAGTATGAATGCAGGGTTCTCGAAAGACCTAGGAAATCATGAGTCCCGTTAGAGTCTTGGGACTCATCTTCATTACAAATATTAAGAAACTACAAATTTTGGTGAGTCCCAAACCCATTTTGGTGAGTCCAGGACTCATCTATATAAATTAATGAGAACACTCAAATGACTAGTTGTTTTACCTGTGTTGAAGTCTAATTTGGACATCTGCATGGCATATGCTTCACAGTCTTTCTTACTGAAGCTGAACACAATGACAGGAGCAAAGTTACGTTCCAGAATCATCTTAACAATCTTGAAGCAGTTGGATTCATTTGCTGAAATAAATAAAACCTTAAATATTCCATATTTATTATTCACAAGTATAAATTGTCAAATCAACAGGGTATAACTTTTTCAGTCTATTTAAATGAGATATTGAATTTATCATTTTTTGGACTTACATTTGAATCCCCCTCTCCTTCCCTTCATATCTCCTTTTGCTGCATCCCCCGAATCACGCAATACAGACATGGCAGTGTTGAAATTCTCTTCTCTAAACTCACCCTGTGGAGAGAAAAAAAGGCTTCTTTTACTACTGTTAAATGTTTCATCTATATGTTGGTAATTTGTGATTAACAGGGGGGGGGGGGGGGGGACACACCCCAAGTACACAGAAAAAACAACCCAACTTTGACAGGTGTACCTGAGGATCCAGTTCCAGCACAGTATTATTGCCTACTTGGCTATGGAGGTTTCACATACATCTCACTTTTAATATTTCCAAGGCAATTCATATAATATTAGTCCTAAGATTTCCCACCCCGCAGTAGGTGGGCAAAATTCCTCTCCATTTCCAATCCAAAATAGTAACCCTTTTTCCAAAATTGTTCCTCAAAAATTCCCCAATTTCTTGTAGATAAAAGAAGTTACTTTTTGTAAAAGTAAGTGAAAATAGAATGATTTTAAGTATGAACTATCTAATAAAGATATCTAAAAAAGATTTTGACTATATTATTCAAAAAATGCACTTGTACCATTTATGAATATTTCATGAAAAAAATTCCTAATTTGGGCAAAATTTCACTAAATTCCCAATGCAAAGGCCATGGTCCCATTCACAAAGGAAAGTCCCTGTAGTCTCTGATTCAACTCCTTTGAGATACCTGCAATCCATTCCAACAAGGTTGGTTGGTAGCACACCATAAATACATATAGTCAAACCTGCATAAAAAGTCACCCGAGGGAATATTTGACCTTCCAAAAGTATATTTGACCTTTTCAAAATGAAAAAAAAAACACAAAAAAACGTACTTTTATAAGCAGCTGACCCCTAACAAAGGTGGTCATTAATTCAGGTTTTTATATACTAGCATATTATCATAACACTTACATTTTCATCGACTACAAGGTGAATTCCATCTCCTCCTGAAGGGAAAATGTAATGCTGAAGTGGAGTAGGTCTATAATCTGTGTACACCACATGACAAGGCTGAAAGAAATGCATATACAAGTCATGTATAGAGTCATTTATCGAAGGTAGAAACTTCTAACAATGATTTCAAAAGCAGGTTTATACCCAGTACATAACCAAGGTCTTATAACCTGTATATCAAAGATAAAGTAGCAAAATAGTAAGTAAGTAAAATGATAATGGAATTGCTAATTATGCATATCAGTATACATGTAATTAGACTTAAAAATCAAAATGCACTGAGAGTTTTTGAGAGCTTCAAAACAATTTTTTTTCATATCTCTATAAAAAGAGAATTGATAAGACTGATGGATGCTCCCTGACATGCATGGTTATTGAGTAATAAATATGTAAACTAATGAAAATGACCTTGAGATATGACCTATGACATGTCCATGATTTCAAAGCTTATGTCATTAAATCCGTGAATCAATATGGAATTCTAGCTACATGTATACAGATATGTTCCTCCTACCTGTTTATGAAGATGACAGATCCATTCTGCAAACTGTCTGGCATTCGGTATAGTGGCAGACAGGAACACATAGTGGACATTGTCAGGTAGCAGAATGATGGTCTCTTCCCACACCACACCACGCTCTAAAATAATAGTACAGTGGATTCCGTTTAATCTGATAGTCTATTTGCGTGAATGAAATATCAGGTAAAGCGGGCTATCAGATTAGACAAAATTGGGAAAGTTGATGCTTTATGTTGTGTAACATGTTATAGATGTCTACTCATATGAACGTTTGATAGCGGTTGTTTTCATTTAGAGATATACGACCGCTTACATGGTGTTAAAGTATCTAATGCCGTCAATCAAACCTACGAGGTGTGAGATATGTCTATTGTCTGTATAATGTCTGCTTCCTGTAGTAAATGACCAAGGCGAAAACAGGAGTAACGTCTACAGAGTGCTATTTAAAAAGAATACAAAAGAAGACTTGCGCTGTGTTTATTTATCAATGGTTTCTGATTAGCAAAGTGTACGGGTGATATAGTGATCTAACCTTAATTGGTGAATTGATAGGTACGCAACAAGTGAAATTACTTGACCGTAACGTCACGAGCATCGACAGTGTGGCTTACTATCATAAGAATGTTAGATTAATTTAAGAATTGTATTCATTTGAACTATGTCTGCTTAAAACGCTCGATTCATTCATTCTTTCTTTATTATGTCTTCACCAACATGGATGATGCCAGCGTACAGTTCGCGTAATTTATGTGGACACGCACGTTCATTCTAACGTGAAAAAAAAAAATGAAACGGTCGTTTGAGAAGAGGGTTTAACTATTAGTACCGTCGCAATAGTTAAGAAATTTGAAGTTTATGAGAGTTTGATCGTAAATGAAGTGAATGAGAGAAAGGCGTTGATATCACACGATGAATAAAGACTGGTCATTCCGTGCCGCTTTTGATGATAATTTACGTAACGCGATCTCATTGTGATAGAAATACGGCAAAGCAAATTCAATTGACAACATCAACGATTAAATGACAGGAGATACACAAAAGACGAATCACTAAACATCAAAACAAAATCATATACACGTGCTAAGAAATATCGAATGCGTCTCGCAGTCTTGTTGTTTCATTACGAAATTGACATTATTCTTTTGATTTTTTCCCTGCGTATTATACACGGAGTTAGATGTTCTTTCGTGATTTCTGAGGTCATTTATATACACGGGTGCGTATTATATCCGATTAGTTACGATACATCTATTCAATTTTGGTCATCAACATATTTCATTAATTACGAATGACGCTACAGCGATCACTAATTAAACCTGTACAGGTACTTCAATGAGATGTCAATAGTTGTGTACACAATCAATCAATTATTATTCCTTAGTCGTCATCGTATTGCCGTAGGTGTTGTTATATGCCTATGTTGTCACCCAACCCAAAATATAGAGAAGTGCTATCAAAGTCCATTGCAAAAATTAATAATTAAGGACATGAGAATTCACTCTCTTCATTTAAATGAATACACAGTGTTGAACTTTTGCCAAACGTCTAACCACTCATCTCAGTGGTGAACCATATGGGATGAGTGAATTTGGTTCAAAGTCTCCTTCATGATTACAGTCAAACCTCGATATCTCGAACACTGATATCTCGAATACCCGGGATATCTCACACTCGAGCGTCAGTCCCAAAAAAAATCCTTCATATCATGATTAAATTCACCTCAGATGTGTCGAACACTGATATGTCGAATACCATGCTTATCTCAAATACATTTTCAAGTCCCGAATTTGTTATTTACCCAGTTTACCTCGAAGCTTCTTATTGACAATATCTGCGGCGGCGTTTACCCTAGATGACAGGTCGCTCGCGTGGTGTGATTTTAAAATTGATTGTGTCAGTGTACAAAGTCGCAGTAATTACATAATTGATCGCATCTGTGTGTTCCGCGTTATTTACACCAAAGTTTAGTAAATGATGATAGCTTATTAAATTCAACCTTCAATTAAATAATGTTAAGTGTAATTAGTGCTTTTTCGTACTTGCAATCATTTAAAAAAAATTCTTTACATTCATTAATTTTTATTTCGAATCCATGTATACGTCTATATATTTTTATGCAAAGTAATAGTAGTAAAAGTAGTTAAATCAAATTATGTCATGTGTCTTTATCATGTGTTAACCCGTCCTCAGTTTTAAGTATAGTATAAGACAGTTATAAATATCCAGTATTGAATTTAAACTACGATATTACTGAAAAGGAAACATAACGTATTCACTTTTGGAGTATATTCTTTTTATATTTTCATAAAATATACAAGGTATGATGAGATTTAGATAAATTATTCAGGAACAATATGCACATCTTCACGTGTAATTATTGATAAATACATGCATGTTTCATATATCTACTATAATAATCACAAATGTTAAATGAACCGGGGCATGTTAACAATTGCAAGATTTCCATATTTGTAATCCCCAACCCGAAAATCAGATATCTCGAACTACGGATATCTCAAAGTATTTTCCATGGTCCTTCGGACTTCGAGATATCGAGGTTTGACTGTATTTATTATTTATGTAGCGGTGATCAGTGTTACCTGGCAAAGAAAACTAGAGAAAGCCATCTCTGGCAAATACAGTGGTAAACATTCCTACTTGAACCTTGACCTGGACAAAGGCAAAAGATTAAAGCCATTTCCAAGGAAAAACTCCAGTCCATTCAGAACCCTCTCTACTAAACTCACAGACTGTCCATCAAGTATAAGGACAGACCCTGTTCAAAAAGTATTTATCAAGATACCTTTATCCCTCATGTAATGGATTTCATCGAAAATAACCCAACCAACTTCTCTCATGATTTCTGACCCTCTGTACAACATGCTTCTCAAAATCTGCAAAGTAAGAATATATGCTATGCAGCAATATTGCAATTGATACTGAATCAACAATTTGTTCATGTTTTTAGAATAACTGTCTGCATTTCTATGTGCTGTTTGTGATTATCAGAGTATCACAGATTCTAAAGTATAAAGAGATGGCATAACGATAAGAATGAATAATAGTGACTTACACACCTGGGACCTACTTTGGTCATGACAGAACAGTCATGTGACCTACATGCTACCACTTGCATGTACCCTTAAGGTCATGATCGGAAAGCTAGCTGTAGGATGCATGGTGAATGTTCGTTGACCTACATCCTGTGACTTACCTCTGTTGTCATGATGAGAAAGCTAGCTGAGGATTGATTGTGAAAAATTATGTGACCTACATACTAAGACTTACATGTACCCTTAAGATCATGATGAGACTGATACTTGTAGGATGCATGGTGAATGGTCATGTGACCTTCATCTTGGTACTTACTCTCCATTGTCATAGAGAGGCAGCTAGCTGTAAAATTAATGGTGAACAGTCACATGACCTATATCCTGGGACTTACCTCTGTTGTCATAACACCACAGCTAGCTGTAGGATTAATGGTGAACAGTCACATGACCTATATCCTGGGACTTATCTCTGTTGTCATGACAAGACAGCTAGTTGTAGGATTAATGAACAGTCATGTAACCTACATCCTGGGACTTATCTCTGTTGTCATGACACCACAGCTAGCTGTAGGATTAATGAACAGTCATGTGACCTACATCCTAGGACTTACCTCTGTTGTCATGACAAGACAGCTTGCTGTAGGATTAATGGTAACATCTCCAGTCATGAGGCCGACATCCTGGAATTCTTCGTACAGCTCCCTGTATTTCTGATTACTCAAGGCTTTGATGGGAGAGGTGTATATCACTCTTTGTTTATCTCTTAGTGACATGGCTATAGCATATCTACCAAAGTACAGAAAAACAATACCATAAATATGTGTGTTTGAACTGTACAAGCTAGTCTGAATATACTAAGAATGATATGTAATTAATGCAAGTATTCAATTTAGAATTACTCAGTGTAACTTATTATCATTCATTTTACATGATACATGTTTTTAATTCTTGGGATTCATTGGAATAAATCAAACTGGAAATGTAACCATTCACATTCCTTGACATGTTGAAGATTTTCAGATCTATTAATGATGCATTTTTCTATTTCTCTGTTTCGATTTACAACAAGCTATTTTTTCTACTTTTATAGACTGACGTTGATCTGCATCAGGTCAACAAAGAACACGAAAAATGCAGACAGTCCCTAATGCAGATAGTAATGTTTTTATGACTCCCTAAAGCCGGCATGGCCTAGTGGTATCGCGCTGCCGGGGTTCGAGTTCCGCTCTGGTCATGCCGGTGTTCTGTCTTTCCGATGAGACAGTAAAAACTGAGGCCCCATGTCATGGTATGTATGACACGTTAAAGATCCCTCACTGCTTCCAGTGGGTCCGTTGCAAAGGTCAAAATTTGTATGCCCCGCATCAGGCAGATGCCGTCACCATATACGTGAAATATTCGTGGGGTAACATTAAACAAAAATCAATCAATCTAAAACCCCCTACTGTGCCTCTGCATATTTTATTTATCAATCATTTTATTTATCTGCTAATTAACATAGTCTTAGCAAATTCTTATGTTCTAAAATATTTGCAGCATTTTACTTACATTGCAACAACAGTTTTACCAGCTGAAGTGTGTGCAGAGACAAGCACAGATTCACTATTCTCCAAACAGAGAATAGCCTCTTTTTGAAAGGGATCTAAAATGAAAGGGTATTCTTTGGCTGGAGCAGATGAAGATCCTTTGAGGGGAACAAATTCTGCATCAGGTGGTATGGCAACCTAAAAAATAAGCAATGACTGTCTATCTTTACTCTATTACTTAATACATCCTTAAATGTAACCATGTAATATATCCTTCCAAAAAGATCACATTCTTAGCTACTTATACATGTGACTTATTTGATAACATGAAACCACTTTAATGACCTAAAAGTGATTACTACTGTGCAGTTTTGGTGTCTTGGAGGAAACGCATAGAACACAGTGGGAAAATACAACCAAAACGCATAGAACACAGTGGGAAAATACCACCAAAACACAGTGTGAAGTCAGATGTAAGTTCACCTAAGCTTGTTCATTCACACCTTGGTCTAAACAGTATTTATTTGTGAATATTTACAGCAAATGAGTAATGTACAATACATTCAAATAAGGATTTAGCAACAAGATATAATCTAATATAAAGTCGTCTCCTTTTAAAACTAAATTAATTTTACATCACATTGTGGCAAAAAAAGTGCATGTACATGTATATGCAAAACATTCACACCTTTGTATGATATTAAAGTGTTCTGTGTAATTTTGAATTCACACCAGTATTCAGACTACTGCAATATATGTATGTAGGAATGATTCAAAATGACTACGCTGCTCTGTATTTTATCCACTGTGATACCACTAAAGGTATGATCAAATCATTCCTATCTCTGGACACACTGACGAAATGGTAAAACAGGATAGTGACAACGATGTAACATGATATTTCATTTAGTTTAAAGATAACTTTATTTTGTATCATGCCTTTATATAAAACACATGTTTAAAGACGTGAGATTTGTTTACTTGATTCTTGTTTAACTTCACGCAAAAGATTACTGCACTTACACTGCATGAGTGAAGCTCTGGGTGATTAAAAAGCTCCAAGTTACAAATCTTAAATTACACGTATCTGTATACATGTACTCATTTACATATATGGAAGTACATGTTTACATGTTTCAATCATCTATACTCAATGAATAACATTTTTCATTCAAAATGACCATGTTTGTTAAATATTCTCCATTGTCCATTTTGGAATTTAATTAAAATATGATGTTCCACATATCCTATAGTATATAACCACTGTTACGCAAATAATTTCTTACTCATTAATTTTAAATGTATCTCAGGTAACCTTAAGTTTATTTGAGTGCTCTGATTTTCTTACATGATTACCAAAATGTCAACCTGGAAGTTTATGGAAATTTTTAACACTGTATTTACCAATGCAAACAAACTGAATACAGCAAACACTTTCTTAACAACTACAGTCAAACTTCGATATCTCGAACACTGATATCTCGAATACCCGGGATATCTCGAAGTCGAACACTGATATGTCGAATACCATGCTTATCTCGAATACATTTTCAAGTCCCGAAGTTCTTATTTACCCGGTTTATCTCGAAGTTGGCTTCTTATTGACAATATTCCCCGCAGCGTTTATCCTAAATGACAGGTCGCTCGCGTGGTGTGATCAATTGACCGTGTCAGTGAACAAAGCCGCAATAATTACATAATTTATCTCGTCCGTGCGTACCCTGTTATTTATACCAAATATTAATATATGATGATAGCTTATTAAACTCGACACAAAATTACATAATTAACATTAACTGTAATTGATGCTTTTTCATACCTGCGTTGTAAGAAATTTCTTTACAATGTTCATTAATTATTACTATTTCCAATCCATGTGTATGTCTATGTATTTTTATGCAAAGTAATAGTAATTAAATAAAATTATGACGTGTGTTTTTATCTTGTCTTACGTGTTAGTCCGTCCTTGGTTTTAGGTATAGTATAAGACAGTTATATCCAGTATTGGATTTAAATTACGATGTTACTGAAAAGGAAACATGACGTTTTCAGTTTTGGAGTATATTCTCTATATATTCATAAAATATAAAAGGTATGATGAGATTTAGATTAATTATTTAGGAACAATACAATATGAACATCTTCATGCGTATTTATTGATAAATACATGTATATCTCATACACCTACTATAATAATCACAAATGTTAAATGAAACTGCAATTTGGATATCTCGAACTACAGATATCTCGAAGTATTTTCCACGGTCCCTCCGACTTCGAGATAACGAGGTTTGACTGTATCTCTATTAAGAAGTCACTTGTAAATAAAGGTAACTTTTCAAATTTTGATCATTAGAACAAGCGTATTGTGTATTGATGAAGCAATACGTCTCCCCAACCCGGAAACTTACTAAGTCCAAGGGCTGTAACTCTTCCAAAAATACATCAATCATGATTAAACTCACACTTGATCTGTATTTCACCGATACAAAGCTACATACATTAGGGGGCCAGGTAGCGCAGTTGGTAGCGCGCTCGCTTCTCACCAATGCGACCCGGGTTCGATTCCCGGTGTGGTACGTGAGATGGTGGGGCTGTCACCAACCTGGCTTCGTGGGTTTTCTCCGGGTACTCCGGTTTCCTCCCACACAAACGACACCCTTACGCCAAGATCTGTGCCAACGAGCAAGATTTATATAAGTTGTTAACTTGTTTCTTAATCGTTGTAAAATAAATAAAGTTTAATTTTTAAAGCTACATACCAAGTTTCAAGTCAATAACTTCAATAGTTACAAAAAAAGTCCAGAAAACCAAAGTGTCTCAGACAGACAGACAGAGAGCAAGACAGACAGACAGACTGACTGAGTGGATATCTATAGACCCCTCCTGTTTTACCAGTAAGGTAAAAATAAACCTTTTATAATGGTTACCTCTGTAAAAAAATCTTCCCCTGGGTGCACTTTATACACACATCTCACAATATAAGATACATATCATCGTCCTATGACTACTAACTTACCTCATGAAGACAGGCTTCTACTGTTTCCACCTTATGAATCTGTATTCGAGGCATTATCTCTGACTGCCTGTCATTAACATTGAATAAAGTTATATTGCTTGATTGTTTAATTAATGACTGAATCACTATTACACCAGAATTTTTCATCTAAACCATGTCACTACTACATGGCAGGTAAAAGTACATTGCTCAAAACATTTTGCCCTTAATCACAATCCCATCACATGCAGTGAGAGGCTTTTCCTATAAACCAGCATTTATCATGATTTCAGGTTTTAAAGTATCATCCTAAGTACAAAACACTGACAAAAAAAAAACAAATTTGTATCCTAACCCTTCTTATCATGAAGAGAATATCTTAACCCTTGATTCATGCTATAAACAACAACCTTAAAATGAAACCTATGTTTTCATTTAATTCTATACTCAGTCATCTTTCAATGATGTAGTATTGTTCACTTGCTTGAGTATTCAACTTCTGATTGATTATTGGCATTTCGCTTCACTTAAAAATTTCAGTGATACTGTGATATGGACGCAGAAGTTTACCAACTTCTAAAACATGATATCATAGTATAATGGAAAGATAAATGTCACTATTTCTATATATGATTACGTAAAGTTGGCACAGTGAAAGAAGTATGAACATTTCTTCCCTACCCCAAATTACAGGATTATGATACAAGTAAAAACTGTACAGGTTGCAACCAAAGACAATTAATTTATGATTAAATCTACATGTATGCCTGATTCCATACAAAAAGGAAAACAATGTTTTGTTCTTTGAGGAAATAGTTAAGTCAAAGTATTTTTCTCTGGTCCTGTCATTTCCACATAAAGATTTTCAAATGTACGTAGTGAAACACATATCATAAGTTACATCAATGTCTATTAGTGAGTATACGACCTTTGCAAGTACTGGGACCAAGAAACTTGCTAATGAATTCTACAGAAACTTACCCTGTGTCATCTGCTTTATGCTTTTTAGCCTTGTGTTCATCTCCCACAGTTTCCTCAACTGCTGCTCGTTTTCCTAATATGTTTTGCAACAATCTTTCTGTCCTGTAGAGAAAATCATTAAATTTTAAATTGCTAGATCTACCCATGTGGAAAATATTACATATGCTAAAACAATTATTTCTGTAAATTTTGTATACACTTGGGCAAAATATTGCCCTGTGGTTGAAGAGTGGTGGAGCCAAATATACATTAGGCCACAAAATCAGCCAAACACTATCCCTTGCCAGGAAAGAGTTTGATCTGGAAGCCAGAGGACAAATGAATCCAGTGTTGAAATTTCCTGGGAATTGTGAAAAACTCTATTATAGATAGTTTTCGAATGCATAAAATTTAATAGGAGTTACTTCCCGTTTCCGCCATGTTGGAGGCAAATGACTGAATATTTATGTATAAATCAACCAAATTGTGTAAGGAATTTCTCCAAACTAAAGATGCTTCTTAAATTTTTGCAATTGTTATGCAATAATAAAACTATAGAACAGTGTCAAAATGTTTTCAAAGGAGTGAAAAACAGACAACTATCTCACAATAAATATAATTCAAAGTAATTGGTATGAATATGAAGCAAAAACTCCAGCTTCACCTCCAAAAATGGTAGAAAAGGGAAGTAACTCTAAATAAATGTCATGCATTCGAAAACTATCTATTGATTACATTTGTTTTTTACTGAATAAGGTGTCGAAAATATGGGAAAGTTCATTTTCGTGAGTGGAAAGTGAATTTGAAGGGACAACTTTCCTGTGGAAAGTTGAAGGTGAAAAAAATCCTAAAAAACTTAGTTACAGTACAGTCCAGGTGGAACTTTGAATGCCCACTGTCCACAGTGGGCAGTCCACCTAAAATTTCAGTGGGCATTAGGAGTGGACATTTACCTGAGCTATCAAGCTGTCCACTTATCTATATGTTAATTCCAACTGTCTCTTACAAGAATGTCCACTGTTTCCAGTGGACATTTTTAATGCCCACTCTAAAAATGCCCACTGTGACCAGTGGGCAAATTAAGTTCCACCCGGACTGTACAGTACTTAGGACAATGATAATGCAAAAAAACACCTTAAAAATTACTGTGACTAACTTCACTAAGTGTAAGCTGCTATTTTAATATTTGTGGCTGACCAAAATACACTTAGTTCAGTTTTTTACAGCATAACACAGTAGGTTCTGAGTTTGAATTCCAGACTAACAATTACAGAATTAGTCTCATCAATAGGCTGTGTTTCTGTGAATGCCTCTGTAAGAGGAGAATTTTGTATTGTAAAGATTCAGGGAAACCTCATACTGGCAGGGTTGGATTATGGCAGACTGGAATATCAGTACAGATTTGTACCAAAAAACATGTAAATCCACACACACAACCCAAATTTCCTTCCCAGAATTTTTCGATTACCCAAATGTGAAGTATGAGCTGAACCGTTTCAATACTAGTTACTACAATAGTAATTGAAATTGGGCTGATCTGATGAAACTTTAACTACACCAGACGAATGCCCCAAACAGTTTGCGGCAATATCCTGGTATTTGCCCCGTAGCTTTCAACTTGTATATATATGGTATATAAATATGTATGTTGTATGTAAAATTTGATTGTCTATCTGACTAAAACAGCCTGTTTGCAAACTCTTTATTAATTTCCATTTGATTTATTCCGTATTATACGGAATAAAACGAGACATTGTAAAAATACTTAGAAAGGGCGTGGCAAATAACAGGATGTAGCCCAGTTTGCGTAAGTTTTGCTCACACTCTGTCAATGTAAAAATACTACAGCAAAGACCACGTACGTAGTCAGAGGAAATTCGTTCGCATGTCTCGATGAACGTGTTTACCTTTGAGCATCTGACGCATCTTCTTGTGTATCATTGCTTGTTTCTGCTTCATCTTGTTTTGATGTACTCTGTCCTTCAAAAACATTAAACAGATCGTCTCCAAATGCATCTGCCATTTCATACAGTAGTTTTCACGTGTGTTTATATTTTTCGAGAAAATGAACTGGGTTCAGCATAACAAAATATTTTGGTTCCGGATAGATTTGGAAAGGAAAACAAAATTATCTCAGATAGAGTACATTAAAGACGAGTCAGTCATGGACAAATGACCAAAAAATGAGATCATCTGCAGCCTGGGGTCAGTTGTTCGAAACTTTAACCATTGATTAAGCTAACCAATGGTTAAATTTCACCTGACTATATCTTTAGAATGAGAAGATCTTAAGTGATTTGTAGCATATGAAACAAGTTTGTTAAGTAATTTAGGTTTTATACAAATATCTTATAAATTACATTATGATGGATGATATCCTGCTCTCTTTAATATCAAAATATGAATGTGGAATGTACGCGTTGGGTACGGCTAGATGTTCTCTTTTCCCACCGGTACTGGCATGTACGCTCACTTAACTTTTTTTTTTATTTCATTCGTTAAGTTTTGTTTCTTTTGATTTTATTGATTGATTGTTTTTCCTCTTTCTTTCTTTCTTTCTCTCTTATTCTCCTCACTTCGTGTAGAAAACATAATTAAATTTGACTTTTAAACCGGCAGTGTTCTAAAATGTTACCTAGTGTTTTGAAAAGAAGATACATGTGGTAGGCATATATATGGCAATCTTTTCATAATTACCATTGAATACAACATTTCATATTCATAATTCATATTATTTTTATATCTGTCATACATGATATGATATCTTTTTTATTAATCCTTGATAAGATATGTAAGCATATTACATAAACTCATTAATGAGTACAATTAAAGTGTTTATTTTCAACGTTTTCTCGCCAGATCATCTTAAAGAAAAAAAGGTCTTTCGTCGTGAAGGGGGGGGGGGGGGGTCTGGAACCATACTGTATTGTGATCGAATCGTCTAGAAATCTCAGTGCGGTTCAACCGAACCCTTGCTGCACAAGTTAATCGATGCGCTGGGAACCACTATCCAAAGTTAGAGGTCATGTGACTTACACATAGGTCACATGACTTGCAGAATGGCGGCGCCCTGCCACTTTATAATGTTTTGACATTATTTCATGAAGAATGGGGGTTTCTATACAGAAACTTTACAATACACTATGCCATTTTCTCGGATATTGTATGACATTCTCATCTATTCAAAAGCTAGTCATTTTCACTTCGTCTGTATTTATTTCATGCTGGTTAGCCAAGTCGTTCTGTGCAGCTCTGTTTTTGACGTTTTCAATATTGTGTTCGGTGCTTACATGCCATGTCCTGACGTCCTTAGACAGAAATTATTCGGGATTAAGGGTTATACTAATATTTTATACAACATATAAAACAGAAATTGCCACTCTCAAACGATGGATGAGGAAAGTGAAAGTTGTCATACGTACAATATTGTGGGAGAGGGATGAGGTATTGTTAGATGAATTCCAAGAGAACCTACCAGGGGAAACAAATACCCTGAATCATTATAGCCCTGATGGATCACCTGGAATGAAAGGAAAAAGTGGCAAAACCAAATTACAGAGTGAAGTTGACATAATATCTCACCTTATCGTTCAAGACTTCATAAAACCGTGGTACTGTGTAAGGCACCAAGAAGAAGAGTTTGTGTTTGAAACAGAGTCAATATTACAGGAATGTATTGGAAAATTTTTCCTAAACCTATCAAAAGTAGACATGCATTACTTGGTGAAAGATGTTCTTGTATGTTACCTTGATCACCTGAACATGTTTCAAACAGCTAAAATGACATACAAGATGCAGCCGAAACGAAGGCGATCTACGTATCACAGAGACTCTCCTGTTAGGGTCGGTCATCAAGCATTCAGGAATACAGCCTCTGTAGAGGAGGCTTTTGAAATTAAATTTACATATCATTCTGCAGTATGGGATACAGAAAGTGAACTTAACTATGTCAAAAGTTTGACACAGCTTTTGTTAACGTGTTTATTAGGGAGTAAACTGGATGAAAGCAAAAGTTCCAAGATATTGTTGGTGGAAATTTTGTCGTGCAATGTTATATTGCCTTTGATTGAACTTTTATCTGATGCAGATTTTCTTCATGAAAGCATCATTAGAATTTTGTCAGATGAAGCTCCAGTGGAAGTATCAAATGATACAGACGATGAATTGGATGATCATGACGAAGAAAAAAGTGATAAGTCACAATTCAAAGACCTAAAACATATGACAGATCAACTGCAAGATTCAAAAACTGGTAGATCAGATTCTCATGCACAATGTTCAGATACTTGCATTGTGAAAAATAACCAAAGAGATTATTTACGTCAAACTTCAGAAATAACAACATTTGATGAAGTCCCAGCAATGTTACTTGCACCTGCTCTATTAAGAGTTTCATCAGAATCTAATGTCGAACAAGCTAATAAAGAACACTGTCATTCTAGTCAGAAAGATGACATACCTGTTTTAGAAGTGGGCAAAAATAAACATGTACTCAAGAATCTCAAAGGTAAAATTGAACCGTATTTATACACTTCATAAAAGGTTGTATTGTTTCATGATTTATGATTGGATTGTCATTCATTTTCAAATAGAAAGGATATATCATCAGGTGTTATTATCATAAAAAAACTGTTTCTTGGAGATATCATTTCTGTACATTTATTATTTGTGACATATCTCAATATTGTTTACTAAAGTATACAAAACATTTTATAACATAAAAAAAAGTATATACTGGTACTTAAAGATTCTTTTTTTATCAGTCTTTTGTTCAGATAATTAATAATTACTAAAAAAATTCCAATTACCACCTCATTTATCTTGACAGAAAGAAAAGGTAACTCTGAAGTTGCAGAAAGCATAGAGGAAGGCGAGGATGCCAGTACAAGTGTTCTTAAAGATGTGAAAAGTACAAAACCAGCTAGTGAAGACCTGGAAAAAAGCGTCAGCTTTTCTATAGGATCAGAAAGTTACGAGGAGTTGTCAATAGAAGAACAGAAAGTAGAAAATACAACAAAGCAAACATTCCAAGATATAAATATTATAGAAACTGAAACTACAACAGAGAGTAGAAGCTCCTCACAGTATACATTATATGTCATAGAGGTTTGTCATTTGTTTAGAAGCAGAGCTTAGTGAGGGCTTAAATAGGTCTGAATCAAAGTTAAAATGTATTACATGATCATATACTCATTACCTTTCAACATTTTTACAAATAATACTAATCAAATGTGTAATTTCTTTGTTTTTGGCATCCCTGGCAGGTATGGCTAGTTAATCAGGAGATGCTTACTGATCTGGAGGGTAAATCCAGATATACGGTATATCCGGATGATCACAATTTTTGTTACTTATTGACCATTTCAAATAATCCTTAATTGAATTAAACAGAGTTAATCTTAACTGAGTTAAATCTTAACTTGAAAGAACTATATCTATCGAAACTGTATCCCAGTGGACAATTCAGGGGGCAGACTTGGTGTAGTGGTTAAGCACTTGCGGCGCTGAAAAACCAGGTTCGATTCCCAGATTGCAACACTTTGTTTAAGAGGTTGATTACCTCTTGCTTCAATGTCGCGATATAACTGAAAAATTGTTGAAAGCAACTAAAACACCAATCAACTAACCAACCGAATGGACATTTCAAAATATTTTCATTTAATTTGATTTTAATGAACCGTCTCGATTTACCTTTCGCCCTGGCCAGTAATACTGTTGGGTGTCTGATTTCTATAGCTAGGGGTGTATAATGTCCAATATGATATGTCAAAAGCATTATTGTGCATCAGACCGATTTGAGTTTCTTGTCTACTCAAGAGCTTAGGAAAAAGTAAAACATTTAGAAGACTCTAGTTTATTTGACATGCGGGCATGAGCTCAAGGTTGTTCATGTTACTATATTTCACAACATATTTATGATGGTAATTATATTTATATTTGATTGTTTTTACAGTATAAGGCTTGGTACACCTCTGAGGATAACGCAAAGAGACTTAGAACACAGACTGTAAAACGCAGATTCCGTGAATTTGTAAATTTACAAGGGAGGCTTGAGGACAATGAATCATATAAGGGCAGTCTTAAAGGTAAGCCTTAAGTGGAGGTGAAAATTTTCTCTTTGCTATTATTCAGTGAATAGTGAAAATGTATATATTCTATGTGTTAGATAAGCTTGAAATTAAAACATTACAAAGTCAGTGTGGCCTATTGGATAAGGTGCTCGGCTCGTGATGAAGAGGTCCCGGGTTCAACTCCTGCCCTGGGCACACCGGTATTCTGTCTTTCGGATGAGACATTAAAAACTGAGGTCCCGTATCATGGTAGGTGTGGCACGTAAAACATCCCTCACTGCTTCAGGTGGGTCCATTACAATGGTCTTAATTTGTATGCAATGCATCAGGCAGATGCCGTCACCATATACTTGAAATAATCGTGGAGTGAGATAAAACAATAATCAATCAATAAAACATTACATTATATATATATATGTATATATAATGTTGATAAAGCAACAGGAAGGGAAGCAGGTTGGTTTAATGATATTGTATCTGACAACCCAGATTTGATCCCAGCCATCAGATTGATTATTTTACGTTTTACATTATGTTTTACGTCACTCCATGATTATTTCATGTATATAGTGCCTGATGCATCGCATAGAAATTTAAACCTTTGCAACGGACCCACCCCAAGCAGTGAGGGATTTTTTACATGCCACGCATATTGTGACATGGGTCCTCGGTTTTTACTGTCTCATTTGAAAGACAGAACACTGGTGTCCCCTTGGCAGGAGTCTAACCCGAGACCTCTCCGTCGTAAGCCAAGCACATCATTTACTGGGCTACACTGGCTTCCCAGCCATCAGAAAGGATTTTCCTAAGGTGATTTAACATCTACTGTATCTCTGTCTGTCCTTCAGATGAGGTGAAGTAAACTGAAACCCTGTGTCATAGAAGGCACGCAAAAGATCCTGCACTGCTTGCTTTTAATTCTTTTGTATAGGTAAAGGTGGGAAGTCATGTACAAATCAGGTGTAACCACTGTAAAAGGGTATAATGTTTTTGTGGCGTAAAACAATAAATGAATTGGATGCCCTTGTTACCTCAAACATAGAACACTGTACAGATGTTTTATTCAACTGAAAAATCGTACGAATTACCTGCCCTTTGACGATTATCAAAATGGCTGGTTGTGGGGTTTTGGTCATAACTCTATACTGTATGAAAGCATGGAAGTTTCCCAATCCTTCGAAGGGTCTGGGTTTCTTCACTTTTTTTACAATTAAATAGATGCACAGTGATTTTGCAATTATAATCTCAATAAAATGTTCATCTACCTCTCCTGACACCTTCCCACAATATTCTCTTTAATGTCTATCATCAGCTATCTGTAGTACGATAATTTGTATGTGACATTATCTTTAGTGCGATACTTTGTATATGACATTATGATTTTTGGGGCATGTATTTGGCATAGTAAAATAATCTGGCTGCACATGGATGTTATCAAGCCTATCTTGGAAAATATTTGACATGTATGGCTAGGTTAATGATCACTTTATCAGAATATAAATGGCAAGTCTGTTGTGCCAGTGTTAATCTGTAATGAGAGACCTGATCCTTGAGTGGGTCAAGCTAATTCTGTGCTTTCATACACGCTTTCATTTTTACCAAAACCCCTCCACATGCTGTCCAAACAACCATCATTTGTGGAGTATTTGATCACATATTATAACCATACTTTTATGTATTTAATCAGAAATTTTAGACCATGCATTTATGTTTTTGATAAGATCTTTTAGACCATACTTTTATGTATTTAATCAGAAATTTTAGACCATGCATTTATGTTTTTGATAAGATCTTTTAGACCATACTTTTATGTATTTAATCAGAAATTTTAGACCATACATTTATGTTTTTGATAAGATCTTTTAGACCATTCTTTTATGTATTTAATTAGATTTTTTAGACTATACTTTTATGTATTTGATCAGATCTTATAGACCATACTTTTATGTATTTATCAGTTGTTTTAGATCATACTCTTATGTATTTGATAAGATCTCATATACCATACTTTTATGTATTTGATCAGATCTTTTAGACCATACTTTTGTGTATTTGACACTTAGTTTAATTTAGTGTATAGTCAAGTCTTTTCATAAATGTGGACTAGCATACAACTTACATTAGTGTAAAGATAATGGTAATTATTCTGCATTGACAACATGATATGACCATCTATATCATTATCTGATTTTCTTACAGACACTAAAGGAATAAAACCGTGGATATCCTTGCCATTTGGCAATATGGATAGGGCCAGCGTAGAAAGTAGAAAATTTCGACTGGAAGCATACATAAAGGTAAAGCTTCATATTTGTCATTTGTTTTAATGCATTTAATTTATGTGAATAGAGTTTTGATTCAGCATATATTCATTGACTAAATAAATTTAACACTCATTTTTAATGTTTAAAATGTCTATGCTGCAAATATTTCATTAAATGAAATTTCCATTGGGAAGGGTCCTTATAACGGTTTCTGATTTGAAGAAAAAAACAACACTTTTATACTGATATATACTGGACCTTTGATCTATTAGGTTTTAACGTTCATCAAGCTTGATTCATTTCATCATGCTTAGTTTCTGTATTAATTTTTTGTAGTCACTGATCTTGAAGTCTGATATAGGGAATGGCCCGGAACTGAAGGAATTCCTTGGCTTCTGTGGTGACGGCCATATAGCATTTGTAAGGAAAGCTCCAGAGAGCTCCATACCTAGAATTGATCAGGTGTGTAGACTAGAAGTAGAAAGGACTTCTATTACTGGTCAATGTCCTGTGTTTTTGATGAGACAGTATAAAACATGAGGTCTTGTATAACAATAGTTGTTGGCGCTTAGAGATCTGTTATACTCGATTCTGATTAGTCCGCTGCATAGGTAAAATATTTATGAAGCAGTGCACCAGGCAGTAGACCAAAATGTCAGACTCAAGCATGACACTTGGTTCTGAATTCCTCCTATAAATAGAATCCATGGGAATAGTGCAGAACTGAAACTTATCATTACTCACCGTTTTCTTTGTTATTCACACGTTTACATCCAAACTGCATGTATAATGCTTTTATGTCAGATTAAAGTTCAATATAAGTCCTGTAGCAAGTGGTTTTTAACATTCTTCCTCCAAATTTCCTCCTATTGCTTTCAAATTGGAATTTACCATAATCTAAAAATAGAAAATTTGGAAATATTCAGCAAATAGATGATTAAAATCACTTATTACTGATCTCCTATCGAACTTTCTGATATGGAAGCATTATAGTTTGGATAATTATTATAAACATGTGTATGGTAAAGCAAATCATAAGTAGTATTCTACTAAGAAAAGATTTCATTTTTATCATTTCTCAATAATTGTCTCAGTAGAAGGAATTCAGACCCAAGTCTCAGGCTTGGGTCTGACATTTTAGACCTAACCAGGCAGGTGCCCCCAACATACTTCAGCATATAGGTACATTGTACCCTCATTTAATCAAACATTGAAGTCAAATGACCCATTTGTTCACTTTGATTTCTTAAGTCCTTGATATAACAATGTATTTTTACTTTTGAAAACTTGAGATTAGGATACCTAAGTTAAATTTTCATGAACTCAAAGTTATTTTTGAAGTCTTCATGTTGATTTTTTTATATAGTGAGAACTTAAATTCACTGAAAGTGCAAAGGAAAAACAAGCAGAATAATGTATAAAGATATGTGAGAAGCAAACAAATCGCGTTGGCACTTAAATTATGAAACTGGCACGAAGGATGATGTAACCATTGAAAGTTATTTACGAAATCTTTGAAAGGAGGTAATTAATTGCCTCGTATGGTGATGGATGGAATTATGTTAATGAAGGTGATACACGTATTAATAATTTGAAGTACCTTCATTGAATTATACCATCTCAATAATAGTATTAAAAAATTAAAGTCGTGACTGTATTTGCCTTGCCATGTTGCCAAGCACATCTACAAGAATAAATATAGGTGGTCATGTCTTTCAAACATTATTTTATTTGTATTATTTTTAGCTCACCTCGACGAGGTTGAGAGGAGCTTATGCATCTGCATTCCTGTCTATGTTCGTTTAAGTATTTTGGGGTAACCCAGTATTTGAGAAAGTATAGGTGCTACAGTTACTTAACTTGCATGTCTTTCAAACATTATTTTGTTTTTATTATTTTTGTGAAATATGTATGTTATGAATTTTTATACAATTGATTGATAAATTAATGGGGTAAAATGATATTATTAATAATATGCAGTATACTAGAGAATTAAAAGCTATCGATGATATGCTTCCAAGAGGGGTAACTTGTACATTTCTGATCGTTAATTCAAACTCTGTTCAATGCCGGCTGTTATATATGGAACCTTCAAGTTCAAATTATGGAGACTTGACCATATATTTAAATTCAGTGTTAAAAACATAAAAATGTCCATGGTCCTTCACTTTTTAAACAATCATATACATATACCAGTATTTAAATTTTCTTATTTAGGTATTACAATACTTAATAGTTGGGGTTTTTTTTTTCAGATGTTGGTAAAAACTGTAACTGGAGTAATAGACAAAATTGGAGGAAAAGTTGACCAACTGACTACCAAAGCCTCTGAGGTATTACCAACATTTTCAAGTAAAAAGGACATTACTACTTGGGACCCAAATGTCAAATATGACAAGGATGAAGACAATATTCCTCTAAAATTTGGATTCATCAAATCAGAGGTGCAGTATAACATTACATAAGAGTATGATCTAGCAGTGATAACTGTCCTAAGATATGAAATATTGGCAGAGAAATTCTTTGTTATCCTTTCCTGTAAATGGAATATAGAATTTAATATGGATAACTCAAACGGCCTATTAAGACCAACTCCTTTTTATGCCTCTAGATAAATAGATCAGGAGCATCTTGTTTTGTCCTGTCTGTGTATCTCTCTGTCTGTCTGTCTGTTTGTCTGTCTGTGTCAACTTTAACTTTCACCATTACTTTATACCCATGAGAGATAGCGACTTTATATGTGGCATACATGCTCCACTAATAAAGCCCTTTCAAATTACTCCAAGGTCAGTGAATTCATGACCTTGACCATTACCTTTATGCTAAATTCATGTTCCCACCGGGGGCACAGTGTTTCACAAACACATCTTGTTCAATTCAGTTGTTTTATTGAAATATCAAACTTTTGCTAATGAATGATATTACCATGAAATATTTGTCTGCTCCCACAAATTTATGTCTACAATTTTTTGATATTACATTAAAGATAAAGAGAGAAATTTATCATAGTTGCAAATTAAACTAATATACAACCATCTACAAATGGAGGTTATTCACAGTCATTATACCAATGCAAAGAATCAATTGAAGAGAAGTGTATCAGCTAACAGCTGGTACCGGGTGTCAGTTATTATTACTGAACACTGACCCAAACCAAGCAGCAAAATTGTGAAATGAATTTGTCAGAGCAATTAACTAATTAATTATTAAATCAGATCATTGTTCTTCTACGTTGCTACAGCTTCTAAAAACCCCCTTTGTCCTTTCTTCATGCCCAAGAGTTGTCGGGTTTGTGAACGTTTATTATTTATATATATATATATAAATATATTTTTTTTTTTCATCAGAGGCGATGTCTATGAAATTACAAACCCGAGAACCTACATTTTGTAGTTAAGCCAAGTAAAATTGAAACCCTTGAAAATGAAGTATGTCTCAGTAGTTTTTCCCTCAGTATCTAGAGAGGATAGTAAAATATAGTAAGAGTTTTCCTAATACCAAATAATCAGTATATATAATATTTTTGAAGATCATTGAAAATGACATCTTCACAACGTCAAGGCTTGACATTTTGAAGATGTGAAAATGATAGGAGCTTACGAAGCTTTGTGTAATGACATATTTCTAAGCTTATGTTAGTTTTTAATATTTTGTATCCTGATGCATTGCATTTTATTTGTAGACATGGCAAATGGAAGAACACTTAGTACAATTTATAGAAAATCTTGAAAAACAGGACAAAACTTCCAAGGAAGCAGGGATGGAAACAAAAAATTTTGTAGAAAAAGCTCCTCGGAAAGTAGACTGTTCTGAACAAACTCTTTCTCATGATAACCAACCAAAGAATGAACAAGATCAAAGAGACAATAAAACTGACAAAACTGATAGTGATGACCCTATTCAAAATGAAGAAAATATGAATAGTTCCATTGCTGAAAGTCATCAAGAATTACGGTGTCCTGAAGAGGTAACATCTAGAGGGAAACAGAGGGACCTGATGCAAGACCCTGAAAATGAAGGGTCGAGTACAACCCAAGAGAAATCTGTAGAGAAAGAGAAATATGTAGATGGAGAAACCATGCTAGCTGAGGTGGTTGTAGATGTAGGGGTACAAGCTCTACAAGGGAGAGATGTGTGGATATGTAGAGAAAGGGTTATATCACTGACAAAGCATATCACAGCAACAGCATTGCATAGGTGAGTCTGAATAATGTTCCTTTTATTTCATCTGTCAGGAACTGGTAGATATGTAAATAAAGGTATATATAACTGAAAAAACACCTCTTTTCAATGGCCTTGCTTCAGTAAAATGCAGTTACGTCCCTTTTATCTTAAATGTCAGAATTGTCATGCCTCTGTTGTTAAAATTCCTCCTCTTAACAAGGTCTTGAATTTAGATTTTGCCATGTACTTAATGATTGATGCTAGCATAGTGTGTCATAATTGAATAACACAAATTCTTACGGCAAATTACCATACATCTTGCATGGAATGAAATTAAAGATCAAAAGGTGTATCATTAATCAAGTGCATATACAGAGAAAGTTATAGACCACTAGTAAAACATACATTGGCCACAACTGAAACCAAAGGAGGTTTGATGTAGAGAGACAGATATCAATAAGTTTGTGACCTCGACACACTAAAATCCCTACATTAATTCACAATGTATGATGAAAGCATGTACATGTACCTCTGCGTAGCTGTATGTTGACCTCTTGTGTCTTTCGAGTCTTGGTTTGATCCTTAGTGAAAGGAAATACCATGATCAAAAAGCATACTTTTTATATGTGAATGGCTGTCTCTAAGTATTGTATGTGCCTTCACTAAATGTAACATCCTGGTACATTGTAAAGGAAAGAAATAAATTTGAAATTTTTATCTGACATAATCTTATTACATTTATACATCACCAATCATGTTTCATGAGACTTTTTTTGGTTTACTGCATCCCATGAACCATCTCCAAATGCCATGAAAGTTTTTTAGTCATATATACAGTTTACTTGTGACGAGTCAGAGTTATCAGAGGTCTGAATATAAAGTTTAATGAAATTCAGCGTGTTTGAATTAGGACCTCATTTAACTTCTCAAGATAGTATGTTACTGTGTTTCTTCTTAACAGAATTCATATTTCATCAGTCAACACTGTCTTTTGTGAGCTTACTCATGACAACACTAAATAAAATTTGATTTGTAAACTCCACGCCACTTCGATACAAATCATATTTTAATTCAGTTGTAAAAACACTATTTGAAATGCATCCAAAGGTAAGAGGAAAGAAATCTATAAGGTCGAACCAATTTATGATCATGTTTATAATTGAAAAATCTAAATTTCCAACTTGTAGTGCTAAAATTTGGTTGTACAAAAATTATTCATATTCAAAAGACAAGAAATAACTGTAATTGACTGATTTTCAGATGCCCAACACTGTGCCTTTTGGCACACTCTTTTCATTATGATGTCGTAAATAAATGAATTAAACAATGAAACTATGTAATGGATGTGGTTAAAGTTCGATTTGGCAATCCAGCAATTCTTAAATATGTTTTAGATCATTATATTTCACTTAATTTTTATTTCATAGATGGTTGGAAATGGAAATAGATGATTTGACCTCGCAGACAAGTTGCCTTCACTACATCCATATCTTAAAGGAGATCCTATGGCCTGAAGGACAGTATGCATCGCCACGACGACAAGTAAAGTCTGACAAACAAAAAATGGCAACCAAAACCCAGGCACGCAGATGTCTGTCTGATTTTTTCCCAGGTAAAAGTACCGTAGTTGAAAACATAGATATCGCTAATAAATATCAATTCCCATGGCAACCTAGTCCAGAGTATATGATTATTATTATATTTCATGGGACTATGATACCACTGACAACTGAAATAGAGGACATTGTTATATTTATTCTATGACTGAAATTTAATCTGAATTTGTATCTAATTCTTTGATAAATCTTAACATGAAAGAAACTAATAAGTACATAATCATATAACACAGATATGACCTTCAAAGGTCATTTCTATTAGTGTTCAGTGTAATTAATATCAGTTGACTCTTGGGGTGATATGGCCATCTATGGAATGCTTGGCTCAAGTCCGGGAGGTTTTTTGTAGAATTTCCATACGATACCTTTCACGTTAGCTTTGTGGGGAGTGATTATGTCTGTCCTTTTGTGTGTACGTAATTCTGTCCCACTTAAGGAAAGATGCAGTACCTTCATTATCTTGAACACTAAACTCACCAAAATTCAACTGTGTGTGTATCTTGGACTTTCTTACATTTCAACTGCGTCCCCTGACCCAGGACCCATATGGTCCGGTGTTCTTATGAGGGCCACATACTCTGCATGTATATATTGGACTTTCTCACATTTCAACAGCATCCTCTGGCCCAGGACCCAGGGAATTGATGGGGTTAATATCTAGGACATTGTGAAATTTTATACTAAAGATACTATGTCATTTTCTTATTAGGGCCCCACATTGTGATGTGCCTACAGACAAATTTTGGTGGGATCAGGGGCATCTGTGTTTCACAAACACATCTTGTTACTGATAGAGTACCTCATCTTATAGTCTAGAGATATTCTACAAAATGTAGTATATATCTTTAATTAGAAGTGGATTATGATGATTCTATTATTTTATACAATTTTCAGACTTCATCAGAAGCTTACTGGATACTACAGATTATGCTGCAGCTATCGATGAGGTTATAGATTCTCTACAATATGAAAAACTCAACAAGTATGTATTTAAATAAGTTATTGTAGTGTATAAATTATGTTCATACATACAGATATTTCAGCAAGAGCCAGCACCCGGTGCAATACCACCACTTCAAATGACAAAAATTGCCAGTTCAAATTTCTTTTAATCTCAAATCTACTACTCACATTCGCACATATGGTGCTCAAAATGATATGGTTTAAATTTCTAAATCACCTCCTCAAGCAATTTTTATTGAAATCTTTGACATATCTTCTTTTACAATATAATTCATTTAAGATTTATTACTCAATACATATAAACATGTAAAATCTATCTAATGTCTAATATATCTGATTGATTGATTGATTTTTGTTTAACGTCACACTACAAATATTTCACATATATGGTGACGGTATCTGCCTGATGTGGGACATATAAATTTTTACCTTTGCAACGGACCCACCCGAAGCAGTGAGGGATCTTTAACATGCCATGCATACCACAACACGGGGCCTTGGTTTTTACTGTCTCATCCGAAAGACAGAACACCGGCATGACCAGAGCGGGACTCAAACCCCGGCCTCCCGATCAGGAGTCCAGCATAATACCACTAGGCCACGCCATCTTAAAATATATCTGATATTATGCAAATAATGTCTATCCCTACGGCACCTTTTCTACTTTTGAAAGTGGTTACTACAAGACAATCCTCACAAGAGCAATGATAATTACATAAAGTGGTAGTTTACTTATTGTTTAAAACCACTGGAATTGTTACCCTATATTATGACAACCGGTTTATAGTGAT
The DNA here is from genome assembly GCA_035048485.1 of Pteria penguin. NCBI lineage: Eukaryota > Metazoa > Mollusca > Bivalvia > Pterioida > Pteriidae > Pteria > Pteria penguin. Next base: position 48,339,543 of record CM068580.1, on the reverse strand, counting down.
GAGGGGCAACCAAATACCTAGAGGAAAACCTTCGACAGGTACCCTGGCAGACCTTTCCACTTGACCCAATTGGAACTCAAACTTGGACAAGATAGAGGTGAGGAGCTAGGGTGAGTTTAGTGCAATACTTCAGCCGAGTTGGCCACATATGCCCTCTTTTTGATATTCAGTCAGCTGAGTTGGCCACATATGCCCTCTTTGTGATATTCAGTCAGCCGAGTTGGCCACATATGCCCTCTTTGTGATATTCAGTCAGCCGAGTTGGCCACATATGCCCTCTTTGTGATATTCAGTCAGCCGAGTTGGCCACATATGCCCTCTTTGTGATATTCAGTCAGCCGAGTTGGCCACATATGCCCTCTTTGTGATATTCAGTCAGCCGAGTTGGCCACATATGCCCTCTTTGTGATATTCAGTCAGCCGAGTTGGCCACATATGCCCTCTTTGTGATATTCAGTCAGCCGAGTTGGCCACATATGCCCTCTTTGTGATATTCAGTCAGCCAAGTTGGCCACATATACCCTCTTTGTGATATTCAGTCAGCTGAGTTGGCCACATATGCCCTCTTTGTGATATTCAGTCAGCTGAGTTGGCCACATATGCCCTCTTTTTGATATTCAGTAGTAGTGATCGTTAGATGTGACCTGTAATAGCATCCTCACAGCATCAAGTGGATCAGAAACTTGCAATAATTTGAAATAATTCTAATGTGGCGATAATTACTAATCAGTTTTTTTTTTTTTCTTAGGAACTTCATCTATACAGTTCTGGATATAGTAATAGAAAAAATGTTTCCAGACATTTCCTGGGAGACAATTCAAGACTGAATGATTAAGACATACTATATGCCACATTCCATATCTCGCAAGCTTCAGCGTCACACCATTTTATATTTATTTTTGGATCAGTTTTTTTTTATTTTTTAATATGAGAGTAATTATCTATATATATTGTGTTGTACATGTATTATTTGATCATATGATGCCATGATAGTTTCTTTGCTGATCATTCTCGGTACAAAGTATCAACCTAGTCATTTACTTTTTCTCCACTCCATAAAGTACCTGTATATTCCTATTAATAATAATTATGGGTTTTTTTTCAGTGAACGATACCTAGTCAACAAAAACTGTTTTTCCCTGGGGGGACTTCTTTCAAGACAAAATTACATAATGCAATGATTTAAACCATCCTTATCTAGGTTAAGAAAAACATTTATTTTACTAGAAAACATAAATTTATTATGCCAACTAACATCAAATACAATTTTCCTTTTAATCCATCACAAAGTGTTTATAGAACTCCGAATTATTCAAATTTTCATTATCATCATGCACCACTGAAAGAAAACAAAGTGTTTGTAAATCTTTACTCTTATATGTTCTCTTAACAAGATGTGATGATTCATTGCACGAAATGAAATAATGAACCTATGGCAGATGTGTTAAGAACATCAGGGGTTGTATTAAAATTTAATCAATGTTATATAATCTATGCTTGTTGTTTGAGCAGGTCACATGACATTTGTATACATAATTAATATACATGTATTTATTTCAGAAATTGTTATTGTTTGTTATTTTACAACACAGATACTTTTGTTACATATTTATAAATTTTAAACTATTTACAGCTGGTATATAAAAGCGTTTTAGAATACTTGTTATTCAGTTATTTGTCTGAGCCATTGAACATAAGGAAAGAAAATATTTAAACCAGTCACTAGTACTTAATTCTTGTTTACTTAGAAGATTTATAACTGAAGTGAAAATACATTTTTAATGTCCCCATTCAAATGTATTATGCTTTGAATTCGGTTTTCTTGTATCTCTTGGTCCATATGAATTTTCACATTTAAACTGTAGGAAGATGCATCTTTAGACTGAAAAAGATGTAAAGCAGGCGAAATAATTCAAGATCTTCAGCGTCAACAATATCAGAAGATATACATGTATAATGTATTGTCCATGTATTCATCTTGCCAGCGTTTCTTTTTCATAATACCTTTTAGCTAAAGAAGCATTCTATTCATTGTGCTTGGATTTTAAGCTGTAAAGTTATTCAGTCATGGAGGTATGTCTCGAGTTTGAGAAAATGTGTACGACTGAAAATGGGTGGTAGATTTTTGTAAGTAATTTTCTTTCTGTATGTTTGGAAAGTGATACAAAAGAAAAGCTTATTTTATTTTATCATATTAGAGGAAACTGGGTGGAATAAAATCTTCATTGTTTTTAATTGTTTAAGATGGAGAGACATATAAATGTAATGTTTTGGGAATATCCTTTTTGAAAGGGACAGATTAGCTTAACCAGTTTTATGATCTCACTTCTTCACCATTTGAAATAAAAGTAATGGATGGTGCTTTCAAATACGGTACCTATCAATGGTGCCCTATTTTTAAGTAAGAAATAATAGTATATATTTTTATCTCATCTAAGTTTTAAAATAAAAAAGTATATGACTATTTCTTTTTGTTAAAGCAATTAAAATACCTGTAATGTCTTGTCATCACCTCCTCCCCCCCCCCCCAAAAAAAAATCACAAAAAAGGTCATCTTTCTATCATTGTCACCATGACATAGTTTAACCAAGAGTGAAACACCAATTTTTAGGGGAAAAAAATATAAGTTCTGTACAAAATGTCTGAATTTATTATCCTAACACATACTTTACAAAATGTCTGAATTCATTGTCCAAATATTGATATGAAGAAGCAGTAGATTACACATGTATTTTGCTATCTTTAGATCGTTATAGAGAAAGTTGTACATGTAAAGAAAATTGCGAAAACTTATTGTATTTCTGATATAAATAGCGTAAGTGTTGTTATGTGATATCTCAGGTGTTACATTTGTAAATTGTATATTAGTATATGAAATGTGCAATACATGTACTGACATTGAATATTCTGTAAGAGATTGTTATTAAAGAATCCCGTCTTATCGTCTTACTATGTTTTTATATGCTATGATAGACAATTATGGTATACAAATATCAGTCTGTTCCTTAGTCCCTCTGTCTATCTGTCCCTCCTTCTGTCCATTGTCCACATATCACATCATCTCTTGAGAATGCTTGCTGTTAATTACTTCAAACATGTTTTTGATATTCTCACGATCTGTATACTGTTTGGTCATATTTTTGTTTTGGAGTTAAGGAACTTAGTTCTTCAGATTTTGGCCAAATTGTTACATATTGTGCCATATCTTTGGACTGCTTGTAGTGAATTACTTCAAACTTCACAGAGTTTTTCGTTGTGATAGTTGCACAGTCTGTATACTTTTTGGTTGGATTTTGAGGATTTGTATACTGAGTTAATCATGATCACAAATTTGCTCTTATCCACAGACGAGCTAATCATGCATTTAAGATACAGCTGTCAATACGTTTGGCTAACCTGAGACAAAATTGAGGGGTTGTAGACGTACATGACGCTCTACAATGCGAGCTCCCACTTGAAATATTGTGACTATAATAACCTAACCAGAGACTTCTATTTTTTGGCTTTACTTTTTAAGGCATAACATGCTCCTTGGTGCGGTATTAGCGGGTTTGCCTGTTTTGACTAAAGAAGTTCTTTTTTCCCCTTTTTATGCTCCTGGATCGATAGATCAGGGCATATTGTTTTTGTCCCGTATATTCGGTTGTTTGATTGTCTGTCTGTCGTCAACTTTAAACTTTGCTGCATGTTTTGAACCAAGAGATACAGACTTCATATTTGACATGCTTAATCCACCAGTAAAGCCCTTTCAAATTACTCCATGATCATTGACCTCATGACCTTGACAGTGACCTTTAACTTTCATTTCAAAATTTGCCTAATTTGGACTTTGTTGCCACTGGGGCATCTGTGTTTCACAAACACATCTTGTTCATTGATATATTTTCAACATGTAAGTAAACTCTTAAATGACACACTCTATATGCACACAATGCACTAACAATTTTGGTTTTTATCTGGATTGTAGATCATGTTGTGGCATGCTGGTGTTGAAGATGTCCATGGATCATGATTTTTTGTATGCTTTCTACTAGGCTACTAGCGGCTGGTTTACAACCTGATGGTAAAAAGAAAAAAAAAGTCCTTCCATATTGTATTTCAGCTGTGTTTGACCCAGTAATAAAATTGGTCATTTTGTGACTGTTCCTGTCTTGGTGAACTGAGTAGGCAAGGGAATTGATAATGGGCGAAATATAATATATTGTCAACTACCGTAACATGTGATTGTCCATCGGCAAAGTCACCCATTAGTAACAATTCATCATGGCTGTATCACTACTGGTACGATTCTCCATTGGCAGAGTCACCCATCTGTGCCAATTCATCATGATGAATTCGATGGCGATGATGAGAAAATGTGATGGTGATGATGCGATGGCGATGACGCAAAAATGCGATGGCAATGACGCGACACAGGCTCATAAAACGTGCGTTTTCATGGCACGATTCTGAATTCCTGCTACACGAGAGCATTTCTTTTCGGGACGGAGAGAAGTAGGTGGAAATAGACAACGGCGTTTTATATATCTTATAAAACCGAAGTTCACAAATTTCTCTTTGTTAAACTAAACTATTATAGTAGACATTAGATTTATGTATAAAAAGGCTATTAATTTTGCATATTTTCAGCATACGTCCCTGTTTATGCTTATATTTTCTTGTACCATGGTAGACTTAAAATCGACTTGAACCCCTTGCTTCTCTTTGGTCATAGTATCTTGACGTTTTTGAGGCAGAATCTGAATCTGAGGTGCTTTTAAAAGAATTCCAAAGCTTTTTGTGACGAATGACAGGCGTTACAAGTAAATTTATAAGGAAGTATATGGTCTTGACATATCTTTTTTTAATGATCACTAATTTGTCATCTTATTTCCACTAATATAAATCAAAATGACTTCCTCTTTGTGGAGGGTGGTCTGCGATGACGACGTCTAGGTTGTCTATGAAATCTTTTCTTAGCCAGGTTGTACTAGCTGGATGTTGTCCAATGATTTTCGGGCAAGGTTTATATCATCACCGATCCATGTTACTTGCTTTGTATCTTTTTAGTAGATTTTGGATGTCAAAGGTCATTTATCCCCGAATATTTATTCATGTTGTTTGGTGTAGATCTATCCAACAATCTTGTACACAAAGAAACCTAGCTACGACCAAAATTTGTCGTAAGTGTAAAATTGCGATTTTGGTCATACATTACAAAACTTCTAACTTTTATGACTGACATCATGACATTATATGACTAAAAACTAACGTCAGTCATAATTTTAAGTATGCTTCGACGGATCGAACCACTCATAAGTTAACTATACATTCTTGTCATAATTATAATCTCAAATGTTTATATGTTTAAAACACATATTATACGTACTTGTTTATCCAAATTATGTTTCCTTTTAGACTTAAGAGTGTATTTATTCATAATGTCCTTCATATGAAATTCTACTCGTTGTCATACTGCATTCTCTAGAACATGTTTCACATTAACGTATGATAGGGAGCACAGAATGGAGAATAATTATTAATGAAAACATAACATAGAAACTTGAGCAAGTCTGGTTTCCTTTGCTACTTTTGCTACTTTTACTTTATGGTCCCGTGTAGAGGCAGGTTCCAGTGGCGGATGCAGAATTTCCGAAAAGGGGGGCCCGCATGGGTATTAGCCAATCTTCTGTCATTTTTGGTGCAAAATTTGGATTTTTACCAGTAAATATGTGACCATAAAGGGCCCCCCCCCCCTCTAAATCCGCCACTGCGATCCTTCTCTACTGTATACATATATGGTAAAGATAATTTGATAACGTTTGATTTTACGCGACTTTTGAATCGATTTTTTTTTCTTTCTTTTCTTTATTTGATGAATCCGTCTTACTAATCATAACTTCATTTCCGGTGTCTGCTAAGCATGCCGTAATATATGTACATCATTGGAACAACATTTTTAGGGTTGTCTCCGTGGCGTGACGTTATATGCGGCATGCTTTGTAGGCTAGGCGAAGCCGCCGCACGGTTTAAATTCACAACATATGTAACATATGCACCTACATGGACGTCCGCTGGTGTCGAGGATGTGATATCCCCACCTCGGAACCGAGCCACGTGCAACCAATTTCAAATCATAACTTCATTTCCGGTGTCTGCTATAAGCATGCCGTAATATATGTACGTCATTGGAACAACGTTTTTAGGGTTGTCTCCGTGGCGTGACGTTATATGCGGCATGCTTTGTAGGCTAGGCGAAGCCGCCGCACGGTTTAAATTTACAACATATGTAACATATGCACCTACATGGACGTCCGCTGGTGTCGAGGATGTGATATCCCCACCTCGGAACCGAGCCACGTGCAACCAATTTCAAATTATAACTTCATTTCCGGTGTCTGCTAAGCATGCCGTAATATATGTACGTCATTGGAACAACGTTTTTAGGGTTGTCTCCGTGGCGTGACGTTATATGCGGCATGCTTTGTAGGCTAGGCGAAGCCGCCGCACGGTTTAAATTTACAACATATGTAACATATGCACCTACATGGACGTCCGCTGGTGTCGAGGATGTGATATCCCCACCTCGGAACCGAGCCACGTGCAACCAATTTCAAATCATAACTTCATTTCCGGTGTCTGCTAAGCATGCCGTAATATATGTACGTCATTGGAACAACGTTTTTAGGGTTGTCTCCGTGGCGTGACGTTATATGCGGCATGCTTTGTAGGCTAGGCGAAGCCGCCGCACGGTTTAAATTTACAACATATGTAACAAATGCACCTACATGGACGTCCGCTGGTGTCGAGGATGTGATATCCCCACCTCGGAACCGAGCCACGTGCAACCAATTTCAAATCATAACTTCATTTCCGGTGTCTGCTAAGCATGCCGTAATATATGTACGTCATTGGAACAACGTTTTTAGGGTTGTCTCCGTGGCGTGACGTTATATGCGGCATGCTTTGTAGGCTAGGCGAAGCCGCCGCACGGTTTAAATTTACAACATATGTAACATATGCACCTACATGGACGTCCGCTGGTGTCGAGGATGTGATATCCCCACCTCGGAACCGAGCCCTGTGCAACCAATTTCAAATCATAACTTCATTTCCGGTGTCTGCTAAGCATGCCGTAATATATGTACGTCATTGGAACAACGTTTTTAGGGTTGTCTCCGTGGCGTGACATTATATGCGGCATGCTTTGTAGGCTAGGCGAAGCCGCCGCACGGTTTAAATTTACAACATATGTAACATATGCACCTACATGGACGTCCGCTGGTGTCGAGGATGTGATATCCCCACCTCGGAACCGAGCCACGTGCAACCAATTTCAAATCATAACTTCATTTCCGGTGTCTGCTAAGCATGCCGTAATATATGTACGTCATTGGAACAACGTTTTTAGGGTTGTCTCCGTGGCGTGACGTTATATGCGGCATGCTTTGTAGGCTAGGCGAAGCCGCCGCACGGTTTAAATTTACAACATTTGTAACATATGCACCTACATGGACGTCCGCTGGTGTCGAGGATGTGATATCCCCACCTCGGAACCGAGCCACGTGCAACCAATTTCAAATCATAATTTAAAATAGTTTTCAAAGCTCAAGCATACACTCTGTAACTTCAAATTACGGCCAGATTCGTGATTTCATTCAGTTTCTCATTATCATTCGGTGGACCTATGTTTCCGCCATTCTGAATGAAACGCGATTTGTACACCGTTCCTCTATGATACTCTCTATGTACGAGGAGAGTACCGTAGAGAAACGAAATATAAGTCGCGTTTTAATAAGACTGTGGTTCCACATAAAATATTTGACCATTTCAATATTGATGTTTGATATTACCACTTGTACTTCAAAGAATGTCCTAGATATTGATTCGTTAAATTATGAATATATATAGAAAACGAATAAAAAATTATGATGTAAAATTTTGTTTGCTTGGTCGACCACTACAAAGCATTTGTATTCAGAGACATACACACAAACGTATGTGTAGTAGGGGTGTGTGTATATGCGCGTGTGTTGTAACAAAATCAAAAACAAAGTGTGGAGAATATGAAAATCACTTTTGAATAGTTTATTGAAGGAGATACTATTTTATAACCGCGATGTACTGTACAATATTCTATCAATAAACGGTGCTGTTCCTATCTTTCATTTATGTACTATATTGGTAAGTGACACTTTTCAAAATCTGATTAAATCAGAAGCTTGTATCAATTTGACTTCTATTTATGCCACAAACAATATTTTATTTCTATAGATCTCATTAAGTTTCCATTATTTGTTCTTCAGACAATAGGCTGATTAGGAAACTGACACTATATTACATTAAGAACATTTTAAGTAAGTCCTTTCAGAAATAGCGCCACTTAAATATATAAATAATCGAGAACTGGATACAAAGTAATTATTGTCCAAATATCCGCTTTGTAGCGTTGTTCGTGCTCGCGAATATTCTGAGACAGTGAACAACATGAGCTATCGGCGTGGCCCACCAGATACTGCGGGTATGGTGTCATTAAAAGTTGACAATCTGTCCTACAGAACAAGTTCTGATGATCTTAGACGAGCTTTTGAAAAATATGGCGACGTAGGAGATGTTTATATACCACGTGACCGATTTACTCGGGAAAGCCGAGGTTTCGCCTTTGTTAGATTTTACGACAAGCGCGATGCTGAAGATGCAATGGATAACATGGACAGTAGCGTATTCGACGGCCGGGAATTGAGAGTCCAGACTGCCCGTTATGGCCGACCAGACACACGACGAGGTCCACCTAGACGTTATGGCGGAGGAGGGTTTGGTGGAGGACGGGATCGAGATCGAGACTGGGGTGGAGGAAGACATTCATCAAGATACAGGTATAAAAACCAGGAAAGTAAAGTTGCAGTTGAATACACTAATATTCTCGGTACCCCTAATATCAGGGCTCGAAATTAACATATGTCCATAAGTCCGTGACTAATAAATTATGCCACAGACTTACAGATTTCTCATTGTATAAGTCCGACAGACTAATGAAAACTCTGTGATACCCACTCAAATCCTCTTACCCGCCCTGCAAACGACTGAAAACTTATTTTTCTGGAAATCCCGTAACCTATTTTTAGCAACAATACGGAGTATCGCAACTACTAAAATCCCTCACGGTTTGCATTTAGTAACTTACCAAATCTATTATTCGCGATGTGGGGTCTTTTATGTGGGCAACTTGCATCACAAGTATATGGCGTCATAACAATTACAAAATACGCATGTATGTTGACATTATTTTAGTTGCAATACTCCGTATTCGCCGAAAAGTACATGGAAAGTAACGAGAGTCAGAGTCGCTGGTGCGCTTCGTATTATAATGCAAATCAAAATGAAACTTGTCTTCTCATAATATTACTCTGAGTTGTCTTTTTGTATTTTACATGTGTGCATCAGTTGGTAAATCAGGCCTCATGGTGCATGGACTAAAACAGAAAAATTGTTGTTTTGAGATTTTCTGATCTGGATTACTATCTTTTACTTTAAGGTCAAGATCCCGTTCTCGATCTCGCTCCCATTCAAGACGGTCCAGGTCAGGATCTAGGAAAAGATCCCGACGATCCAGCACCAGAAGCCAATCTGAGAGTCGTTCAAAATCCCGCTCCAGAAGTAGGAGTCCTAGCCGCCACAGGAGCTACTCCAAATCCAAGAGCAAATCACCCAGGAAAGAAGATGATTAAGAAAACTTCTTGACATTCAAGGCTATCAGCTGTTGTCGAGTGTGCTGTTTAGAAACATTCTTTCACAGGCATGTTGAAGGTAAATATCTGGCAATATATGTCAGGTATTTGATTTCACATGTAATGTTTTAAAACATGTAAACATTATATACTGTAAATACTTATTTGGCATGAAATGAAAATTGAAATTTATTTTGATTTAAAGTTCCACAGTTACAATGTATAAACACTACTACTAGTTAGTGTTTTGACTTTCCTAGCTTTGTATATTATGCTAGGTAAATATATAGTAGTGGTAATGTATGGAGAAAAATGTGAAAAAGACTGTCTTTAATATATACTATTTGCAGAGAGTTGAAAAACAAAAACAATGGGTCCAATAATGACTCCCTTTTTATAAACAGTTTAGATAATCAGCTGTATTTAAAAAATTTTGTGTTTCTGTTAACTAATAATTGCTTATATTTTGTCAAATTTTGTACCTGTTCATAGAAATAGAATGCTCTTTATTTTACGTATGTTTGTAAGTATCTCACATACTTCAAACTTAGTTTTATTGTTTCAGATGAGTTTTTAATTATTGTAATTAACATATATGCTCCTTTGTCTTGTTCAGGGTGAGGTGTAATTCGAGTACTGCATATTTAACATGCAGTGTACACAGTGCTGTTGTACGGTCAAGGTGTTTCGAGTACCCAGGTAGAGAGGTGTAGCTAACTGCTGCTGTAGGGGTGCTGTAATTAGGGAATAGATCGAGTGAACCCTTCCCTGCTGTATACTCGAGAGGAGTTTGCAGAGTTGTAAAGGAGGCTGCTGTATTCCTCATTTCCTGTCTCGGCTGTCACTCCCGTCTCTGTTCTACCAAGTATCGGTATTCAGTGAAACCCAATCAAAGTCTGTTATCCATCTAACTGCTCAAAACTTACTTTTTTAAATTTTTTAAATTGTCAGTACAAAACTGTTTGCTCATTATTATTTTTTTTTTGTACTTCTTGGTTTCTTTTGGGTGTTTTTTTTTTGGGGGGGGGGGGGTTCTTTATTTGTTTTATTTTGTTTTGTTTTTTTTTTTCTAGTAAGATAAAAAAAAAATTTTTCTTCTTTTTTTTCTTAAGGATTAGATGTTTTTGGGGGGGTTTCTTTTTATCAAAAATTACATTAAGAAAAAAATCTTAATGTAATTTTTCTTTCTTAAATTAATTTTTTGTTTTTGAATAGAAAAAAAGAAATGAGATTAATTTGAAAATGTATTGATTAAAGAAATTAAAGCACATATTTAGCACTTGGTTTATAAACACCCATTTTTACTTCAGGTGTGAAGGTGGTCGGTGAAGTTTGATAAATGAATTGTAAAAGTAAGCAAGTTCTTGCTGTAGTAAGCCATTCCTAGCTGCTGGTAATCCTGATTGCAGAATTGCATCTGCGTTGAGGAGAGTTTGCCATGGTCGGCAGTAATCATTTCATTTTAATTCACAGGTATTGTCCATGACCCAGAGAGCCAGTTCTCTGTCCTTTTAATGAACTACGAGATTGAATAAGGTAGACATATCAAGTTATCATAGAAAGATTTTAAAACCCAAGATAGGAACTTCTCTTCTTTTAAAATGAAACAAACTCTGTGTATTGTAATATTGTGTGCAATGTCATATTCATTTACAGTGACCAATAAAGAATAGCTGATAATAGGATAAAGTTTTAGTGTATTCTTTTATATATTCATTCTGATTAATATTTGAAGGTGATTGACTTTATGTGTACATTTTCATTTCAGAAAAATTTATCAGTTTCAGTTTAGACTTAACTTCTAATGACTGACATTCAAACCCCCCACTAAGAGTTTTCTACAGGGATTTGTCATTGACCATCTCCCTTTCTACTAGTATTCATCAATGAGACAGTATAAACCAAGGGACAGTATCAACTGGCATTTAGAATATCCCTCAATATGCATAGGTCAACATTAAGATCTTGAGACCATGCACAAGGTGATAAGTAAAAGAAGTTTGATGTGGCATTTGACAAAAGAAATAAAAACAGTCACTTATAGCTCAGCAGGACGAAAGTCTCGAGAGCTAATGTCGTATCTCGGCCTAGGTTATATCTTTTGAACCAATAGGGGTAGGGCTTTGATATTTTATAAATAGGTCCCTCATGACAAGTGCTCTCGTATGATACCATGACATTTGACCGTGTGATCTAGTCAGGTTATGAAATAACAAATAGATACATGTATATACCATATGGCAAGCTCTTTTGTCTTCTGACAACTTTTGTTTTGGTTTTTGTGTTCACTCAGTTTGCTAATTAGTTTGCACTTCATATATTTATACTTCGAATTTTCAGTTTTGGTTTCGAGTCTCTCTTTGAAGGGATGCATATTGTGGAAATGCCCATATGGTGCACAGAATTGATACAAGTATATATGTTCTTTTATTTACAGTGTCAAGAACTTGACATATTAAGGTAGATTTGAGGATAAGCAGTGGCTTTGCATATTGTATCTTAGATGGGTAACTTTATCTGTATTGTATTTGTCTTCAGTCGACATTTAGTACAACCGGCTACAAGATGATGGTGGAATAAAATTGGACTGGGTTTCTGTAATGTTAGTGACGTTAAAACGAGGTCTTTGAAAACCGGTACATAAGCTGTATAGATGTACGTGTTCTTATTTCAGCCGAGTAAACGCTGTCTTTTGTGTGCTTAATTATGACTTTGCTAACCAAACATGTTCAGAGACCAGGAAAGTAATCATAGGTCACATTCACTATGCTTACTTTTTATGGAATGTACTGCGGTATACTAGTTCTTTGTGCTAAAAGAAAACCAGAGCAACACCAATACAGCATAATACGCCTGTAGTAAGTTAAACAAGTGTTCTGTTGAGAACAATTAATCTTGGGTATTTCTCCAATGCATGCGAATATTCTGTACACGTTTTATCTAAATCCAATAAAATTTATTGTCTGACATAGATATTGCTATGGACAAACTATTTAAAAAATTCTGAAACTGTCTGCAATGCTTTTACATTTCTTAATGTTAGAGGGAATGGCCATTGTAGTATTCTAACTACACGAAAAGTTGTATGTATGATGTAAATTTTAAATGCTTATAAAATTTATAAAGCGATGCAAGTGTAGCATTAGTACTTCATATCTACCAAGTTTTATCAAAATCCCTTTAGTTGCTCTGGAAAAGAAATGGAAAATGTGAAAAGTTTACGGATGACGGACAGTCATGACAATAGCTAACCTTAAGCTTTTGGATCAGGTGAGGTAAGAAGTCAGGAAAGTTTCAAATCAAATGATGTTGATACATCACTTATAGAAAGCAAAACTTGGAATGAGCTTGTAAAATTACAATTCATCTCAAATTTTGCTTGGCACAATAAACATATAGTGAATAATGGTTGAACACATCGGGTATAGTAAATATTGGTTGAACACATTTGGTGCAACTTGAATTTGACCATTGACCTTGGTTCAAGGTCGTGTGACACCCTTGGATCCTAAGTATCAATTTTGTTAAATATTGTTGAAATCCATCCACAGTGAAAGAAGTTATGGTCCGGACAAGGTTTATCCCATTGTGACTTTGACCTAGGGTCAAGGTCATGACACATCCTTGGGTCCCAAGTAACAATTCTGTGAAATACTATTGAAATCCATGCACAGGGGAAGAAGTAATGACCCGAATTAGGTTTTATTCACTTTGCATGTTGTGACCTTGACCTTTGACCTTGGGTCAAGATCATGACACACCCTTGGGTCCTAAGTAACAACTCTGTGAAATGTTAATGAAGTCCATGCACAGGGCAAGAAGTAATGGTCTGGACAAGGTTTTACTCACTTTGCATGGTCACAACACATCCTTGGGTCCTTAGTAACAATTCTGTGAAATATTATTGAAATCCATGCACAGGGGAAGAAGATATGGCCCTAACGAGATTTTACTCACTTTGCATGTTTTGACCTTGGGTCAAGTGTAACAATTCTGTGAAATACTGAAATCCATGCACAAGGGAAGAAGTTATGGTCGAACAAGGTTTTATCCACTTTGCATGTTGTGACCTTGACCTATGACCTTGGGTCAAGATCATGACACACCCTTGGGTCCTAAGTATCAACTCTGTGAAATGTTATTGAAATCCATGCACAGGGCAAGAAGTAATGGTCTGGACAAGGTTTTACTCACTTCACATGTTTTAACTTTGACCTATGACCTTGGGGCAAGGTCATGACACACCCTTGGGTCCTAAGAAACAATTCTGTGAAATATTGAAATCCATTCACAGGGGAAGAAGTAATAGCCCGGACAAGGTTTTGCTCACTTTGCATGTTGTGACCTTGACCTATTACCTTGGCTCAAGGTCATGACACACCCTTGAGTCCTAAGTAAGAATTCTGTGAAATATTGAAATCCATGCAAAAGGGGAAGAAGTTATGGCCCGGGCAAGATTTTACTCGCTTTGCATTTTGTGACCTTGACCTTTGACGTATGGTCATACATCTATTGTATGCAGGGAGTTGCAAATACCGTCGTCTCTGACATGTTGCGGGTAGACGTTGACTAGTTGACACTCATGGGAAACGTTACTCCCAGGTTGATCTAATATCTGACATACACTCACTCTACACTGGAAGCCGGCGTGGCCTAGTGGTATTGCGTCGGACTCCTGATCGGGAGGCCGGGGTTCGAGTCCCGCTCTGGTCATGCCGGTGTCATGTATTTCGGATGAGACAGTAAAAACCGAGGCCCCATGTCGTGGTATGCATGGCACGTTAAAGATCCCTCACTGCTTCGGGTGGGTCCGTTGCAAAGGTCAAAATTTGTATGTCCCGCATCAGGCAGATGCCGTCACCATATACGTGAAATATTCGTGGTGTGACGTAAAACAAAAATCAATCTACACTGGTGAAGTATTGATAAAGTGAAAGTTGGTCAGAGTTGTTTTTGACCAGATTGCAAAGCAAGTCCAGTCTATGAATTTGCAAAGTCTGTCCATCCATCCGTTATTCTGATGAGAATCAAAAATGAAGGCCAGTGTCACGATAAACGTTGAGAGACGAGGGAACATCGCATTTGTATAGCTACCTACTGAAAGGTCTGGGTAACGTTCATACTTGGAGGGAAAGAATTGGTGTAATGCTACAGCGCTTGACTAGCGATGCAGACGATCGGAATTTGTTTCCATGGGCATGCCACTGTGTGTGAGAAGTTGGTTATGTCCTGACTCCATGTTGCAATATACATGTAACTGATAAAAAGTTGAAAGCGACATCCGAAATCACCCAACTTTGATCAGAAATAGGGACTTACCAATGCTCACGAGACACTTTTCCTTCTTTGACAAATCATTTTATCATTTTCACAAATTTTCTACACATGTGTTTTGGAGAGGGTATCGTAATGTATTTCGGACAGATGACGCATGGTCGATACAAGCTTTATAAAGACGAACAGAACGAAACGTCATTTCTAACCAGGAACTGGTAAGGTATACAAGGCACCAATAAGTTTCAAATTTTATTCTTTTATACAAACTTTAATGACAGATTTCTTTGGATGACACAATAAATAATACGAGGTTTGTGATATAAAATGAAGAAGGAATCCGGAAGGTATCACGGTGAACGCTACCCTAAGCGTCCATTCCGGAAAAGTCAACCGGTAAAAGTAAAATGTTGCTAAAAAGGCAAAATTTTCTAAATAAAAAACGAAATAATACACAAAAGCACGGAATCGGGTAGGACTCGGTCCCACGTTGATAAAAGCAAACACCTGAGTAAATCCAATTGCAATGATAAAAATTGTGTTGTCACGTGGTTTTTGGTAAAACTCGACCCTCTGATAAATAAGCCAGAATAACATTAAGACCCAATGAGCTACACCGAATATGAAGACGTAATAGGTATGTATTGACGCAAACAGCGCTAGGGCCACTATCCTTGGGCCAATTTCGAATGCACGCCACAAGAAATAACCAATGACCCGACTGTTTGATCCTTCGACGAAATCATCATTTGGGTTGGCTAAAGCGACACGTAAAGCTTTGTAGTATGACGTCACGGACCACGATACTCCTATCCAGGAAGCAAACATTGCGACTGCTCGGATCACCCCTGAAACGACAATACCAAAGCAATTAACAAGTGCAATCAATGCCCAATGGAATATTTAAGTAATGAAACCATTTTCTAATATATATATATATATCAAACGGGTTTTTATTCCTGAAAATAAATTTGAATATTCGATATATTTATTTAAAAGTCTATCTATTTTAGAAAACGGTTTCATTACTTAAATACATATATATATATATATATATATATATATATATATATATATATATATATATATATATAACGATAAACAACAAAACTCCAAACAATCCATGAACATTTTACAAAAGAAAGTGAAAATGACAGACAGACAATCGACGAGATGCAATCGCTGATGCTGGTGCTATTTAAGTAATAAAAGTGAACACGGGAAATGCGTACTGAGATGTATATCTTTGTCTTGATCGTCTTCTGAGAACGCGAGGTAGACCTGTAGCGTTAACTGTGGAGCGGACTCGAGGAATGCGTCAAACATCCGCAGCATGCTGGCGTCTCGGTCCTCGTACAACATTTCTTCATAATGGTACTGCTTCTTATCCCCTCTGTGCAAACGCCGGCTCTTCACCCCGTGGTATACATACTTTATATTCCTATTTAAAAGAAAGCATAAAATACTCCGATGTTCGGAAATGTCTCATTTACATGTACAATAATGTGCCCCTAACCGACTAATTGCTATTTTGAACGTTTTCAATTGCCGGGTTAGGGCTACAAGATATGTTTTAACTGATATAATGATGTAATTATGAGAATTTAGAATGAAAAAATGTGCCAAAATGCACATCATGACCGCCAGATGCACTGAAGAGGTGAATGAGGCGGTCTTTGTTGCCCTAATCCAACAACTGTTGTTTAAGAGGTTGGTCACCTCCTGCTTCGATGTCGCGATGTAACTGAAAAATATCAAAATGGCAACGATTCGGGTAGGGGTACATCATTGCAGTTAGTATCATTAATGGGGAACCTTACAGTTAAAGATGTATTTTATTTGTTTATTGATTTAGTCAATGAGCTATTTATTGAAAACTGGGCCGTTTCACAACGGTCCACAGGTCACCACTTTTGTGCGTCCGAAATGTTTTTCAACTCGTAAAATAGTGAGGTAAAAGAACTTCATACTTGAAGATTGACCACAGTCATAACTAAAATAGGGACAGGCTTGATGTAGTGGTTAAGCGCTTGGATTGCGGCGTTCGATTCCTGTGTTGCGCCATTATGTTTAAGAGGTTGGTCACCTCCTCCTTCGATGTCGCGATGTAACTGTAAAATTCTTGAAAGCGACGTAAAACAAAAATTAACCAACCAACCAACGTAACTTAAATAGTTCAAATAATCTAAACACACTGATATTGGGGAAAAAATACAGAAAAAAGATATGCTTACGTCTCCTGGACATATGGTCACACGTCGCCAATTGCATCAGTTACTTTCGTATTTCACTAGATTTTTTTTCATGTATCAAATCATTCCTATTTATTAAACTGTTTTAATGTAAAACACTTTATTTTTTGTTTCGGCCTTAATATTTCTACCTGACAATTGGAGCTGTAGGGAGTATCGTGAAGACAATGTTACATATCCAGCCTGCCGTGCAGAAGTGTTTACACTTATCCTTGTCCTGACAAAACCACACCATACTGATTAAACTTGTCAAGATGGCGGGAAAAATAATGAAAAATGACGTGGCTGCGCATTCCCACATGCGTCCATGGTTGTAGTACTCCTCTGCCAAAATAACGTCCGAAACCACATCAAATAAAAAGAAACAGATTGAGGCCGCAATGGCAACACCTTCTATGTAAGAGAATGGGTATTTGTAATTATAGTCTTTTACTGGTCGATTTCTGTTCAGACACATCTGATCTGGATGAGATTGCACGAAGTCTCCATATCTTTCTAACTGTAAATTATCGCCTTCGTCTTCGCCAGTGCATATCGTCGGCTGATTTAGTCGAGACTCGGCGTTGATGGTCAGCTCTAGGCCTTGGTGGCAGCCACACTCATCTGTGGCGTCATTTATAACAATCTGACGTTGCTGTTTATCATAACGTCGAGTTGGTAGAAATTTGCACTTTTTTCGGTCCATTGTTTTTATCATGCCGAGTTATTTTTGTCACGTGATCTGGAAATAAAGTTGATGAAACTTCTTTTAATATAGTAGGCAGCGGAGATTTTAAATATTTAATCATATGAACGAGATATTTTATTTTCTTCTAAACGCCAACAGAAATTAGGCAATTCCGTTTATTTCTGCTATTCTCATACAATGGCGGATTTAGAGGGGGCGCTTCTCTTTTCGCCACATACTTACAAGTAAAACTCCAGATTTTGTACCAAAAATGGCTGAGTAGCATGGCTAATACTTTACTTTCACATGTGCCTCCCCCCCCCCCCTTTTTTTGGGGGGGGGGGAATCATGGATCCGCCACTGTCATTCCTGAATTTGAACAAAACAGAATAGCATGGCTAATACTTTAATCATTTTAAATTCGTTTCCCATTCACATACACGGATGACAAATCAGTTTTTTATTCATTCAACAAACATACAGAATCAGAATATAAGGGATGGGTGGTTAACATTTACTGTTCATGTTCTAATGTGCTCCTCAATATGCCATACTCCGATGTGATTCACTGTATAGCGTATACCCAACAATTAAAAGCCTGTAGATTCTACAATTTTCGAGTAGATGTTTAGATATTCATTCACCTTGCAGTGTTAAATAATATATAAAGATTAATGGTTCATGCGTACAAATAAAAGAATTCTGAGAAGGTATAAAAATTATCTAGAGTTATTCGGCGAATTTCTACCAGAGAAATCCTTATTTTAATTTTACGTCATCAAGCTATATTATCTCAATTTCATTTTAAATTCGTTTCCCATTCATATATACGGATGACAAATCAGTTTTTTATCCATTCAACAAACATACAATAGAATCAGAATATAAGGGATGGGTGGTTAGTTTTGGGTATGTTTCTATTATTGTTCTTCTTTCAGAAGCGTGACTCAGTCGGTAACATGAAAAACATCACGCGATAACAATTTTCCATTAATATCTAAAAATTCATTTATATACTTTACACCTTTTCTGTACAACATTTTTGTAAATATTTGTTTGTTATCAATTTTGATATTCTCGTTATACCATACATTTTTGTGTTATAATATCTTCCCATGACTCAGTGCTTTATTTTCCTTGTAAATCAGACCAAGCTTGTAGAACATCTTTCCAAAACAAGTTTTTTGTTTTCTCTATTTTTGTAATTAAAAATCCTTTGCCTAAATTAAAAGCATCATTAACTGGAAATATATTATCTACTAATGTTCTCCAGTTACAATTTGTGGCGTTAAGCATGCGTCTTATCCATGTTGTTTTCAATGATTTTATTTTATTTTCTATATTTATCATTTTAATTCCACCATTTTCATATTCTTGAGTTGCTACACTACTTTTAATCTTATTTACTTTTGAATTCCATAAAAATTCAAATAAAATTGCATTTAAATTCTTCAATATTTCTTCTGATGGGTTCGGTAGTGCTATAAAAAGATGGTTAAGTTGCGAGATTAGTAAAGTTTTTATCAAAGTAAGTCTTCCTAAAGGTGTCAATCTGCGTTTGCTCCAATGAGATATAATAGATTTAATTTTTACAAGTTTTTTGTCATAGTTGAGGAAGTTCATTAAAGACAAATCAACATCGAAAAGTATTCCAAGAAGCTTAAAGCGTGTTGTCCATTCAAACTGAAAATAAGTACATAACCGTTCATCGCTATATTTCTTACTACCACTGCAGGTTATTTGAGTTTTTGACATATTTATTTTTAATCCAGACATCAGGTAAAAGGCATTTACTTCTTCTATTGATTCCTTAAGGGATTTCTCAGAACCATCCAAAATTAAAGTTGTGTCATCTGCATAAAGGGATATTTTGAATTCATTGTTATTGATTTTAATGCCATTAATATTGTTGTTATGTCGTATTCTTAAAGATAAAACTTCTGCACATATTAAAAAGATATAACTGGAAATTGGGTCCCCTTGACGGCAGCCTCTTTCAAGATTGAAAAAGGGAGATAAAAAACCTGCTTGTGTAACTGACGAGATTGAATCATGTTGGAAAAGAGACACCCATTTTCTAAAAGACTAACCAAAATTAAAGTACCTTAATGCCTTTTCAATGAAATTCCAGGAGACCGAGTCGAAAGCCTTTTGAAAAGGAGTGTTCCAGGAATACTGTTTTCCTCAGTATATTGCATAATGGCATATATCAGTCTAGTGTTTTCGCCAATATACCTACCTGGGATAAAACCTGTTTGCTCAGAATTTATGATTGTATGTAAAAATGGTTTAATACGATTTGCAATTGTACTGGATCCTATTTTATTAATAACATTTAAAAGGGATATTGGTCGCCAGTTTTCAATAAATTGTTTGGGCTTACCTTCCTTAGGAATGCATGTTATAATACCCTGTCTTTGAGTCACTGAAAGTTCTTTTACATCATACCCATAATTTAAAGATCTTACAATGAAATGCCCTATGTCTTTCCAGAAAACCTTGAAAAACTCAACAGTAAACCCATCACTACCTGGGCTCTTGTTATTTTTCATGTTTTTGAGTGTAATACTTGCTTCTTCAAAACCAATTTTACCTTCTAGTTTGGATTTTTGCTGTTCATTTAATTTAACAGAATTACAGTTTTTCATATAGTCTTCGAGATCAAAATTTTCGTTAAGGGTTTCACATTTCTTATAAAGCTTTCTGTAAAAATTAGCAATTTCTTCAAGGATTTGCTTTTGGTTTGTTATTATAGCATTATCCTTTAACAAATTAGGAATTATTTTAGAAGAATAATTTCTTGATTCAAGATTGCAAAAATAATGTGATGCTTTTTCACCTTCTTCTACCCATTTGGCTCTAGATCTCACAAAATATCCATTCAGTTTATCCTTTCTTATATTTTCTAAATCTTGATTCTTAGTACTTATTAAGTCAATGTTAGATTCATAATCCTTTTTCAACAATGTAAGTTCCTTTATAAAAGAAACTTCTTTTGATTCATTTTGTTTCTTTTTGAAACTGGAATATGATAAAGTCTGAGCTCTTATTTCAAGGAGAAGAATTTCTAAGAAGAGTTGATCATTAATAATGAACTGTATTTCAGAACAAGGAATTTCATGAAGGTTATTATAATCATACACTGGTATTGCATATTGTTTTTTCACCTCATATATACATTTCTTAATTTTCTCAATATATTGCAAATCACAAAGGTGGCTATTATTAAACTTCCAAAGTCCTTTAGAATGCACAAAATCCGACAATTTCAGGTGTAAACTGATGGGTGAGTGATCACTTCTATAGCTATTTAAAATTGATGTATCCATTACATTGGGTTCAAGAGACTCAGAGATAAGAAAAAAGTCAAGTCTTGATTGCTTCACAGGGTTACGCTATCGCCAAGTATATAATCTTTCGTTATCATATTTTTCACGAAATATGTCAATTAGACTGTAAGATTCCATTATCTCCAGCACTTTGTTCCTAGCCCTTTGGTTGTTTATATGAAGATAGTTTTGATAATCCAGTTCAGGATTAATTACAAGATTAAAGTCCCTAACAGTGATATTGTATATATTATCAAATTCATCAATTATCGTTTGAATATTATCATAAAAATCAGGTTGATCGTTGTTTGGGCCATAAAGTGTAATCAATATGTAATATTCTTAATCTAAAGCTAAAAAATTACCATTTACATCACTTTTGACTCGATTTACTTTATACTCAAATGAATTGTTGAATAAAATTGCAACACCTCTGGCATTTGTTGTGTACGAGCTAAAATAACATTGAGACCACCACATTACTAATTGTCTTAACAAAATCGACCTGAAATAAGAGGTCGTCTCCCTAAAGTGACTCTATTTTCCCATCTTCCTCTTGGTGGTCGCTTAAATCAGGTGTGACTATCTACATATTTTTTATCAAGGATATGGCGAGCCTAGAAAACTATTATTCGAGTAAAATCCCTCAGAGATTATGCATTATATATATGTACCTTCCCAATCATTAATTGTCAATAGTTTTTAAAATCCCATGCTTTTAGATTTGGCGAAATATTTCCCGAAAACACCTTAAAATTTTGAGTTCTAATCAATTAGGGAAGGGGGAGGGGTATCAGTGCGGCATATACTCTTTTACTGCCCCATGTCTATCCTCTCTTCCTTTGACCCTGCTCGCCCTTTCATTGAGATTTTAAACTTAACATGTAAACAATCCGGGTATTTATAAAGCGTGGAACTTGACCTACCTCATACGACGAGATTCCAATCTTTCTTTCATTCCAACGTTAACGTTGTACAAGGACACACATTATGTCTACATCATGCCCACTCGAGGAGTCAATCAATATTAACCGAACTAATGCGTGGAGATTGAGTCGAGAAAGCTACAAAATTCCTCTCTCTAAAGCTTGTTCCTTGGAATCACATAGTGTGTACACGATATCGGTGGTAGATGTCATGCATTCAGTTTGTTCAAGACCATGACGCAACCATGCCTCTTTATTTATCTGTCATAATGTACATTGATAAAGTGATTGTTGTGTGCTTATTTTAAACACAAACATATTTGAACTTGAGGTAATGATATCCTCATGGTCAACTAGACACGCACTGATCCGAGATTTAATGTTCATACAATTTAAATAAAAGAATAAGTTTAAGTCCCGACTTCAAATTAACTTAATAATACGGTAATCGCCTTCGGTACATACTCTGAGTTTTACCTACATGTATGTACTGATAATGGAATCCCACATATTTACCACTGACTCATGGTCATAAGATTACCTACTTCGTTTCCTGTGTTGTTTGAGATTAGATCTACATTACCAACTTAATTGGTCCGATTTTTATTGTCCCGCGGAACACCTGCCGCGATAGCCACACTCGAAGAAAAGGCGTTGTAAAACGGTCAAAGTGTCCTACTTTATGTCTCGTTTAACTTTTCGTATAAATTTTTATTTGCTCATTCGCCGTCTCAGTCAGTGGCGTAGCTTTCAAATAAAATCAATTAAAATCAATTAAAAGCAATTTCAACTAAATCAATGAGAGGAACAATAGATAAAGGCAAAAAAAAAAAAAAACACCAAACCCCCCCCCCCCCAACAAACAAGAAAAAATTAGGCATACAAAGAGGATTGGAGGGAAACAAACCCACTTGTGCCCCCCCCCCCCCCAAGAAAAAAACCCAAAAGAATAAACAAACAAACAAAAAAACCAAACAGACAAACAAAACCTTTTGTACTAAAATTAGAAAACCAATATCTTGCGCATCATACATGAAATCCTTAAAATCATATATACACGGCCTCAACTGCAATTCAATCGAGGTTTCTTCCAGTTTTTAAAATGTTTCATTCACGTATCTCTAAATTACAATACATTGTAATTACCTACAATCTGTGTTTACGCAGCAATTACTAGGAGTATATATGTAAACATAACCTTATTGTTCCAAGGGACCATTGTCCCCTCTAGATCATAGATAAATTAAATATGACACACGGACAGGCAAAATGATCATATCCTGCAAAGATGGTAGTTATAACAGAGGTACATCAGACAAAACAGACCGACAGACCGACAAATGATACTAATTTGCCGAGATCATAACACGTATAAGACACAGACGGACTGACATTAATGATCATAGCCTTCAACGGTCATAGTTGAAACAGGTATAATAAGTAAAACAAATGAAAAGACAGACAAAATGATATTCTAATGCATCCTATTTATAACACGCGTTCTCACTGGCTGATTTCAACAACTGCAAGGGAATTCACGTTTCTCTGCAGTTTTAACATGACTTCACCTTTCACTGTAGTTATGTATATTTATACAGTTATACTCATTTTAGTTCAATTGTATAAGAATAGTGTCACCATACTGCAGGTGTGGATCTAAGGGAGGGACAGGAGGTACGAAACCCCCCACTCCCACCCCAACCCCACTTATGAGATTTGGGAGTTTGATGTGCGACTGTCTGATCGTAATATTGAAAGTACGGTCATTTCAAATAACTGACAAACTTTGCCGAAAAAATATTGGGCGACAAAACATTGAAAAGCATATATAATAAAAATTATATAAGAACTACATGTATACATGCTTACACGTTGTTGCGGTTTATGTCTCACCATGAAAATCAATTTCTGACAGGGGATTCGCCGATACCCTGCCAGATTTTGTAAAACAAATGCATGGAAATTGCCCTCACCGATGAACAAACAGACGGACAAGCAGAATTATCTTAGCCGAACAAGATCATAATTTTAACAAGTTAAACAGACGAACAGATGGACAGCCAAAATGATCTTAGCCTGTTAAAATAAGTAAAAAATTTTCATTCTGTGTGCAATACGGTAAATGTTTTATCAATTGAGTGTGCATGGTTTACAAAAGCACAAAGTGCGCGCAAGGTCAGCAAACATTGATAGGGCAGTTACTATGAGGACTTGTCACTGATTTCGAGCAACACACAATAATATTAACACTCTTCGTTGCTTTGAAAGTCGTGTTATAATAAATGGGCGGAGCGTGTGTTATCATAAAATTTCTTGTAACAACGTAATATGACCATATATATATTTAATACTTTATTTCAACAAACAAAAATTTAGAAACTATTTCACGATATTAAAATTTATTAGCAAAATGTTAAAGAAAACATATACAGACATATAAATACCAGTAAATGAATATAAATGAGTAAAGTGTTACAAATTTAATTAATATACATTATTAAATCTCCAAAGAAAAAATGTATGTTACGGAAATGGTGGCATCTATACTCTTGTCATCTTGTATTTTTGCGAAGACAAATTTATTTAAAATATTTTCCTGATTCATTTCACATTAAGGTATTTCGTCACGAGATAATGAACAGCCTCTTCGTCTTCATTAACAAAGAGTCTGCGCCGAGCATGTCGTCTTTCTACCGTATCCATTGGAACAACGAAACTAAATTGGTCCAGCTTTGGTTCTGGGTTCATTGTGCCTAACGATGGTGCCATATGCCTTGGCGAGGAGAGAGGCGTAGATGCAGCACAGGGACAGAAAACCTCCGTCAGTGGCGCTACACCAAGGTCGCTGTTTTCCTCGGTATTCATCACCCCAAACCGCGGTACCGAGGTACACTTGTAGTAGGAGTCGTTGCTTAGTTTAAGTCGTTTACTAGGTGGAATTTCAGGAGACATTGACTCTGACGAAGTTGTAGTAGCGCTATTGTATGTAGAAGTCGATGTATCCGTAGACTTTCCGGTTATAGCGATATCAGAATTAGATGTATAACTATGTGAATATCCGGAGATATACGGTCGGTATGATAGATCCGAGTCTGGAGTATAACTATAATCCGCCGTTTGATTGTGATGAATGGATGATCGAGAACCTTGGAATATGTTGCACGTAAAGTTTGGAGGAGTGTTAATTTCATTACTGTGGGTATGACATCTCCACGACTTGTATGGGGTACATATAAGGTCTCCTCCGACCTCTTCACGGAGAGCTTTTAAAAGAGGGGACCTGAAGTTAAGATTGCCATTATGTTTTGCAAATGTGTCAATAAGTGATCGCAAATCAGACAAGTTTTCTTCTTCATCCATCAGTTTTTCCTATGGACACTGTAAATAAGCAGATAAACAGATAATTTATTCTGCGTGTAAAACATTTTAACCCGAATTTCAAAAAAATTCATACAACGTGAACACATAGCTTTATTTAACAGGTGGGGTTTTTTTTTGTTTGATTTGGGGGGGGGGGGGGGGGGTTGGCGAACTCGTATCAGGACCGAGATTTTGCATCACGGTATGTTTTGGCACGTAAAAGATCCCCAATGTTTAGACTGCATACACCGGATAAGTTTATGAGAATGCATCAAACCTAGGACGCTGATACCATTATAATCAATGTGTAACAGACAAGAGAAAGAGAAATGACCAGAACCCAGAACCTTCTGCAGTCATGACGGATGCTCTCACCATTAAACTATCCAGGCCATACAGGTCCGCCACACTCTTGTCCTGCAAGAGGTGATCAATTCTGGAAACCGAAACACACAGGAACCCAATATCATAACCCTCGCTCTGCACATGCAACTCATGGTGGCGGGCCACGGCACCAAATATAACCGGTATGAGAAAATGATGTGACCGGATCCCAGAACCTTCCGCTATTAAGACGGACTCTCTCACCATGGACGTCACATGAAAAGAAAGACAACGTAAGACTGGACTGTGATCAAATACGAGAACCTGGAAATCAGAGTGGAGACAGAATACCAGATAAGAGCAAGCATTTCTTGTTTGTCTAGCAACATCCGCCATAAATCTCGAAATATGCATATCGACATGATTTTTAAAAACAAATATATTTACAAACGATTCGAAGAAGTCCTCCAAAGGGATGTCCAGAGTGTGTGTGTTCCTTTACTATTTACAAACGTTTTATTTGTAAGGAAAAGTATCTGTCTTATAAGTGAAACAAGCGATTGTCACTTTAATCATTTAATCTGATGATTTAGTGCCGAAAACATTATAAAAAAATTATTCACATACCAAATAATGCATTCTTGCATCTCTTGGATCTGCATATGTGTTCGTCGATTACGTTGTAGTTAAGTTGTTGCAATTCATATTGTGACGTCATACAATCGATACCAAGGCATCAATCCTATTTTTGTGATCGAAAACTTTCGGATTCTCTCGTAAAACTGACAGAAAGCTAGTTTGAAATATATTACATTTTTCCGTAGAACGCTTTAACAAGTATATTAAATACATGTTCGCTACACCCAAGTTTATAATATTTTTAATTTCGCGCCAAAATGTGAGGTCACTCCACCATAATAATAATAATAATAATAATAATAATAATAATAATAATAATAATAATAATAATAATAATAATAATAATAATGTCAGACGTGCGCACATTTGGGAACCGCACTGAGGTATTCAAATAGGCTTCGCCACTGAAACCTTTATTATGAGGAATTTAAGGGTTATTAAAATGATCCGTTATGACGTCAAAGTAACGTTGTATTGTTCTTGACATTTTTTTGTGGAAATTTTTATTTCCAGCCTTTAGAATAGGACTGTAGTAAATGACGGCGAAACATTACGGTGAGAAAATATGTGTTATATGATGAACATGCCAACAAATTGCTGCCGTTAAGGGGTTGTTTTGGGAAGGGACTAGATATTTCAGCATAGCATTCTAATGAACAAAACTGACACTTGGCATAATATTGTGATAATCCAAGTACGAAGTCATTGTAGTTTTTGCACTTATGTAGAATTTTACATTAAAATCTGCTTTTTATAATCGATGACCGTGTTTTTTCTACGATTGTCATTTACGCATAATCCGTTTTAACACTCGCATGATTTCGGTGCATGTTTTATACTCCTTAACTGTGCAAACCGTTTCATTCTCCTCCGTCATTTCATACATGTCCTAGGGATCATACATGGCTATCCAACAGTAGATGCTAAGTTTACATCCACCTGATCGCATTATTGTTAGCTTAGTAACTACAAGTAATTTACCTCTATGTACTATTAGCCCTTATCTAAATTACCAAAAACTGAAAAAAAAAACTGCCCAAAATTGGATTTCTTTCCTCTCATGATCACACACACACACACACACACAGATATATATATATATATATATATATATATATATATATATATATATATATATATATATATATATATATATATCTGAGCGAAACTCGAATCCTGGTGAACAGGAAAACGTACATGGGATAATATAGTCAGCATGACATTTGAATAACAGCCGTTGTGATTTACTGATACCATATCGGTATGATAGAAACCACCTTACGGTTGATTATAATAACAGTTTTTATTTTATTGATACTGCATCGATATTGACAATAATTGTCCCCTGGTTTATCTCTAACATTTATGTAAACGCCCGTCGTATATTTCATATACATATAATATAGAAGACTGTTTTGTGTACAACTTTATTTCAATGACCTACTCAGTATTTCTAACATCAGATGATCTGTTCATATCTATAAAAAGTAAACACTGAATATTCGACGTCATATCACATCATTTAATGTCATATCAATACAATCGTGGTATTATGTTTTCCATAAATTGAGCAAACTTAATATAAAAGCAAAATATAAGCTATAAATTCCGCAAGAGAAGTAAAAACAATAGGTTAAACAGAACGACAAAGCTCAGGTATAAATACATTTTACCAGTATTTTAACGATATACTATCCAGCTGTATTTCATAACATCATACACCAAACCATGTGGCAGAAATATCGGGGTTTTTTTTTAAATCTCATTTTATTGTTGTCACCTTCGTGCACTGCTATGGCTGCCCACTGCGACAAACTACCACCCACCTCTGTATTCTACATTACTGTAATATTTTACACGATTACTTATTTTTAATTCCGAGTCGAAACAGAAGTATACATGAACTTTGTTCTGTATTTTTTTTTCTATTGGTTAACCAATTGTTTTCGATCAATCGAAATAGTTTACAAGTATTTGAGTAAGTTTTTAGCAGAATTATCTAAACGACAAAGAAACGTAGATCTGTGGTCGGCAGATAAATGTTTACATAGATATTCAAATAACATGGATTCTCTCAATTGGTGAAATATTAAAATAACACGTGTGGCTTGTTATAAGAATGATAATAATATGAAGCACTTGTAGCACTTTACAGAACATTTGAGTTATGTATTAATCAGAGGCCATCTAGAGCTTTAAGCTCTATTGGCTATGTTTTACTTCGTTTTTCCTACATCTTCTTCTAAAGATGATCTTTCTCATTTACAGCGTCATAAAAGTGTTGGATTTGTTCGCTTTTGTTTAACGCCTATCGGCTTTAACTCTAAAATCTAAACATTACACAATACCCATCTATTTTTATCAACTAGATTTTATTCACTTTAATCTTTATTCCCGTTTCTAGACTGACCAGAGACTTCGTCATCTGGGAACGAATGAATTATTAATAGAACTTAACATATTGCACACTGGTAAATAAAAAGATAAAATATGAAGCACACTGTTAATAAAATATATTATAAAAGCAGGGATATATAAGTAATAACATTGCCAATGTCTGGTGACTAGCGGTTAGAAATATTAGGACTTGGCGTCCAACATTCAAGAAATTCACTGAAAATCATTCATGAAGTGTATTACGTTGAATATTAGTGTAGTGTTGACACATCACCTCTAATGACAAAGGTGTAACACACAGATGAAAAAGTGATCCAAAAGTGTTGTTACGGTTTACAGGTGTCATAGGTCCTAAGAAATGAGGAATTCACAGAATAAACCTTTGGTAGTTTTGAAATCAAATCCTAACTTTATTGTACAAATACCTCTATCATCCTCATATGACAAGCAGAATTACATAGAGGTTCTTTATTTACACAATATAAAACATCACCAAACTTTGGCAATTGACTAGACATGACAACAAAACAAATGATATATTTCTATATAAGCAATATTTTGAGTAGCAAAATAAATCTTTAAAGCAGTATCAATAATAACATGGTGGAACACTGAGTGCGGGATACAGAATGCTGTATGATATCATTACATTTCACTTCTATACTACACATGTTTTATGTTTCACCAAAATTATTTTGGTAGAGAAAACTACTATAAAGAATGGGTACAGAAATGACTATGTACAATATAAAAATATTTAACATCAGAGGTTTCCGTTTTATTTTACAGCCTTTCGTCTCTGATACTAATCAAGTACAGAAAAGCAGCTACAAGGGGGAAAGTATGTGATCTTTTCATATAATAGGTGGTTTCTCAACACTGATTGTGTTAAAAAAAAAACCCAACAACCCGATTATATGAAAATGAAAAGATGATGGATGTGGAGAGATGAATGCTACAAAGAGGTAGCTGTTAAAGCACATTCGACGTACAAATATATAAATCGGTATATCTGCACTTTCTAGAGACATTATATTGAGACCACTTCTGTCAAACTTCTTGGAATTATTTTTGTGTCATTTAGACAATTTTTTTATGATATACAATAATAAACTTTTGTTTTAACATTATGAAATACATCTGAGGAATATGAACAAGGTTCTATAGATAACCACTGCTGGGGTTTCCATCTATAACGATGACAACAACAAGCAAAAATAACAAAGCGTAAGGAATGTACTTCAACAACATTCTGTGTAGCTCAGCTTCTATATAAAAGTCATGTGAGATTAATAGATGTACATTTTACTGTTCAAAATAAGACAACATAGGAAAACATTGATCATTTGTAAACTAGCACTCAATATATAACATTATTTTTCTAAATAATATTAAAAAGAATTGTCAACATAGCATG
Source organism: Pteria penguin (assembly GCA_035048485.1). NCBI lineage: Eukaryota > Metazoa > Mollusca > Bivalvia > Pterioida > Pteriidae > Pteria > Pteria penguin. Next base: position 48,309,251 of record CM068580.1, on the reverse strand, counting down.
AACATATTATTCTTCACAAAATTTGTATCAATGTCCAGAACACCCTTGTTGTTCACAGCTGCAAAATATTCAGACAATCATAACATGGCTTGAAATAATACTGACAATGTTGTTTCAACAAAGAGCATCTCTTCTGTACCTTTCCATTAATAGTTGCCAAAATAGTTATTAACAGTATTGATAATATCAGCACTTTCTTACAACAAGAAACCACTAAAGACAGTAGGGCCAGATTGCAAAGCAAATTGGAAATAAGGTCATGGTAACAATTGAAAACTCCAGTCGTAAGGAAATTGTGTGTGAAGCATCAAAGCCCTATCCCTATTTATTCAAAATATAGAGCCAAAATTACAGTTTTTCAAAAGCAGCTCAAAGTCTCAGGTCAAGGTCACTAGGTCAACAGTCATGGCATAATTTGAAAGCTCTTGTCATAAGGAACCTGGGTGTGAAATATCAAAGCCCTACCCCTATTGATTAAAAACATAGAGCCAAAATTATAGTTTTTTCAAAAGCAGCTCAATTTCTCAGGTCATGGTCACTAGGTCAAAAGTCATGGCATACTTTGAAAGCTCTTGTCATAAGAAACCCATTTGTGAAGTACTATGTTTATACTCCTCTTAGTTGCTGAGATTTTGTTTTAACTATAGACTTAACCAAAATGTTGGGGGACAAATATCTGTATGGACGGAATGACGTACAAACAGACATCACCAATACATGGATCGGAATTGCTCTGCAATCTGGCAAAAAAGCATCACATTAATACATAATTATACATATCAAAAAGTTACTTTAACTGCAGAAATTATGATTAGTTTACCCTAACTGCAATCAGATACATGTTTTAGGAAGTCAAGAACAATTAACAATGTAGCAGCAATGGGTCCATTTGAATGTTATCTTTACTGGACTTGCTAGTTTTCTCATATATCATAATTCATCAAATTACCATAATTGTCATGAAAATTCATCACCATGGTAACATCAGTAATTACAACTCATGATTCAGAATCACGATAATGCCTACAGATATATTTTCAATACAAACCAATAATGATGCTGTGATTAAAATAACAAGTGCAGTGAAAAAAATTGAAAAATATTCTGACTACAAATGCAATATTAACACAATAATCCGTATTATATAAAAATCTGACGAGGAGAAAGCTATATGTTCTTAATTACCTTTATCAACCCATTCAACTGTATAGAATAACAATTACTCCTATACAATGTATAACAATTATCCTAGGCAACAACTATTCAGATGTAACAATAGTAAAACAGGTTTGAGTAAAATTTGGCAACAGTTCTAACAGCACCTAATTGTGACTAATTGCATTGTCTGTTATAAAATTCTGGATGAGATTTTGGTGGGCATTTTATTACAAAAAAAATGGCTCAAATATGGAGGAAACATATATGTAGCAGATTGTCATTGGTAAGGACTGGCAAACTATCACGAAATTAGACTGGCATATGATCATGCAACTGGCAAATTATCATGGAGGAGATCTGACAAATTCCTAGAAAAAGAGATCTTACAGATTAGCATGAGGTACAGTATTAAAAATATGGAAAAGCAAGGCTTGGAAAAGGTGAGAAAAATCATTATGAAGGTATGATGACAAATTAATAAATCACAGCAGAGCTGAAAGAAAAGATGACATCATATCACGAGTAAAAGCTGACAAAGCATCAGTGCTGGTAGTTTTACATGGCAATCTATCATATAGTAGGATGAGAGTCTGAATAACAAATATTCATAAAATGATGAGTGAAAGTCACTGTATCTACCTGAACGATACTGGTGGGGTAACATCAGTCGATTCATAAACAAGACATAACAGACTCTACATTCTCCATAGAAAACTTTACAAGTTTGCAAAGAGGTAGAAATATGCAACTGCTGTCATCATATTAACAAAGAGAAGTGATAGTAACATTCTTTAGATGTTTACATACACTGATCCATTTTCCAATCAATAAAGCAAACTTTAGCAGACTTTCCATTGTTAAATGATGTCATTAAAATCTTTTGCTCTTCATGGGTTTACACTTCAGGGAAATGACATGGTGTATTTTTGCTCTCTTAATAGATAAACTCTTCAAATCTACAGCACTATACAAAATATTCATTGACTGGAAGAATCAGCTTGACACCCAAATAACTCATATCAGGTCATGAAGGAGAAATGTACAACAGAAAATCTGGATTAAGCAAATTGTACAACATCTGGACTGGGCAGTAACAGAGCAGGATATCTAGATCCAGGGAGCATTTAAGATAACAAAATAAGCAGATCAGTAAATTTCAATCATGTCACAGATTTGCCCAGAATAACATGCAATGCATTTTTTTTAAGAACATTAATTGATATAAACAGAGTTTGCCACAAAGATTTCCTTTATCCATGAACAGAGTACAGAATCTTTCCTCTGTACATCCTATATACATAGATGACATTCTCACTACCACAAAATTTAATGATATATTGGTTTATTCCAAAATGTCAAATGAATAGATAATGTCATGTTGAGACTGACCCACTGTATATAACCTGCCACAACTGCAGTCAGAGATGGAGACAGTATACATGACAATAGCTCTAAGATCTTCCTTACAATATATGTTTAAAGAGGCAGATAATTCACATTTTCTATCTTTAGCATATGTTCCACTTTCAACCAAACGCACTAGTACTCAAGGTCAACAAAAATTATTTGGGTTTGGGGTAGCGGTTTTGAGGAAAACTATATATAGAGCACTTAATTTAAAATACAGTGCATTAAAATTCTACATGTACTAAAAAAGTATACAAAAACAGAGATAAAAATGTTTTAAAAAAGAGAAGAAATGTATATAAGAAATGTAGATAAATAAAAGTAAATAGTGAACAAACATATTTATCATAATAGTGAATACTACTAGACACTTCTAAATAAAACATCCGATATCTGTAGTAGATCAATGTATTAACAAAGTGATAATAACAATCTTCATACAATCTATCAGTGAGGGTTTCTGATAAACTATTGCCTCAGCATATATCAATACCATAGCAAATCACCTATATCACACAGCATTTGTCATACATCTGTGTTCATATGATATATTTGAATGTCCTCTGCATTTTATGAATATCGATGCGGGTTCCCATTTTTAATAAATTTCACTGCCATTTCTTTTTTATCATAATTAAAATATTGGTTTGGGGTTTTTTTTGATACATATATATCATAGATTTCCTCTCCATTTTTACTTAATACACACAAACAGCCTGAGAGACGTGGCAGGAAACTGCCTATCATGAAGTTTATATTCCACTCCCATAACCTCTCCCAACTCATAGCTGTAGGATTAATCGGAACATTCCCATGGTGCAACACTGTTGGAACTAGGCACGCTAATATTGATGCCAGGTGTCATATCAGATTTCCTTCTATCTGCCTTTAGTGGGTAGACTGGAGATGGTACCTCTAGATTGCTCTTGCGACGAGCACTGGTGACATGGATGACGTTCAGCCGGTTGGGTTCATCCGATTTCCTTCTTGTCATTCCAGGGGAAGCTCCACTAAAAAAAAAGAGGAAAATCAGCTTTGAAACACCTTAAAAATTATACATATTAAACATACTACCAATATTTTATCCCTACTTGGATACACATAAATTTCATCCATTATAAATGTGTACTTCATGAATTTTTTATCTTTAACTACATGTATATTTATTTTGTTAGATTTAAAGTTATATGTAACAAAAGAAAAAAATGCTACCAGAATAAAAAAATAAGCTGAAATCACTTGAGTAATGATTTACTTATTATTCCATGTTTGATATAATCAGTATATATGTTCCTCCACCAACACAGGAATTGTCTGTAACTTTGCATGTCCCTCTACCAACATGAAATAAGGGAGTCTATATGTCTCCAAAGTTACATTTACCAAGAGATTCTGAGTAAATGTCACTTCACATATATAAAGAAAGATAGTCAATCAGTATGTCCCTTTACCAACATAATGCCACCAACAAATAACAAAGGAGTCTCTCAAAGGACAAGAAAGTCTGTCAAAGAACAAGGGAGTCTGTCTGCAAATCCCTTCACCGATATATGGCAAGAAAGTCTGTCTGCATCTCCCTCAACCAACACAGAATAAAAGATCAGTCTGTAATTTTCCTCCACCAATAAACAGTCTATTTGTCTGTTGGTCTCTCTATCTGTATAGAAGAAGTCTGTCTGAATGTCTTTTGACCAACAAAGAGCAAGGGAGTTTGTATGTCCCTCCACCAACATAAAGCAAAGGAGTCTCTATCTCTCCACCAACATAGAGCAAGGAAGTCTGTATGTCCTGCCATAACATTAAGCAAGAAAGTCTATATATCTCTCCACCAACATTAAGCAAGGGAGTTTGTATGTCCCTCCACCAACATTAAGCAAGGGAGTCTGTCTTTATATCCCTTCACCGACATAGAGCAAAGCATTTTGTCTATACATCCCTCCACCACTATAGAGCAAGAGTGATAAGCTCTCTAATATGTACAAATTACTAATCATAGAAAGTTTAATAACATACTATGATTTAGTAATTAACTTCCTAGAGAGAAGTCTCCATAATAAATGGAACAATATGAACAACTCCTCAGTCACATTGCCTTTATCATGTTATTTTTCTAATCTGAGTCAAAAAGAAAAATATATCTTTCTAGTGAAATACGATTTTGGTACCTATTACTTGCAAAATCAATGTTGCTTAGCTACTCATATTTTAGACATTTTATATCACTTGGTGAAAAATACCTAGGTGCTGAGAAATTTGTGGATATTTAGTGTTGTTTGCTCTATGAAAATATTTTGATGCACCTGTATATAAGAATCAGTATGGTTGTTTTCATATACAGAGAATTTGAGCAATGCCTACAATGCATAATACACCACTTGCTTCATTTCAGGATTGTAACTTTCTATGAAGGGGAGCAACTCTTGTAGAATTAAGTCACACAAAATTAAAATTTCACTGGATTTTTTCCAATAAAATCACACACAGAGTTTAGTTCAATATATAAAAGTATGACTGAAAAAAAATCTAGAATAATTCCTGAAAAAAGGAGTTAATCTTAATAAAAGTCAAATTTGATTTGCAGTACCTCATGAAAATTCAATATCTCAAAGCATGATTGGAATGAAACATTGATGCCACAAGACGGCAGACAATTTTGAAATTTTTGAAAAGTTAAAACGTCAGTCAAGGTCACGGTGAAAAATGTTGGTGTCAACAAGAGGAGGGAAATTCATGTGAATGTTGAAGTTCTATCAATTGCCATTCAAAAGCTGTAGCCAAGCTTAAAAGTTTCTGCCAGAAACAGACAAAGAGGCCAAAACTATAGAAAGAACTCTTAGAAAACTGATGGACAGACAAACACCAAACTACATGTCTGGGTAGACATCACCGTAACATAATACATCATTAGACAGGCTTATTTGGATAAATCAAATTTGCTGTTGTACACATACATATATATGTATCATGAATTAAACATTATATATATATCTATATATACAGGTAATATATACAGAGATAATAATTTTAAAGATCTGTATAGAAGAGACTAATAAAGATGGTATGGCCATAGTGCAAAGCATAGTGCTTACATAAAATTCATTTTTAAATCCTCTTTTCCTAGGGAAAAGATTAACACCTGAATGCCAATTTCTTTTCATTCATCTATATGCATCAGTTTAAATTTTTTTTTCTTCTTGGTCATATCAAGACAAAAATTTTTGTTATGTGTAAATGCTGAATCCAGAACATCAAGGTCACTCATACCTATTTGTGTGATTAAAGAGAAAGGTTTGAAGGATGACCAAATGCTGCATTGACCCAAATTTTGATGACAGATGAATAGACGTATATAACATCAATGGACCAGAAAGACTTAAAAAAAATTAGGCTACAGCCGTCATTGCTTATTGCAAATTATGATTATTGAGATAGATTATGGAATAAAATACAAGATGAACATTACAAACAGATCCAATACATGAGGGCATTCTAGAATATAATAGTAATAAATACAAGAAATTTAATAGCTGATTTTCCTTACCAAAATAATCCTAATTAAAATTCTTTGATATCCTAGGAAAAAGAAATATCTAAGATAAAATTTGAGAATCTGAATTTAAGATTTATATACATGTGTTGTACATGCAAGAGTTATGATATATGGTCCAAAATTTGGTTGTCAGGATTGACAACTACAATTATCTCACAATATAATGAATAGCCAGATAGTATTTCTGAAGTTGCAGTTTATGTCCTCTTTCTCTTTCTAATTTCTATGATTATATCTATTGCCTTTTTAGGGTTTCATTGATGAAAAATGTGGAATGACCTAATTTTAAAATGATTGCACAATATGACCTTCACTTTGCAATGTGAAAAGTCTAGAATCAAGGTCATGAAAATCCTCTGATGATTTACCATACCAAAGTATTGCCAAAAACATATCACTGCCGAAAGAATGTATCATTCACAATGAATTATGCTGAATGACTTGTGATTTGATATGAAGTTTTGACACTGTTGCTTATCAATGCATCAGGATTATTTTACATAAATGGCAACAGCCACTGTGCCACATAATACAGGAGTTCCCAGAGAAAACCATAAACAATTGACAGGTGAACTAGCAGACCATCTCTATCATTGCCCAAACCCAGACTTTGACAAAAGTAAGACACAACAGTGAATCTTAATCTCAACTTTGCCACAGGTAAATCCTGACTTTGACAATGGTGAAATGCTACATGAAATCACCACTTTACATAGGTGAGTGGCCACAATCAATCCCAACTTTGACAGACATACGAGGCTACAGTGAATCCTGATTTTGACAGAAGTGAGTGCCTGTTGCAAATCAAATATCTGACAAAGGTAAGAGGCCAAAGTGAATCCAAACTTTAACACCAGTGAGAGGCCAAAGTGAATCCAGACTTTGACTCAAGTGAAAGGCCAAAGTGAATCCAGACTTTGACAGAGTAAATAGACTACAATAAATTCTGACTTTCATAAACATGAAAGGCCAAAGAGAATCCAAACTTTGACAGAGTTGAGAGGCTACAGTGAATCCAAATATTAAAAGAAGTAAGAGACAATGCTTTAGTTCAGTAGCATATCTATTTTGTAGCTAACAACAACATTTGCAATCAACAATAACAAACTTAAGTCTATTTTAATCTAATTCAACTTGGCATGAAATATCCTCAACTGTTAAGATCCCATCATCATCATACTGAAATGTCTACCATTCTTCTGACACATAATTTTATTAACTTCTCAGATATTACATCAACTTGACTTAACATTATGTTATTTGTCAGATGTTATGTCTCCTTTTTAAAAACATTAAGATCCCATCATTATCATACTGAAATGTCTGCCTTTCCCCTGCCAGATAATTTTGTTAACTTTTCAGATATTACATCAACTTGACTAAACATTATGTTACTTGTCAGACGTTATGTCTCCTTTTCTTTTTTTTAAAAACATTAAGATGCCTTGTCAACATAAATACCAATTTATGTCACTAAAGATTTGACAAATTGGCATAAAAGATCTGAAAAGTTGACATAACCACCTGACAAGTGGGTTACAGATATATGCCACCATATGACATCTGACAAGTGGGTTACAGATATATGCTACCATATGACATCTGACAAGTAGGTTACAAACATATGCCACCATATGAATGTTAATTATCAATCATAATGATAATAGCTTGATCCATATAAATACATTAGTTAGTTCTTATTTATATAAACATCTGTACAGTAGTTATAAACTCATTTAGATTAAACATTTGAAAGGTTAAATTGTGAAACCTAATTATTAATTACATAGTACTGTAAATGTAGGTATGGTAGATGTGAGGCATAGCTTGAGCAATAAACTGAACAATTCATCTTGATGAAGCTTCTCAAGTGAAATCAAGTCAGAGTTGGATTCTGCAGCATGGATAGCGTACTGGTGAATCAAATCATCATTGAGGAGGTAGGCTGGTGTGGGATTTTATATAGAAGCTGAATGTCTCTATTCAAATTTAAAATGAAAGTTGGCTCCACCAGAACAGTTTTCGTTTATTGTTTAGGTAAGGACTTAAAATGCAACATTCATTAGGTCAATGTAAGTCTTTGTTTAATCTGGAATTTAAACTTTCTCCTTTACCAGATATTAGTATTGGAGTATAGCATTTAGATATCATTAAAATTTTTCTTGCATTGTTCCAAAATACACAAATCGGGTATAATATCTGTGACATTGATTTACTGACTTGAGAATTATAATGTGTCATATTCAAAAAATAACAAATGGAAGGTCATGTACTGTCGTGCAACAATGACCAAAATGACCAAGTCACAATGACCAAAAGAAATCTATCACCTAATCTCACATTGCCAGGTTGATGGATCAATACAATGAGGTTTTTGAAATGCACAACAAGACATTATTTGTAATTTCTACGTTAATGACAGCCCCATAATTGATCATTTTGTTTCATTGTGAATACAAATGGCAGAGTCAGTCAACTTCAGAAAACAGTTAAAGTGGAGATGTTCAGAAAAGTGGTGGGCTTAAATACCAGTGATTGTGTGTGACAATAATATATAATCAATTTGTGATTATCAAAAAACAAACAGAGTTTACATCATAAAAACACAGATGCAATCAGCATTTACGAATACGTAAAGTTCATTTTGTTATGGGCTAATATCCAACTTCCTTTTACACCTATTCCCATGCTCTGTAAACATGTAAGGTCCCTTCACCTGAACAAATTCTGATCACAATATTAACAGTAAAAGTTGTATTAGAATTTATCTACCCATATTACTCCAAGTACATGGAGTTTATATCTCATCTCCAATAAAATTTACACGGGGAAATACTGCTGCCAAAAAACATTTGTAAAAGGTGCAACAAAACTAGCTGATGCAGAACCATTTAAGGATAGCCATTACTTTGAGAGAAAGATCTTTTTATAAAGGTCTCTTATCCTTAGAAGAACCTACTGTGTGAGACATTGTTACTGATGTTATTTGCTTTCATTTTATAAGCTTTGTTAATATATTATGTAAAAGATGTTTCTCTTACAAACACATGTATAGATATATCATTCTAATTAAATGATGATAGTGTTATGAAAATGGTTCTGCATAATTCTCAATTCTACGAATATTCCTACCCAAGCTGGCACCACAGTTGAAAGCAAACACATGAATAAAAGGATAAAGTACAAAGCCACTCAAACCTTGAACATTTTTAACAATTTCCTGAAAGAAATAATTGTGTTTGTTTGAAAAGAAATTATGGCAAGGCCACACCAGCTTTATAAGTTAAGATATATATGGTAAAACCAAGAAGTAGAAATTCAAACTTACACTGTCATTCCAAGGAAATGTAAAACCTAACATGAAATAAATGAGTTATCTAAGTCAGTCAAATTTACTTCCCTTTCTGACTCACTGATTCCACACTTTAATGGGTTTTTGTGATAAATGATTCTATTAAGTCTTAAGGTATGTAAATTAATTGTTGTCAAAGATTTGTTCTTTTCTGTTGAGAATAAGTCAAAAAACAGCGAGAGAAAAATGAACATTATATAAAAAATTAAACTGGTCTAATTTCTGAGGAAACACTGCACCGATACAAAACTTACACATAAAATACAGGAATGGAAACACTTAAACAGAAAACAGACTTTACAATAGATCACAATATCACCTTACCGCTTGAACAAACTGCTATCTGATCCTTTATAACTTCTAGAGTTACAATTGAAAGATTTAGCCAAATTAAAGTGTATAAAGATGTAAATATATAAATCTTTAAATAAATACCCTATATTGATTGAAAATTTTATATAAGAAATGTTCACTATATGGTAAAAACTAGATTTTCAATTTCATACATATTCTCACTTTATGCTTTAGCCCTACCATTATACATATTTCATTCGTATGTTATTTAGCCAATCTGATTAAAACCATATCTTTATTCCATTTCTCTATTTGTCGTATTGCAGATTAATATCTGGCGAAACTCCTTAAGGGGTCATGTTCTGGTGAACTCTGATTTTCAACCAATCAGTGGATCAGCTACAAATTCCTAGGAATGAAATTAACATCCCTAGCATGCATGACCTACAACACTTTTGAATAGTGTTTGTTACATATTGTGTCACTTGCACGTGCCTAGCTGAATCATTGATTGGCTATGGGAAATAACGATTTCAGTGACTTGGACGTCATCCACGTTCACCAGAACATGACCCTTTACAAGGTTTTGCCAGATCTTTATTCACAATGGGACAAATAGATAAGCGGAATAAAGATTTGGTTTTAATCAGATTGCTATTAGGCCATCCATACATTCATTTTCACTTCAAGCAATAAATATAATGATATGTATATTTTCATGGTATACTAAAACAATATCATAATTTAAATATTTACTGATGCTAAAATCATTCCATCATATATTTATTCACTCTATGCTATAACTATTCCAAAATGTATACTTTTATGCTATTACTGCACTGTTACTTAATCTACAACTTACCTAGATGCGGTGGGGGTCTGTCGTACATCTAACTCCTTGAGGTTACCAGTACTATAGGAATGATGAGGTGTTGACGGCTGATGTATTGGAGAATCATTACTGATGTCAGAGTTGGCATCACGATCACTCGAGTTACTGCCCCTTCTGCGACTCAGTTTGGGACTAGGTGTTTGTCTTCTTGTTACTTTGCTACCACCTCCAAAGTTAAAGAACCTGAGAGAAGACATTTATATAAATATTTATAACAAATAAGAATTCTTTTTGGCATTTGAAAATTTACTTGCCATATTGCAAAAACTTTAGTTATAGAAAATACAGAGGTATCTAGTGTCATGTTATTCTGGTACTTACAACCTACCACAGCGACATACATGGTAATCTCACCAAGAAACTGCTTAAGAAAGTATGGCCATATTGCAAAGCAAATTTGAAACAAGGTCAAGGTCATAAAGAACTAAAGTTTTTTAAAAAGTAGGTCAAAGTCCAAGTTCAAGTTCACAAGGTCAAAAGTCATGGCATAATTTGAAAGTTCTGGTGGTAAGGAACCTAGGTGTGTGACGTATTATGTTTATATATTCCTCTTAATTGCTGAGATTTTGCTTCAACCAGAACTTTAGAAACTTAACCCAAATGTTGACAGACAGACAGACATCGCCAATCTATGGACCGGAATTGCTTTACAATCTGGGCAAAAATGACCCAATGTGTCTAAATTGCTTTACAATCTGGACAAAAATGACCCAATGTATCTAAATAATTTTAAAAATCACTACAAAATAGCTTCATTGATAATCATACAGTTTGAACTGCAAGCACCTTAACTGTGGATTAACCAGAAAAATTAAGGAACTTAGTTAGAACAAAGTAGAAAATAAATGCTCTAAACAATATGAAAAAAATTCATATGAAAATTTATGTACATTTGTAAAAGTTTGTAAAACAAACATACAAGGTCTCTCAGTTAAGAAAATAATGAACTCCATGTATTTGGATGTTCCTTCTAACCATCAGTTGGTCAACTAACCTTCGTTTTATAGGCTGACTATGAGCCTTCTCCAATAGTGTTTTGTACTGTTCTGATCGAAGATAACGGGCATAACTATCCTTCTTCATCAAAATGTACACATGCTCCTGGGCAGGATCAAAAACATACCTGTAATGTACAATTACAAAATTCAGAGTCTTCATTACTACTATTATTCTTTATTTTCATTGCACTTTTCTCAAATCTTGGCGTAATACCCTTTTTTATGAAAAAGGCAAAATATTTTCATTTCTTGAGTCGACATTTTTTGGAGAAGACTAATATGATTACACAGTGTTATACTCCTTGAAATATTGAAGACAAGTGTAAAATTTACTTGTCTTAATATCTTACATTAATTATGGTATTATTGATTATTGATCAAGGAAGAACTATTTTGCCAAGAACATGGCTTTTGCCAAGAACATGGCTTTTGCCAAGAACATGGCATAAGCATCCAAAGAAGTTGTTGGCAAAACTCTTGATATTCAATGTATTCACACAAGAAACAGAATATGAAATATTTATCTAGTTCTTTGGAGCAAACATTATAAAAAGTATGGTATGAAAAAGAACACATATAAATGATTAATCACATACATATGCAAACAAGCAAATCTACAGAATTGTGGTCCCCCGATTTTGTGGTTCTATCAGTAAGGGTGCAGTGATCTGTGACATATTGTCATAGTTGTACATGTCTTTATGTATCTGCAGCACCATTACAGACACACAAGCTAAATATGAAGGCCCCACTTCTTATTGTTAAATAGTTACATTAAAGTAGGTCAAAGGTCACAGTCAAGGTCACATGATAAAAAATTTTGGTACCAATGGAAAGGTATTGCAGTAAGGGACACACATGCCAAATATGAAGGTCCTACGTCTTATGGTTAAAAAGTTATGACCAAGGTTAAAGTTTTTTTGACAGATGGACGGATGGACAGCCAGACAGCCAGACGAATGAAATTTAATGTCCCCACACCTTCACAAAAAGCGGGGGACAGTAAGAATGCAAACACATGTTCTTACAATGAGACTTAAACATTTGTCCACACTGGCCTTGTTTTAAATAAGAGGTGTTTGTAAAACATATATGCCCCCTTCTTGTACTATACTGTACAATTGTATAACATAATACATGCACTCGTTGACCTTTGACCTTTTTATCTGAGAATACATAGGGGTAATCTGCTACTCATAATCAACTCATTTATGAAAAATTTCATTTCAATATATGCACTCATTGCAGAGATAATGAACGGAAATCGTGAATTACTGGAAATTTTCTAAGTTCAAAAGGTGTAACTCTCAAAATTGTTCGATGGTAACCAAATCAGAACTTGACCTAAATATTCTCGTGATGTATCTGTATGCCAAATTTCATTTCAATATATGCACCCATTGTGGAGATAAAGACCAGAAACTGTTAAGGTTACGGACCTTGTAACTGACGACAGACCGACACACCAACCGACAGTAGCATAGCAAAATACTCCAATATTTCAATATTATATACAAACCTAAGAGTGTTAACTTTTCCCTGTAAATTCTTATTGACTGTTTCTAATGTTTTACTGTCTATATTTACTTCTCTTTCAGCCCCTTTAGAAAGAAACCTCCTGTAAATGAAATTTGAATTTTGATACATTATACATAACCATACTAATTAAGTATACTCCTCTTTTGTAAAATATTGTTTTAAGATCATTTGTAAACTTTGTTTAAATCTTCGAAAACCATGATCCAATTCAATAAATCTGAGAAAATACTTTTCTATGAATGAAATTCATTTAGATTTTGATACATTATGCACAACCCTAAACAAAATACATAAAACTATGTTGGCTTCTGGCAAATGAAATTATTCAAACTCTTGAATTTTGCAAAATGAATACATGGAGGTATGGATCCCATTCAAAGTGTGTGATTCAAAATTAATCTAGCATAATAATAATACATAACTAACGACTACATAAAGGAATGAATTAACAATTTGAAAAGTTTAATTGAAATCCTTTCTCTAAAGTTTGATAACTTCTTGATACATCTAAGTTGTTTCATTCAATTAACTGACCTGTATATCTCAGTGACTAATTCCCTGATTTGTGATATAGGTGTCTGATGGAGAGTTTCTACCATCATGTAAAATAAAATATTTTCTTCGCTATATTCTTTCTTTAGAAAATCTCGAAATTCATAACGTCCTATTTCATCCGACATTAAATCATGAAAGCTAATTGCCCACTTTTTCACTCGTAGTTCTGTTGGAATTTTCACTCTGCAAGATAAAAGTATATAACAAATTGTCAACCAGATGCAGGGTTCCAAAAAACCAAAGTACATTGTATTGCCGGTGAAAATAATATTTTAACAGATTAGAGTGAACCCTTTTCTTTATAGGTGGCAAAAAAATCATTATTGAATCTTATATGTGATACCTCAATGAGTACTCTAAAGAAGCCTTTAGAAATCAAACTGTAAGGATAGGGCTAAAAAAGCTACTGCAATGTGAAATTATACCACTTTAGACATATTTGGAAGATAGGGGATTGGGTTTCACGATGCTTTCAACAACTTCTCAGTCATATAGTAACATGGAAGGAGGAGGTAACCAACCTCATGTATATAGTGGTACTCTCAGAGAATCAAACCTGGAATATCTGCACTGCAAGCAAAGCACTTCATCAAGTATTTCCTCAGCTTATTCATGTTATTTATAGACAGTATGTGATGAAAATTTGAAGAGTAGAATAATGGCAAATTATATTTCTGCGAGAAAGGGTAGAAATAAGATCACAAACAACTTACTCTGGATCATTGGCCTCCCAGTATGTTGTGTCATCCGAGATCCAGGGATTTGATGGTTGCGTAGAATTTGGATCGAGAAATGGGTCATATCCCTTATACTGTTCATGCCATACACAGTAACTACAATATAAAACATTTTCTGGATATCAATATCAATGATATTAAGGATTACTTTCATTGGATCCTAAAGTAAATATCAGGGATTTTTCTTGTAAAGACTTCAAAATTTGGTATAAGGTATTACCAAGATACTGCAAATCACGCAAGACAATTTTCACATGAAGCCATAATACTTGCTATAGTTTAAAAATCAAATCAAACGCAAGAAGGAGTTTATTTTCATATGGAATCATGCTTGCAAAATTACACTAAAATAATGACATCATGAATAAAGTGTTTTACAATATTTATTATTCAGTCTTTTGTTACACAGAGTACCTTGGCATTTTGAATCATATCGGACATAAAGTTATTATTGCATCATCAAATTCTATGGAAATTGGTTTAAAACCGGTCCCAAATGGGAAATAATTCTATCTAATGAAAACTTTCATTATCAATATGAAAGACTATGCTTATAGAAATGAAATCTTCACTTTTATATGTTTTAAAACTAAGTTATGAATGATAGTGAATTCAGAATACTCCTTACCAATCTAGAACTTTAGATAATTTCATTCTGGGTTTTTCAAGTGCCCTCTTCAAAAAATTAATCTGAAAAGGAAAAATATCATGTATTATTTGATACATGTACTTCCATCTGTTCTTCATCATTAGCGACCATAAAACTGTTCAACATTTTTTCCGCAGTTAGCCTACCTGATTTCGGCATCCCTCTTTATTCTTCTTTTTTCTGGCTTCCATCTGACTAGGTTGAAAGTATCGTTTGGGTCCCTCTTCTAAACAACGGATCATTCCAGGCTGAAATGAAACACAATCCTTCATCCCTAATCTTCTTAATTCATCAAAGGCTGGTGTGGCCTAGTAGATAAGGTGCTCAGCTTGTGATTGAAAGGTCTTGGGTTCGACTCCTGCCCTTGGCACACCAGTGTTCTGTCTTACAGATGAGACAGTAAAAACCAAGGTCCCAGGTCACCGTAGGAGTGGCACATAAAAGATACCAAGACAGAAATTTCTATGCAATGCATAAGGCAGATACCATCACCATATTCGTGAAATAATCCTGGAGTGACGTAAAACAATATTCAATCAATTAATCCATCAACATACTCAAAGCTTTATAAGGGGTTACACTGACAAAATTTCATTTCGACTGACAAAGTCCAGAAATTGAATCAATATATATCATTGTTGTGAATGACAAAATTACTGAAAATGACTGACACTCTGGGCTTCAGAGCATTTTTAGACGCGAGTGATACAAGCATCCAGTTATATACTCAATAACTGTAAGACTCAAGAGTTATCAAACTTCAGAGTAACCAGATCTTAGAGTCCTCTCCCTTTACTTTGTAATATTTTACAAAAATTTATCAATTGTAAGATCTCAATATAACTGATTATATATATGGTATATTGAAAAAAAAAAATCAATACTTGAATGAACTGCAAACTCAAGTTAGTGTTATTGGAGTATACAAAATTCAGCTGCATGTAATAATATTTATACAGAATTTACCGGAGGCCTGTTGACTTTCCAAAAAGCACGCTCCTGCTGGTCTGTTATAAATTTATCTATACGTCGTCGCCGTTTAATCTCACTGAAATTAATTTAAGAACCCATTATTTTTTAACATTGTGGTAATAAAATGCATACAGATTTATACTAGTAAATACTTGATAAAGCAATGACTAGCATCTGTCGGACTTGTCTTAGATTTAAGTATTACTTAGTTTTTTCTGTTTTTGCTACACATGTATAGTATTTCTAAACACATCAAATACCAATATTAAAGTATCAACTTTCTATTAATTTTGATAAAAATAAGCACACATGCATTTGTATTATAGTGTCACAGCTTTCTGTACTATCCAGTCACTTGTTACTTATTTGGCTGGAGGGGATTCCCTTTATCTCAAGTGGCAGAGAGCTGGACTGCAAATCTTAAGGTCCCAAGTTAGATTCTCAACAGAGATGACAATTTTTCTTAATATCATCATTAACCTCTGTGACACTGGACCCTACATAGGGACTTGGGTGTGGTATAACAAATCCTCGTCAAACTCAGCTAAGCCTGCTAGGCCTAGCGGATGAGGATCTCTCTTTTGGATGAGACAGTAAAAACCGAGGTCCTATGTCACGGTAGGTGTGGCAAGTAAAAGTTCCCTCACTGCTTCAGGTGGGTCCATTGCAAAGGTAGAAATTTCTATGCAATGTATAAGGCAGATGCTGTCACCATATATGTGAAATAAACATGGAGTGACAAACAAGAGGCCCAAGTGGGCCTATATCACTCACCTGAGTACTTAGATGATCAGTCATGCAGGAAGGAAGAATTCATTTATTTTTGCATTACTGTGGCTAAGTCAACACAAATGTTGAACATATGTCAAATTTTATTTCCGACCAGAATTAAAAAAAAAAACAACACCTTTTTGCACATCCATTCAGGTAATTTTGATATTATGCATTTGCTTTGTCTCTGCAAGATGTCATTCAGGGCAACAAGTTAGTCATTTTTTTTAGGTGGGGCCTGTTGTTGACTGATTTCAAATCTGGGTCATGAACAACAATTGTTTCAAATATTGTCCAGATCCAACTTAAAATGGCCTAATTTCATATATTAAGTGTTGAGAAACATCTAAAAACTTATTTAGATGTGTAAAGAAATGAAAGAAAATTTTGACCACAGCTGGATTTGAACCGCTTCTCTCCAGTGGTAAGCTTAACCAATGGTTAAAGTTTCAGAGACAATTAATTCAATTTATAAGATTTCTGTTTAAAAATTACTTTAAAAAGCTTGTTTCATATGCTACAAATCAGTACACAAACTATGACTTAAAGTCTTCTCATGTCAAAGATATAGTCAGATGAAAATTGACCATTGGTTAGTTTAACCAGTGGTTAAGTTTCAAACAAATGAACCCTGGTCCCTAAAGACCAAATGCCTGGCAAGTTCTTAACTTTATGAACTGATCTCACTGACAATTAAGCTAAGTAAGCTCTTAACTAGAATTATCCTACTGCTAGTGAGACAAATGCCTCCTTCTACAACACTTAATTTGGTCATAGGCTCACAATGACCATGAAGATATGATCCTGGGTTAAGGTCAACGGTGACATATTTCGAAACCGTCTGTAGTTGTTGGTAATAAAGATATGTACCAAGTTTCAGACCAGTATCACAAAAGATGTGTGAAACAAAGCATGAAGAATTAATTTCAGACAGAGTCCAAGACTCTGGTAATTGAGGCTCAACTGCAACAGTAATAAAGAGGTGTGCCACGTTTCAGTCCAATATCTCAAAGAAAACTTATTTGTATAAAGTGGAAAGAGGATGGGGGAGGGGGTGTTTATAATGATAAGTCAATTCTTAAGTAGATAAACAATTCTTTGATAATGCTTACTTTACTTGTTCCCTTGCCTGTATCTCGATGAATTCTTTTTTATCACAGAAGACCTTAAGTAGTTTTTCATATGCTTCCTGTAATAAAAACATGATAATCTAGTAAATCTAAATCACAGTAATTATCATCTATGGCTAAAAATGTTTTATAAATACTCAAGAGAAATTAGATCTGTAAAAGAGAAAAATCCTTTTATTTCTCTCTCAACTTCTTATTAAAAACATTGGTTTAAACATTGAACACTCTTTCAGACAATGACATTAAACATTTCTAGTTATTGTTGTATTTTTTACTTAAAGACATAAATTCTTCAGTTAGTCATACCTGTTCATATACTTCTAGAGCATGTTTCTGTTTATTTCTCAAACTCCTTTTCTGCAGATAAATTGCTGCAATGTAATAGAATTATTTTCTTTATTTTCTCAATCTTAATCGACACAATTTACTCTAAATTACTTGAAAGCTGATCACTTGAATTTCCTGTTAGCTCACACTGTTTGAATAGTTCAAACTCTATTCTCTGCTCATGAATATACATCTTAATCTCAAACTCCCCTTCACTATAAAATGAGCCCTTCAGGTTTGAGTATTTGAGAGTACACTGTATTTTAAATACAAATATAACATGATTAAAACATAAGAAGCTGCCAACGACAGTATGGTCTGCTTGAGAAGCATTGAAGATACCCTATGTTTACCGTACTTACTTTAGTGGGATTTATATTTTCTTGGAGTTTGCTGTATTCTGAATGCCCTTATTCCAGATACAATACTTATTAACACAAAATCCGACAGCAAAAACATAAATCACCCACCAAGAGAGTGAATCTAGTACAACACAATCTGATTAAAACCATATCTTTATTCCACTTACCTATTTGTTCCATTGCAGATAAAGATCTGGCGAAACCCAGTAAGAGGTCAAATTCTGGTGAACCGAAACCATTCTTTCCCATAGCCAGTCAATGACTCGGCTAGGCACGTGATAGTGACACAATATGTAACAAACACTGTTCAAAAACTACCTCGTGGGTCACGCACGCTGTGGATGTTAATTTCATTCCTAGGAATTCGTAGCCGATCCACTGATTGGCTGAAAATCAGAGTTCACCAAAACATGACCCCTTACGGAGCTTCGCCAGATCTTTATCTGCAATGGGACAAATAGAGAAGCAGAATAAAGATATGGTTTTAATCAGATTGAGTATAACATTAAGCCTTACCATACTTGATACTGTCAGCTGTTCCATCTGTCTTAAAGGGCCAATAGTAAGGAGTCTGAAATCATAATAACCAAATAGTTAGTGGACTACAAACAGACATCGGATAAAACACACAGCATCATGTAACATATGAATACAATAGCACGGAAGATGTCTTTTCTGTCTCTATTTTACAGGTTGTCACAACAGGAACATAACAATTAACAAAATCCTTTAAGCAAGCCTCTAACAGGAAAAAAACATGTACAACACCTATTTCTTTTTGGAAGAATATAAAAAAGTAAGTACATAAAACACACATTGTGCAAATGACTAGAAACACAATTTGGTCTGCATTAAGCATTTTGATAACTCTGGATATGACAAAACTTCAGTTTTTATTTTAATTCGCCTGGGTACTATGGTCAAACTTGTGTATGAAGAAAAGCTGGTGTGGCCTAGTGGATAAGGTGCTCGGCTCATGATCAAAAGGTCCAGGTTTTGACACCCGCCCTTGGTACACTGGTGCTCTGTCTTTTGGATGTGACAATAAAAACCAATGTCCCTTGTCACTGTAGGCGTGGCACATGAAAGGTCCCTCACTGCTTCGGGTGGGTCCGTTGCCGTCTATATTTGTATGCAATGCATCAGGCAGATGACGTTACCATATAATAGAAATAATTGTGGAGTGACGTAAAACAATAACCAATCAATCATGTGTATGAAGATTACCTACAGGAAAATTTAGATGTGACCTTTATAGAGAGGTGACCTTAATATCAAAGTTTATTTTGTATGTAAACTAAGAAAATGTAAATTTGAAGAAACAATCTTTATAAGTAAGTGACTTCTTTAAGAAGTGGCAGTTATATGTGTATAAAAGCTCTGAATACGTGTATATGTGGGTGTGTGCATGTGTACATGCATGCATGTATGCTATACATGTGCACTTATTAACTAGGGTAAGGCTCTCACTAAACAAGAACAATACCTAGCATGGCTTAATACGCCCGTTGCTTACTGTGGACGGGATCAATTTTAATGTATGGTTTTATCACCTTCAAACTTGGGTCTATTTGGTAATATTTCTATGAAATATGCAAATCAAAAAAGAGGGTAATTATTGTATTCTATTAAAGCAGTGAAATATAACCCCACATTATTAAATTATATATTATATTGTTATTATTATTATATTATATTATATAACTTTCATTATTTTGTTTAAGCATTCTGCATGAGTTTCATGAGAAACAGCTGACGTTTATGAAAGTTATCGCGTTTCATATCATTTTATCATAATAAAAATAAAATCCAAGTCCAATAACTCCATAACGACAAAACAGAATTTGCTAAAAATTGAAAGACGACTTTCGCTACCCTGTTTAAGCATTTTGAATGAGTTTCATGAAAAACAACTGACATTTGCTTAAGTTATTGCGTTCCATAGCATTCTGTATGAGTTTCATAGTGAAAATAAAATCCAAGTCCCATAACTCTGTAATGTCAAAACGAAAATTGCTCAAAACTGAAAGGCGGCTTCCCCTACACTATCTTAGCATTCTGTATGAGTTTCACGGAAAACAAGGGACGTTTATTTAAGTTATCGCATTCCATAGCATCATAGCATTCTGTATGAGTTTCATAGTAAAAATAAAATCCAAGTCCCACAACTCTGTAACGTGAAAACGGATTTCGCTCTAAATTAAAAGGCGGCTTCCCCTACACTATTTCAGCATTCTGTACGAGTTTCATGGAAAACAAATGACGTTTACTAAAGTTATCGCGTTCCATAGCGGACAGACGGACATCAGCATACCATAACACATGCCATATCCCGACAGGCGTATAAAACTTTCTCTTTTAACATAGCAGAACACAAGTTGTAAGTGCCTCACTTGAAATCTGTATTCACTGGATCGTTCATCTTTCACTTGATAGGACCGGAGATCAACTGGGTATATATAGCCATACAGGCACAACATGGTGGCAACTGATGTGGCCTCCTTCAAGTCCTGTATGCTGAAGCGTTTCTTCAACCACTCTATGAGATCAGCACCTGTATATGAAAAGATTGCAACAAAACGTTCATCAATAAAACATCTAGAAGATTCTACAACACATACTAAGACATATTTAGTTTACCCCAGGTGAATGGGATAATTCTACATAAGCTTCCTCAAAAATCCCACATTTAACGGGAGGATGATACTAAAAGAAACGTATGGGTGTGATCCCTTATAAAGCCCAGGTCAGGTCAAAATTAAATTCGGGTAAAATTAATTAGACCAACAAGCGAATGCTTCCGAGAAAATTTCATCAAATCTGCATCATACCTTGTGAGATCCCAATACCGGGTCTGACTGCCCTAAAATCTGATTAACATCAATTGGCTACACAGGATCATTCTTGGAAACTTTCATTAAAATTCACCTCATGCCTTAGAAAAAGGTGCAATGGCAAGCAAATTGTAATATATACTCTAATATCGTACTTAATACATCTAGAGACACGAAATGAGATTCCAATTTCAAACATTTATATAAATGAGCAGACTCAAAGATAGTTACGACTGCAACGGAAGAGCTATTTTGTGACAAAATAGTTCTTCCGTTGCAGTCGTAAGTAACTCAAAGATTGACGAGTGAGATCGCGCAATATTACACGGTCGAAGGTTAGATGAATGGTCATGTCGGGTCAGGAAAACGCCTAATACTCAGAAGCAATGACGTCAAACCGAAACCCCTGTCAACATTCGGACATCCTCGACCTTTTCTTTTTACGTAGGTACAAGTAAAGGGCGAGGTTGTTCCGAATGCCCTGTCAAGA
Source organism: Pteria penguin (assembly GCA_035048485.1). Classification (NCBI taxonomy): domain Eukaryota; kingdom Metazoa; phylum Mollusca; class Bivalvia; order Pterioida; family Pteriidae; genus Pteria; species Pteria penguin. The sequence continues at coordinate 48,287,234 of CM068580.1, read as the reverse complement.
GATAGATTTGGCAACTAGCCCAAAATATCCCTTGCTGGAAACAGTGACGATAAAAATTTACACAACGACAATACAATTTTCTCCCATTGATGTAACTATTGATGACGGCGTGGGTTCATCAATAACCCTTAAATGCTACCTTTCACATGATCAATAAGTTAGACCGAAATGGCTACTTCGTAATCGGACAGTGACGCCGGACATGGATTTATATCATTGGTTATCATCAGAACCGCATCTATGCCAGTCCGTTTTACCTCAAGAAGTCCGAGACAACGGACAGATCGAACTCCGGTCGTCATATCATGCAACATAATCAAAGAGAGCATCTGCTCAAAAGAATATTTATTCATCCAATTTGGCAGCCAACACAACCGCATCTTCTATGCAATCATTTTCAGATCAATTACATCTCCATCCTTGTATTGGAACCTGACATTGATTAAACCGATTACAGAAAACGTAAACGAGTGCCTTCCCATTCAACACCTAAACACTACTCTTAAATATTGATCGGCAGATCTGTCAACAAATACTCCTAGGCACGGATGATGCCATCACATATGGCGAGTTTCTTCCATGCTCAAAATGATTGTTCTCGGAATCAAATTGCAGGCTAAAAATATATTTTGATTGCATTGTAATTGGAATCTTTGGGTAGTCGTTCACGAGATGCATCGATTTAGATCTATGGGCATCATATATACCATATACACGTCTCCGGTCATATATTGTTTACAAGCTCATTTTTGGCTTATTAAAATCAGGTTCTGATGTCTAGTTGTTGGCAAAGGCTTCTCAACTGAAAGCAGAGTTTGTGAAAATCATCAGGCCGACAAAAATATTTAGCGAAAAATAGATCGATCTGCTGAAACTTAAACTATTATTTCAGTGAAATATGAAGCTTTACCAAACAAATAAAGTCTTCTAAACCCCATGCAAGTTTCGCAAAGACGTAGAGAGACTGAAAATGTCTCTCAATTAATACAGAAATACCGTCAGAACCGCATTTTTACTTCGAGTTTCGGAGGATTTCGATTTTCGAAGTATCGAAGTTCGACTGTACTACAACTAATCCGAAATCTAAAATCTTCTGAACATTATAAAAGTTTCCTAGTTAGTAAAATGGTTTGAAAGATTGGTTGGTTAATTGAGTGGAATTTTGACTCTGGAGGTGAACTTACCTCTTATGTTTCAATAGCATATATATATAAATATAAATAAAGAAATATATATATATATATATATATATATATATATATATATATATATATATATATATATATATATATATATATATATATATATATAATCTTTCAATCTTGTGGAGTTTCCTAAAAAAATGACGGAAATGGCAAGTGTTTGAAATTTGTATAGGATATGTACCCTTCATATAAGATTCATACAGGGTTTCATCAATCGATTTGATAAACTCTACTAAACGCAACCCCCCCCCCTAATATTATAGTGCCCCGTGTGCCATTTTAAATCTCGGGCATACTATAAGATAACCAATATACACTTTCTACAAATAAATACTGAGGGGGCCAAATTTGTTTTAGAAAATAAGCAACTGGGATAATAGAACATTAAGTTATCAATGCGATAAAACTGGAAATCGTACCCAAATCGTTTTCACCGCCAGCTAAATTAAGCGCTAAACCACTACACAAAGCCTGTCATTCTCCAAACTAACCCTAGCGCTTAACCACTGCACCAAGCCTGCTACAATGCAAGCTAAACCAAGCACTAAGCCACTGTACCAAACCTGCCACAATGCAAGCTAAACCTAGCGCTAAACCACTGCACCAAGCCTGCCACACCGCAAGCTAAACCAAGCACTAAGCCACTGTACTAAGCCTGCCACAATGCAAGCTAAACCAAGCACTAAGCCACTGTACCAAGCAAGCCATAATGCAAGCTAAACCTAGTCTTAAGTAAACAACTGCACCAAGCCTGCAACACCGCATGCCTACTACTGCAAAAAATACAACAGACAGAAAAACGCAATATCATGTTTCATTAACATTATTCTATATCAACTTGACTCAAGTTTTACTTACTTTAGCTATATTTACCTACATATTGCATAGGATTATCAAGACCACAAAGGCAATTACTAGTACCTGAGAAGGAAAGGGGATTATCAGAGAAGAAGCCTCGTTTGGTCCTCACCACCATGCCATTCTCCTGCTCGTTCTTCGACATCTCGAATATCATCTTTTCCATCTACAATGATAAATCACACGTAAATTAAAGCACAAAAAGCAAGTTTATTGATTATCGTAGACTTGCATTGTGTTCATTATAATGATTATGGTAAAACGGGTAGTTTTGTAAGTATTACTTACTGTGAACATGTTCATCACAGCATGTCATAAACACAATACGCAAGATGATTCAAATTCCTACGGTCCGCAAGATGTATTGAATAAACTATTGTTTTACATCAGAGATTCTCAAAGAAAATTTACCAAATACATTGCATAATAATTATGTGAAGTTAAATTTGTTTCAATGCGTTTAACAAGAGTCAAGCACTGCAGTGAATAGAATTTATATCAAGAAACACGTAGAAAATGATGGACACATAAATCACATGGGGTTGACACAAGGACTATTTTCCTGTGGCGTAAACCAAACAACCAAACCTTTCTCAACTCCTCCTCACATCCTAATTGCAAATTGTCTGTTCTCTTTTTTAATACACGTACGCACACACATACATAATGTCTATACATGCACATTTATTCCAACCTATTTATCTTATCCCTGTTTCTTTCGTTTTTCAAAATACGAACGGAAAAGGGGGAAATGGTGATAAAAGAAGGATTTTAAGGTGGTAATAAACGTATGGGCACTGTACATGCGGTGAAGTACGTTTGAAAAGGAAAATACAATATAATACAGTAGGTGTAAAAGGAGGACGGCGTGTTATTCTACAGAAAACAGAGTCCATGTGCCATGCCTCTGTAATACAAATGAGTAAAATACATCTTTCTCTAAGAAGACTGTATGAAATTCTAAATAGCTCTTGATCTTTGATCTACTATTAATTTCCATGACTGACTTTAGTTCCAAATATCCGTACCTAACAGAGTATCATCTACAACATTTACTAAGCTCTCTGGCCACTTCAATAATTTTCTGTATGAAAAAATGGTCTCGGCCATTCCTGACGTTTAATCACCCCCCCCCCCCCCTTCCCTCCCTAAAATTTAAGCATAGTGTGATGAACTCACATATTAACACATAGGATAATCAAAGATTACCACGCTCACCCCGATACAGTACTTGTCAAACAAAAAAGAAGAGTAGGAAGTTCTACATTGTAATCTTGTCTTCTTGAACCGAATCATTCATTCGGAAAATGTAGGTCAGATGCACCATAGGGTGCAAGTCAGCATCCCAAGATGAACCTATGGTGCAAGTTTGGTAAATGTATTCACTCTAACTACTTAACTGAGTCGCGCATTCGGGAAATGTAGGTCAGATGCATCATAGGATGCATGCGCTTGTCAGCATCCCAAGATGAACATATGGTGCAAGTTTGATATCTGTAGCAGCTAACTTTCATACTGAATTACCCTGAACTACTTAATCGAGTCACTCAAGTGGAAAATGTAGGTCAGAGGCATCATCTGATGCATGCGCTTAAGTCAGCATCCAAAGATGAACCTATGGTGCAAGTGTGGTAACTGTAGCACCTATAATTTCTCCAATACGGAGTAGCCCCAAACTACTTGCACGGACGCAGACGCCGAGGATATAGTATAAGCTCCTCTCAACATCGTCGAGGTGAGCTAATAAAAGTCCTCGGGAACATGCGGCAACTTGAGATTTCATAACCGGGCGAATACGAAATCACCCAGTTACATGTATATACGATATAATCAGAGGTGATCGCAACGAATCGCAAACTTTAAACATTTTACCCAAAAGTGAATAAACAAATGCATTTTTATTAAAAAAAAAAAAGAAAATAAACATAATTAAACATATCCAAAACAGAAAATCAGTTATTACTGCAAACTACATGTACCATGACTAATAGACTCGTTGAGTATACATATGTATACGACTTGTCTCGGGTGAATGATTTAAAGGTGAAAAGGGTCCCAAGATTTTAAGAATGTTCAGTTATATCACAACATGGGAACAAGAAGTAACCAACTTCTTAAACAAAGCGGCATACTACGGAAATCGAAACCGGATCGTCTCATGGTTTTTGAACGGGAAGTCACAAAGAAAGTCAAAGAAAATAGCGACAATCGTAATTCTTTATTAAAATAATTTAGGGTGAAAATTGAGCATTTAACCCATGCTCCCCTAAACTATTCTTTACAACATCACATTCGTGTAAGGTAAAATTCAATAAGAAAAATACCAAAATTAATTCACGAGGTTTGATCTCCTAGTTCACAATATTTCAGACACTAGTAGTTGACAAGTAAATCAATGGGATCTGAGTCTAGTGCTTCAATGAGTAATAGGATTAAATGTATTATATGTATGTGCTTTTAACAGGGAAGTGTAAACCGGAAGGCAGCGAACATGAATAGCCCACTATCCACTATAGTCAGCAAGCGACAGTTTATATTTCACTCCTTATACTGCGCTCACTTTTCAGAGAATCCGACCTCAATATAGATGGTTATGTAACAAGACAAGGATATGAGAAAGGGAATTTACATACTAAATGATCAGTTGGTAAATAATGATAATGGGGTTATTAATAAGAATTTTCTTTAGACAATTTCGGAGTTTAAATTTTCAGTTTTTAAAAGATCAACATGTATGCTATTATACTTGATGATGTGACAAATGTTTGAAAAGGAAGAGTGGGTTATAATTTCTCTTGGTTAAACTACAAGTAGCTTCTGATATTCCAGAACATCAAACTGTTATCTTCCATGACACTTGGTGATAAATCATGTCATTAAATGTATACTATACACAAGAAAATTTCTCAGAAATCAACTATAAAGCAGCAGAACTAATTAAAATTTACATAGAGTAATGCAGCAAAAAAAAAAAAAGAGGAGAACAGAAAGAAAAAGGTAAAAAAAGACAAGCATTGCCGGGTCTTCTCAAATGTTGCTAAGTTAGCCATGTTTTACTGAAATTAATTACTTACAATATACGACAAATTGGATGTGAAAAATATGTGTCAACATCCCTCTTTTTAAAAGTACTGAACTGTTGAAAAATGATCACAAAGACCAGAGAGTTGATAACTATTCCAGCGGGGAAATTCTGTTTCAATCAGAAAATAAACCAAAAGTGTTAATAGACAGTCGGAAGTTCAGACACGCACAAACAGTGGGACAAAATCAGTTAAAAACTAGAACTGCTTTGCAGTCAAGACAAAGCAAAACTGTACTATGTACCATAAATATAACGAATTAAGGGTCTAGTGAAAATCCATACTGAAGTAGAAAATTGAAAAATTAATGGACGGACCATGGATTAACACTGTACACTAAAATCATAACACATTATAATTTAGCAACCTTCAACATGGTGAGCATAAATGTCACAAGGAGTGATCTCCCTTGCTGGAAGTTCTATATATATAGAAGGAGTCGGACGTATGGTAAACCACAAAATATTCATTACTTTCTGAAAGTACACTCGTTATAACATGTTGTCCCTGGACAGCAGTAAACTTTGAACCAAAACTGTAATATGGCGCAAATTTCTTTATCTTACTGGCTTACAAGTCGACTGGATTGGCAGCTATGAACCGGCATTAAAAGTATTTCATTAGGTTTCAAAACAGAAAGACAGCCATAATACAGTTGAAAATGGTGTTTATAATGATATTAATATTCACAGAATGATGATAAATACAAATGTTTTATGAACAGATATAGAGACAATTCTTTGTTTACATTATATATATAATATTATTTCCGTGTAATCGTATCTGTCTGTGTCAGTATCTTCTGAAGTGCATATTTTATCAAGATATGATCTACACCGCCAATATTTTTCAATAACCATGTAAAGATAGTTTCCTTTATTTACCATGTGCATCGGCGCGCTACGTCTTTATACACTTTTTGTCAGGATAAGATCTATACGACCAACAATATAACCAAGGTAGAAATAATTCTGTTTTTTTTTTTTTTAATTCCATAAAATGTTCTCCTATGAGATTTATTCTACACTTAAGTATTAAAACGAAATTTCCATTTTCCAAATCGAGAATACAAGATCTTAATTTATTGCACAATCTTGAAATATGTTTCCTTTTTCGTAAAAGATTAGAAGAAGATTGGTTGGATTTCAAATTCTATAATAGAAAAATAAAAGCTTTGTTGGCAGTTCTAAAACAAAGACAATGCAAGATACATTTATGGCATTGCATTAATCAATACATCGTATTGTACTGCGATTTCTAAGTAAACTGCGGTCAAAACAAAGAACAAAATGTTGAAAAGTAAATCAAACAACCTATGTTAGGAAATAATTACAAGTCATAGTTTTGCTGATCAATGTTTCGTTTCACTCCCTGGAGGTTCAATAAATATTCCAGGAGTATTCTAAAACGTATACTAATATATTTTTCTCAATCGAAAATCACTTTCGAAAAATTCGAAAATCACTTCCGAGTTTCGACAAATTTTAAAGCGAACATATGACTCGTAAAATTTGAAGTTCGAAAAAGACAATACTTTGGTTTTGCTCACTGAGGGACGTGTATAAGAGTCACTTTCAGCATTTTCGCGACAAGGAAGCAGAAGTTAATCAACCTCTTGAAGTGCTGGTGTAATCCAGTCCATAATAGCTCTACAAAGACCAAAAAAACAAAAACAAAATGGATGAATAACTATCGTTAAAACGTGGTTCCCACGGCACTTGCTGTACCTTAATCAGATTTTTTTACTCAAATTAGAATAGAGTTATAACAAGCTGAATTTTTATTTTATACATAACAATAGTATATTTCTGTCAAAATCAAATATGTTCTTTCGTTCTTCGGTAGATCCCAGAATATACTGCACGAGAAGGTAGTATAGGAATTCGAGTTTTCTGAATAAGACTATTTTAAGAGACTAGATTGGAATCTGTATTATACTTCTAATAAATGAATTCGAAATATGAGTAAGAAAATTTCATAATTTCTTTGTGCAACCCACGGAGGATCCAAAAATAGTAGCATTAATTGTGCGTATCATAATACATTGTCGTCTCTTTTTTTAATGATTGGATTTAAAATCTAAATGTATATGTATAAACACCATATCAATAGGGCGTGGTGATTTATATGATATATGAATATATAAATAGGTAAGCTGGATTATATATAGTGAGATATCGTATATCTACGGAAGCTCAGTAGGGCCGCACCGATTCTTGTTTATAACGTGTTACTGCAAATTCGTAAGTTGGATAGATTAAGATGCCCGACATATGTGCGCATGTATGGATAGAGTCAGATGCACGGTAGATGTGTGCATGTATGGATAGAGTCAGGTGCCTGGTAGATGCGTGCATGTATGGATAACGCCAGATGCCTGGTAGATATGTGCATGTGTGGAAAGAGGCAGATGCACGGTAGACGTGTGCATGATTTCTTATTCCTAAGCACAACAGTTTGTTCTGTGAGAGGATCGCGGAGACAATGCTCTTAACTCGTTCCAATAAATGCGTAAGTGGACATGAAGGGGTATGTAGTGGGTTCATACTGTTAATTCTCAAAACATGTAAAACGGGCACATATAACATTATCACTATCAGCAACAAGTTCGCAATAAAACCTAGGCATTGACGAATGCTATGAAAACCAGCAGTAGATATATGTATATTCTTCTCTATATTTGATCCTAATAATCATAACTAATGTCCGGCCTTTAACAGACTATAGCTACACATTATCTTATGATAGTTGATATTTTGCGTTTGAGCTACAGGTCAACATATCCCATCAACCGTTATAAACCATATTGACACTTTAATTAAAGTGAGTTGTCAGAAGACAACAGAGCTCGTTGGTTGCAACAAAATTTACATAGCAAACTTTTTTGTAAGTTGGTCAATCTTCAATGTCAAGGTCAAAACGTAAAAAACATGATACGTACTAAAAGGTCTTGTCACAAGGAATACACACATGAAATATTTAAGCCCGATCTCTTATTGTTCATAAGTTATGACCAAGGTTAAAGTTTATAAAAGTAGGCCAAACTTCAAGCTCACAAGTTCAATTTTTTTTTTGGTACCCAATGAAAGATCTTCGCACAAGGAATACATATGTGAAATATTAAAGCCGCCATGTCTCTAATGTTTCTAAAGTTATGACGACAACAACAACGAGTTTGTGCAATAATGTTGCTATGCAGAAGTTTCCCCTTTCAAGCTAGCATGACGTGCTGGCTCAACCCACCCATCCACCCCCGTCCATTCCCTTTCGTTCCCTTTTTCCTTTCAGCTATCCTAAAGCAGGAGGCCCAACTTACTCTGACCTATTAACAGTTTCTGCCTTTTAGATTACATGTATCTGCAAGTTTTACATAGAGAAATAAGGAAGATTTGTACTAGGTCTATACAATGTTGGTACAGTATGGTAATATTTCATGTTGTCATGGTTTACTTCCCCGAAAGTCAATCCCAGGTTTTATCTTAACATATTATCATACAATCAAGAAACGCATTATTAATAATACTAATTATTACAAATTACTAATTTGTAATAACAAATTATGGAAAAAAGAAGAAATGACAAGGCCCTAATAAGCTTCCGTATATATCCCCTAAAACGTATCGTCTGCGCTATCATTTGAACATTCCTTTGTCTCGCTAATCAATAGTTTGTACGTTAATTCCCGGAGACTGCGCCACATCCGATGTGATCCCAAGTGATAGTCTTCCAGCTGATATAGATGCCCATATACGACTAATAGTACGACAACTCCAGATGAACACTTTTACCCTCCCCCTTTCTATGTATTGGAATTCTATATAATTCATTATTAAATCCCATGCCTAGACGAGTCTGAGACGTTCACATGAATGCATACGGGATATCATGTCTGTAGGGCATACTGCATTTATTCGATAGACATTTCATAACTAACGACAGCATAGGCTAATCTAAAACCAAAGTAAGACATATCGTATAGTTTTACCATTGTGTAAACTTTGCATACAAACATAGGGAAGTTAACAGCAGTTTGGACTTCTCCCTTATCACAAATATGATGACATTCTCACCTATAAATTTTTTAGATAAAAAATTTAAATTTTTTTCTCTAGTGCGAGAATCGCTTTTATCTAGTGTGAAAATTTCATCACCATATCAAATGCTGATAATCTGCTATTTCAAATGTAAAAATGTTATTCTATCGCCTTTGTGTCTGTAGCTTCTCATATCGGTCATCACCTTTACACAAGTGTATATCTCAAGAGAAAGTTTACATGCTCTTTTTAAATCTATGCATCGTTAATCAATCGACCACATCAGGCTTGATTCCCCATGAAGAGACACCCGAGACAGTAATCAATACATCAATGATTGATGAACAAATAATAGAACATTAATCAGTATTGAATCAATAAATCGGTGTCTTACCTTCTCGTGAGCCGAAGACGAAGTCTGATATATATTTAAAACCATTTTTGCTAAAATAATTCCAGAAATAACAGAATGTGAGCACTTATATCCAAATTGGTCGGTGTTTCCACGTCATGGAAAGAAAAGATGATTGACAGGTGGGACGACACCTGTTCAACTATTTTAAACTTCATCATCTAGGAGCATGCAGAATGGTTTGATATGTCGGGTGTCAATCAATAGATCTCGTACAAGTCGCAGCTCATCTGACATTTTTTTCTCTCACACGTTACTATTGCTTACCGACTAGGCGTTAGGAATTATCAATAATTGATGAATAAAATTGAATTTGAGGAGGAACACCGACCAATGTGTATAGCGCGTTATTCAAGGTGCCCTTGGAATCGTCGATACTACTATACCATGCGCTCCCTCTGTAGCAGGTATAGCAGACCTCGTCAACGTGTAGATGGTGGAGATGCGAGGATTTGGCTGTCCTTATTATATTTCTATCAAGATCATTGCCAAGGACCAAAAGAAAACCCCTAATCAGTCCTCTATCGACCGGATCTAAATAAATGCCAAATGATGTACTGAATTCCTCTTATAGCGGAAAATGAGACGAAAGGGTATATGCTTACGTCAACCTAACGTGTAGTGGCCGTTTTTAAATAATGCGTATAGATTAATGGCAGAGAAATATGAGCCCGAGATGAATATTTACGATACCTCAGGTGAGAATGACGACAGATATATAAACGGTATCCACCAAGACTTGATAAAAGATTCCAAGATCAGAGATTTCCAGCTAAGAGATGCCAGGATTTCCTGTAAACAGCACTGCACCCACACTGAATCATTTTCAGTGTTGTAAATACATACTGGAATTTTCATATTTAGTTGACAAAATTACTACAAACTTTATATTAAAAAATAAAGTAATACTGTAGGAGATAAAAATAAACTTAAAGTACTCGTACACTAATAAATTAGAAGAGGAAGTCTCTATTTCAGTACAATTTGTGACCCATGTCATCTCATATGATATGATTCCTTTCCTGGAAACAATTTCAGTACATTGTCCTTCTAACCTGACTTTTGATCTATCAACTTCCACTAGGAAAAGGAATTCCTTGAGGCTATGGGTATCCAATGTTTAAAGTATCATCAATTACAGCTGGTCATGAATGTATTAATTACAGCCTTGTACCACTGTCAATGAACTGTCACGTTACCTTGACCTTGAAACATGGTAAATCAGTATACCTGTATCCTTGCTTGTTTTTAAGGGGGAGGGGGTGCATAATACCCTTAATCAAGTAATGTCTCGTGTATTACATGGCTTTTAAAATACAGATTATTCATGTAGTGAAACTGTATAGGACCTTAACCAAAGCTGATAGTTTTTCTCTTGCATCTCAGCTAATGACGCCAGCTTGAACTTTGAAAACCAATTTGTCCAATAATTTCATATATTTAATACTGATGTTCAGGCCAATCCTCTTATAATGGAAACTGTCTCATTGTACATGTATTCATACAATTCAGCACGGTAAATGATCACAAAATCTTGCAGTTACCACTCACTAACTTTGCTATATGTCTCTGAATTACATTATGGGAGTGGGAGTCCCTGGTAAGTACTGTTTCTGTCCCATACTGATGTGCCAAACCATATTACAAGTGATGATCTAACAAAGGTTTAATGGCATCCTTGATGAAGGAAACTCTGGAAAAATCTATTTAACTTTCTTAGTTTTCAATTACCTCCAGTCAATGTAGAGTTGAATAGAGTTAATACCATGAAGTCCAGTCTATTTAGTTTAATGTTTAAGTAAATGCCGTATTAAATCTTTTGATCTTGAAAAATATCAAGCATCAAGTAAGCAGCATCATCGATGCCTAAACACCATCAAAATTCTGTCAAACAAATGAAATATAATTTACAGTCATTAGACTAGAACTACATGTTCCACTTGTATAGCATTATTTAAAGACCACTGAAAAATACTGAATGTGTTAAGTGGAAGCAAAGACCATGAAACAATCATGAAATTGAATGCTTCTGAGGACTAAGTACATGTGTATCTCGTGCTGGCTAGCCACATCCACCGCATGTGATTCCACAGTTAACCTGAGGTATCAAGACTTGTTCACTGACTAATACAGTAGGTATCATATAAAAATTCAGTTGATGTCAGTATAATGTGATAATCCTTACATGCATTGTGTCAAAAACTGTCTATTAGAATGCCAAAGATGTGTTAAAATAAAATCTACAGACTAAGAGTTTAAGGTATTGTATGGAGAACATTGAAATACATGTGGTATCTAGATGTACAATGTACCATATCTGTATCAAAATTTAACAGAATCTATGTGATTGATGCAGTGATGAATTGTTACTTCCTTGGCGCAGTATCAAGAAAACAAGATTCATATATGTGTCAATCATAGATCTATGTAATCGGAGCCATGTATAAGTTTGGCATCAAAAGATCATCATATCTTACTAGATACAAATGAGAACAACTTTACATCAAATTGTCTTCATAATGTATTGAGAAGCCAATGTGGTACAGTGGATGAGGTGTTTGACTCATGACTGAGAAGTCCTGGGTTCAACTCCTGCCATGGGTACATCAGTGTCCTGTCTTTTAGATGAGACAATAATTAAATTATGGGGTCCCATGTCATAATAGGTGTGGCAAGAAAAGATTCCTTATTGTTTTGGATGGACCCGTTGCAAAGGTATAAATTTCTATGCAGTGATTCAGACAGATGCCATCACCATATATGTGAAGTAGTCATAGAGTAAAGCAAAACAATAATCAATTAATCATGCTATAATGAAAGCCATGTAATGACATTGCATTAGGAGGCATGTATAACTAAAGTCACATATGTACCATTTAAGACATCAGTGTTTTATTGAGAATGTCAGAGAACTCACTAGATATTATGTAATACAAAAACTAAATAATTAACATGAGTGTAACCACATTGAGAGCCACGCAACATGAAATGTATCAAACTTTGCATACGATTGCATCAATGGTCCATAGTGTCAAGAATGTTACTGTATGTATAATGTACTGAACAAGGCACATAACAGGTATAAAAGTATTACATCATAATGTTATACTATTATATAGTATGCATGAAATTATTTTCAAAGTAATGTAATATATATTAAATCAAATGTTCAGTATATATACATATCATACTTGTAACCTTTAGAATCATATAACAATATATCAAGAACTTGGTATCATACAACTTTTAGAATCATATAACAATATATCAAGAACTTGGTATCATACAACTTTCAGACAATATATCAAAAACTTGTTATCGTGTATACTGAGAAATCTTGGTACATTTGTATCATGTGTCACATTTTTAAAAGGTTCATTTTGTAAGAAAAGACATTTCATACAGCTAGTGACAAATTTCTGTGCATAAACACAGCTCCACACTTTGGTAGATAGAAAATGAAAATTACCATAGTTTGGATAAAAATATGAAAAACTGCAATTTACCGGGTAATTGTAGTCAATGAAGCACTCAATGATCCTAAAATGGTTTCCTCTTTCAGAGAGGAAATTTGATGCAATTTTTAATTTTCCATGAAGAAATTGAAGCTAGTGGACTTTCAATTGTTAATCTACAGCCTATTACATCATAATTATAATAAAATGTCATCATGTTCAACCTAAAATATGTCATCAAATTTTGCCCTGAATGGAAGTGATCAATGATGTAGGAAAATGAATTGTGCAATATTGTTCTCTTGCCTGACTTGTTGCAATTACATGTATAACATTCATATTGTCAGGGGAGGACTACAAGACTGTCCCAATCCCTCTGTGCAAGCTGAACATGATTAACTTTTACACCATTTTCTCTATAGTACAAATATGCATTTAAACAACACAATTCTAAGATAGTAAACTGCAGTTGATTCAAACTATTTTAAATTAAGTCATTTTGAGATAAATCACATGGCGGGTTTTCAAATAAGATATTTAAAAAAAATGTCACATGGCAATTTGTCAAAAAATTCTTGATGAAGTATTAAGCACTTAAACTGGTTAAGTATTTCTGATACTTAGGCTACTTACTTGATTTAAGGGGAAAATTTAGTCCCTACTTCTTTTCTTAATTGATATTTTATTTTATTATTATAAATCTCAATTAGCCAAAGTAAAGAGTAAACTAGATCTACATGAAGAAAGGGGGTTCAGGAATCTCTCTATAAAGGTCTATCTAGTAAGAAATAAATGCTAAATAGTAACATGGATGTACGTTCATGACGATGCAGTTACATTTTGTGATTAATCATGAACAGATACAGCAACTTCGACCACATTTATTCTGTCTAACTTACCTTGGAAAAAACCTTGTGTCTTGATTTGGTTTCTAAATCTTTGTTTCTATCCATCTTCAGAAGATCCTGCTCCTTCATTATATTAATCATGTTTCTGTCAAAGACATTTCATTCATACTTTATATTTATTCGTCATTTTCTCTCCGTTTCTCTCTGTTAATACATATGTTCTCTGAATAAGGAAGTAACACAGAAGTGATGTCTGCTTTTTTGCAACCGCTTATGTCAATGAAACTAAAGTGGTATTCGTAGTTAACATTTTCGTACCAATATCTTTTCCTTCGTTTGTTGATTGCTAGAGTAAAATTTTCTATCATTTTAATTGAATTTCCTCCTATATTCGAGAGACTTTATTCAGACGACCTTTGAATTTTTATACTTTTGACTTTTTATACAATTAAGTGCCCGTTTTATACCGGATATACCAGAGACATATACTGTATAGTATACACTTCAGTGGCGGATTTAGGGGAGGGCGGAGGGGGGCGCCTCCATTGACCCAAAATTTTACCAAAAACCTCGTATTTTGGTCCATTTTCTGTCAAAATCGACAAAATTCGCCCCTCGTCCCCCGGATTACCCACTGCACGGAGCTGTGTATATATGTCTCTGCTTATACCAATCAGCCGTTACGGACAGGTACCCGCTACGAACTTTAAATTTTCAAGGTATGTTTTACGCATTTGTAGTGGTTCTTGATAAATATTTGACAAAATTAACAAAAGATATATATTGTGTACGACTTACATAGTCAAATTTTTTTTTAAAAAACCTCCTCTTCTTCAATTTTTATCCTATTCTCCACGTTACCGGTGCAGATCTTCTATACTGACGGCTAATTTGATTTCTGTGATGCTAGGCTGATTGTTAAAGAGAAGGCTGAGGTAGGGTTGGAACTATGGTACTGGTGAGATTTAAGACCTTGTGGCCTTATTCACTACATATTTTGTTTGATTTGGAGCATTCTTACGGTATCAGTTAAGTTGGTCAACTATGTGTAGAAGCATTATCACGGACTTTGAACAATCGACCGTGTACATGTTTATGTGACGTCTTTTTATGTATTCTCTAAGTCGGCGTGACAAAGATCGAAAAGAAGATAATCCCTGAAACTTTCCACGGATGACCTGGAAATAAAATATGCGATTATCAATTTCTTCTTCTTCCTTTAAAGTGAAAGACCGCATATGCGACATCATCTCGCGATGGAGTCCACATTATTTAGTACTATGATTTACAATCAAACGGCTGTTAAAACGTGCTATGGGTCTTTATGACACTGTGAATACTTGGACAACAGGGCTTTCGGCTCGTTGCCCCCCCCCCCCCCGCCCTTAATTATACCAATATAAGCTTATTATATTGGTATAAATGAGGGGGACGAACCGAAAGCCCTGTGCTTAGACCCTGGTCTTGAAGAATGAATCAAGACTCTTCTTAGATGATTGTTCGGCTGTATGGGATCCTGTACTGATGTTCATGTCCTCTTGTGTCTGTTCCTATCTGGGTGAATTGAAGAGGCATTGAGACGGCAACTAAGCACTGGACAATGCAGTACATTATAGTGGCCTTGGCGCTAATTCTACGTTGGGGCAGATTTTCCCATTCGAGCAGGTCCATCATGGCTGTGACAGAGGAATTTAATCGGCGGTAGTGAATCTTAATTGCTGCTCCTCCTTGTATTGCTTCCTCTCTATACGAGGGCTCCAAACTGTGGATGCAGATTCTACTTAGAGTCTGATGAAGGTTTTGTAGCATCTGTCTTTGCTGGTTGTTGGACATAGTGATAGGTTCCTTCGAAAAAGAATGATGTGCTGTTATTTGCCTTCTTTCGAATGGTGTCGATGTTGGTGATTCAATGACAAGATTTTTGCAAAGCTGACCCCAACGTATTTGTCTTACACTATTATTTAAAACATTTAATATGTTTAAACATTATCATAACAATCTATGTTTTAAATACTAGTGTAACATTTGGCCCTGCTGGTACTGGCTACCATCTTCCCATAAATGTAGTACTTATAGGGTTTCAAATCGCCTCCGTTTGGTTGTTATATGGATCGCTTCACAATTGTCAAGGTTGAAATGCATGAGCCACTCAGATTCCCAACGCTGGAGGTTGTCAAGGCCATCGATCTTTGAGTTGTTTGGTGTCGGATTCTGTGGTGATGGATCTGTAAAGGAGTTGATCATCTACATACAGTTTGACTTTGCCCTGCAGATCATTGATGTATGCCAGGAATAGTAATGGGCCAAGGGCACTGCTTATGTTACAAGAGTGGTTGGTGATCATGATCATGACCCTCCACTAGTACTCTTTATGTTCGCATCGGTAGCAAACCCCTAATCCATTCATGAAAGCATGGTGCAGTTAGGCCAATATACCTTTCGTGTTTTGCTTTGTCTTTAGAGAATTCTAGTAGAACTGCATCGATCAGAGTGGCGTTGTTAATGCCCACCGCAAGGTCATGGATTGTTGTTGTCAGTTGGGATTCGCAGGATCGCTTCTTCCCAAATCCATCTTGGTAATCGGTAAGGATGTCGTGCTGTTCAAACAAGTTCATAAGGTGGCTGTGGATGATATGTTTTACCACATTTGCCGCAAACGGAATTTGTTGAGACGGGTCTATAGTTCGAAGGCTTGCTCTCATCCCTTTTCCTGACGAATAGAGAAATGTCGGACTTGGCTTGGAAGATCCTTCTTAGAGTTTATGTAACTGGATGGGTTATCTCCTTGCGAAAAGCGGGTTGAAATCTCATCTGGCCATGTAGTAGCCTTGTTAGGATTGAGGCCAGTCAGGAGCTATTTCAACCCCTTTCGGTGCTGTAGGTGCGGTGCTCTTGCCTAGGTTTGGAATGTTTAATATATTTTCTGAGGCAAAGACTGATGAAAACTGTTGGTTAATGAGAAGCGTTGGTGGATGGGTATCCGTGAAATGGTATGGTATCTGTAAAGTCTGAATTGAGCTTGGCCAGGTTACTGCTAGCGGATGCACCTGTGTCTTACAGTTAGCATCAGGCAGATTTGCCTTTTCTCCGATACATTGACTTAGACTGGATATCTTCTTGATAAGCTTACGATAGCTGAGCATAGGTCCTCTGACTATTCGGCCATAGGTGAATCTAGAACTTGTTTGAAAGCGGGGGAGGGGTTTGCAGTCTCCCATGACTAATGTTTTGTACTATTTGGTTCGGAAAGGAGGGGTTGCAGTCCCAAAGTAAGTCGAAAATCACCCCCTTTTTTGGGGGGTTAGAAATTTTCCGACCAAAAACGGGGGAGGGGGCAATCCCAGCAACCCCTTCTAAATCCACCAATATATTCAGTTTTGCTGGTAGCTGCTATTACAAACGCTGCACATGCATCTATATCCACCTCGACCCCGGTAATAAACTGTTAAACAACTTTGCTAAATTATTTTATGAGCACAAGAGTTATGAGTCATAAAACTGCTGAAAATCATCGAGGAAACTCAAGAAAATTGCCGCCTTTTCTTCTGTTAAAAGAAATTTCATTCACAGCAATTTGAAAAAGAGACGTTCCAAAACATCGGATTCTTAGTAGAAAGCGGAGATAAATCCCGAGATGTATCCCAAACCAATATAGTACAAACTGCATGGTCATCTGACCAATCCGACTTCGAGGATTTGTATTCTTTTTGCTATGCATATTCATTGAGGGTTTTGATACACTGGAGTCTGCAGTGGCGGATTAAGGGGAAGCGGAGGGGCGCCCATCCCCGACAGTGATCCAAAATGTTACCAAAAACCTTGTAGTTTGGCCCATTTTTTCTGTGTGAAAATAGACTAAATTCGCCCTGCGACCTCGGGCCAAGGGGACTCTGGATCCGCCACTGGCTGACAGTTCTATTTGCCTTTCTTTTGAATGATAAAGCATGCCATATATATGCTCGATCAAAGAAAATTTCGCCAATTTTGGCAGATATATATATATATATATATATATATATATATATATATATATATATATATATATATATATATATATATATATATATATATATATATATATATATATATACATTATGATATCAGTGGCAGATGTACAAGGGGATGAGTTCAAATGCCCTCTTTCGCCACAAGGATGAGTAAAACTTCAGTTTCATATTTGGTATAAAAATGGCTGAGTATTTTGGCTAATACTTGACTGTCACATGTACACCCCCCTTTTCGGGAAACCTGGATCAGCCACTGTATATGAAAACATTGATAAATATTGAAAATCTTTTTCTTTCTTCCTTTTCTTAAATACGTACATGACTGGGGGTTGTCTGTCTGTTATGTTGTCGTTTGTTTGTTTGTATTCATTCATTCATTCATTCATTTATTCATTCAATCAAATCGAAAGAGTCATTCAGAGAGAGAAAACAGAAGACATCTGACAAAGCTGTGTGACACAAACCACCAAGGACAGAAGAATAGAGAAAACTCGAAAAAGTTACAACACGATATACTGTATATGCCTTTTACCCAGAATGCATTAGGACCGCCATTTACCAACAAAAATAAAGCACACGGCGACACACGCGTTTTAAATATAATATAAGGTCCTCTCTAATCATGTCAGATAAACTAGATTTGAGTTTGGACGACATAATCAAACAGAATAAAAAGGGAGGCCGAGGAGGAGCAAGAGGAAATAGACGTGGTGGCCGTGGGGGTGGTGGTAGAAACCAAAACCAGCGGGGACGCCAAGGCGGTCAAGGAAGAGGTGGCGGCATCGGTGGTGTTTTCAGAGGGGGTGTACAGAGGCGGAGAAGTGGCGGACGGCCTAACTTTTCTCGGGTCTGTGTCACGAAAAGTTTTAAAAATTTTTCTGTTTGTTTGACCGGCTAATTTGGACGTTTCGCCAAATTGACAATTCGATCTACATGTACAATACTGAGTAGATTTCTACAAAGGAAATTTTAATAGAAATTGTATTCCTGAAACCTTTCTTTAGGGAAGTAGATGGAAATTGTTCCATTTGGAACCACACTCAATTTGTTTGATTCTTCTTTTTTTAATAAATTATATTAAATGATTCACTAACAGTAACAAAAGTTTTATGGATAATGTAGTCGCTTTGCTCCCACCGGAAGATTACCATGGCACATGCACGATACATAATTGTATATCAAAATGCAAATAAAGATTGGTTATGATATTTGGATGAATTTGAGAATTAAGATTTTACGATGAAAGATTAGAAATAGCTGAAACAAGGACAACAAAACCTCTAAGTTACTGCTCTTTTTCTTCTTCTTCCAATACAAAGTGTACTCAAAAGTTGAGCATTATACTTCATGCTATACACATGTAGTTAACAACAACCAAAGAAATAGCCATTTCATATTTTTCTTGCTAACCTGGAAAACAAGCAACCTATCGTAAAAATCTGTAGACCAACTTACATCGGGTCATATGAAAAGTGAAAGTAGAAGTAAAGAAAGTAGAAACTTAAAAGAATTCCAGTCAATTGTCACTGCATCTGCAATATTTTCAGGATACTTTTAATGACTTTTTGTAAATTACTTATCTACTATGCTCAATTTATTTCCTTTGACCCCCCAAAATTCGATAATTCACAGTTATTACATTTGTCAATTTTCCCACAGTTTTCACATTTACCATAATTAGAACAGGCTCTAAAATGCAAGTATCTGCACATGTGTTGTGGGGGGTTTCCAAGTTTATTTTTGTCTGTACACTTTTGAAGTATGAATCAGGGAAGGTAACTCAAATTGAACATGGCGGCTGATTTGCATACATGTATATTATGTAGGAGCAAAAGTTGCTAGGACTTTCGTAAGTGTGATTCTAAAAGAATGTTTTGGATTAAGTGTTTAAAATGAATGTAATTATGGTTTTATTAAATTAATATAATTTGAATTAATTATCAGATAGTGAGATACATGTAAAAAAGTTAAAAAAAAAAAAAAAGGGGGGGGGGGGAAATTTTGGTGGGGAATCCAGAAGGTACTCTTACTGTCCATAAAATGTTGATTTTACAAGTGCTACTACTTACTGTCAGTGCTGAAAGGAGGCGATTGGTTGTTCTGAACAACAAAGAGAAATACAATATGAGTGGAGTGGTGCTCCACTGGAAAGTCTTGAACAAACAATGAATGGTACAGAACACGTAAGAAGTACGACATGCACTATGTATATTGATTTATCGCACAGGCAACTGCACTTATACATTGACAGATCGTTCCTGGTGCGCTATCAGTGTAATACGTTAACAGTTTGCGGTAAAAGCACAACTAATATGTTGAAAGAACATTTTAAATTCGTTACTTGTACGCAAGCCTTTCACAAATAAATTTCCTTGACTTGCTGAGACAAATAAGACCGTTCAGGTTATGTACTGCTACCATGCTGCAGACGAAGAGAAATACAATATGAGTGGTAGATCGGGGGCATATTATTTTAGTCCTGTCTATCTGTTTTTCTTTCGAAAGTTTATGTTCACTTATTTATACTAACATAAATAAAAAGATTGTAATATTGATAACAAGGATAGATTAAAGAGTATGAATCCATTAGGATGAGTAGGCTCTGTTCAAGCTCTTTCCTTTTTTTTCTCTCTCCCAACCTATGAAATTGAAGAATGGTGGGGAATGTAAAAAGTAAGCATGGGACATGCTCAACATTCATGCTCGTACCTTACTTCGCCTCCTACTTCTTCTAAAATCCCCAAGTTATTTTCTAAAACAGGGAGAACCTTGCATTATAGTTTGTACAAGTATGTAAGCAAAGTATTAAGTAAATTGTGAGTTTTAAATCAAGAAAACTTATTACAAAAATATTACAATATAGTTTAAAAATTGAACATAAACAAAACTTATTGATTCCATTGCTGATATTATTGTAAGTAGTTTCTTCATAATCTTCAGGTTCAGAGAAACAAATGTTTGTTGTATAAATGGACTTTAAAGTAGATTATATTCATGAGTTCATTTATTGAATTAATATATCCTTTCTTCTACAGACAAAAGACATACCTGATGTATGGCAGCATGACATGTTTGATGGTGCATCAGGTGGTGCAGTAAAACGGTTTGGTGGCGCTAGTGGTGGTGGTGATGGAAAACTGCATATTTCAAATCTGGATTTTGGGGTCAATGATTCAGATATTCAGGTATAACAACAATGAGATAGAAGATAATGTTTTGTTATTACATAAGGAATTGTTGGAAACAAATGATACATCATAGAATACAGAACAGTCTGGGTCTGTTGGAGAAATTTAACAAAATAGGGTGGGAAAAACACTCGAAATCACAGTGGAAATCAAGGTGGAAATTTACCTGTGCTCATTCACACCTTTGTAAAATACACAGTGTATTGTGTAATTCTTGAATTTACACCTGGATGTGGTTCTCTGTGATGGATCGAAAAAACTTCAAAACACCTGGACTGTACTGTAGAAATGAACTTGTCCCAAACTTTTTTGCATAGTCAAAGATTTTTATTGTTATTTGTCCAAAACATTTGTGTGGCTGTATCGGTAGCATGATTGACTTACATGTAGGGACAAGAATTCCCACGTTTGAGCTAGTACAGCAGCATGGCAGAAGCCTATCTTTCACATTAAGCAGTATTAAGCAATAAAACTGATGCTTGTTGTTATGTATCAATAACATGTAAATATTGTTCTGTGCTTCAGGTGAGTCTTTTGCTTATTGCCTGTGATAAGTCAAACTTGTGCTGCAAGGTATCAGGCAGCTGTCATTGTCATTCATGTGAAAAGCAGTTTTCAATTGGTCAAACTGTATTTGAACTTTAGGGCTGTCACGGTTCCATAATTTTTCGGGTCCTAATTTTATGTTCAATTTCGGTTCTTTCTGTTCAGGTATTACATTAGAATAAAATATACAATTTCAAGTATCTTCAACATTTTTTTAAAATTTTCCTAATCAAACACTGAGGAAATAAAGTCTAGTTTTAAGTAATTTTCATGTAATCTTAATTGCCCTGTACAAGATGTCTTGGATTGAACAGAATCAGAACTATTTTCCGGAATTATGTCCTTATTTGACACGTTGTTTATTTGTTGTTTTTATCATTTTTAATGCCATGCTTTCTTTCTAAGTGTTTTGTCATCGACGATGTAGAACCTTAGGAATATTTTATTTGCAATTTACATCTTTGCAAACAGTTATTGTCTTATCTGTTTCTCCTTCAGAGCGTAAAAAATCAAAATAATTCTACACAGTCGATCCTTTTTTGGCCATGTTTAATAAACACGTTCTAAAATACGAAATTGAACCGAACCGGAAAATGGACCCGAACCCGATCCGAACAAAATGTTCTGCATTTCTGGGTAATTTTGGGTACCCGCGACACCGCTATTGAACTTATCATCTGAAGTGACTGTAATAAGTAGAATGATCTCTTTATGGCATAAACATCAGCATCTTACACAAATTTTCAAGTTTTGTGTTTCTGTGTGATTAAAATAGGTTTTCTAGGTGAAGTACATGTGGTACAAAGTACAATATGGTATATTATCCCAGTGAACAATAATGGGGTTCATTCTCAAATGCTAAAATGATAATGACAAGTGACATTGCATTGCATCGACTCGGGATTTATGCTGAACTTCTGAGTAAAATCTTATTTTTTTATCTTATGTCAGTGTTCTCATGAACTCACTGAGATGAGGCTCAGACTCACCAAATTGGTTTGGGACCCCCAAAAAATTGTATTTTTTTTTAACATTTGAAATGAAAAGGAGTCCCAAGACTCAAATGGGACTCATGATTTCCTAGGTCTAGTGAGAACCCTGTTATGTTTTACTATGATTACTGATTATTGTGAGAAAATAATTCAGAATATTTCATCTACTTATGTGTCTCCAATGAATTCAAAAGCAGATATTCATATATTTTCAATGATATTAGTACTATATGATGGAAAATTTGCATTATCACTCACAATAAGACCAAAGGCTTACCCCATGATACATTTGGAATGTTTTGGACCTCCTCTCATTGAAGAGTTGGACATTATGTGAAACTCGCAGCAGATGTGTGTAGCGAGCGAACCCCTGTAGAAAGTCAGTCCAGTTTAGTGAGCAAGGTGCTTAGCTTATGAATTGAAGCTTTCCTGTTGGAGTTCTGCTAGTGGTTTGTCATTGTCTGGTCTTTCAGATAAGATACTAAAATACTGAAGTAGCTGTGGCTGGTAAAACATCCTTCCAATGTTTCCGTTGTATAGCTCTCTGTTTCTGTGTGATACATGTACACTAGGGCAGATTATGTCAGCATATGGGTGAAATGAAACAAAATTCTAACAATGAGAACCATCTTGCAAAATCTGGGAATTTCGGCTTTCTAAGTTTTTGGAAACTTAAGTTAGATGTAGAAATTAGATTTGTAATTAATGTTTGCAGTAACGGGTATCTACTTTCAAGGATGAAAAGTTAATGATAAATCTGATACTCTATTATCTATAAGAAAACCAGAAGGTTTGAAATGAAAAGGAAATAAACATGTAAAAAAAAACTGTTTTAGAAAAGTAGAGATTCACCTTGTTAACTTCTCTTTCCAGGAATTATTTGCAGAATTTGGTCCAGTAAAAAAGGCAGCAGTACATTATGATAGGTCGGGTAGATCAATTGGAACAGCAGAAGTTATATTTGAACGAAGAGCAGATGCACAAAAAGCCATGAAACAATACAACAATGTACCTCTTGATGGTAGGTTTACAAAATTCATGGAGTCTTGGTAATAAGCTTTAATTCTGAAAACATTCTGTGTTGAAGTTTGCCTCTGAAAACATTCTGTGTTGAAGTTTGCTTTTTCATTGTTTTGCATCAGGGCATCTTCCTGATCTTTGCATTGGAACTTTACATATTAGAAAGGTATACATGTACGTGTATGTACAAAATACTTTGATGGCAGTTCAGCCAAGATTTTATTAAAGGCATAGGTTGATAAATATTTAGTGAGATATTGTTAAGTCCTGATACTGGTCACAGAGAGTGAAATTCAATGTTAGAGGCATGACATTCATATTACAGAAGTTGTTTCCTTGGTAGAATACCTCTCATTTCCAGTCTGTCCCTTCAATGAGCTGACACATGATTATGATACAAATGTAGTGAATATAGAAAATAAAATCATGCTATACATATATGGTAAGTCAGATGATATTCATCATGTTGATAACGTTATTGGTTCACATTTTAAATTGTTTCCTTTTCAGGAAGAGCTATGAATATCCAATTAATAGGTGCCTCAGAAAGTAATGGAAATATTGGGGGCAGATTAGGTGGAGGAGGTGGTGGTGGTAGAGGAGGAGGAGGGTAAGGAAATTATGTAATTATATCCCTATGCACATGCAGTTTTTACTGCGTAATGTGTTTATGTGTGTATCTAAATTCTCAAGTCTCATTGTACTGTACATACAACTGAATATAGTTCCTTTTGGTTTAAACTCATATAAGCTCAGTATGTTTGAATCATTATACACTATACCCAGACAACAAAATTTTAGGGGTATACTGGAACCTGGTTGTCTGTCTGTGAAAAAGGGGGGTTTGTTTTGCTTTTTTCCATACATTCTTTTAGATGATGAAACTAGATACCCATCTTTAGTACCAACCAGACCAGTTTTGAATTTTGTGGCAGTTGACAGAGTTTTGACTATTTGTCGTTAGGTGCTAATTGCAGAGGGTTATTAGCCTTGGTTTGAGTTTGGCTTTTATGCCAAAGGACATGGGCACAAACCTCATCTGACCCATGGTTTACACCATCATGTCAGATAACATATATGGCCAGTGAGTTACAGATCCTTGTCATAAAAAAATAAAATAAAATCATGAACCACACTTTATAAATAAATGGATATTTGTAAATGATGTGGCCAAGTGGGCAGCATACTGGAGCTTGGCTGAGAGGTTCCTGGTGCAAGCGTCACTGGTGACTGGATGCCTTGACAGTGTCTTGCTCCTCAAGGAGATACTGTGGAGGCCTGTGTTATGGTAGGAGTTGATATATTAAACATTAGTACTTTGAGAATGTACATTGAAATGGTGAAATTTTTGTAGCTGCTATCACCACATTTGTGAATTGAACTTGGTGTGATAAAGCAGCAAATAAACAAAACTCTCTTTGATTTTTATGCTCCCACCATATATGGGGGAGGGGCATATATTGTTGCATTCTGTCATTCTGAAACCTTGTCATCGCAACTCCTCCCAAACCGTTCATCAGAATTTCACCAAACTTCACATGTAGGTAGGGCAGCATATGTAGATGTACATGAAGGGAAGCAACTCTGCTCAGAAAATTTATTCAGGAGTTATGGGACTTTGAAATTAGAAAATGTGCATTGCTTGAACCTTGTTTCAATTTTCAAATATTAGTTCTGTGGCAATTATATTTCACTACCTTAGCTGCCAGTGGGGGCATCTGTGTCGCACCGACACATTAAAATTTTAGTTTCTTCAATGCAATAATGAATTACTCTTTTTACATATGTACATTTATGATTTAGATACGAATTTTCAAGTAGATAAACATGATTTACGTTATTTCTTAGAAGTGTCAGATTATTACCATATATGATTTGAAATGTATTTTAATAAAAAGAAAATTATTGTTTATAGGAGATCAAATTTTGGTGGATTTAATAGAGGACGAGGAAGAGGTGGAAATCAAAGACGTGGTGGTCAAGGACGTGGGGGTCGTGGAGGTCGTGGTGGTGGGAGTGGCAAAAAACCTAAAACAGCGGAAGAATTAGATGCAGAATTAGACGCTTATAAGGTGAGCTGAATTAAAAAACAAATACAATGCAATTAAATCAATCAGTGATTAAGGTTTGTTTGCTTATAGAAGTTCATAAGGAACAATTATTATTTATAGAGAAAAACTTAAGTGTTTAATTAAGATAGATTATTTGTACTTTTATCCGCATTTTCCTTAAGATGTTAATACAAAAAGTATTAAATATCACTGTCTATGTGACATGTTTTTCGCTGCATAGAACATTCAGTCAGGCAGTATGGGTCATCACTAATACAGAACCAAACAAAAAGCTATCTGACCAAAAAAAAAAGTGCCAATAATCTCCAGAATATTGATAAAATAGAAATCCTACACCCTAGTCACAGTCATTGTTAAATTCTCTACTGTACGCATCATTCTAAAATCTGTTTCCTCTGCACCTTCATCATCACAGAACGATCTCCTCACAGTCTGATAGATAGGTCAATGCATAGTAATTCGTTTTCCTTAGGAGTCCCATGTTAAATTACCAAACTTCCAGCAACACTTACAAAACTTTCTTTTCTCTTAGTTGTATACAACCCATATATCAAAATGTTTGTCAGCCCTTCCTCTATCAGAATTTTAACAGTTGACTATAAGTAATCCATCCTAATTTTGAAAAAAATCTTGCTGGAAGAGGGTCTTACACACACACACAAACCCCCCCCCCCCCCCCCCCCAAAAAAAAAAAAAAAGACTTGCCAGCTTTCAAGTGTAAACAACAGCACTTTTAGCGAAATGTGATTAAAATTCATGATTTACAGCAGAGTCAGTCTTTATTTATAAATTATAGACTGATCAAAGAATTTCATCCAATCGGAGCCCCCGATACATTGAAGTAGTAGTCCCTCTCTCCCTACAGAAAATTCAATCCGTGAGACGTCTCATTAATCACCAATTTTTTACCTAAGAGGTTCTCTACTTCCCCCTCCTGACTTACGTCATCTGCATGGCATTTTTTTGAGCTGTTGTTGCACTATTGTCTATTTACCTGGGGATTAACTCTTCACCATATTTTAATTTGGCCAACTTGACGCTGATTTGTGTCTTGTTGCTAGGCTTAACACCCCATGATGATCACTAAGACACTATCGTCTAATTAATCCATGTTAATTTAGAGTTTGCAAGAAGGTCTATTTCACACATTTAAAGCGTTTTGGTGATGCAGATAGAACATCTAACTTTCAAACCAACGTCAGACATTTGGTCTGTAATAAATCCAACCTGCTGAAAATTTCCGGTCAAGACCAACAATTGAATGTTTTTTATATACACTGCTTATTTTAAGTGTGTATAGGGACTGATTTTGGAAATTGATTGCCTACTATTCTATATAAATATATATATATTGCAGATGGATACAGATTGAAGAGACCTGAAATGAGAAATAAAATCACTAAACAGTAGCAAGGACAAGAGACCAGGTCAAAAAAAAGTGTTGGTCAGCTCTTTATCTGGTATAGAGATAAAGTATTGACCCTATATGGTGGGACTCGCGCAAGGATTGATATACTTATAAGTTTTATTCTGATGGTTTTAGAAAGCACAAAGTCTCATTTTATTGTATTTTATTGAGAAAAATTATTTCAGATGATTTATCATTTCCCTCAGCTAATCATGTCATGAAATACCATGTTTTACTTCTTATATAAAGCTCTCTTGACAATTCAATTCTAAGGCATACAATGTACGTGACTAGGTTGTACAGAGAGTACATATAACAAAGAATTGCCATGGATTACTATTGAATTTATTGTATACTGTATTTTGTTTCATTGTACTTATGTACACCACTCATTGTAAATAAAGACCATTCATGATCTGACGGCGAATTGCTTTATAAATTTCCTAAGCATGGAAAAAATTTGGATCTTTGTTTATCCCTATACATTTTATTATCTCAGTTTAACGTCTTGGGCTGGTTTTACAAATCAAAAAATTTTTAACTTCTTCATCCCTAAAATAAATGCAGTGTTTGTGAAAAAGAAAAAGATGATAGGATGAAAACAATATTTAATTGTAATGCAGTTGTAATACCAATTTTAGATAGTCATTTCAAGTCAATTGAAATGACAATGGCCGCTCAGTTAATACGGTGAACACAAAAGCATTATAAACAAAGAACACACATTTAAAAACTTGAAAACAATCCTCTATATAGAGAACAGGGATCAATTGGTTACTCAGGTTGAGAGATTATGAAAATATAAAGATGAATATTATTATGGAATAAATATAATAAATTTTAAGTCACATCAACATGAGCCAACCCTGCTCTGCCTGTCTGATTGCAAACTACTTGTGCCCTGCCCATCTTTAAGCAAGCTAAGGTCCTTTATCTACAGGAATCGCAAATAACAGTCAGAGGGGACATGATTCAGGACCATATTTCTTCTAAAACTGTTAAGACAAAGCCTGTCATGGAGTCCCCAATGCCCTGATAGTGCAATCCATAGGGATAGGGCTATAAATGGGAACAAGCCCTAATACAAGACTTGTGGTCTTTGCAATAATCTTGGAGTCAAAACTCTTTTTAAACCCAATGAGACAAAATTACAGGAACTTAAAATCTCCTTAGTTATATAGGATCATTCTAGAAATAGTAATGAGAGATTCCACTTGATACATACTAAGGAAAAGTCATTTTCTTATACCTATCTTCAGATAGAGTGTATAATGTTATGGCGTTGTCTGTCTGGTATAGTTTGTCAGGGCCATAACTTTTATCCCTTGCTTTGATTTGAATAATATTTCACAGAGTTGTTGCCAAGGGTGTATCATGACCATGAACCAAGGTCATTGGTAAGATCAAGGTCACAATGCATATAGTGCGTTAATGATATTTTACAGAATTTTTGCCCAGAACCCATATTTTGGCAAAGGTCAAAATACGTATGATGGGTAAATTCTTGATGGGGCCTTAACTTTTTACCCCTTGCATAGATTTGAATAATTATTCACAGAAATTTTGTCCAGAATTATATCTGAAAGATCAATGTAACTGTGCTTTTGTGCTGTAAATCTTTGCCCAACCCACAACCTTTTACTGTCTGCATGGATTTGAACATTTTACAGGATTGTTGCCTTGGATGCAAGGTTGTACCATGACCTTGAACCAATGACCTTGAACCAAGGTCATGTCTGCAAGGTAAAGGTCACAGAGCTATGTATGGTATATCTTTGTCCGAGACTTTTACTGCCTGCATTAATTGAATAATATTTCACAGAACTGTTGCCCAAGACCCAAGGGTGTGTCATGACTTTGAACCAAGGTTAAATTTCATGATAATCATCCTCTTTCATGAAATTGAGTGGAAAATAAAGGGGGGGGGGGTGGCAATTTTGAAGCCCTAAATAAGAAAGAAGGAAATTTCTCCATACATTCACATAATCCCTCTTCTAAATAAGCTATGGGTGAATTATGCAACATTGGTCATTGCTCTTGTTGAAGTTAGATGTCAAAGGATCTGAATAAAGTATGTTAAATTTTCCAAAAGTCTGATGAAGTACAAATGTATGTGGTATCTCTAATCCTGAATCAAAAGTCTGAGAAGTAATTAGTAGATATAAGGGAGTCATAACTGCAAACAACTATAGTCTGGCAACATGAAGTGCTAAGATACTGAACAGTAGTCAAAAAGGAACATCCTTTCTATTGAATAAAGCAGAGATATAAACAATCGCAGCCTCCTGGAAGAACCAAGGATGGCATCAGGTGCCATGGAGGAGTAAGCATCCCCTGCTGACCTATAACACCAGTAGCAATGCCATATTATTATTTGAGCTAGTACAGCTTGTAATCGTACGAGATAGTAACAGTAATACCGTAGTCGCACTTGGTAAAAAGACATAAGTAAAAATGTGAGACACATAGTAAACAAAAACAAATTCCAAGTTTACCTTTACAAATGATAGGAAAACTGTTTAGTGCGAGATAAAATTTCATACCAGCATGTTCCTATTATTTCATGGTTTCATTTGGTGCCACTATCTAAACTGTGTTACACATTTAATGTGATATCACATATTTATTATGGTGAAATGTAAAGAAGTTGAGTGGAACTTTTCTGCAACGGATTGAGTATTGAAACAGCAGCTTGTGTGGTACTAAACACTAGAGATGATCATTGTACTCCTAAAGGTGTCATATATACTAAAAAATCAAGTATGTAGATTATGAAGAATTTAAGATCTTCCAATGAATAAAGTGATAAGGCTTACATATATACTTGATAAATTTGTTACCCTTGTGCTAAGGTCATTCCTGTACCTTATGGGGTTATAGTCGAAGCAGAAAAGTTTCCTCTGGCCTTTATTTTCAGCATGCCTTGTTACACACACACACACACATATATATATAAAGCTCATACATGACAAAGATGTTTCTATGGCTGATCATGAGCTTGAATCAAGATCTTACTTTTAGGATCAAGCCACATCTATTGATGCCGTGTCTGGGCCAAACACTTTAGAATTTGTGCTACGTTGGAAGAAGTAATGCCATATTTCTCACAATTTAAAATGTTATTAGAGTGCATTGTTTAAAAGTCATACCTGCATAATCTAAGTCGCCATAGTCACCAGTATGTCTACATACTTAGAAAAATAATAAATCTTCTCGGACAATTTGTTATGAATTTGACTCGAGGTGATATCTTCAAGGCCTGGGTCACGATGGACTACACTACCGAATCGTGTTATGCCAGAATTTATAAAAGATATTACTAGGGACAGAGGTATTGAAATGGTATCTCGAATAAGATCATACTACAAAATTCTTTATAAGATGTACTGGTCATAATTATTTAAATGTTGCATTAAACTATGGATTTAAAATGGCGCACTGTCCCAAAACTATCTGTTTCTTAACTACACATAATTATAGCGCCGATTTAAAGGCACAGTAAACAATTTGGGCTCATGGTGCAAGGGATACCGGTGCAACTCGTGGAGTATGCCAATATGATCGAGAGGTCGGTTGATGACTGAATTAATATTGCTATAAAGGTCTAAATTTCTATGCATTGTATCACCACCATATAAATAAGCTTGCTGTGACGCAAAACAAGCAATGCCTATGTTGCATTATACATCTGTTACTTTATTTCTGGGAAGCAAACTACATGGAGCAATAATTCTTGTCAATTAGGTCATACAATACCTTTATGTATAATGGAAAAAATTGTTTGACCTACTTTTATTCACTAGGTAGGTCACTGCACAAATCCAGATGATGTGAATTCTCTGTAAGGGAGGTTGTGATTAAATTTCAGAGCAATATGTAAATCCATATTAAAAAAAAAAGTCAGGAAAACTATTTAACCTACTATTTGACTTTAAGTAGGTCATTTTACACCAGATTAAATGTACACAAGACCTATATTTCTTTGAGAGGTAGGTAGTGACAAATTTTACAACAATATCAGTCTCCACAATGAGAAAATGTGGAAAAACTCTTTATTTTAATTCACAGTGAACCAATTCAGATGATGTGAACTGAAAGTGTATTTCTCCAAGAGAGAAGAGGCTACGAATTCTCAGCACAGTAATTGTAACCATAATGAGAAAAAGTACAAAAACTGTGTTCCCTACATTTGCCATTAATTAAATCATAGTGTATCACTTCATCTGAAATACAAACTGAATCTGTACTTCTCCGAAAAGAAAGTTTTATGTAAATTTCAGGGCAAAATCTGTATTCATCATAAGAAATAAGTGAAAAACTGTTTGATTTACTTTCAGTCCTAAAGTAGGTCACAGAGCACCAATCCAGCTGATATGTGATCTGAATTTTTCCAGAGGAAGACTGGAACTTAACTTCAGAGATATATCTATATCTAATAGAAAATAAAGTTTGGCAAACTGTTTGACCTGCTTTTATTCCTAAGTACATCATAGTGTACCAATTGAGCTAAAATGCATAATCAACTTGAAATTCTCAGAGAGGAAGCTTATTACTAAATTTCATGGCAACATTGGTACCCATACTGAGAAAAATGTCCAGAGAATTGTTTGACCTAATCTAAGCCATAAAGTAGATCATGGTTCATCACTCTGGCTGAAATGTATTTCATATTCACAGGTTTGAAAAGATTAAATTTAGACAATGTACATGCACCTGTTACAGACAAACAACACCACAAAATAATACATCCCATCTTATGTTGGGAGAATAAAAAGATAAACATAATGTGGGGATTATTTACTCCTGTAATGTCTATATCAATAGTGTTGATATTACCCAGATTGCTAACTTAAGTTTAATAATTATTTTCATTTTTAGTTTGACCTTTCAATTCTAACTCTGCAAATGAATAGGAATTGTATCTTTTGTCTAAATATTGCGTGTATCCGGTTCAAAGTTTGAGACAGTTTGATTTTATTGTGCTTACATTACACCAAACATCTTAAATGTACCAGTGACCTTGACCTATGACTGAACCTTGTCTTCAATTTGATATATAGCCTTAAAATTGGGTTAAAAATAAAGAACATTTGATACATATTTCATACATTTTTAATTATATTTCATACAAAAATGTATATGTTTTTGTACAAAGAAAAAGTCTACCATAACATTAATGAAATCAAAAATAAAGCAAAGTTGAACAAAAGACATTTCATGTCTTCTTTAACATATCTTTAAAAACTAGAACTGGTAAATATAAACCCTGTACTAATTGTTTACATATTTTTATGGTACAAAGTACAAAATACAGGAGTGCTTACCTCTCTGTTATAACCATTAGTTGGATTTCACACACAATTAAATTCCAAATTTTCTTGCAAAAAAACTATTCAGAAAAATATCCTAATCACATATAATGATTAAATTCACAGTCACCAAATCTGTTTCCATAATCAACTATTTGTTCTGGACTGTCTGTTCCACTTTTTTCTTTAGTTTCAGGTAAAATACAATAATACACTATAATCTAACACAACAACTTTGAAATTGGATATTCAGTGACCTGAAATCCCCCATATATTGAAGTCAAATAGTTTCCTGATCCAAACTGACACATAAACTTGTACAAAATTTCAAAGGATACAGTGAATATTTTATCTTGGAAACCGGTTAATTTTCAAATGATTATAGATATTGTTATGAACACTACTGTTAATTTTCAAATGATTATAGATATTGTTATGAACACTACTGTTTCACATCTACTTACACTAAAATATATATACTGATGTACATTTTGTATTTTTCAAGATCCCTTTACAAACTCAATACATGTATCACAAGGTCTAACTGTAAAAATATTCCAGACGGAATGTAGCAAAAAACTGTATTTGGACATTCTGTAAAAGTCACAAAGCAGGAAAAGAAAACAGCAAGAAAAATTGAGATTGAGCAAATAAATACAGGTTTATCTATATTTGGAAAGATGTACCCATGTGCAATTGGACATCAGCACATAGATAATACTGGAATGATTTTTATAGGTACATGATATGTAGGTATGTAGACATGAAGAAATATATATCTAAAACAATAAAAAGTTTAAAGAAAAAAAAAAAAAAGAATACAATATTTGAAAAAATGTATAAATATTCCCTGGAAAATATATATGAAATTGTGTATGGAAACTAGTTTTTCAGTTTTTGATGCAAGAACTTCTTACTGACCACAAGACGAAGACAATGAAAATTACACATTGGTGCTTGAAACTTCGTAGGAACTTGCTTAATATCATACAGACTTGGATCTAATTCTAATGTGCAGAAAGTCCCACTTCGAATGCCCAGTATAAGAACCTTTGCTTCGACATTGACTGCTCCAAAGTGATCGAAGTCCTCTGTTGTACAAATCTTGGAAACTTCGCCACCTTGAGAAAATTCGACCATGGATCCGTTACGGAACACCAGAATGATGCGGTTTTCGTAATGGACTGCACGACCTATGACCCCAGCACAGTCTGCTGGTAACTGACCTACGATTGCAGACTTATTTGTGGAAGTATCGTATGACTGTATCACACCGACAGGTTCCTTATTGGAATTCTTACCACCAAAGGTGTAGATTGTGCTCCCCACCACAGTGGCAGTCATTGAGGACACTGGTATCTTCAACTCCCCAACATACGTACATGTCTTTGTTTCTGGGTCAAACTTTTCTATACTGCTGATGGTCTGATTTGTAGTAGACATCCCAGCTACCAAATAAATGCAGTTATCAACGGCCACCATTGCATGACTCCATCGTCCTGTCATCTTTTTCTCGTACAAACTCCAGTTATTCTTCTCTGATTCAAAATGTAATATAAGATCTTTTTGATTATATCCCCCAGACAGGTAGATGTCTTGCCCAAGTGTACACACTGCAACACATGGCCCAGGTTCCTTGGGTAGAGGAGAAAATTTGAATTTCTGTTCATGTCTGATACTGAAGCACTGCACTTCTGTTTTCTGAGGATTCGGTTCTCTACTTCTAGTTCCTACCATACACAGCACCTCCTCTTTCCGAAACAGCGATTTGGGAACATTGTCTTGCACATTCCCTTGATTAACTTGATCTATAGCCTTCAGAACTATACTCATGCAGTCTTTTACATCTTCTATTTCGCTGCAATCCCTGATGTTGCAGAGGTAGTCTAAATCCATCAGTGGGAAACTAAGGTTCATAAACAATTCAGACAAGTCTTTCTTCCTTTTCTCAAAGTCATACTTGCACCACTTCAGTACTGCATCACAAACAAATTCTTCATTAGGTACAAACAGATCTTCATCTATAACAAGAGAGATGAGATCACATTTTTCCATGAGCAAGAATTCATCTCCTTTCACAACTTCGGGAAAATTCACCATGATGTACTTCCAACTCATACTGGTCAGTTCCTTCAATCCATGTCCTGAACCATATTTCCATATTCCGATACAGTTATCAGCAGTCAGATGCTGCTGGAGATAAGCATCACAATTTGCGAGCAAGCCATTGATCTGCAGCATTGAAGACGCCTGTAGAAGTTGATACACATTGCTGTCAGTGATCTCACTTAGTCCAGAGTATATATAAGATAGTACCAAACCAAATGTGTCAGCATCAATACCCTTCAGCGTTACTGCTTTCTGCCCACTCTCCTTAAACCCTAAAAGACACATAATAATACCATAATATAAGAAAAAAACTGTTTGCATAGTGTTAGGGTTTTGTTACTGGAATCATAAAATTGATGTGGACAACTGTTTGAATCATTTGGAATTAACAGGATTGGACATAAAACAGTAAGTTTGTACTACTTTATTACTGAAATGGCTTCATTGTGGAAAAATAATGCCAACATAAATAATAACTGGCTTGCCCTGAAGGGTTGAATGGGAAGGTTTTTGACTTGCAGCCTCCTTTTCTGACAGCAGTTAATCGAGGGAAAGGCACATATTGTAGCTACAGCAATATGGGAACTTTGCCACTGCTCTTAATCATTCTAACACATGTACCGGTATAACTGTAAGACATCTGGGGCCAGTTGTTTAAAACTTTAACCACTGGTTAAGCTAACCAAAGGTTAAAATTCACCTAACTATATCTTTGAAATGAGAAAACTTTAATTCATTGTCTGTGTTCTAATTTGTAGCATATGAAACAAACTTTGTAAAATAATTCAGATTTTTATGCAGAAATGTTATAAATTAAAGTAATTGTCTCTCAAACTTTAACCACTGGTTAAAGTTTCGAACAACTGGCCCCTGAGATGTAAATATTGCACATTTAGCATCATTTTTAAAGCAAGGAATAGGGTATGTCTCCTGATTCCTCTTACATTCAAGAAGAGAATGAATTCTTCATATTCAGTATGTCTTACCTGAACTAAACATGGTCTTGAAGTAATGAGACATGGCTGACAGAACTATACGATGACAAGAGAAGGTCTTGTTTTCCACCACGACATCCACATCCACAAAAGTGGAGGAATTCCACGAATCCTGCAGCCCAGCAGATATTTCCTCATAATATTTAATCTGTGGAAATATTTCCTCTATCCGTGCCTTCTCCATATATTTTGGCATTCTTAAATATAAAAAATTTGCTTTAGTACACTTTTATCTATATACAAGTACATATTATAAAATGAATTCTATATCATAGTGCATGTTCATCAGAACTTTTTATACAAATATAACTGATTTTCAAGATAAACTTTATGATAAAACAAAACTAAAAAAAAAAAATTAAATAAATAAAGGATAAGGTTTTTAAGTCAAAGTAGTACATGAATTGGCAAATGATGGATTGGAAGGTTCTTCGTTTACTTATTTATGTTTTAGTGTTAGGACCAAAAACATATTTTGCAGACGCTTGGTTGGGAAATTGGTCCATCATTTACATGTAACTTACAGTCCCTGTTAATTTTTTATTTAATAATATGCAAGACCTACAGTTTTCTGACTCTATAATGTTAATTCAAATTTGGAAGAATTTTTCTGAATCAAGTAAATGAGATTATTTTGAAAAAAAAAAAAACTACTGGTGATATCTTAAAGTAGATGCTGGATTTATGGCATTGAGAATGCAGAAATCATTCAAATCTGGGTGAAAACAAGAGGCTCAAGTATGTAGCATTCACAAATATGCTAAGGGTACTATAGGAGCAATATCTCGCAAGTTTGGGTGAATGTCAGCTATCCCACATACACCGGAACATTTTTTCTATGTTACACTCCAAGCACCTTCACGTTATTATCGGCTTAAATAAGAGAGTATGAGATGCTAGATTGCACAACTTCATGATCGCTATATTTGTGTGTGTAGATATTGGTTTTACATAACAATGCTTGGAAAACTTAAAATGATAATAACTGACTGTACTAGGAAGGGTAATGTCAAAAATGTACATTCTCTCGAATGTCAAGAAAACAAAGCAGTGTTGAAGGCTTCGGAGATTTGATCTTCAATGCAAATTTACTTCAATAGCTTGTAGTAGAGGTAATTTTTTTGTGAATTTCCTACCTGCATACGACAAATTCAAATTTAAGGTGATGGTTTGATTGATTAATTATTGTTGTTGCTCACAATTATTTCACTTATGTGGTGACAGCATCTGCCTGATGCACTGCAAAGAAATTTATACCTCTGCAGCGGACCCAACCGAAGCAGTGAGGTCCTTTTACATGCTATGCCTACTCTAACACTAAACGAAAAGACACCAGTGTGCCCATGACAGGACTCGAACCTGGGACCTTTTGGTCATGAGCCAAACACCCTATTCACTGAGCCACACCAGCTTTTAAGTTGAGGTGAGTAAAATAAATCAGACTGTGAACAGAGTAGCATCCTTTATTTATAAAGATTCGAAGAAGTCCTCCAAAGGGAAGTCCGGTACATAAAAAGTAAAGGAACACAAACACTCGGTATGGCAAA
This sequence comes from Pteria penguin, assembly GCA_035048485.1. Taxonomy (NCBI): domain Eukaryota; kingdom Metazoa; phylum Mollusca; class Bivalvia; order Pterioida; family Pteriidae; genus Pteria; species Pteria penguin. The sequence continues at coordinate 48,250,146 of CM068580.1, read as the reverse complement.
TTTTTGGCCTCACGACCTTTATCAAGCAATTTTTCAGATGACAAATATTTGCAATACAGAACCTTTATTTATAGTTTGTTTAAAAAGTTATGCTTGTAATATTCTTTATATAATATTAAAGAAAGCAAGCACTACAATATACGGTAACACGGTATTATTGATTATATATATCACAAAGCAATGCAACAATATTATATTTTGATATGATAGTTTTAATACAATTGCAAACTAATCAATATAATGTTATGGAATTATTGTAACGACGATACATTCACTGTATAAAGCTGTTTTATTCTGTTTTAAACGTTCCTCTTAAAAATGTTATTTCTGCTATTCTCGTTTCAAAACAAGTTTTGTAAAAATATTCACATTTTAATTAGTAGTGACCTTGCATTTTAATTAAGTGACCCTTCACTTAGGATAAGTATCCATATATTCAAATTTGGTTTGGATTAGATGCAATGAGCTTGATTTATCATCCGTAAACCAATAATGGCAATACTATTTACTAGTAGTGAGCATTGACATTGGATGCAAGGAACTGAAGCTATCAACCACAAACCAATAATCAAATTGGAAAATCTATGGGCATTATCCATGTTTAATAAGTATCTACATATAGAAATTTTGTTTGGATAGGATAAACTGTAACTTATCATCCAGAAACCAATCAAGTGACTGCTGGCCATTATGAAGAAATGACAAACAAAGCAAACACTTATGCCCCAGCCATGGCATTAAAAAGAGTTTTATGTACACTTCCGAGTCGGAAGAATTTGTTTGTGCAAAATGTTCAGTAATCCAAAATTTACTTGAACAATACTTTATTGCTCATCTGAATACCTTAAGCATGAGCAGAAGTACAGAATACATAGGTTATACTGAAAAGTCTTTCATAAGTCATTAATCTGGACTATGGCCTCACTAATACAGACATCAAAACTGACCATCTGTGATAAGTTCGTAAATCATGCCATTCTTAAGAAGTCAATAAGTTTATTCAAAAATAAAACATTATGATTTATAATAATCATCATAATTGAGTGATTATCGTTCAACACCACACCAGTATTACTTCACTTATATGATGGTAGCAGTCATATCATCTATCCGGTTATTACAGTGATAAAATCTGTCCTCAGCAACAAAGCTACCAGATGCAGTGAAGTATTTTTTTTCCCCACAAGTTGATGTTTGCTCTGACATAAGACCTCAATATTTTCCGGCTCATCAAAAGGACAGCGATCCGAAGATGCTGTAGCAGGTATTAAACCAAGAACCCTCAGATCCTTAGCTGGATACCATAACCAAAAAGCCACGATAGCTCGACTTGTACGGTAGTCAAAATTAGATAACAAAAAATTGCAAAATAAAATTGATGATACAAAAGTTCCCTTTTAGCTTATCAATAATAATATAAATATGACCAGAACAATGACAAAGTCAGAGAGGGTGCCACTGATACGGTGAAAAAGAACAGCAGCTAAATTCTTAGATGGGGACATTTCTGTCCCTGTCTTATGGATCTGAGATCAGAGGATGATGACTTGATAGTATCTCATACTTCAAATCTAGGCAAAAGACACACAAGTAACAAGCTGTGTTTGTGAAACACTTATGCACCCGCGGCACCAAAGTCCAAAAAGCTATTTTTAGCATGAAGTTCATTGTCAAAGTCAAAAGGTCATTGACCTTGGTGTCATTTGAAAGGGCTTCATTAGTTGAGTACAAATGCTAAATATGAAGTCTCTATCCCTCATGGTTCAAAAGTTATAGCCAAGGTTAAAGTTGACAACAGACAGACAAACAAAATAACAAACAAACAGACAGGGCAAGTACAATATGCCCCTGATCTAATGATCTGAGGGCATAAAAACTGTGATTAAGTAAATTCAAATAGTAAGTATATAGTAATATTTATTTACGAATGCATGTACTCAAAACGATTTTCAACTGGAAATTACACATAGTTTATAAAAGTCTTCTCAAGTAATCTCATTTTTAGCGTAACATCAAGCTGTTGTGGGTATTCGAAAGTGCTATAATCCTTTTATTTAAACAAAATTCCAAATCCACCCCCCCCCAAAAACCCACACAAAAATAACCCCCAAGTCCCATAATTCTGCAAAAACAAAGTTTGAAAATCAAAAAAAGGTCTTCCTTTCCCTTATCCCAATATCATGTATTAGATATATGAAATCTTCACCAGGAAACCTAAGTAACTGTGTGCCATAGAAAATGCTGACAAAAATACAGATGAAGGATTAAAACAAACAGTGCTACAAAGTACAGGGCAACCACCATATGGTGGGGCCCTAAAAATATATATTATAAATATAATCTAAAGTACAGAGGTATGTAATATAAGGAGTGATGTAAAAATTTACCTGCAGTGCATGGTTAATGATGAAATCACACAAAACGTAATGGCAAGAAGTCACACCTTTATAAATAATAAGAGAGGTAATAAAGCAAAACACAAAGCAGAAAATTGTATTAGTGCTTATAAAAGTTGATATTCACACAAAGTAGTAATAAAAGCAGTTTAAAAGCAGATCATGATTATATATAAAGCGATATGAATATGTCAATGATCAGGATCCGGCACCATAAACTGAGAATGTACGCAAGTCAAAAATTTCCTTTAAATTTATTCCATTATCAAACACTCAAATAAATTTTAATGCAGTATGGTTTAATTCTATTCATCAGTAGAATAAAACTAAATAAAATCTAAATCCCAGTTATTAATTCATTGATGAACAGAAGAATATGAATTTTTGACTTAAGTATATTCTCAGTTTATGGCACCAGACCCAGTTCCAATAATTTCACTTATGAGACGATAAGTTTATAACCATACTTAATGGTCCAGGTGTTCTGAAAAATACAGTGCTCCAGTGGTAAATTTAGAAATTATACAAAACACTGTGAATTTAAAGGTGTGGACCAGGACAAGAAAATGACGCCTGCACATGTATTCTCGCCATGCTGTGTTTTGGTTTTGGTACTGTCACTAAACACTTACCTCAAAATTATCGCAATATAAGTTTCAAAATTATTTAAAAGATAAGGCAACGTTGAACGGCACATAATATGCCTGCATTTCTTAATTCTAGGTGTCATGCAAACTATAACGAAATATCTAATCTGTGGTAAATGTTAATTAATTTTGGTAAAATAGTTCAGTTTTCTACTTTAATTGTTTGTAGGTTAATTGATATCCTTCACACATCCATCATTTCCCATGTAGACATCCCTCCCTCCTTTCATAAATACACAGACTACAATTGCATTACATACCTGTTCAATATGTACATTTTCATAATGTGATCTTTTAAGAGGAGTTGTGAAGACATGGGAGTTCAGGAAATCTATGCCCAAGGGCATAACTCCTATAATTTTTTGGGGACAGCATTCCCCTTCCAATATGCACATCTTCATATAGTGTTCTTTCATTGTACCAAGTTTCATCAAAATCCCGCCTATGGGTTTGTGCGGACATATAAAAACTAAGTGGAGTTTTATATCACTAAGTACAAGCTAAATTTTAAAGTAACATTGATTTTTTCCCCAAGAATCCAAAATCGTGATATGGCAATACACGTATCATCAATATGACCTTTTAGATTTCAATCCATATTATTTCAAAGAACTAATCTTGAAGCTATTATGCTGACGGGATATTGTAACACAATGTGAACAAAATACCACTATACATAATATATGCATCAAATTATAGTATAAAAACTACAGAAAATGAAAAGTAGTAGAAAGTAAGCTGAAATGTGTGTGCCAAAAATTACTACATACCTGAAAGACAGATAAAACATGTCAAAATATGCATCTGAATGTAACAACAAGCATTCTCTTCCCACATAAGTACACCTCCTATGCATAAGCAGACCTAGCCATTCTCCTGAATCCCTCATCATTATTATAAATTATACTTGTAATAAAAATTCACGATGACTTAGGACAAGCACAAATTACACTATATATGTCACCACACTTATGCAGAAGCAGATCAGGCAATTTATGTAGCATAAAAGAATACAAATTGAGGATGAATGGGGCCATGTATGAGTGATTATAAATTACCTATATTTCTCTTTCCAAAACTTCAAACTGAAAAAGAAACTTAAAATGTCTACATATAACCTCTTTCACACCCTTCACCTTAACCTCTTCACTGCTGACCTCAAAATTAAAAGGAATCGTCTTTTCTCCATATTAAACTAGATATATATCCAAAATTCATTAAAATCTGATCTAACATTTCTTTACCCTATTTCTAATTAATCTGTTCAGATGCTGTAACCTTACCCTTTGATCTCAAAATCAAGAGACATCTTTCTATCTCAAAGCTTATATAGATGTATACCAAATTTTGTTTTAATCTCATCTTTTACCTAGGGTCTTTGGGTTATTATCCGGAAACCCATGCATAGGGCAGAAAAATAAAAGGACAGGAGAGATAGATTAATGGAGCAAACACTTAATGTTCCAGTCATTTCTTGTTGAGGACAACAATATTGTTAGTATAGAAATTTCAAGTTCAGATCACTTAAAGTTGGTTGGTTGATTGGTGTTTTACGTCGCTTTCAACAATATTTCAGTTATATCGCGACATGGAAGCAGGAGGTTACCAACCTCTTAAACATAGTGGCGCAACCCGGGAATCGAACCTGGATCGTCGGCGCCGCAAGCCAAGCGCTTAACCACTACACCACGCCTACCACAGAGATCGCTTAAAAGAAGAAATGACAGAAGTTAAATTGCTCAGATCATCTAAAACAAATTGAAAGAAGCTACATATACATCCCTATAATGAGAATATATAGAAATTTATAGGCTCAGATTAAAGGAACTGATAGATATTTACAGGTCAAAATCGTACATAAAAGAAATAAGACAAGTTTAAATGATTCAATTACCTAAAAACAGCCTTGAAACTCTTGAAGAGAAATTAAAGGAGTTAATGTGCTCATTTCACTAAAAAAGAAAAAAAAAATAATAAAATCAAAGTTTACATTCCCAAATCACTTAAAATGAGAATTATTAGAAATCTACATATTTTAATAAAATTAAAACCATCCCAAAAATAAGCCAGAATCTCAGAGGCTCTAATCACCTAAAAGAGCTGATGGCATAGAAGTTAATAATACCAAATCACCAAAACAAAGAATTAATTAAAGTTTACACACTCAAATCACATAAAAGAGAGTTAATTACATAAAAGTCTACAGACTAAAGTCATCTAAGAATAAAATAAATAGATATTTAAACTGCACTGCTAAAATCACCTAAATAGGAAAGTCTCAGACAGAAGTTTACAGACTGATATCACCTAAAGAGAAAACTTTTAATTTACCATACTCCTGGTTTTTATTAGTTTTCACTAGTTGAAGGCAAAATTCCTGGACATTAATAAGTATACTATACTTTCCTTAACTTAACCAAAAGGTGTAACTTTTTGTATATTACTATTAAGTACATTTGTATAATATTTTCTTGACTATGATTCATTGTGTAATGAAATTTATGAATGAATGTATACAACATTTACAGCCCTTATATAGAAATTTACAGATCAGTAACTCTTATTTAGTGCAAGAGCAATCTATACCATTAACTGTGCCTCACCCTTCATTCTTGTTTGATGACAGTGTTGCATCTTCCAATGTTGCCATTGTTTTAAAGTATCTTCTGTACACTGCAATCAAATGTTGAAACATTAATCAATGTGTGCAATGGAAACATGTGTCACCTACTATTCATCTTTTAAAAGTGTGACTCCTATCCAGAAGAGAGTCAGACAGACAAACATTGGACAAAATGATGCACTGCTTTACAAGTAACACAAAAATGAAAACAGAAACTAAAATATTATTGAAACATTCATTTAACACTACCATCATACAAAACTACCACTTGTCCACATAAACAGTGATCACTCGAATATACCATGCATCCAGATTTACCTTCCTGAACAGTATTATAGCCTGCAGTTACGACTGCAACGGAAGAGCTACTTTGTCCTGTCTCTTCAGAAGAGACTCTTCCGTTGCAGTCGTAACTATATTGCCTGTATCATAGCCTGTATCACAACTTTATACATGCACTTCATACCTTGGAGGAGGATGCAACTCTCTTATTGCAAAATACCATTTTCTGTTCAATAGGAAAGCAAATGACAATATATCATCAACAAGTTCATTCACGAATTCTGTATAGGGTATATGGTGACATTTTTTCCTTGCCAACGCGACTCATACCATTGTACTGTTCATTTAAAATCACATATAAATTTAAATTACAGATAATTATCTTGTCTTGTCCTAATTTTCAAGATGTATACTAAAAATGATAATTACATTAGTCATTTCGGTATTAAACATTTGAAATACTATACCTGGCTAGAAACAGACTATCCCAAACTTGCTAAATCTAACTAGCCTATAATACTGCATTCATGTAAGAGACTACTGTACTCGAATAGTTCTATCCTGCACCTGCTGAATGGCTGTATCCGTTTATGACGATACATGCCGCGAGCATGAAAAACGAAACCTATACTGTACTGGTCGATGACCAGATCCCGGATAGGACCAGCTACCGGTTAACTTCATTATTGGAAGTATTCAAAACATGAGTTTACGAAATTTTCATACATGTATGTACAGAGACATATATACACACATGTGTATATATGTCTCTGGTATGTATAAGTACTTGTCCTATGTATTAAAGACAATCACGAGAAAAAAAATTGCAAATTCACGATTCAAAACCCGAAGCAACAAATTCCTCGTCCAGTAACATACCGCAGGCAGAACACACGTATCTCACTAAAACCCATTGAAAAGATCACGTGCAGTAACCATGCGCGGATACAGAGGGGGTAGGGGGTCTGAACCCCCCTTGGAATCCGAAAATTTTATCCAAAAAAGGGTAATTTTGGGGCATTTTTGGGTTTGGAAACACCCCCCCCCCCCCTCGTCTAAGAGAAAAATTTACCTTTTTTGGTTGGACCCCTCTGACAAAAATTTCTGGATCCGCGCATGAGTAACGTTCCACTTCATGAATACTTTTAATCCATTGATATAAAAAGTGTGCATAGTAATTCCCGGTACATTCCTTACTTTTATCAATTTTATTTTAGCTCCTGCTCCTCTCTTCCATGTTAGGCTATACGAGTCGTATGTAAACCATTGTTTTTGGTTAACATTTCTTCCTCTAGCGGTGATACAACATAAACAGTCGTCGGTTGTAATTTATCCCAGGTGCGGATCCAAATTTTGTCCACCCTAATGATCTACGAGAGGGGCCCCACCCATGTTTTGTGTGTGAAATCACTAATTTTTACATGGAAAATAACAAGACATTTTTTGATTTTAGGATAAGCTTTGCCATTCATTAATTCCTACTGAAATCATGATCTTCGTGATATTCAAACTGCAAACATTACGGCTATTTCTTATTGTTACTCCTCTTTATCTGCCTTACTGATGAGGTTTTTAAACTGAATGATCGAATCGAATTCTGGTCATTACAAGATTAAAGAATTGGCCTCCATTTTTAAAGACTTGTTGCTACTACTCCTCCTGAACGATAAATTCTATAGACAAAGGTCGTTGATTGCCTTAAATTAAGGGCATGTCTTATAGTTGGAATCTGGGGTCCTTCCGATGATAAAAATCAAATTCTTTAATTGACAGCACGCCGTAACTGTATGTTTTGAGTATTCACTATGGGCGTTATGACCATGCAAGGGACGCTTACTCTTCCCGGAAACAGTCCTACCTTGAGTCAAAAGGTGCATGTACCCGGAAACATAGTCTTATCCTTGAAATTAAAGGTGCATGTATACCCACTGCAGTACATACTGTAGATACATTTAAATTTCTATTGCGCTGTCCAATTGTACCACCCTGGCGAGTAATTAATTAAATTTTAATGAGTCTGACCGTTTTGAAAGAGATAAAGAATTATTATTTCACTCCCGAACAATCACAAGACAGTATCAGAAAGGTTTATGGAGGCAGTAATTATAGATTATAATCCAGACCGACAAAGGGCATTTCTGATAGTCCCCCCTTCCCAGAAGTGGAAAAAGAAATTAGTGATGTATGAAATAAGAAAACAGATAAGATGGTATCGAATACTCAGTGGCGTTATTCCCGATAATTGATTTTTGTTCGATTATCAAATTTAGCGGCAATGTGGATTGTCTAATTTTGTATAATCAATTATCAGACATTTAAAAAAGTTGGAAACTGTTGTCTTCGTTGAACGGTGACATTTGTGTAATCTGCACGATTACTTAATTAGATCAAGAATTTAATAAAGCTGTAAAGAGTTAAGGATTACACAGGCATCAAATCTATGTTTTTGCGATCAATCGATTATTGTTTCAAACCGATTCTCAACAAAGTTTCAGCCGGACAAAAATGTTTACGGGCGGAAGACAAAGAAATATTAGTATACGTTTAACATTGCTTACAGGGGGTTCAAAACAAACTATACCTCGGATTCGTCTGTTGCTATACGCTACAAGTAAAATGTCACCACTGTTTGCCTACCGGTACTGAAGTGAAAGAGAGTGAATGTAACCATTCTAACCACACTCATGTTAATTTGGGTATATTAATTACTTAGTGGTAGATTCAGAGGGAACGTTCGCTCCCTTTAAAAACTCAGGGAGAGAGATTATCAATAGTATATTTCTACCCATTTTAGTCCACTGAATAGTGGGCGTCTCGATACGACTATAAAAGATTTTTTGAACATTAATATAATCTTATTTAACCGTGTTCGCGGTATGTGGTAGGTTGTCGTATATTGGTAATCTAGATGACCACAATGTTACTGCGGAAATTGATCAGAAGTGAGAAGGATGTATCATTTTTGAAGACTTATTGTTCAGTCTGACGAATGAGGTACTGAGCAGGATATATTGACACTTATCGTATGACATGATCGGTCTGAAATATTGATTTTCTTCATTTACCTCATATTCGTGGTCAAACCAGGATGTTTAAAGATGTCTACTGCTGAATATGATGACTGATGCATCGATTCGTGGTCAAAACCCGGACCTTTAGATACGGAATACATGAGACGGTTAGGGGAGGATGGGGTACCGGTGGGATTACTGCGTTTTCATATTTAATGAATATTATTTTAACAAAAGGACCGACAAACAAACGTTATCATCATTGTATGATTACAGATTCTATATATAGTAGATTCTTACTACTGGAATGGAAAAATCGCCCATCGACTTTCAAAAATTAGTGTTTGAACATATTAGGTTCCTTTAATTGAACAATAGATAGATAAAATTCTATTAAGGAATGAATTTATCATCTGTGTTTATGGAATAAGGGGTCACGAAGTCGATGAGTTTTCTCGTGTCTGAACGTCTTGTGCAAATTTGCAGAAACATTCACTCCAAATATGGTCAGTACGTCAGTCGTATTGCGGCTGAAGGTACAGTACAGACTTACGGAAACCTCTATCCCATATATGGTCATTACGTCCGTCGTATTGCTGTTGACGTTTATGAATATTGCTACAGACGTGCGGAAACCTCTATTAATGGTCATCGCGTCCGTCGTATTGCAATGATTATTATTAGATATTTCGAAATAAGTGAATCATCTGATGGACTATTAATATCAAGAAATAGAATCGTCGAAGAACCAGAGATTGCTCTTTGATTTTGGATACCATTGATTGATTGATTATTGCTTTTACGTCACTCCACGATTATTTCACGTATATGGTGACGGCACCTGCCTGATGCATTGTATACAAATTTAGACCTTTGCAACGGACCCACCCGAAGCAGTGAAGGATCTTTTATGTGCCATGCCTACCGTGACACGGGACCTCGGTTTTTACTGTCTCATCCGAAAGACAGAGCACCGGTGTGCCCCGGGCGGGAGTCGAACCCGCGACCTTTCGATCACGAGCCCAGCACCTTATCCACTAGGCCACACCGGCTTGATTTTAGATACCAAAACAATTGTTTTAATCCAAGACATATATACAGAGACCAATGTCATATCTGCAAAGTCGAGGTCACGGTGAATAGGATGGGTAAATCTTGGTTAAATACCTTGCATAAATTTGAATATTTCACAAAAATTTTGCTTTTGCTCATGACCCAATGATGTGTCATGACCTTGAACCAAGGTCATATATACAAGATCAAGGTTACAATGCATATGATGATAAATCTTTGTCTGGGCCACAAGCCTGGATTTGAATAACATTTCATAGAATGTTGCCCAGGTCCCATTAAATAGTCAATAGTCATTAAATTGATTAATTGTAATAGAAATTAAGTTTGCTACAGTAATTCGAAATACATGTACATGTAGATAGATAAAGTCAAAGAATCTCAGCCTAGGACCCAGCTTTTTAAAACTAGCTTTGTATGCAGATATAAAACATGGGAGAGTAGTCCAAAAAACTTAAATAAATGATGAATTTATCATTTGTTTGCACTGATTTTGAAGTGAATGGGAAAGTGGGTCTGTAAACAACGGGTTTACACCACAAAAACTGAATGACATTGTCACTTAACAGTTGACTGTACTAATTCAGTATCTCTTCTGCTTTACCATCAAATATTTTTATGATATGCTTATTCTAGTGTGCTTTGTTTGTCTGGGATGACTTTCATCCCACAGATAAGTCAGATCTCTTCTTTACTTTACGTTATGGACAACAACTGTGTGAAGTACAAAGAAAATCCATCTTACTACTAAAGTTTTCTGGAGCAGAGAACAATATTAATCATATCTTTATGAGGTCGCACTCCAAAAAGTAAATCTTCATGTAAAATTTTTTAAATTAGTTTTTATTCTGTCAACACAATTTTCACACTAGTTATAATTCTTTCACAATACATCATCAATGCTGCTTAAAGGTTTTTCTTTTCCTTCAGCTCTCCGTCTCTCCCAGATCAGTCGATGTTTCTGCTTCATGTATGCTCTCCTTACATTGGGAGGATAACCTATATCACCATCTGTAATGACAAGTATGGAAACAGTACACAAAAAGAAAATGACGGAGATGAGCTGGACTCAATGCCGACTCTTGATAACTCAAACTGTCCATGAATTAAAATTCAAGTTAAGAGTTCAGATTCATGGCAAGTGTTAAAATGAGACAGTTATTTCCCTCGTTAGCACATTATACTTTTACGCAGGCGACTGGTAGTTTCTAATTCTGACGTATACATGTAAAAATAATAAAAAAAATCATGAAAAATAGGAATTTTTATCACTCAAACATAAGACCTTTAATGTCATCTATGGAAGCTGGGAGACAAAGCAATGAAGTGATAAACACTTTGAATGTATTCCAATATTTTCATTGTCGATCAATATTTAAAGATAGCAAAGAGGTGAGGGTTTTTGTTTGTTTGTTTATTGCTTTATGTCACACTAATACTGTTATAGTTGTATACTGACAACATCTGCTTAAAGCATTGCACAGAACAAACTAGATGTGTCGGTGCACCACAAATGACCCCGCTGGCAGCAAAAATTTGCAAGTATATGTGTTTTCCAAAGGCCTGTACAAATATTTGGACAGACATCCTTTTACAATATGCACATCTACATATTGTGATCTTTGTTTGTAGCAAGTTTCATTGAAATCCTCCCAAGGGTTAAGGAGGAATTGTGAAGACAAGATAAATTTACTATATAATATATGCATACAAATTTAAGTCCAAGAGAGGTAACTCCTGTACAACTTTTTGGACAGTTTTCTCTTACAATATGTACATCTACATATGAAGTATTTTCGTTATACAGAGTTATTTCCCATATGAGCAGGTATCTGATGTCAAACCATTGTGACATCATACAATTTCTAAATTATTTCCCGTATTTTCATACCAGTCTCCATAGAACTGGTTGATGTCACAATGGTTTGACGTCAAACACCTGCTCATATGGGAAATAACTCTGTATAATTTAAACAACCAAAGGTTAAATATTGGTAGAAAGCCTGTTCAGTCTTATGGAACGACCTTAATTTGAAGTAATGTATTACTTTGCTGACAGAACGTTACTTGCTATAGGTAGTATGGATGCCTATGGGGTGCTCAAGATATCTATTGAATATCTCAACACCTGTTGTCATACCTAGAAATGGTGCAATGTATCTATGATTAGTTTTAAAGTGCATGCAGCTTCCAATTTCGACTAAAATGACCCTATTAGAATATGCATAAGAAGTAGCCATGCCTGAAGTCCCGTTCAACTGAGGCCACTCTGGCATTGACACACTTTTCACATTGGCACATCAATTGAAGTGTTCAAATGACTATGATTGTGAAAGCTTTACAATGCACATATTTAAGGTCAAATGGAAACATAATCTGGAAATGTTGCAACCTTTCAATGGGAACGCCAAAAACAAAATGTTTTGGGGTGGGGAAAAACTACTGTCAATTTGGAGGCAGGAAACAGACTCTATATTTTTTTGGCCTATTTAACTATAATACTTACATTTTAAGTCAAATTTCTCCTTTGCTTGCATATAGGTTCGAATGTGATCCATACAAAAAACCTGGTAATTACTCATGTGATAACTAGCACAATCCTGAAATCTTCTCATCAAAATCTTAAGTATGTTGTCTTCTACTTTCCTGGAAACAACCATTATATTATACAGTATAAATAAGATAACAAGTATAAAAGTAATGCTGGCTAATCATAACTTTGTGTAAGTGGGGTTACACTGATTGACTGATCGTCACTCCACGATTATTTTATGTATACGGTCACAGCATCTGCCTGATGCACTGCATAAAAATTTATATCTTTGCAACAGACCCGTCAAAACTAGTTGAGGGATCTTTAACATGCCACGTCTACCATAACATGGGATCTGTTTTTACTGTCTTATCCGATAGACAGTACACTGGTGTGCCCCCAGGGACCTGGGGCCTCTCAGTCATGAGCTGAGCACCTAATCCACTGAGCCACACCGGCTTATAAGTATTAACAATATATACCGGTAAGCACTATCACAAATACAGAATTTCATAGGGGAAGTCATGTGACCAAGAACAGTAACTCTGAAACACAGAACAGTCCAGGTGTTTTGTAATTTTTCCAACCACCAAAGTGAGATACATCCAGGTGTAAATTCAAGAATTACACAATATACATTGTGCATTTTACAAAGGTGTGAATGAGCACAGGAAAATTTCCACCTGGATTCCCTCGTGATTTCGATTGTTTTTCTCCCTTGTTTTATGCAATTTCTCCAAAACACCTGGACTGCACTGTAACATGGAGAAATAATTTTCAAAATATCATATACAGATAAATTTCTTTCACATTTTGAGCTTGATATTCTACCAGAACAACAAATAAATTTATGGTAAAATTTTCATTCTAAATCAAAAATTTTATTTTTTAGTCAAATACTCTGCTGAATTTACTATGGGAAAAGCCATAATGAAATACAATTCTTGTTAAAATTAACAGATGATTACTTTATAAATGTATCAGGCAATTCTATTCTCAGTTATGACCAAGATGTTTCTATTACCTAGAGACATTTGTATGACCACGTCCTTTGAAAAATTCCAAATATCAAGATTTTTTAGTAGTACAAAATGGGTGTAGATGATAGTGGTTAGCAGTATGACTTGGTTTACTACTATAATATAAAGATGATGGATAAATCCAAACCATAAGTCTAAAAATCATGAAACCAGAGGACATACAAAATCAACAAAAATGAAAACCAAGTGGAAAATAACAAAATATGTCTACTTGAAGAGCATATGTGAACCCCTATGATGGAGTGAGATCAGGTGCTCGGGGAGAGCCAGCAATGCAGCTATCATATCACTGATTTACCACCCACTATACCAGTAGGCCATCATCAAAATATATCTGAGGATAATAAAGCAAATAACTGAGAATAACACTGATTTACCACCTACTATACCAGTAGGCCATCATCAAAATATATCTGAGGATAATAAAGAAAATAACTGAGAATAACACTGATTTACCACCCCTATACCAGTAGGCTATCATCAAAATATATCTGAGGATAATAAAGCAAATAACTGAGAATAACACTGATTTACCACCCACTATACAAGTATGCTATCATCAAAATATATCTGAGGATAATAAAGCAAATAACTGAGAATAACACTGATTTACCACCAACTATACCAGTAGGCCATCATCAAAATATATCTGAGGATAATAAAGCAAATAACTGAGAATAACACTGATTTACCACCCACTATACCAGTAGGCCATCATCAAAATATATCTGAGGATAATAAAGCAAATAACTGAGAATAACACTGATTTACCACCAACTATTCCAGTAGGCCATCATCAAAATATATCTGAGGATAATAAAGCAAATAACTGAGAATAACACTGATTTACCACCAACTATATCAGTAGGCCATCTTCAAAATATATCTGAGGATAATAAAGCAAATAACTGAGAATAACACTGATTTACCACCCACTATACCAGTAGGCCATCATCAAAATATATCTGAGGATAATACAGCAAATAACTGAGAATAACACTGATTTACCACCTACTATCCCAGTAGGCCATCATCAAAATATATCTGAGGATAATAAAGCAAATAACTGAGAATAACACTGATTTACCACCTACTATACCAGTAGGCCATCATCAAAATATATCTGAGGATAATAAAGCAAATAACTGAGAATAACACTGATTTACCACCAACTATACCAGTAGGCCATCATCAAAATATATCTGAGGATAATACAGCAAATAACTGAGAATAACACTGATTTACCACCTACTATACCAGTAGGCCATCATCAAAATATATCTGAAGGTAATATTACAAATAACTGAGAATAACACTGATTTACCACCTACTATACCAGTAGGCCATCATCAAAATATATCTGAAGGTAATATTACAAATAACTGAGAATGTAAGTGTATAGATAAATTTTCAGCAGAATTTCTTTAAGGTACGCTTATAGTACTAATAGTCACAAGATTCCTTTATCTCACTCCATAAATACATAAATATCATTCAGGTTTTTATGTTCCAACTTCCAAACCTCAAATTTTCGGCCACTAGACCTTTATCAAATCGTAAGTAGTCTTATAATTTGTAATGTTACCATGAATTTACTCCTATGATTTGCAACAACTGAATAAATTATCAATAATTAATTTCTACCAAAGGGAAGTCGAAATATGTATGTATATATACATGTATAAATATCCTAAAAGAATTTTCCTTAAAGTATATGCATTAAATATAAATCGGTTTTTTATTCATTTTCTTTCTAACACATGGCTTCAAGTATGTAAAATTTTGATCCTTATGGAAAGTCAATTAGCAGATGATCTTCCCTTGAAGATACATTATGTTTATACTACATGATACATAAGGATGCAGTTAGTTTTGTTTATTTGTTTAATGTCTCATCAAGATAATTACTCTTTATCTGAAATAATAAAATTTTCAATTTTTTTGTCACCTGTTAAAAATTATTAAACGTATATCTTTTGCAATCTTTACATTCATATTAAGAACAAGACTGAGATGACCACATTAGAGGTCATCTACTCCTCATAATCACCTACAAAAAAATTTTTCCATTCAAAAGTTTGTGTCTTATGATTAACAGATATGTCACTTGTCTTCATTTAACATCATTAATTTAGACATCAGTATTAATTGACACAAAACAAAACCAAAACAAATATGCCAAAGACAGGTATCCTCATTATAACTTATTAACTTGACCTCAATATCCTTTAGATGTATCAGTATATAAAATATCAATTCAGTATCTTTATTGGTCCCAGAGATAATGCGCGGAAACTGCTAATTCTAAGAAATCTCCTCAGTCCAAGCAGAATAACTCTGACAAAAATTTATGAATGATAACCTAATTTGAATTTGACATAGATATCTTTAAGACGTATCTGTATGCAAAACATCAATTCAATATCTCTATCCATTCCTAAGATAATGACTGGAAACTGCTAATGTTAAGAAATTTTTTAAATCCAAGGGGGATAACTCTCATAATTTGCAGAAACTGCTAATTTTAAGAAATTTCCTAAGTCCAATGGGAATAACTCTGACAAAAATCATTGAACAACGGCCTTATTTAAACTTGACCTATATATTCTTAAGATGTATCTGTATGCAAAATATCAATTTAATATCTCTATCCATTCCTGAGATAATGAGCGGAAACTGCTAATTTTATTTTTAAGAAATTTTCTAAGTCCAAGGGGGATAACTATGATAAAAATTATTCAACAATGACCAGGTTTGAACTTGACCTAGATATCCTTGAGATGTATATGTATATTACATATCAATTCAATATCTTTATTGGTTCCAGAGATAATGAGTGGAAACTGTAAATGGACCGACCGACAGACAGACGGACCGACCCACAGCATCAAAGCAATATGCCCTCCTTCTTCGAATTTCTCATATCATATGTAGTGTTTAATATTCACATGTATTATTTTCTATCATCATATTCTGAAAAATAGTGCCAATTCTCACCAATCTCTGAGGAATTGTTGATTAGCCTCAAATAAGCAGACTTGATCATCAACGTAGCATTCTTCAATGCCAGGTACTCTTTTATATTTACGATGGTAGTAAACTGATGGATCCTTCTTTCTAAATATTGGAATAACATTTTCTGAAATAATCAAAATGTATATATGATACAGATGAAATATAAAAGAATATTGTATGTACTTGTAAGTAAATAATAAATCTAAGTAAAGCTGCTTTAGACTGGAGGCTGAGCTGTCCTTAGTCTGAAATATCAGATTCAAGTAAACAAGTCTGATGCTTGGGTCTGATATTTTTCATATTATGCAGTTCTTAATACCCTCAGTGATAGCAAAGACTTAGTGCCTTCACATTTGTACCTACTGCTAATTGCTGTAATCTTGATCTCAAGTATTACCTATAGGCCAGGGCCATGACATACTTTTGTAAATTGTATTATAGATAACACTTCTGTGATTCTGTGAAAATGCATTGCAATTTTAAGCTCCAAAAATAGGGCACCGCTAACGGGTGCATGATATGCCCGCATCATGTTTTAATGTGGTCTACAAGCCACATCCTTTCATATGACACCATCAAAAGTGGAGGAGAAGCCTGGACAAGCTTTTTTGCCCTGCCCATTTTCCCCCACTCCAGGGGCCTGACCCCAACTTTGAAACAAACATGCACAACTACAAGCAACATCCTTTCATATGACACTATCAAAACTTAGTTCCCCCTTTAGTTAAGGAGGACAAGCCCGGACAAGCTTTTCCGACCATTTACCCCACCCTAGGGGCCTGACCCCAACTTTGAAACCCACATTCAAAACTACAAGCCACATCCTTTCATATGACACCAAAAGTTTTGTTCCCCCTTTAGTTAAGGAGGAAAAGCCTGGACAAGGATGGACGGACGGACGGACAGATGACAGCAGTATAGCATAATATGCCCACATTTTTAAATGCGGGTGTAAAAAAAATTGTGCAATTTCACTTCAATCTATTGTCCTATATGTAAATTAATACTGCAGCTGAAATTTCATTGAAGCTTTTTGAGACGTTATTTATATCTTTTACTCCTCCCGAGCACCTGGTCTCACCTCAGTTTTATTGGGGTTCGCATTTGTCTGAATATGACACTAAACACGATATTGTCCCCTTTACTCCATGGACTATGAGATATGGTTTACCCTTTGGTACTTCTTCGTTTTTTACTTCCCATACATATCTTGCTATTCTTGTTGTAACTGTGGTGGATTTTGTCATACATGATCTGCTAATAAATCTGACTAAGCTGTATCACAGAATTCACCATCATCTCTTGATTTCTGGTAGATAATACTGAAGCATCTATAGCTGGATGGTTCTAGAAATTTTGTGACCAGATACGAATGCTTTTCAGTCATGAAAGAGCTTGAACTTGAAAGCCTTAACCTAGACAATCATGCATCCCCTGTCTAAATGATATGTGCTTTGGATAACAGTGTAATAGTAAGTCATGCTTATAGTCTGCCCATGTGATGTCACACTACTACATGTAGCATAAACAGCCATGTTGGAGTACAACTCTCGGACTTTTTCCATTACTACAATGTTAACTTCATCAAAGTTTTGAAAAATTTACTAATTATCAGGGCAGATTTTGTGACTTCAGTCTCGAATAATCAGTAAATATAATCAATCAGTTGAATATTTTCAAAAAAACATTTAGATATACAATGTGACTATATTACAAAATTAAGTTAAATTAAGCAGTTTTGTATGGGCAGTGATGGATAAAGTCTGAGGGTTGTACTAAAATGAGGAAGATAACTCTAGCTAATTTCAGGAAAACTGGGTTGTATGGCAACACACTACAATCTGATTAAAACCATATCTTTATTCTGCTTCTCTATTAGTCCCATTGTGGATAAAGATTTGGCAAACTCTGTAAGGCCGGTCAGGTTCTGGTGAACCCAGATTTTCAGCCAATCAGTGGATCCGCTACAAATTCCAAGGAATGAAATTAACATTCACTGCATGTGTGACCCACAAGGTAGTTTTTGAACAGTGTTTGTTGCATATTGCGTCACTATCATGTGCCTAGCCGAGTCATCGAGTGACTATGGGAAATAACAGTTTCAGTGACTGAAACGTCATCAGAGTTCACTAGAACATGTTCCCTTACGGGATTTCACCTGATCGTTACCTGAAATGAGACAAGCAGAGAAGCAGAATAAAGATATGGTTTAAATATGATTAGAACAAACTATTGATCATTTAGTTTTGAAACATGGCAGCGATCAAAGAGAGGGTTTGTGATACTGTTTTCACCTGGACATTTATCGTGTTGTAAAGGGTATAAAATGGAAAATTTTGTATGACAATGAAGGAAAATATGTCTTGATACTATCTGTGATTTGCATTCTGCAGGACACAAAGGTGTGTGCCGTGTTTTTAATCGCAAGTACATCGGGGGGGGGGGGGGGGGGGGGGTTCACGAAATCACGTAAACCCAAATAACGTAAAGAATGGCTAAAAAGAGATTCTCGCAGGTGGCAATAGTAAATGACACCATAATAAAACAGCAGCGTGCAAGAATCTCAAAAGATATTAAGTCAGTCTGATGATTTCGGCCCGAAATTCGGGTAACAAAAAACCGGCTCAAAAACTGTCATCAGACACTTACCTCTCAAATACTTTGGAGGAGTTGCAAAGAAACCAGTGATTCCTTTTGCCAGTCTTGCCATAAGAGAGAGATTTTCAGGCGGTACAGCAATGCCCTTGTCGAGGTCCTTGAACGACCATCGTTTAGGCTTTTCTTGTACATCCTCCGCCATGTTTTCGGTCGTTACTTCGAACAGAATTTATTCATTCCATTTTCATTCTACTGGCAACGGGAAGAAGTAGCGGGGACGAAAAATGTATGTTGATTATTGTTTATCAAAATTTTTTTCTGGAAATAAAAACAGCATATGTATATTCTCGTTCAAGTTTGTTGGAAATTAGTTGAATACTGATATCACGGTTTCTGTTCGACACTGAATTCGTATCTTAAGATATATACGTCCCTGATAAATTATATTACTGACAAAAAAAAAATAATAATAATAAAAATAAATAAATAAATTAAAAAAAAAATAAATAAATAAAAATAATAATACTTTTATGGAAATACAAATTGCTCAGTAAAGTTGATTACTTTCTTCATTCGACATGCGTGCATTGAATGTATTCCCAATATCTCCGAAAAACGTGACTCGGGGCGGATCTAGCTAGGACTTTACTTGCCCCTAAAATTTGGATGATGGGGTCAAAATTGAAGGCTTCGCTCAGCTTTGAGCTAGTGAGTAGATATGGGAATGGGTCAAGTAATGGGAGTCTGGGGTCTTCCGCGAAAAACTTGAAACAAAGAAAATGGATTTAAATAAAGAAAATAAAAGCAGGGACGTATATATCTAGATATATTCGTCCCTGATAAAGGGTATGCTACCTGGCAAAACAAAGAAATAATTAATGTCGATTTGATTCAAATACTGCCAATGGTTAAACTACAAAAAGCTACCCATGCCTAATGCTACGACAGGTCACATTCCCTTAACGTCATCCCCGACTGAATCTGCCTATGCATGAAGGTGATTTGTTGAGATAGTTTTCAATACGCGAGATTTAATTGGAGATGCTTCCCCTTTCAGCAATTTTGGAGGTGAAGTTGGAGTTTTTGCTTCATATCCATTCCAATTGTATTGAATATTTTTGAGAAAGTTGTCTACATTTTCACTCCTCTGAAAACATTTTGACATTGTTCAATGGTTGTTTTATTGCAAAACAATTGCAAAAATTCATGAAGCATCCTTAGTTTGGTCAGTTGGTTGATTGGTGTTTTACGTCGCTTTCGACATTTGTTTCAGTTATATCGCCACATGGAAGCAGAAGGTAACCGACCTCTTGAACATAGTGACGCAACCGGGAACGGCGAACCTGGATCGTCGGCGCCGCAAGCCAAGCGCTTAACCACTACACCAAGCCTGTCCCATCCTTAGTTTGGAATAATTCTTTAAACAAAATGATTGATTTATGCACAATTCTCTAGTCATATACCTCCAACATGGCTGAAAAAGGAATTATCTATTTCTTGTGTTCAGTCACTCCACGATCATTGCGTTTGTATAATGACAGCGAAGGACCCACCGAAGCAGTGAAGGCCGGATTTTACGTGCAAACGTCTACTGTAATTGATTGATTGATCATTATTTTACAGCACATCACGATTATTTCACGTATATGGTGACGGAACCTGCCTGATGCATAGATGCATAGAAATTAATACCTTTGTTATGGATTCATACCCAACAGTGAGGGACCTTGTACGTGCCACGCCTACCGTGACACGGCGGGACCACGGTTTTTCCTCTCTGATCCGAAAGACAAGGTCGCCGGGTGCCTATGAACTCGAAACCTCTTGGTCATCAGTGGAGCACCTCATCCACTGAGCCACACAGGTTTCGTCTTTCGTGATATGGGACCTCGGTTAGTGGCAACCGATGCGCCACCTGCGGAATTAGTCCGCGGACCTCTCGATCTCATGGTAATTTATCATACAACCCCAGAGTTTCAAAAATGAAATAAAAAGGTATGTATGATACACGCAAAATTGTCTTTTCTATCAAGAAACAATTCTGAGAGCCTTGGTCAAGGAAATCATACTTATTTATGTTGTTAAATGCGTTTCTTTACTTCCATCTCGGACATGTTTGAAATGACAATTTTTTCTTGTCTTTTTAAAGGAATGCCTACAATAATAAAACAAAACAGTGTTCTTCATGTTAATGATCAAACTTGGGCTGCACAGACAAACTTAACTCTTTTTCATTTTTTAAGCAACTGTGTTGTTTGAAAGGGCTTCATCGTTTGAGCACGCATGTGAAATATGAAGTCTCTGTTCCTCACGGTTCCAAAGTTATGGCCAAGGTTAAAACTGTCGGACAGACAGACAAACAGACAGACAGACAAACGCACAGAGAGACAGGACAAAAACAATATGTCTCCGATCTATCGATCTGGAGGCATAAAAATATTCTATACAATTTTTATCCAGGGAACGATTTCTCTGGTAAAGAAACTCTTGCATGCGATTTGTCAATGAAGAATTTGAATGTACTTGTATAATATTGGATCTTGTATGACGCCAGTAAACGTCCTGATGTGCTCTTCATCCCGGAAAAGGAGTGCTAGTACTAGTGTGACATCACACGGGCAAACTCTAGAGGTTCAATAATCTTGAAAAGTGTGTGTGTGTGTGTGTGTGTGTGTGTGTGTGTGTGTGTGTGTGTGTGTGTGTGTGTGTGTGTGTGTGTGAAAGGGGGTTGTTAATTGTCATCTCCGTATGAGTGTATGAACCACAGGGCTTTCGGCTCGTTGCCCCCCCCCCCCTTTATTACACCAATATTGGTGTAATAAAAGGGGGGGGGGGCAACGAGCCGAACGCCCTGAGTATGAACTCTCTATCAGAAGGCCAAACCCAGGCAAGTGTGTGTTGATTAAAGTTCATAACATGCACTGTAAATGCACCTTTAGTATTTTAAAACCTTATCACAGAAGATGTTTTCAAAAATATAAGTATTAACTATATATTTTTATATTTACGTCTACAGAAAGCAACAAGCCTTTATCTTAAAGTTTTCCTTGAGATGGGCAACATTTAGAGACTCCAATCTATTAAAAAATACGAAAGTAACTGGTGTCACATGACTATGGCACTAACAACAATGTAGCACATAGCACAGTGGACATTCACGGACCCCTGAAATTCAGGGGTGAGACCAGTGCCCAAGAAGAATGAGCGTCTCTTGTTTGGCTAGCCACATCCATCATGAATGCCCTTAAATACAGACGAAACAAATATAATTCAGCACTGTATTTATACATAAATATGAACAAACACGTACTGTGTAGAAAGTGTCATAGTCACATAACATCAGGAAAAAAGGTTATAATAACACTTAAGTCAACCCCTCCCCCCCCCCCCCACCCGCCGGAAGTGTTTTTACGAGCTCCACACTGCAATAACTGCGACATTAATGTAAAATACGAAAGTAACTGGTGTCACATGACTATGGCACTAACAACAATGTACCACATTGGAGAAAGGCCTAGTGGGTTGGTTTGTAATATATGTGCTTATTGTATGTTATATTGGATGTTTAGAGTGTGAGTAACTTTATTTCTGTTTTGCTTTCTTATAACTTAAATCAGATTTCCTTATCTGGATAATACATATAAACCATACACGCATCATCACAAATCCAGAATTGTTTTAATGATAATGCGGAGACTCGTATCCGTTTTAGTTTACCACTTACAAGCGTCTCATCAACCAGGTCTTTCTTTTCCACGTTTTAGCCCGTGATGGTAGGTTGTGTTGAACAAAGTTCAATGGCAATCGAGCGCAATCGGTGCATTCATATAAGTTTTAAGAAATAAAATTTCATGTATAAATGTAAAGGAGAATTGAAATTTTCTTAATTTCATTAGTATGAGCGTGTCGAAGTTATTTTCATCCCAAATTTGAACCATGAAAGTTCAGACGTGAACCTCTATGTATACATGGGCAATTACCTGTTAGTTGCTCCGTTGTCTCTAAAATGTTTTACAATGTCTCATTTTATGTCGTATAATTTTTCTAAATTTTGCCCAGACTTTGATCTTCTAGCATTATGTGAATGGGACAAAAAAGAAAAAGAAAACAAAAACTGCAGACACCTTTAAAAAAAATAAAAAAAAAAAATCCCCCCCTAAAATCATTGTCAGTGATGCCTTCTACTTCTGGAGGTCTCATTGAGGGTTTGTTTTTTTCCTATTCTAAATGTTAATTGCCCTAAATTAAATGTCTGTTTTACAAGCATACTGCATTTACAGAATCTTTTCTGCACATGCCATGCCACATGGTAAATTTTAGGAACAGCAAAATAAGAATTTCTTTCAGGTTTTGCAGCATGACACTAATGTCACCTTATTGTGTCAAGCCAGGCGTGGTCTAGTGGCATCGCGCTGGACTCCTGATCAGGAGGCCGGTTTTCGAGTCCCACTCTGGTCATGCCGGTGTTCTGTCTTTGGGATGAGACAGTGAAAAACCGAGGCCCCGTGTCGTGTTATGCATGGCACTTTAAAGATCCCTCACTGCTTCGGATGGGTCCATTGCCAAGGTCAAAATTAGTATGCCCCACATCAGGTAGATGCCCTCACCATATACATGAAATATTTGTGGTGTGACGTAAAACAAAAAATCAATCCTAATTGTGTCCACTTTATTGCAACGGTCAAGTTGCACATCTACCTTTTCTATCCTTCGTTCGTATATTGAGTTCGAAAACCTTGATAGAAACTAGGTCATATTGCATCCATAAGTTGAAAACTGCGCGACAGGAAGTTTCTGTCAGCAAAGTTTGCCAACACAAAATATGTACATTGTATTAGAAATAGTGGTGGTGAAGCATGAGCCTGACATTTTCAATGAAATTAGTGTCCACCATGCATTGCAAACATTTCAAATACAGTATTTCATGGCATAAACTTTTTCACATTTTAGTCTCACAGGAAGTTTTCTGCCCCACGTCACGGTTCCAAGGGCTTTCTGCCCAAGAAGAGGAGTAAACGTCATAGGGGTAAAGTTAAGGCCTTCCCCAAGGATGACAAAAAGAAGCCATGTCATCTAACTGCCTTCGTAGGGTACAAGGCTGGTATGACCCATATCGTGAGAGAGGTAGACAGACCTGGATCTAGTAAGTTCTACCTTGTGATATATAAAGTGTACCCATACAACATTGATTTCCTCAAATTGGCTAGAGTTACCTCTGTCACTGGATTACAACTGTCAGATTTTGTCCATCACTGCCTATACAAATCTGCTTGATTTTGTAAAATATTGCATTGTATATCTAAATGTTTTAGAGAAAATTTTCGATTGATTATTTTTACTGATTTATTGAGACTGAAGCCACAAAATCTGTCCTGATTATGGTAATTTTCTCAATTTATCGAAAAGATTATATTGGAAAAAGTTTGAGAGATGTAATCCAACATGGCTGCTAATATGAGTAGTATGACATCACATGGGAAAACTCGATTGCTTAGAGCTGTCCTGACTCTTTGGTGAAGTTGTTGAGTTGAGGATAGGAAATCCCGTAGTGTAGTTGATTTTCTCTCTTTTTGATTGAAGAGTATTAACTAGCATGGTTTATGTTTACATGTGAAAGAACCCTTTTGATCTTAGGTGACTGCATTATGTCTGTCAAAATGTATCTTGGCATCCCAACACAAAGGAGCTGTCACCATAATGGTGAAATAATCAACATTTGTGGAGAAAAACAATCATTAATAAGATTTCTTTAAGCATAGAATTTAAATTCTGTACAATTTATTTGCTTATTTGATCAGTGCAATGTCATGTATTTAAATCATTTCTCAGAGTCGCACAAGAAGGAAATTGTTGAGGCAGTTACCATTATCGAGACGCCACCCATGATGGTTGTTGGTGTTGTTGGGTATATTGAGACACCAAATGGACTCCGGGCCTTCAAGACCATCTTTGCTGAACATCTGAGTGAAGACTGCAAAAGGCGCTTCTACAAGAACTGGTAAAATTGTTTTAAACAAGTAGAAAATACTGAATACACAATTTTTCAAGTGCCAGAATCTGTCACAGTTTGCATTTAGTCAATTACAAATTTATTGGTTCTATTGTGGGCAGCCTGTGTTGCAATTGTATGATGTCAAAACAATAAACAATAATAGTGTATGTTGATGTAATTGTAGGTGAGATTTTCCATATTATAAAGTGAAAGGTCCTTTGAAAATAATGAACAGTATTTAATTCTGTATAGATAGAAAAGAATACAAAGTTTTTAATTGTATATCCGACTCCTTTTAAGATGAATTAAAGGTATATTGTGTACAGAATAAATGAAACCTCTTCATTGTAATAATTAAACTACAATGATGATCTGTGTTGACAGCTTGCCATTCTCTGTGCATTCAAGTTGCTCGAGAGGCATCTGAGGCTTGTAGCTCCTACCACGTGGTGAGCATTTCTTGCAGCGGTTCCTCTCGCATGTTGTTCTTCAGAGCTATCGAGTCTAAAAATATTGTATAAGGCCATGGCTGTCTTGTGGCTTACTGTTGACAACAAGTGATGAACCACCTGATGTGATAGCCATCTCCGCTCATGTTGTGTATTGAAACATCTTGATGAGTGGCTTCACATTGTGATTAAGGTACAAGGCCAAGAAGAAGGCTTTCTCCAAGTATGCCAAGAAATGGCAGGATGAATCTGGCAAGAAAGAGATTGAGAAGGACTTCAATAAGATGAAGAAGTACTGCAAAGTTATCCGTGTGATCGCTCACACCCAGGTATGTTTACAAGTCAGCTTTAATAGATGAATTTGTATACGTTTTAAATTATCACATAGTTAAGTGCACATAACTTGCATTTATGATGTAGTAGAATAAATCTTAAGTGTTGATTCAAATGAGTGCAACACCCCCTTTCTCTACCATTAGTTATTGAAATGAGCATTACATGTATATTGAACTACAGCGAAATCCTGTGTTATTTCTATTTTGTAAGAAAACTAAAGGTTGTTTTGAGGTAGATGTAAAACCATATCTTTTTGATTGAGATTACATTTAAACATAAAATTCAACAGATGAAACTGCTGAAGAAGCGCCAGAAGAAGGCTCATATCATTGAGGTCCAGGTGAATGGAGGATCTGTGTCACAGAAGGTTGACTGGGCAAAAGAGATGTTGGAGAAACCAGTACCCATCAAGCAAGTCTTCAACAAGGATGAAATTATTGACATTATTGGTGTCACCAAGGGTAGAGGAGTCAAAGGTATTAGATTCTGATCATCCTGTTATTCGGGGTCAAGCTTGGTGTCTTTTAATCTTCAATCTGGTGTGACTGGGCTTGTATTGTGCTTTTCTTGAGTTGTTGTTACCACTAGTTACAATACCATGTCAAAATATATTGGAGAGAGGTTTGAGTTCTGTATGGTGGACCAGAGGTGACATACACTACTCTTTTTTTAGCTCACCTGAGCCAAAGGCTCAAGTGAGCTATTGTGATCAATCGTCGTCCGTCGTTAACTTTTCACATTTTCGAATTCTTCTCCAGAACCACTGAACAGAATTTGATGAAACTTGATAAGCATGTAGTACTCATGGTCCCCTACAAGTGTTGTTGTTTTTCGTCCGGATTCATCAACAGGTGGCGCCACCACAGGCAAAAGTAGGTCAAAGAGGGTACCCTCCTTTGACAAACTTCTTCTTCAGACCGGGGGCATACAGAGACAAACCGAATGCATAGGAATGATCTAGAGGGATGTGTGAAGAAGTGTTGTTATTTTTGGTTCCGTTCCGAAATCAAATTTTTGACGTTTTTTTGTACTTGGTAGTTTTAATGCAGGAAAGAGGTATTTTTTTCTTTTAGTAAACATTGATGCATTAATTTGGTTTAATTTGATCATTTTGATGGTAAGAAATACTACTGCAAAGAAAATTTTTCAATATTTTATGTTTTGGATTTTTTATGAATTTTTTAAGACTTTCAAGAAAAAGGGGGGTGGGATAATTGGTGTAAACATTTCACAGTCTGAACTTTTTCTTCGGAACCACTTGCTGGAATTCAATGAAACTTGGCATGCATCAAATACTCAAGGTCCCCGACAAATGTGGTCATCTTTGTCAGGATCCATGAACAGGTGGCACCACCACAGACAAAAGTAGGTCACAGAGGGTACCCTCCTTTGACAAACTTCTTATTCAGATCGGGTGCATACAGCGACAAACCGACTGCATAGGAATGATTTAGAGGCATATGGGAAGAAGTGTTGATATTTTTGGTTCCATTCCGAAATCAAATTTTTGACGTTTTTTCATTTTTATTTTGGACTTTGTTATTTTAATGCATTAAAGAGTTATTATTTTCTTTTAGTAAACATTGATGCATTCATTTGGTTTCATTTAATCATTTCTATGGTAAGGAATGCTGGTGCGAAGGAATTTTTTCAATATCTCGATTTTTGAATTTTTTATGAATTTTTTAAGACTTCCAAGAAAAGGGGGGGGGGGGGGGGGGGGACAATTTTTCATATCTTCAACTTGATCTACAGAACAACTTGAAGGATTGTGATAAAACTGGGTAGGATGCAAGTACTCATAGTCCTTTTCAAAGGTTTTGTTTTTTGTGCGGATCATCCAAATTGGTTAACAGATAATGCCACCATGTCTAAAAGTAGGTCTCACAATGGGACATATACCACTTGGTAATTGAAATATGGAGAGTAGTGGTTCAAAT
Source organism: Pteria penguin (assembly GCA_035048485.1). Classification (NCBI taxonomy): domain Eukaryota; kingdom Metazoa; phylum Mollusca; class Bivalvia; order Pterioida; family Pteriidae; genus Pteria; species Pteria penguin. Next base: position 48,222,213 of record CM068580.1, on the reverse strand, counting down.
CCAGCTGTGGTCGAAAATTTTTTTTTTTTTTTTTTACACATCTAAATAAGTTTTTAGATGTTTCTCAACACTCAACATATGAAATTAGGAATTTTACATTTAAGACTTCCAAAAAAAAAGGGGGGAGGGTTGGCCATTTTTCACATTTTCAACTTTTTCTACAAAACTGTTTGAAGGATTTTAATAAATCTTGGTAGAAATAAGTCACTTATGATCCTCTTCAAATTCTGTTGTTTTCGTCCAGACCTCTTTACAGGTGGTGCCACCATAGTCAAGAGTAGGTCACAAAAGAGTTCCCTCCTTTAACAATATTCTTTTTCATACGGGCTGTATACAGAGACAAACAGAATGCATAGAAATGATCTAGAGGGATGAGTGAAGATGTATTGTCATTTTGGTTCCCTTCCAAAATCAAATTTTAGAATTTTTTTCGACATTTCTTTGGACTTGGTGATTCAATGCAGAAAAAAGTGTCATATTTCCTAGTTAATTGATAATGATGATTTCTTATGGACTATTGTGATCATAATTATGGTAAGGATTGTTACTTTGAAAGAATTTTGTCAATATCTCAATTTTTGGATTTTCTATGAATTTTTAAAGACTTCCAAATGAGGGTGTATAGGAACAATTCAATCACATTTTTCACTTCTGCTGTTATACCACATGAAAGATTTTAATGAAGCATGGAATACATGAAGTACTAAAAGTCCTCTATCAATTTGGTAAATTTCATCCAAATTGGTTAACAGATAATGCCACCATGTCTAAAAAGCAGTTCTCACAATAGTACATATACCACTTGGTAATTGAAATATGGAGAGTAGCGGTTCAAATCCAGCTGTGGTCAAAAATTTTTTTTCATTTCTTTACACATCTAAATAAGTTTTTAGATGTTTCTCAACACTCAACATATGAAATTAGGCAATTTTAAGTTAGATCTGGACAATATTTGAAACAATTGTTGTTCATGACCCAGACTTGAAATCAGTTAACAAAAGGCCCCACCTAAAGAAAATGACTAACTTGTTGCCCTGAATGACTTCTTGCAGAGACAAAGGAAATGCTTAATATCAAAATCACCAGAATGGATGTGCAAAAAAGTGTTGTTTTTTATTCTAGCCTGAAATAAAATTTGACATTTTCAACATCTGTGTTGACTTAGTCACATTAATGCAAAAATAAATGAATTCTTCCTTCATGCATGACTGATAATCTAGGTACTCAGGTGAGCGATATAGGCCCACTTGGGCCTCTTGTTATCTCGAGAGAACAACTTTTTCGCTCAAGAGAACGGCTTTTTATCTTGAGAGAACAACTTTTTTTATCTCGAGGGAACAACTTTTTAAATCCCCCACTGATCAACATTCATTCATATATATATATATGTGTAAAATTCATGTTTTATAATAGATATACAAAATGTAATTACCTTGGTTAATTGTTGTTCCCTCGAAATAAGAAGTCGGTTCCTCGAGAGGAAAAAAGTAGTTCCCTCGAAATAAAAAAAAAGTTGTTCCCTCGAGATAAAAAAGTGTTCCCTAAAAAAAAAAAAGAGTAGTGTTTGTCACCTCTGTACCACAGTAGTTCCGAGAGATTATGGTAAATACATACTTACTCATGTATATGAACTGACATATGATGAAAAAGCATGGAAGTGCCCCTGCCAGGGTACTCTGAAGTACACTTGTTGAAACTCCATGCTGCCTTCCTTCTGATGTCTAAGTACTATGATGTATACATTCCATAACAGGGAATGGGGAACATTTTCGGGGTAAATAACTTGCATTGAGATTGTCATATGTCGGAATTTCTCCAAACAGGAGGGTACAAATAATAAAACAATCCTCTTACTTCTCGTCGAAAAGAGATGATTGAAAGTAAGACAGAAGATACCTATTTCAGGTGTAACATCCAGATGGCATTGTAAGAAACTGCCTAGGAAAACGCACAAAGGTCTGAGGAAGGTAGCCTGTATTGGTGCCTGGCATCCTAGCAGAGTACAGTTCACCGTGGCTCGCGCTGGACAGAAGGGCTACCATCATCGTACTGAGATCAATAAGAAGATATACCGTATTGGTGAAGGAGTGCATACAAAGGATGGAAAGGTAGGTGTAAAGTGGTTGAATTGTGCAACTGTGATTGTCAAATGATGAGTCGGATTTCATTTGTTGGAGAACTTGAAAATCCCTGTATCTTGATAATCCTACCAAAATTTTACAAAACTTGTCCAGATGTAATTTGTCTTACATCTGTAAAGGTTTCTTAAAATATGTTAAAAGTTTCTATGCTTCAGTAAATTCTCCATGGGTTTATGTTCAGTTATAAGTATCAAGGTTGCAAATTTAAACCTTGCCAGATTCGGTATTTAAGTTCCATATGAATCCAAGGGCTGGAATATGAATGCAAAACATGCATCATTGAGAAAGCCGGCGTGGCCTAGTGGTATCGCGCTGGACTCTCGATCGGGAAGCTGGGGTTTGAGTCGTGCTTTGGTCATGCAGGTGTTCTTTCGTATGAGACAGTAAAAACCGAGGCCCCGTGTCGTGGTATGCATGATCCCTCGGTGCTTCGAGTGGGTCCGTTGCACAGGTCAAAATTTATGCCCCGCATTAGGCAGATGCCGTCTTTATATACGTGAAATATTCATAACGTGACGTTAAACAAAAATCAGTCAATCAACCAATCAATGCATCATTGAGAAATTTGGTATGTTGGTAATTGTAACTCATTTTGAAATATAGGGGACAACTGTTATAAGAAATCGTTTTGAAGAGCGTTATTGCATTGTATTTATAAGGTATGACAAATTTTTCAGGTCATCAAGAACAATGCTGCCACTGACTATGACCCAGTGGATAAGACCATCACTCCTCTTGGTGGATTCCCCCACTACGGAGAAGTAAATCAGGATTTCATCATGTTGAAGGGATGCTGTGTTGGACCCAAGAAGAGGGTTCTCACCCTCAGAAAGGTACTTTTCTTTTATACTGAAGCCGGCATGGCCTAGTGGTATCGCGCTGGACTCCTGATCGGGAGGCCAGGGTTCAAGTCCCGCTCTGGTCATGCGGGTGTTCTGTCTTTCGGATGAGACAGTAAAAACCAAGGCCCTGTGTCCTGGTATGCATGGCAAGTTAAAGATCCCTTACTGCTTCGGATGGGTCCGTTGCAAAGGTCAAAATTTGTATGCCCCGCATCAGGCAGACGCCGTCACCGCATACGTGAAATATTTGTGGTGAGACATTGAACAAAAATCAGTCAATCAATCTGTTATACTGTAGATTCTCATTTTCTGTATAACTGAAACTTATTTCTAATAGTCCTAAATCAGCTACTTTAATAGCATAGTTGATTTCCATGAGAAGGTAAGCTATTTTTCTTGGTCTCTTGAAGCTGCACTTGTTGAGGATGAGTGGAATCTGAACATCATGCAGATTGAATTGTGCTGCCTGTGCAGAATAGTTGTACATATAAATCTTTGAATTTTGTGGTTGTATCTGTTATACCTCTTTACTCTTAGACCATGCATGCTCACTTTAACAATGCAGACTAGTTCATGTATGTGTGGCAGAAAATTGGAGATGTTGAATGTAATATTAATATACATCCCTTTTCCATTATCCAGTCTCTCATGACTACCTTCAAGAAGAGGCAGATGGAAAACATCAGCTTGAAGTTCATTGATACATCAAGCAAGTTTGGTCACGGTCGCTTCCAGACCTTTGAAGAAAAGAAGAACTTCATGGTGAGTAGCAAAAAAATGTTCAGAAATGTAATAAATTCATACCTGTGTAGCTCATGTGTTGATCTTTGCAGAGGCAAAAATTGATCTTGTATTTACCAAACAGTTATATCACATGGTGGTTTTTATTTCTTTTTACTCATTATTCTCTTTTCTTTTTCCAGGGTCCTTTGAAGAAAGACGCCAAGACTGAGGCTTAAATGATGCTTCTGTGACGTGGACATTAGAAGATTGTTGAATTGAAAGAATCAATAAACTTGAAACAAGTCATTGTGTTTCTTAGTATTAACTGCATTCTAGTACATGTGTATAAGTTTTGCTCGATCCTGTTGTCAGTCTGATAGATTTTAGTTGTTTTTGGTTTTCCACAGCTAAAATGGGTAAATCTTCATTCAATTTGGTCAGGATGAGAAAATCTGCAAAATACTGGTTTCTCTCAGATACTCCCGTTTTATCAACAAAACAAAATTTGTTCGCCACCATCACAAAATAAAACATTCCTGATGTGGTGTAAAAATGTAGTTTTTGGCCAGGTTGCAAAGCAATTCTGGTCTATCGATTGGCAATGTCGATCCCTCTGTTCATCAACATTTTGGTTGAAGCAAAATCTCAGCATTTAAAAGGAGTGTGAACCTAATACTTCACACATGTTCCTTTCGACCAGAGCTTTCAGTTTTGTGCCATAATTTTTGACTAAGTGACCTTGACCTGGGTCTTTGAGAAACTAGCTTTTAGGAAACTTGACTTTGGTTATATCTTTTTAACCAATAGGGATAGGGCTTTTAATACTTCACATATGTTCTTTATGGCCAGTGCTTTCAATTGATTCCATGACTTCTGTCCTTCACCATGTTTTGAATTTGTTTTGCAATCCTGCCATACGGTGTTTAGTAGTTTCTTGTGTATATTCATTAAAGGAATTTATTGGGTTTGATGAGATTTGTCTGGTCTTGAGAAGTTTGTACGGGCAAGGTGTTCAGTTTTGACCATGAAGTCCTTGGTTCAACTGTAATGGGCACATTTGTAACATTTGGGTAACTGTGAAATCCGAGGTAATGGTAGACGCGAGTATAAAAGATCTCGCTGCTTTTGTTGGGCCTTTTGCAAAGATGTAAATCTCGGCTCGTGAGGAAAGTGGTCAGTCGAACAATCTTGCTGGTATCGTTATTGCTAAGTAGACCAATTAATTCGTGACGTGAAATACTCGACTATTGATAGTCTGTCAAAAATTTGCAAGGTGGGAAATCGACCAAATGAACAAAGTTTTGCTGTGTAATGTGAAAAGTTTGAACAAGCCGGTAAATGCTGATGAAATTGAGCCAGTGCAGATCAGTCGGTTAAGTGCTGGATTCGTAAACCGAAGTGACCTAGGTTCGAATCCAGTCGGCGTTCTGTGAGGCCGTAAAATCTGAGGTTTCTTGGTACATTAAAGATTCGTCGTTACTTCGAATGAATCCGAAGCCGGCGTTGCGTAGTGGTATCGCGCTCGCCTCCTGATCGGGAAGCCGGGGTTCGAGTACCACTCTGGTCATGCCGGTGTCCTGTCTTTCGAATGAGACGGTGAAAACCGAGGCCCCGTGTCGTGGTATGCATGCCATCTCACTGCTCCGGTGCAAAGGTCAAAATCTGTATGCCCCGCATCGGGCAGATGCCGTCAACATGCACGTGAAATATTCGTGGTGTGACGTTAAACAACAATCAATCAATCAATCGAATTGACCCGTTGCAAAGATGTGAAATTTCTATAAGGCCTATATTTCACCAGAGTAAATACCGTCAACGTTGCGGTGCAATAATATTTGTGTGACGTAAAACGAGAACCATACAAACAAAACTTTTGTGTGATGACAGTGTTGCTTCATACTCTAGTCCGAGTGATGGCAGGGGATCGTGGTTTACTTACAATAAGCAGTGGCGGATCCAGAATTTCCGAAAAGGGATCCCCACATTATTAGCCTAGACTGGAGTTACCTGCGCTTGCTTGCTATCGCTGCGTGAAGATATTTTAAGATCTAGACAGGCATTTCCAGTCTATGTATTAGCCAAACTACTCGTCATTTTTGGTGCCAAATTTGGATTTAACTTGTAAATATGTAGCGAAAGCGGGGGCGGGTGGGCGCCCCTCTAAATCCGCCACTAGTATGTCTTTGAGAAATGTGCTTTTTCTACTCCTGTCGAGGGTGTTCAATAATCCGTTAAAAAATGAAACGGGCACTGATCATGCCATTCTCGATGCATGGATAAAAGATTCTTGAAAATGCTATCAATTTAAAAGCAAAAAAAGATAAATACAAGTGTAAAGTATTTTCGAATACATAAATCAGTTACTCGGTGATCACAAACATTTTATTGGTAAAAACACTACACTGTATTTTATCAGAAATTACCTCCACGACGAATGTTGGAAGTGCGCAGTTACAGTAATCATTGTTGCGTGATACAGAATTAGTACAATCTTAGCTTCGCTGATCACAAATAACACAGAAAAACACAAAGAATTGCCCGATAGCCATCGTTGTAGAATATGCCATCGAATTTAATTTTATTAATCGTATACAATTATTTTATACCATACAATAATAATTTAACATAATTAAATGTCATATCACAGTTTATCTTCATTTCAAAATAAACTTCTCTTACAAGAAAAATAATATTTTCCAAAACCTCCATAGCCGATAAAAAAACCCGGTGTAAACCGCAGAAAAAACCTGCCCCCAAAGACTGCGTAATGACACAACTGCATTGAAACTACAACATTAAATACCTCACTTCACTGCTAAGCAGGTTCATATTGGAAAATATAAAAACGTTTGGGGCTACGTTTTGACTAAATAATTAAATTAACATATTAAATTTAATCTGAACTATTCGAGAACGTGGCTAGAAGTGATTACTAAACGCATCAAGATTTTAAGCACTGAAAAATGGTAAATTTTCATTGGCTAATAACTAACTTGTTATTGTATCACTACGCCAAGACAATAAATTTCTACTATACTACGAAACGTAGAAATTTTCTTATCTTGAACTATTTATGGATGACTTCATACGTTCATGTTTTATTCGGGATATTATTAAATACCTTTTGATACAGTGGTATAGCCAAGCTGGCCCAATGTTCTACCTTTTTGTTCTTGTACATCTAAAGGTAAGCAAATTAACACAGACCCTTCGTAGCTTCCTGTTGGATATTGTGTACACAAGTGGAATGAAAACACAATGCGACATACCCAAGTAAGCCAACGTCATTCGAACATAGACATTCCACTCGGTTGATTTCGGATCATCAATAAGAAGGATAGCGACCGGGAAATACAAAACGACGAAGGCAATGATCATCGAGGCGACGTTGACCAAGAGACGCCTGTTACGTACCGGTTCCCGGTTAGACGAAGATTCAACTTGCACTTTATTTTTACTTTTCCAAACGGCTAATATAATTCCTCCATACGCAAAAACCACAATTGGAAACGATATGGCAAGACACGCGATGATGATGAAGACCCCAAAGTTGTCGTCGCTCCCGTAAGCTGTGCACACCGGGATATCCCCGTAAGAAAACTTGCCCCATATTCCAAGCACGGGCAAAAGTAAGAACAACGCTAGTAAAAGATGCGTCGCCATTATCGTGCATACTACTCGCTTCCGGTCAGAAAAATGTTTGCGCAGAGAAACTCTGGGAACTATGATAACGTAGCAGCCCAATGAAATCAAAGAAAGGCCGAATATTTCCGCTCCGATAAAGAGATGGAGAAAGTATCCGTTTATCCGACACCATAAATCCTCTTGCTGCAGGTGCGATAAAAATGACGTAATCGAAGTGCTGAGGAGTGTGATGAAACTCTCTAGAAAGTCGATCGCAAAAATGTTAAATAAATACACTGAAGATAAATTACGGTGAATTTTAGCTTTGAATATCGCGTAGATGCAGATCAGATTCGTAAGGCAACCGACGATCGTCAACGTGGTGGCAACCACTTTGTTAATGTCGGCAATTATGCTGGCGTTTGCGACTGAGGTGTTGTTCGTTTCCATGCTTTCAACTTTTGTCGTATGTGTGTAGTTGAAATTCTTATAAATATTTCTTAATAAGTTGAATGTTGAATGGGTTTGAAAGGTCTGAGATTAGCAATTATCGAAAACCGTTTTTATTTGTTTAAAGTCATTATTCTAAGTAATCAACACAGGAGCAAAATCAACAAAGTAAGATAATTGTATTTCTATAATAAAAGTCTTTTGTTTTAGTTCATCCTGGCAACCACATCAGTCTCTGTTTCTATTTGACTAATTTTAATTAAATCATAGATCTCTCTTTAGCGAAGAAAGTAACGTAAATATACTATTAACATGACTCGGTTTATATTTGAGAAAGGATTCATTTTGACACTTGTTATTAAAGCAGTATTTTCACATATTGGCATTTATAATTCATGATCCTGACTGATGTAGCTTCAAACAACCCATATTCTTACACTCAGCGATGAGAATTTGCGTAGTTTTAATCTGGAACTGTTATAAGGTCAAGCTGACAGAGATTAATATATGACTAATGGTATTATTTCTCGGATCCTGTTAGAAGTAACTTGGGTACTAAGAGATTTACCATCGTATTACACGACATTTCCAGTCTTTTTTTTTAAATTTGGGTGTGAAACACTTATCAGCAATGTGCGTAAAACAGTATTGGAAAATATTGAAAGCTGCAATAAATAGATAAATAATACTGATAGTTGCAATAAATGAAGAAATAAATGAGGAATAGTCACAATATTAGATTACCTTGTATAGTAAACTGTGAATTAATAAAATGAATCAAAGTGTCTGTGTGATTTTTAGATATAATTTAGAGAAGATTTTGGCACTGTGCATGACGATTTCCGTTTTAGTTCCGACAGCGACCTCCGAATTGTAAATATCTCCGAGATCCACCGGACCATCAGCAGAAAAAGCAGTGCAATATGATTAACATACATTTGAAAAATATGTATATGTAATCCTTCATATGAAAACAAATTAACAAGACAATCAATGTATAACTTTTGTAACATAAATTTATTATTTAATGCAAAACCACAAAAGGGGCATTAGAAAGCTTCAAATCATCCAATAACGCCGTCATGTCTGCAAACGTAATGACACATGGCTGAACAGAGAACCGGTGACAATTTTCAACAGAGTATATATAAAGTTTCAGGACATTGCATTACATTGTATATTCAACCTACGATGATCTTGTATTTTGATAGAAATTTAATACGTAAGTGCTCCTCTGGGAAGATGACGATGTGTAAGATTATATGAAAGTGAGGTGTAGAAATCTTCCAGCATGTCCATTACTTTCCCTCATTTGGCTGGCTGGATATAATAACAACATTTGTGAGAATAGTGTATCAGTTTTTATAACATATCTGACATAGATAAGACCATGGTATATGTCCCATTCTTGGCTGACATGTTGTTTTTTTTCACTCATACGAAGCTGACTTCATTCGGTCTTTAATCTATAAAGGAAGAAGCAATTAGTTCATTGGTTCAACTTCACATCAGATATATAGATAACTTGTTTTCAATTACTAATCCTACATTACCATAGCATCATCATGGTATGCAAGTAAACTTGAGTTATAGAAAGCACAGAGAGCAACTCTTCTTAATAGTGTTATCGTACAATATTGATGGTCACTTGAATCGCAACCCGGCCTGGCCTAGTGGTGTCGCGCTCGTCTCCTGATCGGGAGGCCGGGGTTGAAGTCCCGCTCTGGTCATGCCGGTATCCTGTCTTTCGAATGAGACAGTAAAACTGAGGCCCCGTGTCGTGGTATGCATGGCACGTTAAAGATCCCTAACTGTTTCGTGTGGGTCCGTTGCAAAGGTCAAAATTTGTATGCCCCGCATCAGACAGATGTCGTCACCATATACGTGAAATATTCATGGTGTAACGTTAAACAAAAATTAGTCAATCAATCAATCACTTGAATTCCTTTTACTATGACAGACGTGACGATTTCAATTTTAGCATCACATTATTTCCGTTTATTTTAGCAATATCCCGTCATCACCGCCATATGTCGCAATTATATCTCAGTTCATACATTTTGGTAGAGCAAAATTCAGAACGACTTTTCTTGGGGCAGAGGATAAGATAAGATAACTGCTCAATTAGAGTTCATAGGTCGTAAGCATTTTACTGAGGAGATTCTATGGTCAATACGAGGTTCTTGTCGTAGAAAATGACATCTCTCTATCCAGAATGTCGAATGATATTCTGCACTTAGACCGATTCCGACCATTTTGAACACAGAATTGGACACCTTCCGTATTTGGAATTCAGCTGATTCGATGATTTCTATTTGAATCTAAGCGACATGTGTTGCTTGCAATTAAGACATGTTCCCCTCCTCCTTTTCACCTGATCTCACTTCCTTTTGGGAGTTCACATAGGATGGTTGATTAGACGTTATTTGTTATTTGTTTTTCCATTTTGCTGATTTTGCATGCACTTAGGTTTCATGATTTTTTAACTACAGAGATGGTTTTATTCATCATATTAACAAAGTTCAATACACATGCAATTTGATCCTTGTATTGTATACATTTTATTTATCATTTAACATCACTCCAGGGTTATATCAACAGCATGTTAAAAATAGTGTTTTAAAATCGTGACAGGAACAGAGGTTCAATATATGTATACAGCTGGTCTTTCAAATTTCTCTTTTTATGACCCCCAAACAAACAACAAGACAAAACAAAAATGTAGACATTCGAATGAAAAAGCAAATATTCCTATATTATTCATTTTAAAAAAATAATATTTTGTTTTCAAATGAAATATCTAAAACGAATAATGATTAAACCACGGACAACGTCCTTAAATATAAGAATTCTCGGATACTTTGAATCAAGTTCGACGAATCAAAACAGTGGAGATTATGATGAATATTGTCAATGCTGATTCGGATGGGTATATGTGGATACCACCGCTTCCGGTATTACATCCCGGGGTCCGACAACATGTCGTGCAGGTCATGGTCGTTATGCCAAAGCTCTTGGCCCTACAACCATAGTAACACTCGTCTGCGCACTCTCGTTTGATGTTGGTTGTCATGCCTTTAATCGACGTTCTCTGCACCTATCAATAAAAATAAATTCAAATAATGTGGGAAAATTAACAGTTTCATTAGAATATTTTCTTTTCTCCGTTCAATCGAAGCACGTGGGTAGGTCAGCCAGTGATCTGATTTGAGGGTGGTGGTTTCAACTATAATCTTTTGTTTTCTCCATCCCTAGGAAGTGGCAACCATTTATAGAAACTGGCCACCACCGTATGTAGACACTGGCCACCACTATTCACAGACATTAGCCATCACCATATACATGTATAAACACTTGACTTGCCACCACCATATATAGACACTGACCATTACCAATTACAGACACTAGCCACCACATTATATAAACACTGGCCACCACCATGTATAGGCACTGGCCATCACCATATTAAACACTTGCCTCCACTATTTATAGACACTGACAACCACCATATATAGACACTGGCCATCATATGTAAACACTATTCACCACCACTTATTGACACTGGCCACTACCAAATATAAACACTGGCCATCACCATATATAGACACTGGTCATCACCATTTACAGACACTGGCCATCACCATGTATATACATTGACCATCACCGTATACAGACACTGGCCATTACTATATACAGATACTGTCAATCACTATTTTAGACACTAGCCATCACCATTTATAGACACTACATGTAGCCACCGCAATATACAGAAACTGTCAACAGCTATATATAGACACCTACCAGCACCATATCTAGACATGGATCACTACAATATATAGACAATGGCCACCAATATTATTCGTTATTAGGTTTGTTACTGACCTTACACGGAAATATGTCGGGTTGATTAAAGTCCATAGAGGGCGAGGCGCTTGCGCCGAGCCACCTATGGGCTTTATCAACCCGACATATTTCCGTGTAAGGTCAGTAACAAACCTAATAACTGTTTTATTTTGTCGAGGACAATTTTAAGGCATTATAGATATTATTCAACGTCGTTTATACTGTGATTCTAAGTCTAGCTTTGCTTATTGTCCGCCATTGACGTACAAATTTTTACAACTGACTCTACACAAGAATTTGTAGGTCAGTCACATGACCAAAATCAAACATTTCCAATGGGTCAAACTAGTCCGAGGCCAAATAAATATATATACTGATCACCAAATACATTTGTAAATATACACTGGCAACCATCAAACATTGCCTACCAAGCTAGCTGTACTCTACCCGTTTGAAATATAGCTAAGGTCTCTCCTCTGTAGCAGTGTATTCTCCCGAATAACAGTGGACGAGGTGGACTCCGTTTCCCTTGTCAAAAGTTTGGACAAAACCGAAAGAGCATCCCCGCCGCCCTCTTATTCTCTTTTTCAAAGTGTAACGCTGAAGAAAAAAATCTATAAAGGGCTGCAGAGAAAACAAACACAGTACCAGATTAATGGCCTTTACGAGAAAACAGATCTTAAAAAGTTCTGTGGCATTTACCGTCTCTTTCTTACTTTATTTCTTGATATTCATATATCCGATTTAACAAGGGAGATATTTTTTTTATCTTTTTACCAAACTTTGAAGTAGAAACATACAGGACTGGCCTGATGGAAACCGCAGGAGATGTCAACCCATCCGTGCGTTCGATACATTAATATCATTGGACGATCCGTGCTCGTCTTACTAAGTAAAATTGTCGTATAGTTCCGGTCTGATCTCTATAAGGGTTGCTTTCAGTAATGCATTGAAATTCAAAACGTTAATACTACATGTACTCGATACGTAAAGTTTGAGACGTTCCCTCGCTTTAAACTTACATTAAATAAAATATGTAAGCTTAAAGTGAGAAACGTCTCAAACTTTACGTTTCGAGTACTTGTAATTAATACAGAATACGTTACAGAAGGACGTTACTATTTCACCAGAAGAATTTTACATTTCTATATCCAAAGTCGTCACGTTTATCGTAATGCTTGTTTTACGAGTAAAACTTGAATTGGACAACATCGTACCTTGCAATACATTTCTGAGGAGAGACACTGGACCAGAGGCGTCGTGTTAGCGTATATCTGACATGCTGTATAAGGGTCCCACTGCAATTTGAAGGATTCTTCACATTTATGACAATGTAGAGGCCACTGGGTGGTGTTTGACAATGTGGCATTTTTGGTACCTGAAACAAAAGAAAATAATGGTGGAATTATAAGCAGGCTTTACCTAATTCACCAAATCCTTTCTTCACAGAAATATGCTTGGTAAACACTATAACATACAACAGAATTTAAAACTTTCATATAAAAGTGGTTTTTTTACACGCAACATATTTAGAAATTTGTGTTAACTTTTGATTACTTCATCAATTTGATGACGAGCATTGCTGATCAGAGCGCTACACTATCATAACAACGCTTATAAAAATGGTCGTGTTATTCATTTGATGGACATCATTGCTCCAAGCGTGACGAAATTATATTCATCTTTCTTTTATGAAGTTTAATAAGCAAAATATTTTTTCTTTTGTTATAATAATAATAATAATAATAATAATAATAATAATAATAATAATAATAATAATAATAACAATAATAATAATAATAATTACTAGATAATACTCATCATCATGGTAATTATGTTTTGTAAGCAATATTCATCTTTTTAAAATGTTTATTAAACAATGTTCACCACCATCGTAATGATGTTCACAATATTCACCTTTCTTTTATGTTGTTTTAAATTAAATATTCTTGTTACGATCTCTATTCGTGTTTGTTTTGACCATGTTTACCAAGGTATACTTATCTTTTCGCGATCTTTGCCTGGAAGACCTTTATCTCAGATGTACGATGCTTGTTCTGCCATATTTACCTTTGTTCCATGTTTTACTAGGCAAAGTTCATTTTTGTTTTGTGACAGTTTCAAAGTAACCTTTTCTTAATGTATGATGTTTTCTAAGCAATATTCATCTTTGTGTGTGATCAGGTGCCCCAGCCAATATTCATTTTCGTTGTATTGAAGTCTATTAAACAATATTCACCCACCCACCCACGCCTTTATGACGTTTTCCAGACGCTTGTTTTACAGTTTTTGTTATTGGTTTGATATGCAATATTCAACTGTGTAGGATTGATATTTTCTGGGTAGTATTAATTGTTTGTTGTATAATGTTTACTGGGCAGTATTTATCTTTGGTGTATGGTGTTTTTTTGGACAATATTCAATTTGTTGTAGTAATGTTTATATATATATATATATATATATATATATATATATATATATATATATATATATATATTTCCTAATAATATTCATTGTTTCGACCAATTTGCCGTTAAGTACTTATGGTCGATTTTTGATATACAATGAAAGTTCTTCCTTTTTGCTAATGAACGGTATTCGTTATTTAACAATATTCGATTAACACTAACAATTTCTGTTTCAATGATTTTTGCTGAAAGTATAATGTATGTGAATGGGAAAATGAATATAAATTAACATTGAATTTTTTCCTCTTTTAAAGTACCCTGTTCATAGAATGATGTACTGGTAGTATACCAGTTGCCGGCTACTACGTTATTTCGGCTTTTGAAACGTGAATTAATGATATTTTTTTACTCGTGATTGTCTGCAATACATAGAATACTAACTATTAGTTATGAAAATTTCGTCAATTCACGGATACCCTTAATAATGCAGTAGCCGGTAACTGGTCGTAGCCGGGGACTGGCCCTTCCCCAGTAGTGAAATATTTTTGAAATGTGGTAATATCTTTTCATGGTATTTTTAGGGCGTGGTTATTTACATTACTAGTACATGTTAAGCCATTTATTCACGTCTCATGTATACATAGGCTACCATTTTATTATCCATCACCACATATCTTTTTTATCTCCAGACTTACCTGTGATTGTCCAAAGGAAGTAAAGAATCCCCCACCTTAACCGGATTACGAACCATTCCATGAACACCTTATTGTCCTATGTAAGCTTGGTCTTCCATTGCAGACGACATACACGTCGCGGAATTCTAACTAAGTCATCAAACCAAAACCCATTAAAACGCTGGATATGAAATTGGAAGCTGATCGATCCGGGCGATTTCCGAATTACCTGGGAAAGGTATCGATCTGCGAACGCTTTATCCATAGATTCTTTTCTATGTAGATCTCTCTCCGTGCATTCCCTCCATGGGAATCAATGAAATTGATTGCGCAAATAGCGTAATGCTTTCATTGTGTGGATGAAGTTTCATTGTCGACAGAGTTTGGAGAGAAAAAAAGCAATCGATCACAAATCTTGTACTATGAAACTGAAAATAATAGCGATGTTTTGCCCACAAGACAAAGTTTCTGTTAAATTCTATTCATTAAAAATCGATAAATTACCTTCCGTAGCAAATTACGTCTTACATTTGTATTTACCTATCGGTTCTGTTAGTAGTATTTACAGGTACATGTATAAGATTATTTACATACATACATACATACATACATACATACATACATACATACATACATACATACATACATACACATATACATACATACATACATACATACATACATACATACACACATACACACATACACACACACATGCATACAGACAGACACATTTACATACAGACAGACATGCACGCAGACAGTCATACATAAACGCATGCATGCAAACAGACACACAGACGGACGGACGGTCAGGTAGACAGACATGTAAACCTGCTTTAAAAGTGAACAACCACCTGTCTTATACGGTCACCATCCTTCCGCTGTTTCTTTCCACCAACTGTTTACACAAAGACAACCTGAATCAATAGATGACCTGCTGTAAGTGACCACTTTTCCACCTTCCCTTTGGTGGTCGCTTTATACATGTATGACTGTTATTCAAAATTGTCAGATTCAAACTAATTTGTAACAAAATCAAAACAGTCTAATTTGAATTCGTCTATAAATGTCCGAAAAGCTCCAAAACGGTGTGAGTTTCAGCTTAATAGGACCGGTAGGCCCAAATTCATATTGTGGTGAATGGTGACCACCAGAAAGTATTGTTAACTATTAATAGGCAAATTATTAAGCACATAAGTAATGAAGGATCAAGACCATGTCTGAAACAGGGTAGATCAGTCGGTAATGTGCTTGACCCGTGATTGCCAGGTCCCAGATTCCAGTCTCACCGGATTCTCGGTGTCTTGTTTCCTGAATGAGACTATGAAAACCCAGTTCTCATGTTCTATTCCAGACATTGGCATGAAAATATATCCTTTTGGGTGAGTTTGATGCATAAGTAGAATTCTTTTTATACATAATGCAGGTGCCGTCACCATACAAATAAAATAATCTTGCTATGACGTCAAGGATATCCAAGGAAAATAACTCTAACAAGTATATATAGATATCCATCCAAGCTGTGTCTTCGAGTTATTTCTCTTTATATTCGACATTCATACATCTTGAAACTTCAATGAATCATATTTTACTTCACACCAAACATTACTTCACTGATTTGGTGTCCACAGAAACCAATCGCACTTGGTAGCCCCTACTTCTATCGTTAGTAATTGGGGTTACCGAGTGCGCTTGGTCCCTGTGCATCATACAGACATTGACAACGAGCCCGCCTGAAGAAGTGAGGGTTCCTTTGCGTAAAGCATCCACCGCGCCATGGGAGTTCGGGTTCTCCGAGGTAATCAACCTCGGCGTTCTAGCTATGCTTAATCATTCTCCATGCCCTAGCTAGGCTTAATCAACCTCGGTGTCCTAGCTATGCTTAATCAACCTCCGTGTTCTAGCTACGCTTAATCATTCTGCATGTCCTAGCTAGCCTTAATCAGTCTCCGTGTTCAAGCTATGTTTAATCATACTCCATGTCCTAGCTAGGTTTAACCAACCTCCGTGTTCTACCTAGACTAAACCAACCTCCATGTCCTAGCTAGATTTAACCAACCTGTGTGTTCTAGCTAGGCTTAATCGTTCTCCATGTCCTAGCTAGATTTAACCAACCTGCGTGTTCTAGCTAGGCTTAATCATTCTCCATGTCCTAGCTAGATTTAACCAACCTGTGTGTTCTAGCTAGGCTTAATTATTCTCCATGCCCTAGCTAGATTTAACCAACCCCGGTGTTCTAGCTAGGCTTAATCATTCTCCATGTCCTAGCTAGATTTAACCAACCTCCGTGTTCTAGCTAGGCTTAATTATTCTCCATGCCCTAGCTAGATTTAACCAACCTCCGTGTTCTAGCTAGGCTTAATCATTCTCCATGTCCTAGCTGATTTAACCAACCTCCGTGTTCTAGCTAGGCTTAATCATTCTCCATGTCCTAGCTAGATTTAACAAACCTGCGTGTTCTAGCTAGGCTTAATTATTCTCCATGTCCTAGCTAGATTTAACCAACCTGCGTGTTCTAGCTAGGCTTAATTATTCTCCATGCCCTAGCTAGATTTAACCAACCTGCGTGTTCTAGCTAGGCTTAATTATTCTCCATGCCCTAGCTAGATTTAACCAACCTGCGTGTTCTAGCTAGGCTTAATTATTCTCCATGTCCTAGCTAGATTTAACCAACCTGCGTGTTCTAGCTAGGCTTAATTATTCTCCATGTCCTAGCTAGATTTAACCAACCTGCGTGTTCTAGCTAGGCTTAATTATTCTCCATGTCCTAGCTAGATTTAACCAACCTGTGTGTTCTAGCTAGGCTTAATTATTCTCCATGTCCTAGCTAGATTTAACCAACATGCGTGTTCTAGCTAGGCTTAATTATTCTCCATGTCCTAGCTAGATTTAACCAACATGCGTGTTCTAGCTAGGCTTAATCATTCTCCATGTCCTAGCTAGATTTAACCAACCTGTGTGTTCTAGCTAGGCTTAATTATTCTCCATGCCCTAGCTAGATTTAACCAACCTGCGTGTTCTAGCTAGGCTTAATCTTTCTCCATTTCCTAGCTAGATTTAACCAACCTGCGTGTTCTAGCTAGGCTTAATCTTTTTCCATGTCCTAGCTAGATTTAACCAACCTGCGTGTTCTAGCTAGGCTTAATCATTCTCCATGCCCTAGCTAGATTTAACCAACTTGCGTTTTCTAGTTAGGCTTAATTATTCTCCATGTCCTAGCTAGATTTAACCAACCTGCGTGTTCTAGCTAGGCTTAATTATTCTCCATGTCCAAGCTAAGCCTAACCAACTTCCATGTTCTAGCTATGCCTAATCCAACCTCCATGTCCTATCTAGGTTTAACCAACCTCCGTGTTCTAGCAAGCCTTAACTAACCTCCGTGTTCTAGTTAGGCTTAACCAACGTCTGTGTTCTAGTTAGACAGCCATTCTCTATGTCCTAGCTAGATTTAACTAATCTCCATATCTTTACTAGGCTTAACCAACCCCTCTAACTTATCAAGAAAAACCAACCCCGATGACCGTTAAGCTAAGCAAATTTACGTCAATGCCCTTGCTAGTTGTTCAGTATGTATCATTTACAATGATTCCATTTCAAGCAAATACACGTACTGGTATATACAATTTGTAGCAGCTGTATCTGACATCAGAGGACCAATAATTTGCATTATATTTATGCTTAAGTAATTAGCAGCACCAATACACATTGACAGCTGAGATTTATTCTGTGTATTTAATTCTCTTTTTATAGATCATCTGTAAATTATTGACAGTTGCGAAATCACTTACTTGCGGGCATGCGCTACCGTTGATTTGCGTCACATGCGGTTTGTTGTTTGCATTTTAATTAACCATTATAAAATGACAGCCTTGCTTTTTGGAAGATTTGATTAATTAAGTTTATGATATTCATATGTAGAATAAAAACATTATTTAGACTCAACTTCAGCAAATGCTGGGACAGTGGAGTTGAGAAAGGATGACTTGTAGAATGTAAGGGTTTAATGGGGAATGCATGGGCACTGAAGTTGACGCGGGGTAGATGACTTGTAAGTTACAAGGATTTAACGGAGAATGCTTGGACACTGGAGTTGATGCAGGTGTGTGACCTGTAGGGTGTGAGGGGTTTAATGGGGAATGCAGGGTCACTGGATTTGAAGAGGGTGAATGACTTGTAGGGTATAAAGATTTAATGGGGAATGATAGGGCACCGGAGTAGAGGCCGGATGGATGACTTGTAGGGTATAAGGGTTTAATGGGGAATACTAATGCACTGGAGTAGAGGCGGGGTGGATGACTTGTAGGGTATAAGGGTTTAATGGGGAATACTAGGGCACTGGAGTAGAGGCGGGGTGGATGACTTGTAGGGTATAAGGGTTTAATGGGGAATACTAGTGCACTGGAGTAGAGGCGGGGTGGATCACTTGTAGGGTATAAGGGTTTAATGGGGAATACTAGGGCACTGGAGTAGAGGCGGGGTGGATGATTTGTAGGGTATAAGGGTTTAATGGGGAATACTAGGGCACTGGAGTAGAGGCGGGATAGATGTCTTGTAAGGTATAAGATTCTAATGGTAAATGCTAGGGCACTGGAGAAGAGGCGGAGTGGATAACTTGTAGGGTATAAGGGTCTAATGGGGAATGCTTGGGCACTGGAGTTGGGGCTTGGAGATGACTTGTAGGGTTAATGGGGAATGCTTGGGCATGCGCACTGGAGTTGAGGCAAGGTAGATCAGAAAGAGATCTGCTAGTTATGGGTAAAACGAAATGGACTCAAGTTTCTAAATGGTTGTAAGTTAAGTAACAGAAAAATTAAAAGGTATAGAGGTAAATTGGGATGAAGCGGGAAACATCGGTAAGCAAGAAAAGACCAAGCAAGCACATATATAGCACTAAAACAGTATTCGATAATACTAAAATCATAATACCGACATAGGACGGTCAAGTTATATACCGTCAATTGATGTAGTTTTAAACTAGTTTCCGGACTTTATATTTCATTCACCCTGGCTAGCATTATATACATATAACATGATTTACATGATTATACTAAGGAAGACCAAAAAGAACCCCAAACAAACAATAGATTTATTGGCGAGACATAATTTTCGCAAAATGCAATATACATGTATAGAAATGCAATATACATGTATAGATATGCAATATATATGTATAGAAATGCAATACACGTGTTTAGAAATGCAATACACATGTATAGATATGCATATTAGATATTTTAACAATAAGGTCAAGGGTGACTTATGATTTACAGTACTTTTTTCTGTTGGCGAACCAGATTCGCGTATTTCCACGAAGATTTCGTGAATGAAATGTATCAATATCAACTCTGCAGGAGAGAAAACGTAGAGAATGCACAGAAGCTTTCTTTTTTGCGTAAGTGGATGACACGATACTCTCAATATTACATAAGATCCATAGGTAGGTTTCATTAGCATAACGTTTCATGGGAGTTACTTTCCTTGTAACAAGTTGCCGCCACCTTAGAGATGTATGTCTGAATATTTCTTCAGAAATCAACCAAATTATTTAGGCAATTTCTCCAAAGTAATGACACTTTTTGCGTTTTTGTAATGCTTTTGCTAGTTTTAAAATATTACTCAATGTAAAATAGTTTCCAAAAATGTGTTAATAGAAAAACCTCTTTTTCAAAATGATTAACTAAATCTAGTATGAATATGAGACAAATGTCCTGCTTGTCCACAGACATTTGCCGGCAACGGGAGGTAACTCCAAATAAATTACTGTTGATAAAATTAATAGTTCCAACTTTCAAAAAAAAAAAAAAAAAAAAAAAAGAAAAAAAAAAAAAGGTGATAGACTCTTTTATATATATAAAAATGAACCTTGATCGGTGTGTTCATTTAGTTGATAAAGGCGTGCAAAACCACAACATTAAGGGTAAGTTTCATTAAAATCCATGTAGCAAATATTTGTCAGTGTAGTCCCCTTGGTTTTGGATCCTGAGGCTGGATCAAAATGAAAGATTTTAGATCATTAATGGGTCATTGTAGGCAGTTTTTATTAGTCTCCACCTGAATTTTGAGAGGTGATAAGATAATAAACATTCATGGACCTATCCTACATGATCCCTCTATGACACTCAGCGAGGTTCAACGAGTTCACTAGGTCTTATTCTGAGTCAGAATCAACTAAATATTGTTGTAAGAGATAACTATGTAATAAGAAACATTTATGGGTGCAACTTCTCGTGGTTATAATTCAGGGGCATAAAATGCAAATCAAAGTAGGAGTAGGAATGGGTGGGGCCCAGCACGGTTTCAGATTTTAGGCATATTCCGACAAGCAAAAAATAATCAATTAATTGATTAATTAACAATGTCCAGATATCACCAAAAACTTGTTTAGCAATAAATTTCCCTACATTACGGTAGAACATTTTAAAATACCATTTCAAAGAGAATCTTTTAAAATTATTTACTATTTACTATTATTATTCGATATTATTTCCAAATCCTGGGGAAATATTTTCGGCTGAACATCATCAACATGAAAAAACCCAACAACAGCCACTTCCCCAGTTCCTACGCCTATGAGAACTACAATTAGCTATTTAAGTCTTTGAAGGCGAAGTGAAAAAAAGGCCCAAGTTGGTATTCCTTGCTCACCACCAGCCCTACTTGAACTCATCTCGAAAGAATCTCGAGTGATTATCTGGGTAACCAGTCCAATCGGCACTAATACAGTCAATTTTCGATTTTTCGAGATTTTATTGATTATATCAATACTGATCCAAATTCTATGGCGATAAATTTCATAGTAAGCACGGGTATTACAAGATATGTTGGTGAAACCGATACGATATTGTATACATTTGGAAACTTTCAAAAAATGTATTATTTTACCTACACATGATCCAGATATCCACCTTATACTCAGTACAATACGTCGGATTGATACCCTCAATTAAGGAATCACAAAGCTGGAAAAGATGGAGGGGGTGGGGTGGGGTGGTAGTTGATGTTCTCCAAAACCTTCAAATTTGTTTCTTTATTTATACTTTTGAATCCAAAAACAGAGTCAGCTTGCCTTACATCGTAGTCCGAATACATACATATATATATATATATATATATATATATATATATATATTTATATATATATATATATATATATATATATATATATATATATATATATATATATATATATATATATATATATATATATATATATAATAGATTCAAAGTATTACTGGATTTTATTGATTTTTTAATTGATATATTTACATGATGAATAATTCATTTTTCACTAATTTAAGTTATTAAACGATTTTATTAGTATTTAATGGAAATATTTGACCCCCTCTCTTTCTGTGTCATTGTTATTTAATATAAATGCTAATTTTGATAATAAAACGAAGTTAAAATACATGTTAAATGATTAGATTATGATGAAAGTACAATGTGTTCATCGTCAATATATTGAATAACTGAAATTTAAAGTGGAAAGTTGTGCTATTTTATCATACATGTACATATATTCCGTTCAAGGTCATCAGAAAGCAGCAGCAAGAAGAACAACAAGAACAACCAGAACAACAACAACAACAACAACAACAACAACAACAACAACGAAGTTGTTCAAGCAAGAGTAACCTTTTAATACATTACTTTTAGAATCAAATCAGTGTAATTTTCGTCCGCTGGTGCATTTAGTGTTTCCAGTGTTGCCATTAGAAAAATATTCTCAAGGTAGTGTATCCTACCCTGATTGAAAAACAAAAACCAAACAAACCAAAAAAAAAAAAAAAAAAAAAAAAACAACAAAATTTTAGCAGACCATCTCTTCTAAGTTTCATCAAATATCTCTTAAGTGGTTTGAAGAAGTAACATAAGCATTTTCAGAATTGTATTGATTAACTTTTACATTTACTTTTCATTCTATGTGGTCCACATGGGTTTTCTCTTCTTAAAAGAGGGTACCCTCTTGAAATACTTTGCCTATCCATGAAAAGATCAAGCTAGAACACAGAGCCATTTTAAGAACACTGTAAGTCAGGTCCTCATTTAGTCTAAGTTTCAACAAAATTTTCACATTATTTCTAAAGAAAACTTCCATCAAAGATCATAATATGTAACATAAAATAAATGTTCTCCCTTTTTATCTTAAAAATATTACAATTATTTTTGACAGTCTCGTTCAGTTATTCTCTAAGCCAAAAGTTTTCGAGGGGGTGAACGGACAGACAACGGACATATCTATTGGAATTATAGTAGCCTGCAGGTTTATGATCGTAACAATCTGATTAAAACGTATATCTTTATTCCGCTCCTCTATTTGTCCCATTGTCCGTAATGGGACAAATAGAGAAGCGGAATAAAGATATGGTTTTAATCAGATTGTGATCATTGTGTGTGTGTGTGTGTGTGTGTGTGTGTAAAGGGGTGGGACGGTGGCAATTACACGTCATTGTCGATTTCTCTTCCTACCAATCTGTTTATTTAGTTCTCGGTTACGTTTGACTTGAACTAGAGTACAAAACTTATAGTTTAATCCTCTTCTGTAATGCACAGGTCACTGATACATATATAACACAACCTTCCTTTTATTTAAATCGCTAGTAAAGGTTTTATACCTAAAACAGAGTAATAAATCTTGCACATTAAACTAAATGTTGAAGTGTACATTTGTAGTTGCAATAATTAGAAAATTACATCCCGTAATTTGTTTGTTAGTCATTTTAACTCGAATTCTTGGTCGGAGTTAAGCAAGCAATCAACAATTCAGCAGCCTGTCGGTATGTTTTTGTCAAAAATGACTGATTTTATGGCTTATTTATAACTTTGAATGGAAAGTGATGAGGCTTTGATATCTACTTATTCATTGTAACAAGAATTTGCTTTTGATGCCAAAATGTTTAGCTTGACCTTAACTCTGCTCGTTGACCTTGACCTGTATAATTGTCTGGGACATCAGTCTTTTACAAACACATCTTTTTCGTTTAGTAATACCTGCAGCAGTATCCGTACTAAGATAGCTGTTACAAGTTGATCTGCTGAACTCAGATACGCATTGTGTGAAGGTATGGCACAGGGTTAACCTTTACTCATGAAAACTTTCACATAAAGTTACATCCGTACACATGCTAGATGCATTTTTTTAAAATTTAGTTACTGGTCAAAAATGTATTCTTTGTATATAGTTGATTACTATCTTTATTTCTGACATACTCTTGACAAGGATCACCAGCTAGTTGAAATATATATTCTATTCTTTCGTCCAAATATGTAATTGGTGTTTCCTTTGATTTAAATCAAGCACTTTAGGTAGAGGACAAGAGTGACTGTATTTGGCATAAGCAAAGCAGATCCTTGTTGATACACTTTGGGTCAATGTCACGACCTCGTGCGTTCTTGGGAAATTACATCAAAGTTCCACAGTTTTCGAATTGAAAATAACAGAAAAATATTACTGCCAAGGTCAAAGCATTGTATCGGGAAATTTGATTGGCTGATACAGTATTTTATAGGGAGAGCGGAGCTAATATTTCTATGCATTATGGGCTTTGGTTGGACAGAATTATCTTACCAGTCTTAGAATTGTCTAACCAGTATTTAAATTAGAATTGATACTACTGTAAAACATGAATTTCAATATCATCTCCTTGATGTATAGTTTTTATGAACAATGGACTATATGGAAACAGGAATTACCATTCTTTGAGCTCAAATACACACCGTGGATAAAGCATGCTCGGTGTCGATGTAAGAGAATGAAGACCGAAAGTCTCCGACGATGTCCAATATACATCAAAGAACTTTTTGATTTTGATTTACTACACATCCATCCTCTATATGGACAGACAAGGGAGCATGATCGTGTCAGTTTGTATAGTATTCAACACCTCGTCCAGTTTATTTCACTTATATGGGAGCTGCACCTGTCATAGTGCACGACTTCGTAATATTTACCTTTGCAACGGACCCATGTTAGGTTAGCCAGTGGTGGTGTAGAATTTCCGAATAAACGGGGGATGGGGGTGGGGGGGCGTATGTGATAGTCAAGTATTAGGCAAAATACTCCGCCACTTTAGGTGTCAAATCTGAAGTTTTACTCATACTCAAAAAAGGGGGCGCCCCCTTCCAAATCCGCCACTGTTAGCTGTTATGAAGCTTTTATATTTGTCAGTGTGTCGTGATATCCGAAGGACAGACAAAGGAGGCCGAAGATAAATCACTATGGTAATATTCGAACTGGTAGACAATCAAACCCTGATAGTGACCTTGTGAAATCCAGTGCGACATTCTTGGACCAACAATACTATATGGTTCCTTGTCGTAGGCCCCAGCTTGACGTATGACATTAAATGGACAATAAATATGATAAAGTCATAGAGAATCTAACCAGTGACCTTCAAATTACGTGTCGAACTTCCCAACCACTCGAGAACACTGGGATTAAGCTGACTGATCGGCCGTTGGGGTTTTAAGTCATACTGCGACATAGCAGCAGGAGGTAACCACCCTCTTCTACATAATGGGGCAATATGGGAATCGAACCCGGATCGCAGGCACTACCCTGTTCTCAATCACTGCACCCAGTCGGACCTTTTATGAATAAAAGAGGGATGAACAGACAGGAAGAATAAATAATACTCAGGCTGCATATATGTAGGCAGAGGAAGAAAACACAACACGATAACATAAGTTTATTTGCAGTTTATTAGAATGTCAATCAAGAATTTACAATGCACAGTCATCGAAATCTCAATAATCTTCCGTCTTCGTTGAATAAAATGACATAACAAATCGTTTTGATAACCACGAAATGTATACATAGCAAATACACACAAACACGTGTTTCTTTATTTTCTGTTGTCCATTTCAAAAACTAGAACGAGCCCGTGTCCGTTTTCAAAGTGATGTAAAACAAAAGTTAGATTAGTTCACCGCAAAAAAATTGTGTGTGATGTTAGCATAAATCTAAACGTTTAAGTCTGAGGGCCGATTTATGGTAAGACATCATTTCATCTTCTAAGTCAGGCGTGAAACAACTGGCCTTTGTTATATTTTTCACAATTTATGAATCGTCTCCACAAAAATATGAGTCGATGTTTTATTACAAGCACTTCTTATAGAAGCTCTTTTATAACTATTCAAGAAAGAAAAAAAATCGTCAAGATATTCGATTAATTGATACCGTCTTCAACACTGTATCAGTATTTTGTTGAAGGTCAAATTTGCCGTAATCTGATAAATGACAGAAATGGGTAAATTTTACTTAAATAATTTTACAGAGAAAATATAATACTCTTATCACAAATAAAGACAACATCTGGGAAAAGAAAATAGTAAAATACAAAGCTTGGTAAAAACTGTATCTATACGAATACCCTCAATGCTCAACAAAACACTTAACTAGCAATAAACTGGAATGTCTTCATGTATCTCTACATAACAGTCTGATAAATAAATAATTATTTACAAACATCAACACTTGATGTCACTCTCACAATACCAGAGGCATACATATGTCTCTGGCAATACTTAACAAAATTCATATTCAAACAGGCAATACACGCAGATCATAGTAGTACTGACAAACAAGTAATCCTGACAACACCCCCCCCCCCCTCCACTCATTGCAATATGGAAAGAGGGGTAGACAAGATCTGCCGGCCAATACAATATGATCAGACAACTTGACCATGCACTGCAATACGGTCAGAAAACATCTGCTGCGGTACGGACAGACAAGTCATACTGACCACTTGCAGTACGCACAGACAAATTATGATGACCAAAACGGAAAACTTGAAGAAAAAAAAAGTAAAGTCATTAAGCTAGGGTAAACGCCAAATATTATTCCGAGTACATGTCTGAATGTGGGTCTGAGTCACGCTAACTAACAATTTGGGCCACAAAAAATCTATAGATATATCATCTTCCAATGAGTAGATTTAAGTTTTTTTAACCTGTCCTAAAACTGTATCTTACACCCGGTAACAAAAACTGCTGAATTGACAAAGTTCTCAAGTCGAGCTCTGCATGGGACGAAGATTAAACTTGCTGATTGAGCAATTCAACAACGGCTCTATTGTACATTCGTAAAACTTTAGTTATTAAATTCAGTTCGCCGAGTTATTTATGTATATTTAAATTTTCTTTACCATGAGAATATATATAGTATTTCGTCGTACTCTATACAGGTAACTCTGCATACCAACGGTTCATACAGGTGTGACGGCAAAACAGGATATGGTGGATTGATGACGTAAAAACCAGGAGCAAGTATAAACCCTATCTGTCGAAACAAATGTTTTATTGTTAGACGCTTTTCTGAAAAGTATTTAAATTTATGTTAAGTTTGCGTTGGTTTTCCCATTCGTTTACATCTTCCTCCTTTTTTTTATCGGTGTACGACTATTACGTAAAGTTTCAGAGTGGAATGAAGACAAAAAAAAAAAAAGGACATTGATGGTAGATAGACAGACAGATAGATAGATAGATAGATAGGGGAGTATATATCAAATGGAAAAATACAATAAAAACATAATATTAAAAATATGTGGACGGCATTCTATCGAAGATGAAAAACTCACCTCATCCTATCCTCAAACTTGACAGAAAAACAAGTAATCTTTTACATTACACAAATTATATGTAATATACATATATATATATATATATATAATATGACATAAATATGCGGACGAAATAAAACACCAGAGAAATGACCACAGCTTATTTACATAACTAAAGGGATGCTCCAACGTCGCAGAGAAAATTGTCATGCATGAATAAAGATGCGGTATGAAGATATGGAGACCAAAAAAGGCTCAATATGTCAGTGAAATACTTGGCATGGGCGTATACCAGATGCCCTAAACAGAACCCATCCCATATACTCTGTATATAGTCTTCAAAAAAAAAAGAACATGAGCTCTTCTTTGTCAACAATTCAAGTGTAAACCACTGAAAATTTTTAAACCTCAAAACATTAGTATTTTGAAAGAATACCTGTTTCTGTCCTTAATGATATACATGTATAAAATCCGATAAAAGCATAGACCGATTAGTTCTATTTTTAGACATAGCAAATTGTACTTTTACAACAGGCTAATGAACGATGATGAAATGGAAACAAGGGCTTCATGATGGAATGTTATGAATTCATTCACAGGCGCGATCTTGTTAAAAGTGTAAACGTTTATGCAAATGTCACAAATAACATATTTACATTCAGTAGCACTAACGAAAACCTTGCATGACCAAAAGTTCAAATGCGTCAGAAATTAGTCTACGAACTTTGATGAGTAGGATTTCTTTATTCAAAGGGAATATTGATCATCGAAAGATGAAAATGTTACCCTGGTGAGTTTTGAGAGTGTTTGAACATGATATGATTGAATCTGTTGATACATTTTTGGCACATTTTCATTGACATCGTTTAAATTCATGCAAGAATTTTCATTTTCTTTCACAAATATTCACTCACTGAACCAAAAAAAAAAAAAAGAAAAAAAAAAAAAAAAAAAAAAAAAAAAAAAAAGAAAAAAAAAAAAAAAAAAAAAAAAAAGAAGTAAAAGTCAGAGTAAGATACGAGAGACAGATAATCTCTTTATACCTTCCTTGTACACTCCACACATACATGTATTTATGATTTTTCATTTTGAGTATGTGAACAGTTTGGAATTTATTAATTTTGGTTTTGAAAATACCTCTCTGCATCAGTTTGCAGAAAACCCTATTAAAATCGAAAACACAATAATTTACAAGTAATTAGCCTAAAACACAAAAATAATTATCCACTTGCTTTTTGTCCACGCAAAAATAAATACAAGCGGCATGGAAGAATAGAAATAATTCGGAAAGTACTGAAGCGATGTCGGGGCAAGAATACTATCAAAAGTACTAGACAATATTAAAATGACTAGGTTCCGTAAAACACACATATACGTATACAATTACATCTATACTCGTCACAAGATTGCCTGCATGTCGGACGCCTCCTCCGTGGCACAACCGCTTCTTTGTATGAACACAGTATATCAAAATAGAAAGTCCGTTTTTTCTGATATGACTACATTCGATATACCTAATATATCGCTACTCTAAAAGCACCATTATGGCATTATACAAGTACATCAGTCATACAACTTGTCTCGGAGTGAATTCTCAGAATTCTCGAGTACGCTTTGGAAACGAGTTTTCATTTCTCTCGCTTCTATAATTATGCTTCGTGGGTCAATTCCGTTTCTATTTTCCTTTTGTTGCTATATTACGTCACGAGAAAATATTGCACCGCCCTTTTGAAATATTACATCTAGAAGATTTAATTATACCAAAGAACTGTGGTGGACTTTAAATTCAAAATTTGAATTTAAAGTACAGCCAACCGGGCTAGGAGAGAAGTGAATACTCATGTCGATCAACATTAAATTGTCAAACCATAAATTCACATATTGCATGAACACATCTGTGTATCAGTACATCCCCGCGCACAGGAACACTTCCGTCTGTACGTACGTCTCCCATGCGCTGGAGTTCGAATGAGCAATTATATTCCAACATGCTCGTGGAGCCCTCGGCACATTGTCACTATCAATTGAAATGGTATGTACAGATGACCAATGTTTACATGTCCACAACATGAGGGGAGCACTATTTATATGCGATTGTGTCTGTCCGTCTGTCCGGACTACGCGTGTGACGGCTCTGACTTGACCATCAAAGAATCGTGATGGAAGTGTGTCGGTCCAAACATCATTGGTGGGGTTAAAACTTTGATTCGGTTGACTTCAGCAAATCTTTGCAGAGCGTCGTATTTATTTTTCAGCGACGTAAGTTCCATTTTGACGACATCATTCTCTCTCTGTAATCGGTGCACCTCTGCCCTTAGTCTCTCTTTCTCCGTCTCCAGTTCTTCTTTCTGTGACATACGTTTCTCTCTACAATTTGCGGCATATCCCCGATTTTTCAAAGTCCGTCTCCGTTGTTTTAACTTGATCACTTCCTCCCGGGGCATTCCCTTAAGTGTTTTATTTAGCTCTTTGACCGTCATGGCCACCAGTTCATCGTCCGAGATGTGCGAAGACATACGTATCCGCATCTCGGATTTCACTTGGGAAAGGAAAATCTGAAATGAAAAGAAAAAAATCATCACTGTGGTCAACCTAAATTATATATGTGCCTGATTTATGAAACTCAACTTCTACAAAATTTCGGAATCTGAAATATGAAACATTAATGCTAAATACTTGAGGAAAAAAAAGTCAACATGAACTAACTGACTGTTCATTTCTTTCCTTAACTACCATCTACTTTATCATGTGTCATTTCCCAACTTTTAATTTCAAATAATTGATTATGAGGACATGATAGTGGTCATTTACTGATGTACTTACTTTAATCTATTTTAAACTTAAGTTAGGAAATGACACGAGTATCAGTCATATGATATGAAGAAGTCATGTTGAAAAGCACTCAGTACTCTCGTGGTGTCTAATTCATACATAAGGCAGATGTTATTTCGTGTTTATTTTCCCGTATTATATGATATGAAGGTGAAAAAAAAAAGTTTGGGTATTCGTAAAGTTTCGCAAAATAAATGAAATATCAGATTATCATGATTGCTTTATTCAGAAAAGATTTATTTTGCAAGAAAAGGCAGAAAATATGAATTATAAGAGGGACCTTATCAAGCAGCTGACCACTAAACAGAGGTGACCCTTAAAGCAGGTTACACTGTTTATATGTATGAAAGAAATATTCTTCATTACGTTTTGTTGTAAGTCTTTAAAAAGATTTGGGCACATACATAAAACTGATTCAAGATACTAAAAATTGTGTCTTTTAATTCTTTTCCTCACATTTTCTTATACATGTACATGCAGGTGCATGTAAATTAGCCCCCCCCCCCCTCACTTTCACCACGCCGTTTTACTCTACCTCCTTTCATAGCAGTGAAAAGTGTATAGTAAATGTTTCGCTTGAACTAAATGAAAACTGAAAGGGACCAGCTATAATAAGCGATCACTTTTTTATCATCTTCAAAACTAGATGTACAAGTTCATTGATGTAATGTCACTTCATTTATGTTCTCAACAAGGAAGAACATATACAATAATAAATTATCACGATGCATTTAGGCGTTAAAAAGGAAGTAAACACTTAAAAATTACGTCTCTCCCAAAGATAGACTACCATCGTGGAATACGGAAAATCTGCTTTTGTTTTGCCACAGACTATTTAAATTATTCTAAAACTGGGATGCTGTTCTTAGAAACATGTAATAAAATAAAGATAATAGTCAGCGCAAGGACAATGACACGTCATGAGCCACATTTGAAATGTAACAATATAGGTTTTCCTAGAATAAAGCTATTATCTGGCTAAATATACTTAATCGTTACTGTCTATAGTACCGTAAGCCGCGGAGAAATTCAATAATATACTATAAATAAACAATGTAAACTACAATTGTACAATCCGACGCTTCGTGTTATTAAAGTGCCAGCGTATTATTCGTAAAAAGAAATCTAATTGTGGAAGAGATGACATCAGCATTCCTGACTCAATATAACCCGACTTCATATGACACACTTGGTAGGGAAATATTGATTTGAACAGGTAGGCTCTCGTGATTCATCCAGAGTCGAAGCTCCTTGTTGCTTCTGCATATCCCAGCAGATACCGAGGCCTACTTACGATAGACCCCAAATATTCTCTCCTCTAATGACGTTTTTTACGCAGTTATTAATAATTATACAGTAAATGAAATGAAATGAATCAATCGAATCCCTTTCATTTTCTAACTCCTTCTCTCTCACCCCCCCCCCCCCCCCTTTCTCCCAATCTCATCCTATGATCTAAACTTTGCGCATTCTACTTTTTATTAAACTTTAATGAAAATCTTAATTTATTTATAATCATCAGCTTTTCACTGCGACATGTTTAACACTTGGAAAACCCTTACATTTATCCCACGTATAGTACAGGGTTCATTTAAGTTCAAAGTAATAAAGAACAATGTAAACATGTTTTCAAACATTTTCTCGAAATACTGCATACCGGTATGTACCTAGGTGAGCACTTTTCAAGCAAAGAGGAAATTTGCCTGAATGTAAAATTTACGCAACAAAAAATTGAAACAAAAACAAGTTCAAACTGAAGAAAACCTTGACTTGGCCAGGCATACTGAAGGCGCCGTGGTTGTTTGTTTACATCTGCAACATCTAATTTCGAGCTCAAAATATGCCTTGCAACTGCGCAGTTAAAACCTGCCATGTGAACTTTGAAGCTGATAATTTACATCACGTTGAAGCATGCAAATAGCGTGCGCGGTATGCCAAGTGATGGAAAACTTGGTCAATGCTCATTCAATGTAAATAAACACTGCCAAAAAGAAAGTAAATTGTTTAAATGGTTTTAAGTGACTGAGGTCAGAGGTGAATAACACCCACCCACCCCCTACCCCCAATACCCACTTCTCCATCTACGGTGATAGTTTTTTTTTTCATTAGTTTTTAAACCATCATTCATAATTATTTTGAATAAATTATATCTTTATGAAGAGAACCTGAAAATAACAATAATTATACTAAAATCTTTAGGTGTAAACCAACGTCAAAATTCTCCGATCCATTCCTCTTTTTCATATTTTCAAAATCAACTTACTAAAAAATCTCATCCATTCTTTTCAACGACAACACTATATACTAGCATGTAATTACTAAGTGTCAGATAATTCGTTTGAATTTCAAAACTGAATAAATATAGTAAAAATGCTTAGTGCACCATATTTACACGACCCTTGGTAAAATCAGGTAGTTACAAAGTGCATGTACTTATTCTTGTTGATTACGCGATGGAAACTGAAATGTTTTGGCAAATCGCCAGAAATGCAATACACATCCTTTTGACATGAAATCAAAATTTAGAACAATACATAAATCCGTGACACCTCCATGACACGTTAATAGATGATGAAAACTAAAACGAGGAAATCTCTCTAGATAAAAAGAACAACAAAGAAAATTTATGCTGATACAGCCTTATGAATGATCATTCATCTTTTGTGTAGATCTAGCTTGGAGTAGGTCACCACTCATTCAACCCGTGTCTCACAGCAACAACAATTTAATCATTGTTTTGATTTATATTTATAAATATATATAGAAACGAAGGAATGATAAATCAGAGTTACTTTACTCATGATGAAGTAGCTATTGGTAACACGGTGTATTTGTGTATCGAAATCATAACGGCATTAATCTGCGCATCAACAAACAGTGTCACGTGGTTAGAAATGTACAACGTACGCAATAACTTGTCTCAGCATATTTCACACAAAAATAGAAATTTATGACAAACAAATCTTCATTTCTTCAATTCATACATAAAAATATCACCATAGATTCCCTTTTCCCACTTCAGTTTTGTCCTGAAATCCCCGAGAAGTCCGTGAATGTGTATTGTTGATGTAAACAAAACGTAAACAAAGCCACCACGCCATTCTACTACAACTTACACGCTGTGACCGACTTTCATTTACTCACCTTCTTGCTCATGTTTACGTTCTTGACTGATTATAATATCCTCTTCTTCCTAGTGAATATATATTCTTAGTCTCTATATCACTCAAAATCACTAAATTCGTCTTAATTCCTCAAAAGTATACAATATTTGTATCTACGACTTATTTTACTACTCGGCAGTTCTCGGATAGTTGCGTATTTTGCGCCTCGCGTCTCTTCGCTGATTGGTGAGTGACGCAGGCCAAAGTGATGAGTCAGCGACAACTCAATTGGCCCCGCCATTTTTCGATGATTCAGCAACAGATTTCACAACTCTCTTGCCTTTTTTATTGTATTCTGTTTTCATAATACTTTAACGATTTGATATTTGTAACAAATTCAAGAATATAACTCAACAATGTGGTGTTATTTTGTTGTTTAAAAAAGTCACCTCAGGCTGTGTTACCTTCGGCGAGCTATTTATAGAAACTTACATAATTATTCACGATAGATGGCGCTGTCATATGTAAATTTGTCCTCTAGGTTTTTCTTTGTTCGCATTGGACAACAAAGCGCACCTGCCCTCCCTCGTAAGAGCATGGTGTGTATTGATCTTTCACTTGCACGAGCTGACCCTTTACTTGATAGCAGCTGAAACCGCATCTAATTTTCTGTAATTGCTGACAATTTGGGTTTATAAGGTGCATTTTGTTGTTTGTTGTGTACGGAAATAACATACGGTAAATTAACACAAAGGACTTCCATGTTATAAATGCTAACACGATGATCAGATTGTTTTTAAAACGAATTTTTGAATCCGCTATCAATATTCAATGAAAAGGGAGCGAAGCTATTTCCACACCTATGTTTGAGTCATGTAGAAATATTAGCATTTGCGGTAAAAAATTTCGGCTTCACGGGGAAAATTCCTGAGTTCATTATATAGATCTAGTAATATTTAAAATAAACAGCGTACTTAAGAATGAGAGTTTAATACACGTCTGTTTAATAGTTCATTGAAATACACTGAAAACTTGTAAAGATAAACAATAAAATAGTCTTTATTCTTTTTAAAGTTCACTGATGTGTTGAGTTTAAACAATTTGATCATTACGGTGGCAGCTAGGTGTAAAAAAAAAGGTGGTGGTGGGTGGGAGGGAGCGTGAGGAAAAAATTCCCAATCCATAAAAAGGAAAATTAAACAATAAAATTGGAAGTGTTTACAGGCGATGTGTAATTTTGAATAATCATAGTTACTTACATATTTCCAGAGACATTTCTCTGATATTTTGAGGGAGACAGTTCAGTGTTTACTGAATTTTTTTGCAAATTAAAAATTTAGTGATACGAAACCCTTCGACAAATACGAAGTATACACAGACAATGAATGAATAGATAGATAGATAGATAGATAGATAAATAAATAAATAAATAAATAAATAAATAAATAAATAAATAAATAAATAAATAAATAAATAAAGAAAGAAAGAAAGAAAGAAAGAAAGAAAGAAAGAAATAAATATAAATAAATAAATAAAGAAATACAGTGTATTATAAATAACACTACACGCGGCCAGACTTTCATAGATCCCTTTTCTACTGTATATCTTTTTTGCTGGTTATATTGCAAATGTTTATTTTTATTTTCATATGTACTGAATATTCCTCAATATCAGCCTGTTACTCATCTTGATACAGTCATCATGTATCATTTGTATTAATTATATTAATTATTATTATCTAAAATACGATTTTGACATTAAGCCATCATGGCTATCAATTATGCAGATCTAGCATGTTATTGTTTTCATCATAAGTATGTTTCTTATCTCTGTACTGGTGACACTTTTGTAATATGTTACAAAGACGTGACTAATATAGGCAGTATTCATCGTGAATGGTGAACATTCAAAGCGAGATAACTCTCTGTACGTCTAGCGGCATTTACTCTGTAAGAGAACGTTTGTGAAGTTGCTTCTTGACATGATCAACAATGCTTATAGTCTATACATAAGTGATCTAAAACTTTTATGAACAAGTTTGATAAATAAGTACATTAGATTTAAAGAAACAATATAAATAGATAAATAAATAAACTAAATAAAAATGAATACACAAAACGAATAACATAAAAAGATGCTCCAACTCCCAAAACGTAAAAATGTGGAGTGGGGTAAGAGTTTAACAAACCAAAAAGAAGGAATATTCAGAAAGTATCCTTGAAGCAACCGCTCCCAGCAATTTTTAGATGATGTAGATCACCTTGAAACCACTCAAACTTCATCTGTAATGAATCATAGCACCACCAGCACCAGCACCACCAACACCACCACCAACATCCTCCTCCTCCTCCTCCTCCCCCTCATCATCATCATCATCAGGGAAGCTGAATTTTGTGCATTAAGGGACACAGCCATGCCTAAAGTAGATCAACCGGGACCAAAATCGAACTTGATTTCTAACTTACCACAAGAGACTAGAGACTATGGCAAAACATATGCCCAGGCCTAGGTTTTGTTATGTTTACTATAGCCTGTGTACGCATTATTTCTTCTGCTTTTAAAACACTACAGATATTTTCGCGATTAGTTCTGACCTTGACATATTTGATTTAAAGGTAAAAAGGAAACTTTCTCTCTCAACTAATAATTTGGTTTGAATCTGATGAGCGATACTTGAGTTTTCATTCGGAAACTTTGTTTTAACCATACAATGACCTTGGAATTTCTGACCTCAGCATCAATAGGTATTTACCTCTCTTCAGAACAAAACATAAGTACCTGTGCGTAACGAAATTTCGTTTGAATCCGGCATATGGTATAGAATTGGAATGATCATCTCAACACCATGCCTTTCCATATCTTAACTCTAGTTCAGATGCTGTGACCTCATCTATTGAAAGGATTTTTCTTATTTGAAAATGTAAATGCACAGTTATCATGCAAGTAAACTAGGCTCAAGTTTCCCAAGGCAAATATAAAAGATTAGAGAATTGTCCCTCTAGACATCCAAAAACTTAAAGCCCCTGAAGACAAGGATCCTTCCAACTAGAAATAAGAAACAGATTTTCAATTTATGGATAACGAAAGTCTATACGTGCCACACAAAAAGAAAAATAATTATGTCTTTATAAATAAATAAATGCATCAATTGTTTATATAAAGTGATTGCATCTTTAGAGCGTTATACAGATACATGTAATTTGCAATAGATATACAATGTTTCTTTTTCTTACTACAAAAAGTGTTTTAAGCTTATACAATGTTGGCCAGGATAATACAAATTTTGGTAAATATTTTACACGTAAATCATAGTATAAAGTTACGGTGAGAAGTCATAATAATGACATCCGTATTATGTCGTAATAACGAGATATTAAGTCGTAATAACGAGATATTTTAAAAGTCGTAATAACGAGATAATATGTCGTTATAACGAGATAATAAATCGTAATAACGACATCCGTCTTATGTCGTAATAACTAGATATTAAGTCGTAATAACAACATATAAGTCATAGTATTGTATACATATATATATATCATTGCACCGCTATTGCTCACTTTTCATATATGTGTATATATGTCTCTTCTTTTCATGTATTGTAAATATGTTGACTTTGCTAGAAGCAATCTTTGCTTAAGGCTAATAAAATACATATATAAATAATGACATCAATCATACTTCGTTATAACGAAATATAAAGTCGTAATAACGACATCCCTTATATGTCGTAATAACGAAATCATTTGTCGTTATAACTTGATAATAAGTCGTTATAACGACATCCGTCGTATATCGTAATAACGAGATATTATGTCGTATTAACGATATATATGTCGTTGTAACGACATAATTATTTTTCTTTTATGTGGCACGTATAGGCTTCCGTAACGGATCAAGGTGAGGTGCGACTAGATTGTTTCAACGACATTCTTCTAGAAACAGGCAAACAACTACTGGGACATAGAAAAGAGAAAAAAGAAGGAGGGGATTTTAGAAAACACATGGAAGAAATTAGACAAAAAAGAGAGGGAAAAAGAGCGTCGTATCAAGTTCATCTAAATCTCATAGGCTTAAAGAGAAATAACAGGAAGAATACACTTGGATAAAGAGTTTAAGAAAAGTGCAAGAGCATTCAAAAGGTGTCAAACGGAAAAGTTAGCAGGTGAATCTGAATTAGTTGCGGCCAAACAAGACTTGAAGACACATTATCAACTCAGGAAAAGACTTTCCGAAAAATTCCAAACACCAAACCTTCCAGTCAAAGACGAGCATGGGAACCAATTTTCAAAAGAAGACATCCTCATACACTGGAAAGATCTCTCTGAAAGGTCCTAAACATGAATAACCCAGAGTGCGTGTTAAATAGTGCACCAGCGGAAAACACCCGACCAATCAGTTGTGAGCCACCCACACTCAACGTGGTCAAAAGCTAGAGCCATTACCAGCCTTAAGAATGGGAAAAGACCTGGAACAGATCAGATTAATGTAGAGCTACTGAAGGCAAATGAAAACTTAACATCAGAGATACTGACAAAGATACTTGGAAACATCTGGATTTCAGAAGAGTTATCATCTTGATGGAAGACGCGGGACCTCATTGTGAAATTACCTAAGAAGGGAGATCGGATGGATTGAAACAATTGGAAGGGCATTATGTTTTTGTCTGCTATCAGCAAAGTTATAAGTTGAGTAATACTGAATAAATTTCAGCCAGTGTTGACCCATTACTTCGATATGAGCTGGCAGGCTTTAGGAAGGGTAGATCCTCTGCTGAGCAGATATTCACACTCTGATGAAGTTTTGAATAGAGCAACGAGTGGAATTCTCCAATATATGTCAACTTCATCGACTTTTCCAAGGCCTTCGAATAGCATCAACTACCCAGCGTTATGGAAGGTTCTTAGCCACTGTCGCATACCTGACAAGCTCATTTCCATCATAAAGATGCTGTATGCTGGACACATCTTACCGAGGAGTTCCTCATACATACCGGTGTGAAACAGGACAGTTTGCTTTCACCACTTACTACTCCTTACACTGTACATTGACTAGACCATGAAGGAAGTAACATCAAACACCAAAAGAGGCATCAGTTGGATCCTGTCAGATATGCTAAGAAATTTGTATTTTGCAGACGACCTGGCTCTACTGTCACACCAACACTAAGACTTAAGAAGCAAGACCAAAGACTTGGCTTGAAAAGGGAAACTTGGGTTCAACATCAACACCACCAAGATAAGACTGATGAAAAATAACACCAGAGCCACGGATCCCATAACACTAGAAGGCCAGAAGATAGAGGAGATTTTGGTTGTGTTATACCATAACATTCCATATCTTGAAATTCAACACCGATAATCATTTAGATTCAATATTCATCCTTAAGCAATGGGATTTAGTGTACAGCTTTTAAAATTCTCATCCAATATGCCCAAATGGGCCAATATTGCTCACCCGAGTATTTTGAGCACACAATGAAATAAGAAATTATAGGAGTTTCTTAAGTAAAAACAATACCTCACCTTTCTGTAATACTGCGAAACATTTTAATAGCATAGAATTATGCAGCTTCTACAAGTTCCTGTTCACAAAAGAGAGTAACTTCCTGGATCTATTTTGTTCTACCCCTGAACAGATCTAACCTGAGTACATCGACAATAATAAGAAACCTTGAGTACTTCATTCATGCCAAGTTTCATTAAAATTTGTACATTATTTTTTTTAATAAAGGGTCATCAAAACTTAGTAGAAGGCCACATATTAATGCATTATAATGAAATCTATGATGAGAATATTAAAGAAAACACATGAAAAGTAAAACTTAAAAAATAATAATTAAAAAATTTGATCTCTGAATAGGACCAGACCAGCTTCTTGATCACTCGGATGCATTTGGTTTTGCAACATAAGTAGCTAGCCTGACAAAGTAGTCTGAGGCCTGTTGTCTTCAACAAATCTGGCAAAAAATAGCAAGACTTTAAGGGAACCTTGAGAACTTCATTCCTACCAAGAATCTGTGAAATCTTTCCTGCAGCAGTGATTTCTATAGATAAAATATATAAAAATAAATTTATGCTCATGGACGTTGAACAAGGAGTGATCAGAATACAGTACACTCCTCGCATATCCTAACGCGACCTCTCTGCGCGGGGTAAAGAGTTTAGCGAGTAAAGGAGCAGTTACGCAATGGAAAGTGAACCAATACTCTAGACGCGGGGTAAACATCGTCATCGATCGCGAGCGCGCGATCTAGATCGCGGGCGCCTCATGATGTAACGTTACGCAATACTCTTGCTCGGGACGCGGGGTGGCCCGGCGCAAAGATAAGTAATTAATGCATTAATGTTCTCAGAAGTTATGGAAATTTATTATCGCTTCTTAGACTTGTATATCAGCATTTAAATGATATTCTTTTGTAACATCTAATAGATACTATCGAGGAAAACACAAAACAAAACACACACTCACAGACACTCAAATGTCCTGTTTGCCGTCACCCAATATTTACATTGCTGATAAATTTGATTGGAATCAGAGGCCATTAATTATGATAATAGGTGTTGTTACAGTGCCAGAAGTCTTTAGAAGTTTTGATTTTTAATGGAATGTGTTGGTATAGAAAGAAGCCAAGAGCTGTTAGATGTCCCGATACTTAGAATCAAATCATGAAAAAATTTTTCTCCTAATTAAATTAATTATATTTGCAATCATAAGTAATCTTGTATTATCGATATTTCACCATTTCTACTTTGACATTCACTTTTGACGGTCAACAATGGCGCTACGTCAGTTAAATCGCGTGCCAAAGTTTTTCCTTGTTCGTTACCTCTGCGACCAGAAACTTCAAGTGCGTGGTAGAGGCTACTTCCGCATAAATGACAGTAACGATGTGAGTATGGTTTTACTATCTACTACTTTAAAATTGGTCTGTGTGACGTTGTACGATTTTAAAATGTAGGTCATGTGGCTACCATCTGTAACATGTGCAACCAATTGGTGCCTATGTGAATTCGTAAATAAAAATATTCTGTGAAAAGTTTATGTAAAGATAAACGAAAATATAATACCAATCAATGTATATACATGTATCCAAAAGCTAATACATGTACTAATGTCTGAACTGTTAAATGTTGCGCAGACCAAATTAATTTTTATCAGGGCCCGTTGGATCTCATGGTATAATTTTTGTTCGTAATTTTGTGTGTTGTCCAACAATTTTAAGCTTCAGAGTGATGTACATGGATGTATTGTTTGTGTTTATTTCTGGGTTTTATTAATCAAAATATCAAATTTTAATGTGGTTTGACGTCTTTTGGGTTCAAATAAATTGATGGGTTAAACTACTATCATTTATTTCATTGATTCATTTGTGAAATTAATTTATGTGTTTGAATCTAATTATTGAATTAATTTCATTAATTTAATTTACGATTCAATATTTCACTTATTGACTTTTTTATTCAGTTAAATTCATTTAACAGTTATTTAATTCATTACTTATCATTTAATTAATCTGTTGATTCGATTATGTTATCATTATATTTAAATTTATTTATATAACATATTTTATTGCAATTATTTTTATATTTGTGTTGATTGGGGCAACTTAATTAATTACGGTGTATACAAATGTGACTGATTGATTGATTGATCGATTACTGTTGTACGTCACTCCACGATTATTTCACGTATATGGTGACGGCCATACAAATGTGCGTGAGGGCATTAGTACCGCATTGTAATCTGAGTGATTTTGGACAAAATTGATTTAAGGTCACTTTTGTGGGTTGTGTATATTTAATACCATGCACTTAATGAAAAGGATATATTTGTTCTTTTCGGGTATTAATATATATGTCTAACGTCCCTTTTACTTTTTGAGAATTGCAGAGCCCCCCCCCCCCTTTTTTTTTTTCTTTTTAATGAACATATTTTCTGAATATATACAGCCATTTCTCCAACCTTTCTGTAATAATCTTGAGAAACTGTTTAGTAACATCGGCAATCATAGAATTTGGAACAACTATGTATATTTACAGGGACTTGTATATTAAAGACCCTGATATTTATAATTCTACAAAAAAAAAAAATAATAATAATAATAAATTAAATAAAGATAATAATAATAATGGTAAAAAATGAAAAGGAAAAAAAAAAGATTTGAATTTAGCATGTCTTCGTCCCTAATATTACTAAACGTTAATTAATTAAGTTGCCCTAATTAACACAAAGGTAACACATAATATAAGCAATACGGATCATCGGGTCAAACTGCCGACTTATATCCAGTAAACCAATTATGTAATACAGTACGGACGACAGTTTAAAGAATGTCGCATTTGACTTTTGCAAGGGAAACCTGGAGATACAGGTAACAAACCGGTTTAATACCTGTCACAAAATATTACCAAATTTGACTTATTTCTTTTAGTACTACAAGCTACAACTCATGAAAACACAAAGACACAGTCATATAAATAATGTATTTTAACAGATATATGCTAAACAGTCATTTATTCATAAACAAGAGGCCCAAGTGGGCCTATATCGCTCACCTGAGTACCTAGATGATCAGTCATGCATGAAGGAAGAATTCATTTATTTTTGCATTAATGTGACTAAGTCAACACAGATGTTGAAAATATGTCAAATTTTATTTCAGGCTAGAATAAAAAACAACACTTTTTTGCACATCCATTCACGTGATTTTGATATTAAGCATTTCCTTTGTCTCTGCAAGAAGTCATTCAGGGCAACAAGTTAGTCATTTTCTTTAGGTGGGGCCTTTTGTTGACTGATTTCAAGTCTGGGTCATGAACAACAATTGTTTCAAATATTGTCCAGATCTAACTTAAAATTGCCTAATTTCATATGTTGAGTGTTGAGAAACATCTAAAAACTTATTTAGATGTGTAAAGAAATGAAAAAAAAAATTTCTCCATATTTCAATTACCAAGTGGTATATGTACTATTGTGAGAACTGCTTTTTAGACATGGTGGCATTATCTGTTAACCAATTTGGATAAAAATTTACCAAATTGATAGAGGACCTTTAGTACTTCATGTATTCCTTGTTTCATTAAAATCTTTCATGTGGTATAACAGCAGAAGTGAAAAATGTGATTCAATTGTTCCTATACACCCTCATTTGGAAGTCTTAAAAAATTCATAGAAAATCCAAAAATTGAGATATTGACAAAATTCTTTCAAAGTAACAATCCTTACCATAATTATGATCACAATAGTCCATAAGAAATCATCATTAACAGTTAACTAGGAAACATGACACTTTTTTTCTGCATTGAATCACCAAGTTCAAAGAAATGTCGAAAAAAAATTCTAAAATTTGATTTTGGAAGGGAACCAAAATGACAATACGTCTTCACTCATCCCTCTAGATCATTTCAATGCATTCTGTTTGTCTCTGTATACAGCCCGTATGAAAAAGAATATTGTTAAAGGAGGGAACTCTTTTGTGACCTACTTTTGACTATGGTGGTGCCACCTGTAAAGAGGTCTGGACGAAAACAACAGAATTTGAAGAGGATCATAAGTGACTTATTTCTATCAAGATTTATTAAAATCCTTCAAACAGTTTTGTAGAAAAAGTTGAAAATGTGAAAAATGGCCACCCCCCCCCCTTTTTTTTTGGAAGTCTTAAACGTAAAATTCCTAATTTCATGTGTTGAGTGTTGAGAAACATCTAAAAACTTATTTAGATGTGTAAAAAAAAAAAAAAAAAATTTTTTTTGACCACGGCTGGATTTGATCCGCTACTCTCTATATTTCAATTACCAAGTGGTATATGTACCATTGTGAGACCTACTTTTTAGACATGGTGGCATTATCTGTTAACCAATTTGGATGAAATTTACCACATTGATAGAGGACTTTTAATACTTCATATATTCCATGTTTCATTAAAATCTTTCATGTGGTTTCGTAGAAAAAGTTGAAAATGTGAAAAATGGCCAACCCCCCCTTTTTCTTGGAAGTCTTAAAAAATTCATAAAAAATCCAAAAATTGAGATAATGACAAAATTCTTTCACAATAATATTCCTTACCACAATTATGATCAAAATAGTCATTAAGAAATCATCAATATCAATTAACTGAAAAACATGACACTTTTCTTCATTGAAATGACTAAGTCCAGAAACACGTCAAAAAAGCGTAAATTTCTATTTGACGGATCTTAACCCCGAACACAATTTTTAATAACCCATCTTTATAGATTGTTGAAATGCAACTAGTTTCCCCATTTATGTACTGGTTCTGGAGAAGAAGATGTTTGAAGAGGGGTACCCTTTTGGGCACTTTTGGTCCCACCCTGGATCCACCCCTGAGGGAATCTGGATCCCGAACACAATTTTAGTAGGGGACCTTGAGTACATCATTTACACAAAGTTTGATCCAAATCTGCAATGTAGTTCCAAACAGTTTTGTAGAAAAAGTTGAAAATGTGAAAAATGGCCCCCCCCCCCCTTTTTTTTTTTTGGAAGTCTTAAACGTAAAATTCCTAATTTCATATGTTGAGTATTTAGAAACATCTAAAA
The DNA here is from genome assembly GCA_035048485.1 of Pteria penguin. Taxonomy (NCBI): domain Eukaryota; kingdom Metazoa; phylum Mollusca; class Bivalvia; order Pterioida; family Pteriidae; genus Pteria; species Pteria penguin. The sequence continues at coordinate 48,178,446 of CM068580.1, read as the reverse complement.
ACTTATTTAGATGTGTAAAAAAAAAAAAAATTTTTTTGACCACAGCTGGATTTGATCCGCTACTCTCCATATTTCAATTACCAAGTATTATATGTACCATTGTGAGACCTACTTTTCAGACATGGTGGCATTATCTGTTAACCAATTTGGATGAAATTTACCACATTGATAGAGGACTTTTAGTACTTCATGTATTCCATGTTTCATTAAAATCTTTCATGTGGTTTCGTAGAAAAAGTTGAAAATGTGATAAATGGCCAACCCCCCCTTTTTTTTGGAAGTCTTAAAAAATTCATAAAAAATCCAAAAATTGAGATAATGACAAAATTCTTTCACAATAATATTCCTTACCACAATTATGATCAAAATAGTCATTAAGAAATCATCAATATCAATTAACTGAAAAACATGACACTTTTCTTCATTGAAATGACTAAGTCCCGAAACACGTCAAAAAAGCGTAAATTTCTATTTGACGGATCTTAACCCCGAACACAATTTTTAACAACCCATCTTTATAGATTGTTGAAATGCAATTAGTTTCCCCATTTATGTACTGGTTCTGGAGAAGAAGATGTTTGAAGAGGGGTACCCTTTTGGGCACTTTTGGTCCCGCCATGGATCCACCCCTGAGGGAATCTGGATCCCGAACACAATTTTAGTAGAGGACCTTGAGTACATCATTTACACAAAGTTTGATCCAAATCTGCAATGTAGTTCCAGAGAAGAAGTCGAAAATGTGAAAAAGTTAACGACGGACGACGACGACGACGACGCCGACGACGACGGACGACGGACGGCGCACTATGACTATAGCTCACTTGAGCCTTTGGCTCAGGTGAGCTAAAAAAAACCCCACTCCCGTAATGATTGATTAGATTCACGCATTGTGGCGCATGTCCCCTTATACTGCCATTTTGTTTGGGAATCGCGGGAAGTCCGCTAGGGGGTGCGAAATTGAAAGGTGGCCAATTACAATAATCACATTCAGAGACATTTATACATACTGAAAGTATATATGTCTCTGTCACATTCTAACAATTTATTTGTTCTCTTGTCAAACATGCCTCATTCATTTTGAATTATATTGAGAAATAATGCTGCTTTTTGCTATAAAAACCTTTCGGTGGGTCCCTTCCTACTTTGTCAGTGTTCTAGTTGCAATTGTAACCATTGGAATCTCTTAATCACGTGTTAACCGCCACCACACTGGCTTGAGGTATTAATTAGATAATCGCAAAGGTGTGACACTGCACCAGGTGTACGGTTAATAATCGTCAAACATGAAAATTAATATAAACTGCTGAGTTGGAAATCCGACCAAAATAACATTTTCTTGCATGCGCGGATACAGAGGGGGGGGGGGGGGTTAGGGGGGTCCGGACCCCCCCCTGGAACCCGAAAATTTTACCAAAAAAGGTAATATTTGGGCATTTTTTGGGGTTGGACCCCCCCTCGTCTAAAAGAAAAAATTACCTTTTTTGGTTGGACCCCCTCTGACAAAAAATTCTGGATCCGCGCATGTTCTTGCAACCCACAACTCTGTTTTTAAAGATTCAGAATGGAAAGAGGAAAGGGGGGGGGGGTCCGAGAATTGGACTTGTTTCTTCGGGTTAATAATGCGATTTTTTAAAACTATTAATTTAAGTATTTAGACTTTGGACAAAGACTGCAAATACATGTCGATATCTTATATTTAGGTTAACTTTATTGGTCTGTACGAGGTTCAGTGGGGCAGGCCGAACCAGGTCGCAACTGCCATGGTCTTGGCGTCGGGCGACGAGAAGGAGATGCGAGCAGAACTGGAGAGACGGAAGAATGAGCCTTCGTCATCCGCACCTCCTGCATCGCCACCATCATCACCTATACCATTGCCACCACTGTCACCAGCACGATCGCCAACGCCACCTCCTTCATCAGCACCACCGCCAAAGCGACAAAGGACACTCAACGCTAAGGTATGATATAAACAAGGCATTAGTTTGATAATTTTATTTCTATGAAACAAAGTTATTGAAAAAATAATATCACGGCCAATAAGTAATATTACATAAATTTTAAATTACAGAAGGTGTTCGACTTCATTCTCACAGTTGTATCATAGTTTTAATCTGTACATTAAAACTGCAGTGTGATCTCATTATCTGTCTGTATTATTTATCACAATGGCATATATTCAGTTTATATTGGCAAAGTTTTCCACGTACATACATTTTTCGCGCATAAATTTATACGTCAATCTAAAATCTAATATTTCACAAATCCACAGGTTAAACTTTTTACACATCCTCATTGTTCCCCTGCTCCTGTTGTGCTAACATATCCTGAGCCTGCTGTTGTATATCTTCCGTCAGTTGATTAGCGAAGTACGCAATGCTCTTCCCTCGCGAAATAGCCGATTAAGGATATTTGCAGTAGCCTGTCCGTTGAGCGCAATACACACTGGCACAACTTTAAACACATGGTCTATATACATGTTACACTGTTCCCGCGTCATATGTTCCGTCCAGAATGATATGATAGCATCTTGCAGTTCCTCTTTTGTCTTGGGTTCGACTTTAGCCACGTGCCTCTTCAGCTGGTTCCATGCCATCTCGATAGGATTGAGGTCTGGGCTTTCTGATAGCCACTCTCCCCACCAGTTTATTTCATTGTCCTCCATAAATTTCCTCGCAAGTTTTGATCTGTGTTTAGGATCATTATCTTGTTGAAACCTATGGCCCGTGGTAAACTTCCTTCGAATGAAGTCCAACAATGTTTCACTGAGAATACTGGTGGTGAAGAATTTTTATTCCATGATCCCAACGGAAATAAGAATCCGTGAAGCGCCTGTCCTGCTGATCGCGGCCCATACATGTACTTTCAGTGGATGTTTCGGTTTCGGAATAGATCCCGCCGCAGTCCCCCGAATATGATAAGAGGTAGATTTGTTAGTGTGTAATTGAATGCTGCTTTCATCAGAGAAGATCACGTCGCTAAAGTCCTCATTCTTTTGTAGTAATTTATAACAAAAGTCAACACGTTTAAGTTTGTTAGGCTCCCGGACCATCTGCGCATATCGTGGTCTTGAGTTCGTATATCCCGTTGCGTATATTGCCCGTCTCGTGGTACTTATTGAAATGTTGGCACCTTGTGATTTTAATTTTTTGTGAATGTCATTACACGACTGGTTCGGATCTTCTGTGAAATGGTCTACAATAAGTTGGGCATCTTGAAGACTCACTGTCGAAAACGTTTTAGATGTGGTACTTAAGTCCTTGATTTCTCCAAAGAGGCCAGTCTGGTACTGTTTAACCCAGTAGCTAACCGTAGCACGGGATACAATGACACCACGTGACGATAATGCCTTCCTTATGGAACTGCCTTTGTAACCTCCTTTATGCAACTTAATAATATCTAATTTGGTGTTGTGATCCATTTTACTCATCGTGTAGATATATCCACAACCGTATGCAGCAAAGTCAATTTGTAAAATAACAATTTCGATCAAATGACGACGTTGTCACGTGACTAACGTCGTGTGGCTTCATGCGTAATTTCGCCGGAAACATTATGCAATTGGACTGTCCTATCTGGGTCCATAGATTAGTAACATGTTATAGCGGATCGCCCGAGCCCTCTGCGTATCTCAAGTCAGTAAAAAAAGCGCTTCCTTGAGAGGAGTGGTTGTGTTGTTTATTAGAGGTTGGGTGGGATGGGGTGAAAGGGGGGGGGGGGTGCATGAATATGCAGTAATGAAATTAGATAGAAAATATCTAATAATTGAATTTAAACTTGTATCTCATTATTTTCTATTTATTTCAGAAACCTGCTGCTAGGGTTTTGCATCGTGCGACTCCTCCGGGTTACTATAGTTCGAGTGATGATAGTGACGCTGAAGATGCTCCACTCATTATACGCTCAGAGCCTTCCGTAGCAGTGTCTACTCCGTTGACTTCCTCTTCAGAGCCATCTGTAGCCGTGTCTACTCCTGTGACGGCCTCTTCAGAGCCATCTGTAGCTGTGTCTACTCCTGTGACGGCCTCTTCCGAGCCATCTATAGCTGTGTCTGCTCCAGTGACGACCTCTTCAGAGCCATCCATTACCCACTTGGCGACGTCCTCTTCAGAGCCATCTGTATTCACCATATCGACGCCCTCTACGACACCAGTTTCGACTCTAGCTAGCAGGCGACCTACACCCCTGCCTTCTCTGTTCAGGTTTCCGTCACATCCACCATCGACCTTGTTAGGAGGACCCACGACGCCCTCATGCCTATCTCCGGATTATCGCTTCAGACCTCTCCGACCCGACACCGAGTCATCAGCTCTGAACAGCATATCAACGTGTCTGACTGCTATCCAGAAATCATTCGACCTGCAGGCGAAACTTTTAGAAAGCACCAACAAGCGTCTGGCAGCACATGAGACGGACATCAAGCGTATCGAGTCTAAATTTGATCTACTCCTGACGCGCCTTAACGAAGGAGGAGGATTGGTGCCGCCGTCCATGTTCAGTGAAGACGACGTCAGCGCAGATACAATTCTTGCAAATGTGCCGTCTGATGTTGCTATACCCGATGACACGCTAGAGATGCTTAGACGGGAATCGCATGTATTTTAAACTTAATGATGTAATAATGAATAAGCAGCTTTCTCAAAAAATGTTTGGTTTTAGCAATTGTTCAGTTACAACTCTCTAGAACATTCATTCAGGTAGTCAATAAGACTATGTATGATGGACACACTCCATTAGCCAAGATTTGTAAGAATCTATGACATTTAAACTCAGAAGGTGATCAACACTCAGTTAAAAAAAGTCATATTGTATCCATGTTAGTTTACCTTAGGTTGAATTTATTAATAATTTGGTGTACAATATTACTGTATTGTGGCTCACATCTGTGTCTGTGTTCAAATCCTAAACAGAGCAAGTGGGAAGGTCAGTCATGGTACCTGCCAAATGTCAGATGTTTCTTCTTTGTTCGAGCTTTGTTTTACATCACATGAAGACTATTGTACTTATCTGGAGACAGCATCTGGCTAATGCAATGCACAGAAATTTAAATCTATGCAACCGAACCACCATTTGAAGTCTCTTTTACATATCAGGTTTACCATGACATGGGACCTTGGTTATCACTGTCTCATCTGAAAGGCAGAATAACTATAGGTCACTGATGACACTTGAACCAGAAGCTTCTCGCTCACAAGCACTTAATTGATTGAGCTATAAATGCTGTCAGTGTGTTTCTCCAGGAACTCATTACAACAATGACTGTTGCCATACAGGTGAAATAATCCTGGTGTTACCTTAATCATGTGATACCTCAGGTCTACTCATGTCCACAAAATAAATGAAATTAGAACAATTTGGCACATTTTAATCCTGGAATATTCAATTATCACAGACAAACAATACCGGTAATAATACTCTGTATATGAATATGACTATTTTATGATGTACATTATTGTTGGTAGTTATTGACTAACTGAGGACAAAGCTTAGTTTTGCTGCAGATCATAAAATTTGATATCTTCAATTTATAAAAGCGTAACATTATACCATGTCTTTGTCAACTTCAATTTACCAGTAATAAATAAGAACTGTGCATGAATTTTATCATATTTCCCTTTTCAAGAAGTAAACAAAGCATTTAATTAAGTTAAACAATATAACATTAGAGTTATTCTATTGCTAAACAAGTCCTAATTCAATTTTTATGAAGGCTTTGAGTGAGGCATTTTCCATTTTGTTGATTTCCTTGAGAGCTCGTTCATTGCCATCTTTATAATATTTTCTGAGTTCCTCTGCGTACAAAATCCATACACAGTTAGCACAGCCACTCATACAGCAGTCCACTGGTGGCTCTGGTGGGGCACCTTTCCCTGGAACCACCTCTGAAAATGTCTGCACTGTTGACTGATCTCTGGTAACAGTACTGAGCAGCGGCTGAATGTCTGAATCTGGGTCCACATCGGTAGTGTTAGCATGTGATAGGCCTGATGTATTTTTATTCATTACTCTGGACATCGAAGGCCTATCCTCTCTTATATCGTCACTTACACACCTCTTTTGTGATAGTATACAGTAATATGAACTTGCATCACATAGTTGCTTGCACCTATTAACTCTACACAAGTTTATGCTCTCTCTGAATTTATACTGACACATTCTGTTAGGCTGATGGAAGAAGAGTTTTGTAAACTGCTTTGGCCACATGTTTGTATCAAATTAAATGATGCATTTCAAATATCCTGCAATAAAGATGAGGTATGAATTATACATAAATGAATAATGTAGCAATTATTTCAGTCTATTTCATTTTACGTTATCACAACAAACCATAATGTTGATTGCCACTTTGACTTATACATTTCATATATTAGAAGAAGTAGTTTGAGGATTCATAAAGTTTGTCATCTGTGACCTTAGTTTTGAAGCTTGTAGTGATGACATGCTTTATCTTGTTTGCAGTCAATGTTAACTGTTAGCATCTATTAATATCACTAAGGGATAATTTGGTTTGACGCTCTGCATAGTGTTTTAAAATCTGCTGCGACCTAATTTTAATATAAAGTTCATGATAAAGGTTATTGACTTTATTAGGTAAAATTAAAACAACAACAAATTTCTTTATTCTCATAAACTGTACAAATATATCAGTATATCAAGAAGTGCTTGTAAAGCACTGATGTTCTTAGATAACAGTCAATGGTAAAATATTGGCAAAGTAGGTCAAAAGTCACATTAACAAGGTCAAGGTAAAAAAATTTGGTGTCTTTATTCTCATAAACTGTACAAATATATCAGTATATCAAGAAGTGTTTGTAAAGCACTGATATTCTCGGATAACAGTCAATGGTATAATATTGGCGAAGTAGGTCAAAAGTCACATTAACAAGGTCAAGGTAAACAAATTTGGTGTCAACATAAAAGTACTGTGATAGATTATTCTGGGCTCATAGTCTCATGTACTTGGGGAGAAGTTGTTTTTGTCATATTTAATGATGCAGTACTACTACTTTGAAGGAAATGGAAATAAACGCCTATGAAAATAAGAAGAAAGGGCATAATTAATATTTAGTTTATAAAAAGTAAAAATTAGGAGCACAAAACACTTCTAAGCATTTTATGTTTTTGTAAACTTAATGCCCTTTCCCTTAAACTTAACTAGGGCAAGGTTTAATTCGTGATTTGTTGTATTCATCCTTATACAAAGATAGAAAAAATTGATTCTTCCTCTTGTTGCTGTTGCTATCACTGATTTTGTTTTTTCTCATCCTTTTGCCTAAATTACGACCACTGAACTGCCTCTCTTACACTGTAGTTACCAGTATATGTTGGTTCATATCAAGATCATGGAAATAGATTCTAATCACAGGAAGTTTCATGAGTATTCGGTTCTGCCAGCGAATTGATGCTATGTATCAATGTTTCTCTTGTATGTTGTTGTAATTTCCTTGGTGATTTCTCAGTGTCATGGCCAATTAAATGGTCAAATGAGAATACAAGGGAAAAAAAATACAGACAGAAAATGGAGAGCAAGACACAGAACAAACTGAAGACATAAATTCTATATTGTTGACAAATGCCCTACAGAATTTTTTGCTCATTCGCCATCTCTGAACAAGTGAATTGTACATGAATATTGATGATAAAATATTCTTTGTCCTATAGTTTATCCAAATGTCCTGCAGTTTTTCAAATTTCAACAAATTTACAGGACAAAAGTCCTACAGATTTTTGTCCTCATTCGCCATCTCTGTCAAGTCCACAGACCAGACTGTTTCAAATCTAGTCTCAACCAAAATTTTCAACTATGCCAACAAGTGGTTATATTTTACCCAATCTCATTAAAATCGATCTTTTCATATCACTATGATACTTTCTAGTGGAGAGTATCGTAGAGATAGGAAAAGATCTGACTTTGATTAGATTGCATTTGACCAAGTTAAAATCCTGAAGTCAAGATTGAGTGTACTGGCAGAAATCTTTAGAGTGGATAAATATTGGCGGAAATCTTTAGAGTGGATAAAAATAATCATTCCATAATTCACTCACATCTAACTCCTGATATGGGGAACCTACTTATTTAGAAAAAAAGGTATCAACGTTAATAGTTTTTAATTTAGGAGTTTGGTGAAAAATCCAATAAATGTTTTTGCCCCACCCGTGAGGTATGGCAGAAGGCATTAAGTGTTTACTTTATTCGTGCTTCCATTGCACATTTGGTTTCTGGATGAAAACTCAAGTACCTTTCATCATATTCAAACCAAATTGGGATATCTGCTTACTTATCGAGATAGGAAGAATTCTAGTAAATTTTGGGGTCAAAGGTTAAGGTCAAAGGTGAAGAAAATAGATTGTAATTACTGGTTTCTAGATGATAAATCTAATACATGTACTTTTCATTATATTGAAACCAAATTTGGATATATGCTTACTTATCAATTTTGAGGTCAAAAGGTCAAAGTCATAGGTGATAGAAGTGATTGAAATTATTGGTTTCCAGGTAATTTTCATATATTATCATATATCAGTAACTGCATCTCAGAATTTGATCATACTTCAGATATTTTACGAGTCAAGTTCTTTTCAATAAACAGAGATAATTTAATTAATAAAATATTATCAAAAAAGAAGATCCAAGGGTCAATATGTCAAAAGGCAAGATGACTTCTGGTAATATTTATATGAGATATAGCCCATGATACTTATAATTTAGGAAAGCTTTGTTGCTGCTATGAAATAAGCCCACAATGAGGGCATATATTTTACAAATATGCTCTAGTCACAGGCATTTAAATCAAAGCATCATAACTGGACAATCAATTCTTAATATTTTTCATCAGTCTAATACTTCTTTAACTTAATATATCTATTTATTTGTTATGTGATCATATGTTATTGTATACATTGCAAGTCGGGATTTAAAAACAAGCGTAAATGCTTACGTAAATTCATATCCCAATGAAAGACATGCATTATCATAATACAAAGAATATAAAGCAGTCACATAATATCATGTATATACTTTTCCCCATATATTAATATATAATTATAGCAAGAGCTAGTTTGAAGAAACGGGAAAACGGAATATCTATTGAAAGACAGAGAGAGTCACATAATATTTCTTTGATTCAAGTACCTGAGGCTCTAGTTTATTATTTTACACCACACTGTAATTTTCCTTAAATGGTGGTGGCACCTGCCTTGTGCATGACCTCATAATGTAAAGGATCCATCTGAATTAGCAAGTGATTTTTAACATAAGAACTTGTTTCAAGGACAGACAGACATAAACATTTAGTTTTACACTGAATGCGCTATGAGTAACTAGATCTTTATGACATCCAGCATTAACAAGATATACCAAACATTTTTAAAAGTAGATTATCAACACTCCAGAATTTAACGGAGTAGTGTTAACAATACAGACAGCCACTGCCATCAGTCTACTGTAACCAGTAACCTGTACAGTACGACAGACGACGGACGGACCGGGTAGACTCTGGTCTACTCATATTCATATCATTATCAGTATAAAATAACACAATATCTTAATTTACCAACGTGATAATTTACAATACATTAACTTTCAAATCTATCATTATTCAATGCTTTTTTAACCTTTAAGCGTGTTCCTGTGATGCAACTTTGAATGACCGAAACAGAGCAGCATTATTCGGAACTTCCAGAGTGCTTCTTTGGTGTTGGTATACACACGAGAAGTTCCGAATAAAGTAAACACACGGTTCTCGTAAAAGCAGGAAAATGGGCAAAATTGGAAAGCCACAGAGAAGTAAAAAGCATAAGAAATTGAAAAATGTTGAAGGATATGAGACTTCAAATAATGCTAGGTAATTTGTTACTACAATTTTTGTCTGATAAAGAACCTAGAGGAAATTCGAAAATATGATAAATAATGTAGTATAGACGTATCGTAGTGAAGACACTTCTTACCTAAATAATTAAGTTTCACAGGCACAGGCACTTGTATCAAATCTCTGAGCCCCTATCACAGGTTATTGATTATCTGTAGTAGGGGGATCAAAGGCTTACTGCTATACAGCCTCCAGGCTGTGCCTGTATCCAACAATCCACGGTATGGATCTTACTAATTTCTGTTGAAACGGTCGGCTCATACCTTCACCTGAAGGTATGAGCTGACCGTTTCAATAGAAATTAGGATCTTACAGACTAAGTTGCATTAAAAGTTGCCCTTTTGAACGATCTTTTTGTTTTTCTCAAAGTCGGCATGACATCACACTGAAATCTGAATGAAGATAATCCCAAATACATTCCAAGGGTGATCTAGGGGATAAACTCGGTGTGTATCATAGACCGTAAATGCAAAATTGCTGAATCATATTTTGAACACGAGCTATAATGAGTCATAATAGTGCTGAATAGTGCATAATAAGATTTTGAAAAATCGGATTCTGACGATATATCCCGGGACTTGTCCCCCAACAAATAAGTACCTTAAATTGGGTTTTGTGATCAATCCGACTTTAAGAATACAGAGTTATTTCCCTTATATTAGCAGGTATCTGACATCAAACATTGTGACATCATGCAATTTCTATATCATTTCCTGTAATTTTATGCTGGTTTCCTTAGAACTGCATGGTTGATTTCACAGTGGTTTGACATTTGAAATACGCACACAGATGGGAAATAACTCTGTATAAAGAAAAGACCCAATATTGGTTGTCACCCCACGATGTCAAGCAAGTCAAGTTGCACTGGTGATTGGTTTCAATTACTATCTGTGTTAAGTTGTCTGCTCTCTCATACATGTAAATATATTAATAAACATTTGGTTTAGAAATTAGAGATGTGGGAAAAAGTGGGAGTAGTGGGGGTTAGAAAAGAAGATAGAGAGATAAGAGAATGAATTTAGTAACATACATGTAGAATAGATTTATTCTATAAAAATCCTGCAAACATTTTGTCAAAGCAGTAATTTTCTATAATATACAAGAATTTAAAAGATAAATGCAATATATCATTTATATGCTTTATTACTATCAGTATTAATACAAAACTTTAATCTTAGTCTTACATAAAACATACTACAAATGAATGATATTAAGGGGGAAATTACTGATATAGGACACCTATACTTTTGGGCGACTTAATTGTTGGCACAGTGAACAGTAGACCTTGCAGACGTGATAATAATTCAAATTTTTGCTTCCCAACTTTTGAAATGCTTCCTACAGTCCTGGTCTCTATGGGCTTTTATTGCACTATACAGATACCTAAGGAGACTGACTGAGATATTTTAAAGGGTTTTAAACTTATATACTACACAACTTTTAGCTTATTGGTAACAATTTTATGATGTTCTGCTCACAAAATTCAGTTCTGAAAATGGTGTAAACTATGTTTTCAAATATTAAGAATTTGAACCATAAAGATGTTATGATTATTTCTGTTTTTCCAAGATTCCTTTCAATATCAGCAGTAATTATACCCGAAATGTCAAACCCTTAAAATTCTGATCATCAAAATGTTCATAATCCAATCTCTGAATGCCTGACCTCTAACTTAATTGATTTTTCTGGTGCCAAGGAGATGAAAATGAGATTCCCCAGGACATCATCCAATCTGAATTTCATGTCAGAGTGATACAAGAGAGATCTGACAAAACTTATGCTGGCATGGAAAACACAGATGAAAATACAAAGACAAAGACAACACAATAATAAAGGATCATGTACCAGTATGCATCAGCAGGTATCACCCAATATATGAGTGAAAAAGATTCGGAGTAGTTTTAAGAGTAAACAGACAAACACACACACACAATATTCACAACACCACACATTTGGAAGTCTGATGTTTCATCATTCTTTTATTGTACTAAATGTTTCATAATTGCATATTTTTATTCTTTGAAAGAACTGCTGTCCAGAATCTTGCCCCAAATAATGACGACTATCAAGAGATTCCAAGAAAAGTGCAGCATTTGGCAGAGAAGAAAGCAGAATTCAAGAAAATGAAAAAAAGAAAGAAATTTAAGAATGAACAAGATAAAAATACAAGTATGTGACAAAGTCCAAACCTTGTTTGACATGAAATGTCTAATCATTGGTTAATGTCTAATCATTGGTTAATATCTAATCATTGGTTTGAGAACCCAAATTAAACAACATTTTATTATGCATTACCTCAGTATAAGTTATTGGGTTTATGCTTCACTCTGTTCTTCAGGATCAGTTAAAATGTTTTTAAAAGAAAACATTTTTCATGAACCAAACTTTCAATTCAGTTGGTTTCTGAAAGGAAATTAACTTTAAGTCAGAAAACAAGGGTACTCTTAGAGTAGTGGTCATGTGAAAGACTGGATTGTGCCACTTTGTTTAAGAGGTTGGTTACCTCCTGTTTCCATGTCACGATTTAACTGTAGATGTAAGTGTAATAAAGTACCCAGAAAGTGGTATCCAATCATCCAGTTGATTGAGATACATGTACCGGTACTCTTTCATGATCATAATGTAAGGTTATCATGGTTAGATTTTCAAAGAGGACGATACAAAAATGAGAAGGAAATCCCATTGATGGCAAAACTTTGTAACATTTGAAAAAAGTTTAGAACTGTTGTAGGGTGGTTGTAAGACTTATTCTGTATTTAATGACATTTATTTAGTGTGTAAAGCATTGTTTTTGCAGACTATTTGTTTTCTTAATTTTCATTTGTTTTACATTTGCTTTGTCATTTTGATTATTGTTTTGAATATATGTTAATGTTTTTTTTTGTGAAGATTATAATGTGGAAAATGAAAAAGGAATGACCAGACCATTCAAAGCAGCACCAAAATTTGTCCAAGGAAAACGGGAATCGGAAAAACAGTTCCTGAAACGTGTGGAAATTGAAACACAAAAAGTACTTCTCAAATCAAAACTCGCCAAAAAGTTTGGGGTAATAAACTGAAATATTCTTTAAAATTTGATCAGTCAAAATATTCCAAAGGGAATGCAATAAATCCTGTTTGTGTTGCTCTGTTTCAACATTTCGAACGTAGAAATATCTTACATCTTGGCTTTATGTAGATTTTCTTTAAAGAATTAACATAGAGCTGAAATGTGAGATATTTTTAAGTTCATGTTTTCTTAGAAAATAGCCATAGGCCGAAACATTGAAACAGAGCACCACTAACATAAAATTTGACACACACACATGTGGTTTCTCCTTTACACATAGATGACAGCTAAAGATGTTCTTATTTCCCATCAACATTTTGTTTGGTGGAACACACCTCAAGACAGCCTGATATTATCACCATAAATTAAACATCTTGTACCATCATCTAGGTTTTATGTTTTAATTGCAATACAACTTATGTAAACAATGCAAGCAGTCATGATTGATGTGTCTTATAAGTTATACTCTCAGTTGAAATACAGTTTTGTGTGTTTTTCCAGAATAGACACTGTTTGGTATTTGGAGAGTATAGATTCACTGAAAATTATATTTCATAACATGTTTCAGATTTTCAAATGATTCTTGTATGAACAGTGTCCACTTTTCTGTTTTTTCCTCGATTTCTTAACTAAAACTCTGAATATTTTACAAGTTTTTTTAATTGCTCATTCCTGTTTCAATTTTCATTAATATTTACAGAATCAAATGCACATAATTAAATCAATCAATAAGATAAAATAACATTTTCTATGATACTATGGTTCAAACTGGACACATTGCCCTATCTTAATGATGCAACAAAGTAGTGTTCTGTCAATAATCTTACATTCATGAAGTTGTTAGCATTTGTGATTCGTTAACACAGACATTTATGATCAAGAAAGAGAAGTGTTTCATGTCATTTTATGTCTTACTATCAGAGTTGTACATATTAATAGGAATTATGTTGTTATAGATGGATATCGAGGAGTTTGAATCAGGGTCCATGAAGAAGAAAAAGGGCATGAGTGAGACAAAGAAAATGTAGGTATATTTTTATGCGATTAGTTACATTGAATGACACAACCATAAGGCTCTTGCATAGGTGGAAATTTCAGCAGGCAGGTGTTGTCAAATAACAGCGAAATAATCAAGGAATGACGATACAAGATTTTAGGTGTATTGAAAATTTAGATCATTATTTATTATTACAGTGTTCAATAGACCTTTTTCCAATTCTAAATGATGTAAGGGACCTAATACTGGACAAATATTTTTGACAGAATTTTCATTATGACGTTCATGTTTGGATTGTGACATCACTGTAACATGACGCAAATCTGAGCAGCAATACTTCCTTTGTGTGGTAGGACCCCTTACATCATGTAAAATTGGGAAAAGGTCTATTAAGAACAAAACTATACATTTTATTCTTGGTAATCAAAATTGAATTTCATAAATAAAAAAATAATCATTTCAGTTTACTGTGCGATAATACACTGGTTGTCATAGATAACTCTTCTTGTTAGATTACCAGGACGAAAGTCTGAAGAGCTAAAAATGTCATACCCCTGGCATTGTTGGTGGCCCTATCTGTAGACAATACTGTAAACTGGGCAACATCTTTTTATCTGCAAAGGACAGAGCTTTAATTTTTCACATATAGATTTTCCATGACTTTTCATTTGGGTCATGATATTTGACTCAGTGAACTTTACCTTTATCTTGTTTGAACTGTAAGAAATAGGTTTTTTATGTTTCCTTAAAGATTCCTCAGGATTAGAGTGCTGATTAGGTACCATAGCTTATGATATAGTGACCTTGACCTTGGACTAACCTGGGGTATATCGTTTGAAGCCTAAGAGACAAGGCTTTCATATTTCACGAATAGATTCCTCAGGATCAGGGATTTTGTTTTGTACCATAACCTTTGACCTAGTAACCTTGAACTTTTACATACTTTTTGAAAACTTTAACCTACCGTGGTAATCATATTTGTTTACATTTTAACGTTTTATGACAGCTCCTGTAAATATTACCAATAGACAATTTAACATTCCACATAACTGACATTTTGGTGAACACATGATAAAGTTACCTGTAAATATGTCATGATATGATTAAAAGTTTGTTTTTTGGTGACACAATAATGATTTTGCTAACCAATGTGCCACTACTGTGGTGAATTTTCCATATAAGGGTCTTTTACTGCCTTTGTAGATTGTTATCTCATATGTTCCATGAGTGGATCTAATTGAAACTTAAAAACAAAATTGTTGATGGTGATGAAGTAGACCCTTCCAGTAAAGGGGGTATGTCCCCCATTAGTATTTACTAGGTGCATTGAAAAAGTTACCAATTAAAAAAATTAAAATGTTTGTTGGGTAGAAAATTAAATTATTCTTGGCATGACTTTAAACAGTGACAAACAAACAAACAAACAAATGTATGAGAAATAAAAGGAACAATTTACCCTAAGAGCCTTCTGAGAACTAGAGTTCAAAATTCATGAACTACTAGGATTTATTACTGTTTATTTGACAACAAAACTCTGTTCCTGAAAACTACTTGTTTAAATATTCTGTGCAGAAGTATACATAATGACTATTGAAAGTACAGATTCATTATTACCAGTATGTACTGGTGTGTCTCTCTCATTTAAATCTTAATGAGACAGCCATTTTATTTTCTTTTATTATTCAACAGGCGTTTAAAGGAAAAGAAGGCAAAGAAGAAGGAAAGAAAGACAGAGGTTAAACAAGACAAGTTTGAAACTGAGAAATTTGATGGTAATGCTCACTGATAAAAATGCTTTCATTTCCCATCTATATATGTTCAGCAGTTATGGATAGGAAATATATTTCATTGAGTTTGTCTGTCTTTTTGTGGCAAACCTTAAACCTGCATTTTTGGAAATGTAAATAAACTTCTGACTTTAAATTTTTATGCCTAATTTGCTTGTTAAGTTTTATCAAATGAGGTCAAAGGTCAAAATTAGTGACCAACATAAGGTTTTATGAATTATGTCTCATCCATATTTTATCTTTTAATAACTTGTGGAAATGTCTAGAGATTATGCTATAAAAACAAAATCTTCAAATTATATCAAATACATGTATAAGGCTTTTGTTCACTTGAACCAAAAATTCATACGAGATATTTTGATAGCATACTACTGTACGTGTACTTATTTTAGCGGGATTCATATTTTAGCGGAATTAGCGCTGTTCAAAGTGCACTAATTCATGACTACGCTAATATAAAATACATGAGATCGATAGAATTAAATGGGCACTTCCGTTTCAACTCTATAGTTATGTCTATCAAATAAATATCAAGAACAAATTCATCATTTACTTTGATAAAGCATAAAGAGGACGCAAGTAACGATCGATTAAAGATGTTTGCATTACCGGACACTGTCGATATGATTATCACAAAACCAACGCAAGAATTAAAAAAAAAACTTGGTTTGAAGTTTAGGAATTAATCCCCCGCTAAGCACATCGCTTCTACAATACCGTCTATTACGTAATTATAGGCAAAGAGCGGTCAGCGATACAAGTAATTTATCTCATACCAACTTATGAAAACAATGGCTTCGTCCGTAAAACGTAAGAATGGCATTTTGTTTTCTATATGTCTTTCTTTAAAAAAATTATTATTTATCATTATAACTACCCCAGTAGGTGTTTTGCTTTCAATGATATGGTAGGTTATTGGATAAACATGAATGAAATGAGGTTGTATTTGATTCACTGCATATACTGTGAGTAAGGTAATTGACCCGACGCTTGTCATCCAAGCCAATCAACGGTTTAACAACTCCAGGTACATGTACTCGTTAATTATGTCCAATGGCAAACGTGTCATACCAGCCGATTCGATAATCGCACGTGTGGCATATATTTCAATTCCTCGTAAGTAAGATACTTAAACGCACTATTTTTACCCAAAAGCTGATTTGAATGCGCCGATTTAATGGATAAATTGCGCTAATTGAACATGACAAATGCGCTAATTCATGACTTCGCTAAAATACCGCCGACCCTTCTTTCGAGCATTTTGCGCTAAAATTTGATTGCGCTAATATATGTACACGTACAGTATTTGGTGTTAGTCATGAAATTGTATCTTTTCTATTTCTTCTGAAAAGTACTACATGAATTTTATTTGAATATCATGCTGGATTTCACCTCCACAGGCCTGGATTTTGTCTCCAGATTACACAATTATGAAGGTCTTGCAGTGTATACTGGTATACATATTTCAAGGGTTGACTCTACTATCTTTGGTTTCTTCACTTATGTAACATGAGCTGACATCACTCTGGCAATAGCATACTTTGCTAAAGGTTCCAGGTTGAGTTTAAGAAGGGACTCGTCAGTGTCCTCTCTTTCTGACGAAATAGTAAAAACTGAGGTTGTGTGTCAGACTTTAGCACATAAAATATCCCTCTCTGCTTTGGATGGTTGCATAAGTTGAAATTCTTCGCAGTGCATCAGGCTGTTGCTGTCATCCTGTAAATGAACTACCAGTAGTCTTGGCATGACGGTAGAAGTAACAAATGCACAAACTGATTCAGTACATCAAATACTAAGTGATAGCTTTTGACCAAGATGTAGTGGTATTAAATATATTGGTTTCCTTTTCTTCGAATGAGACCATAAAGACTGAGGTCTTGTGTTGGAATATATGTTTATATTTGGTTGGTTGATTGATGTTTTGCGTTGCTTTTAGTTATATCATGACAATCGCAATCATTGATGTGACTGAATATGCAAAAAACACCAAAACTTTTCAGTATAAAAATGCTTATGAATAAATTTGAATAAGCATCCATGAGTACTTGTTTGGTTCTGCTGTTACTGTGGTATCTAAAACAATGTGTTGTATTATAAATGACCAAAAACCTTGTCTTGTAGTATTATCAAATGTGGGTGGGTTTTGCAGCAATTACATGTTTAAAGATAATGGTTAAGTTGAGTATTTCAGACCATCAAGAGCTTCTTGTTTACTGATTATAGCCTACATCTTAAATGTTGATATTTACAGATAAAGTTCAGTTTGGAGAAGTAGTGATGGCTCCTCCAGTATTAACAGCCAAACCAAGAAAATCTGAGCAGAAAGTAGATAGGGTACGTATAGATATTATAACATACGTTGTTAATGCATATCACAAAAGTTTTCACTATGCTTTTTGGGCGCATTGCGAACAAAATCTGGTCTATGAAGTGGTGGTGCCGCCTGTCTATCCATCTGCATCATCAGTTTGGTTTAACTCTTTCGTTTAATTTCATTGCAGAAAGACCATTGACAATAACTCTTTCAAACTATACATGTATCCATTTAAACATTTGTTTGCTACCTTGACTTTGAAGGTTCCCAGTATCAAGGTCAAATGTGTAATTAGATTTAATTGAAAGATCATAGACAAAAACTCTTTCAAACTTCACATGTAGGTAGACCTTGATGAGCTTTATCCATGGAAGACCTTGTTTGATATCTTGACCTTGAAGGTTCATAGTTTTAAGGTCAAATGCATAATTATTCCCCTAGCAGTGAAGAAGATAAACCATAAGAATTAGGTCTTTCAAAACTCAAACATGGTTGATTATTGATAAGCTCTATCCATTGCAGCCTTTTATACCTTGACCTCGATACTCAGTTTCAAGGTCAAAAGCATATTAAAAGTAAAAATCAATTACAGAGAGATCATTAGAATTAGATCCTTCAACTTTGGCATACAGATGGACATTGATGTGCACTCTACCCAGCCACCTTTGTGACCTTTGAACTTTTCAGGGTCAAATGCAATATATCTATTATATCGCAATGTACATGTGAACGTTGATATTAGCACATTTACAACATTCCTTATTCTTTCATAAAATGGAACCTGCTGTGCTCATGCAGTTTTGAGTTACATATCATAAAGTGTCCTTGTGTATTTTTTCATGGAAACTATGTGCATGTATTAGCATAGTTATAACAATAGTGAGTCCTTTGTATTTTGCAGTGACTACCAAATAGGTAGTATATAGGGAATGCTGTCCAAAAACAAAATTACAAGAGCTTGGACTTCAAATCTCTCAGATTTGTCAATGCAAAATACCTTGTCTTTGCAACCTCTAAACCCTTTGGTGGATTTTGATGAAACATGATACAAAGAAATAATACCATATGAAGCTGTGCATATTGGAAGGAGAATGCTGTCCAAAACAAACTTACAAGAGTTATAACCCTTGGAATTTGATTTTTTCTATGCAGAATATCTTCAATCTTGTCTTCACAACTCTTCTAAACCCTTTGACGGATTTTTATGAAATTTGGTATGAAGAAAATCACATTATGAAGATGTGCATATTGAACAGGAATTTTCACATCTCCTCAAAATTTAAAACAACTGTAGTCAGTGTATTTATGAAAAGAAGGCGGGGATGTCAACATGGGACATGAATGTGCGAAGATAAATTAACTTGCAAACAAATTGAAGAAGAAAACTGAACTATTTTACTAGTATCAAAGGTAATCTAAATTTACTACAATTAGCTAAGATATTCAGTTCTAGTTTGTATGACACCTAGGATAAAATATGCGGGCATACTATTTTCCCAATTTGTTCATCAAAATTTCCAATTTTTTGTGGAAAAAAGTTACCTTTTGTGGCTGTTAGCTGAACATAGAATGATAGTTTGTGGCCGTAAGGTAAAGTCCAAGCGTTTCAGTAACGCACAGTAATGCATAACATATCCACTATGTTGTCAACACTATTTATTATTTAAATAGATAAAATGCTATTTGTCGATTTTATTTAAAAATCTATTTTTCCCCAAATGGATGCTATGTATATACAGTCAAACCTCGTTATCTCGAAGTCGGAGGGACCGTGGAAAATACTTCGAGATATCCGTAGTTCGAGATATCCAAATTTTGAGTTTAGGATCACAAATCTTGCAATTGTTAATGTACGCCGATTCATTTGACAATTGTGATTATTATAGTAGATGTATGAGATATACATGTATTTATCAATAAATACGCATGAAGATGTGCATATTGTATTGTTCCTTAATAATTAATCTAAATCTCATCATACCTTTTATATTTTATGAATATATAGAGAATATACTCCAAAACTGAAAACGTCATGTTTCCTTTTCAGTAACATCGTAATTTAAATCCAATATTGGATATAACTGTCTTATACTATACCTAAAACCGAGGACGGGCTAACACGTAAGACAAGATAAAGACACACGTCATAATTTGATTTAATTGCTATTACTTTGCATAAAAATACATAGACATACACACGGATTGGAAATAGTAATAATTAATGAACAGTGTAAAGAAATTTCTTTAAACGCAGTATGAAAAAGCATTAATTGCAGTTAATGTTAATTATCTAATTTTGTGTCGAGTTTAATAAGCTATCATCATTTATTAATATTTGGTATAAATAACAGGGTACGCACGGACGAGATCGATTATGTAATTACTGCGGCTATGTACACCGACACGGTCAATTGATCACACCACGCGAGCGACTGGTCATTTAGGGTAAACGGCGCGGGGAATATTGTCAATAAGAAGCCAACTTCGAGATAAACCGGGTAAATAAGAACTTCGGGACTTGAAAATGTATTCGAGATAAGCATGATATTCGACATATCAGTGTTCGACACATCCGGGGTGAATTTAATCATAATATGAAGGATTTTTTTCGGGACCGATGTTTGACTTCGAGATATCCCGGGTATTCGAGATATCAGTGTTCGAGATATCGAAGTTTGACTGTATATATTTTTTCCTTTAAACATATCTATTCATCTATATTTTCATTATCCCTCCACTGTAATCATTTGTCTTTATTGTTACTCAATTTGTATTTTTGTATATAAATTTTCTATCTTGAGTATGCAGTTAATTACAAATCTTAACGATTGCAATATCATTAATATGTAGAGAGATGAATTGATATAAGTATTAGTTTACTTGTTTTCAGATCTCTAATGTTATTTATATGTCAATTTCATATTGCGGTGTATATATATACTGGAATAAATGTTTAAACTAAGGTGAACATGAAATGATTTCAAATACAATTTATCTAATAAAGATATCTTACACAGATTTTGAAATCTATCTTATAAAGATTTTGAAATAAAAATCAATGAATGCACTTGTATTATGGTATTTATGAAGGAAAAAAATTTTCAAATTGGGCAGAATGTCACTAAAATTCCCAAGGCAAAAGGCCCAGGCCCCATTCCCAAAGAAGCAAGACCTTCTGGTCTTTAGCTAAACACTTTAACAAAACTTGCTTTTACTGAATATGGAGGAAATGTTCCCTCGAATGTTGCTTAACAGTAGAAAGATTTTAATGTTTTTTTTCTGATTAAATTCAGCGTCAGACATTTGATATTATCAAATTGAATAGACACACATTGAATGAAATGTTTCTTTTTTTACAGCCAGGGAAGAAATCACTTTTACTGAAGGAAATTATTGCAGATAATGCTACAGTAAATCCTTTAAGAAACTTTTCTTCCCAACGTAAAGTTGGTGAGACCATGAAGAGAAAACACATGTCGATGGCACAGCAGAATATCATGGACACTGAACGACTGAGAGCTATAGAATTATATAGACAAAACAAAAATAAAAAATTCAAGGTGTCATGACAAGAAAATTGATCAAATTTGTTGTTTTCATTCATTTAACATGCAAAAACTAGATTTCCAGATCTTACACTCCCATAAATGATGTTTGGGGTATATTGAAAACGCTTTGTCTGTCTGTCCCTTTGGCTTTGGTCAAGAAGTTTTAAAGACTTCTTCATTGTAGAATACCACTGCTGTATACTGTGAAACAATTTTTAACAGTTGTTATCCACAACCCATTGAAGTTTTGTCAGTAGGATATTTTGATCAGGGCAGAAAGGTCCAAGGTCCAATCATGATCAGCAACTAAGCAGAGTCTTTCAGTTTTATCCAATCTTGAACCAATTCCTGGATTGCAAAGTTTGTACAATGCATCAGGAGGATGCCCTTACTATTTAAGTGAGATATTCTTGGTAAGACATTAAAAATAAACAAGATGCTGTTCCTATGATGCAGTGGTGTTTTACCTTAACCCAAGGTCATTCATAGTGAGCTTATGACCAAAAGCTTTTTTTGCTTCAAAATGCATAAATACACTAGAAAGTTTATAAGAATTCATTTACAGTACTGAAAAAGATTTGCTACCATTTTACTTGTGTGACCCTGAAGACCTCTTTTTTCACTTTTGACAGATGTATTTCAAATACCAGATGTTCAATGAATTAGATAAATTCTTTAGATTTCTGTTTTTGTGTGGCCTGCGAAGCATAGTGGCACATAGTAATCACTTTGTTCAGTGTCTGTCCGTCCAATAGTCACACTTTTACATTATTGGCTATATCTTTGTTATTTAATATGGCAATTTGATCAAACTTGCAAGGATTAACAAACAAAGACATCTTAGTTGGCACCAAAACGTTTGACCTCAAATTTAACCTTAGCCATAACTTTTGAATGGCAAGTGATAGGGCTTTGATATTTCAAGTGTATATCTTCTGGCAAGGCCTATTTGTTGACACCAGAATTTTTGACGTTTTAACCTTGACCTTGGAGTTTGGCCTACTTTTTGAAAAAATTAATTTAACATTGGCCATAATTTTCAAATGACAAATGATTGGGTTTTCATATTTCACATGTGTATTCCCTATGGCAATACCTTTTTGTTGACAATATTTTTTTACCTTGTGACCTTGACCTTGGAATTTGATATATTTGAAAAATATTTTATCTTGGCCATAAATTTTGAATGGCAAGTGATAGGGCTTTGATATTTCATATGTACATTCCTTATGATGAAGGACTTGTGACCTTGACCTAGTTTTAGGATAATCCAAGTCACATTTTTTTCACATTAAAAGATTACATTTTTATCCTTTAGTTCATACTGATGCTTTAGTTATTGTGAAGGTATCCATGTCCAGCGTTTTGTTTCTAAGTCTATGCTTGTGATGTCAGAAAAAGTGAAGCCATTTCAAATTAAAGCAAGGTCGATGACTTTGTGACCTTTACCATGACCTCTTTGCCAAGAATAGCAGTTTTGGGCTGCATTGCTGTAGTACAAAAAGCCCCATGTGTTCAGTTGAACACCCATTCTAGCTTTTATAATAGGAATTTCATGTACCCACCATGACATAGTAGTGGCATGTTGTATCACCTTTTGCCATTCACACATCTTAATTTGAATTAAGTTTTCTTTATGACTGTGATATTGTACTGAAATTGCATATTTATGTGTACTATAAAGAAAGACAGATCAGGTTCCTATGTAGTTATGGTGAACTAGTGTGAGGCAGAGTTATGGCTCTTTGAAATCTTCAAGCTGTCCTTGGTTAATGTTTACTGTCTGTTGATTGTAATGTAAGTGCATATTATAATGCAAGTTTTTATAGTGATGACAAGGCATTGCACAGAAATATCGAGTTTGCAACAGACCTTCCTAAAGCTCTTATATACATGTTCCCAAATCTGCTGCGACCCCCGACCTTTCCATTTGCCATCTTCTCCAAAAGATGGGTCCTTAAGAAGTCATCAGTGGAACTTATATTGGTGACTTCCTGGCTCAAAGTCAAATACTTCATTGAACAACTCTGGAGTGGTTTAAAAATGATATGAAAACTTATATTTTAAAGATCCAAAATGACTGAACAATGTCATCACTAACCAAGATCTATCAGTTTGGACAACATTACCAACGAATTTAAAATTCTCAACTGATTGAGCATTCCAATAATCACTTCGGTCTCATGTTGATGAAAAGGTTTACGTATTGCACAAGACTTTGACCAATTTCTGTTCATTCATACGACACAAAGCATTAAAAAACAGAAGTGTAGGGGACAGTTAAAAATCTGACAGACACTGTGGTCACAAACGATTGATTGATTGGTTTTTGTTTAACGTCACACCACGCATATTTCACGTATATGGTGACGGCATCTGCCTGATGCAGGGCATACAAATTTTGACCTTTACAATGGACCCACCTGAAGCAGTGAGGGATCTTTAACGTGCCATGCATACCACAATACGGGGCCTCGGTTTTTACTCTCATCCGAAAGACAGGACACCGGCATGACCAGAGCGGGACTCGAACCCCAGTCTCCCGATCAGGAGTCCGACGTGATACCACTAGGCCACACTGGCTTCACAAACGTTGAAATGTGAAACTTGTTGCTTTCCATCTTGCTACAAGGGTAATGATGGAATAGAAAGTTCTAGTATATGACAAGAAAAATTTAAACTCGAGTAAAATGAATGCCTTTTAATCAATAAAATAGAGCTATATACATGCATGCCATTTACATGTTCAGTTGCCTTTATTATAATCATTTGCTAGCACATTTTAAAAGTTCAAACTAAAAATCTTTATAAATAATTCTATCAAATGTCTACTCAATAATTTGAAATATCACTTCTAAATGTGGAAGGTTTATCACTGAAAACCCAAAATTCATTTAGCTTTCTTTGCTTTTTTGGCACTTTTTGGTGTCTTTGGTGTTTTGGGCTTTGGCTTTCCAACCTGAAAGAACAGAAAATCAGTTAAGCATCCAGGACTCTATATCAATGCAAGTATACACATGTATATAGATATATATCAGTGGCGGATTTAGAGGGGGGCACCCCCCCCCCCCTTTTGGCCACATATTTACTAGTAAAAATCCAGATTTTGCACCAAAAATGGCTGAGAAGTTTGGCTAATACATATGTGCCCCCCCCCCCCCACCCCCTTTTCGGAAATCCTGGATCCGCCACTGTATAAATGTATATATTTTGATATATCAATATGCAAGACTAAACTCGTGCAACTTCCTGCAACCATCTGGGTTTGCATCACTTGATGATAGCTCAACTACATATACAGGATAGGCAATATCCTGTGATTTGTTTCAGTCTCTAGAAATGTTCTACATCTCATTTTATTCTGCATAGTCAAGAATAAAGATAACAGAAATTTTGAGACAAAAAATGCAAACATCAAGAAGACATCAATTGTAATAGGATATTGCCCATTATA
This sequence comes from Pteria penguin, assembly GCA_035048485.1. Taxonomy (NCBI): domain Eukaryota; kingdom Metazoa; phylum Mollusca; class Bivalvia; order Pterioida; family Pteriidae; genus Pteria; species Pteria penguin. The sequence continues at coordinate 48,153,431 of CM068580.1, read as the reverse complement.
TTTATCACAAAATAATAAACCAGTAAAAAATATTTTAAATGGGAGGGGGGGGGGTTGTTTACAAAAGGAACTCTTATCCCCTACTTTAACCACCTATGTATATTTGAAAAAAATCTTTTCAAAGGGTGTATAGGGCTGTATAGAGAACACAAAACTTACTTATATCTTTAATGTCATGAAGACAAGACAAAGATTACAGATGGTAGTGCAGTGCAACTTTTAAACTCTTTGGACACAATTGCTTGAGGCCCATTTTTTTCTACAGAGGTAGGTCTAAAATATTTTGTTCCAATATGCAACTGCTCTCAATAGGAAAATGAGCCCTTGTGGGACGGAGATTCGAGGTCGTGATTAAATGCTGCATTAGAGTTGTTTTAATACATTAGATACCGTACCTACCATCCAAAAAGGACTTATTAGTATTTACTCAAAAATCCCGCCAAAATTACCATATTCAAATTCAAGTTCTACAATACAAAGCGAAGTCCCAAAATGTTTGCAACAGATTTATAAAAATATTGAGGAACTTCGAAACGGCCAAGGACAAGCCTAATTTACCTTCTTAGCGGCTGGTGATTTGATGATCTTAGGTTTTGTAACTTTAGGTGCCTTCTTAACTGGTGTTTTCTTTGCCGCTGGTTTCTTTGTAGCTTTCGTTGTAGCAGCGGTTTTCTTCTTCGTAACATCAGTTTTAGACTTGACCACTTTCTTCTCTGTGCTTTCTTTTTTCACTGTTTTTTTCTCCTTTTTGGCCTTGTTGATTCTGAACCTACTGCTCATAAGAGGACGGTCTGCGGAGTTTTTAGATTTCACGAGATCCTCCTTTTCAACAGCACGTGTCAGTGCTTGCTTGAGTCGGTATTTAATCGTGTTCGGATCGACACTCTTGTATTTTTCCGTGATGTAGTTCCTAATGGCGGGAACCGAAACACCTTTAGAATCAGTCGTAGCTTTGACTGCTTCTAGTGCCATAGCATGGAAGGAAGGATGCAGCTGTGGTGACTTTTTAGCTGGTGCCTTTTTCGTGGGAGATTTTGCAGACTTGTCCGCCATTGTTATCAACAGTAGTTCTCAGCCGTTTAACAGTGACCTTTTTTGTCCAGCAGTAATCAGGAAAAAGACATTCATCCGCGCGCGAAATTTCTTTTATTGCAACTTAGCGGACGTCATAGAGGGCATGGGATTGAAAATTAGAGGAAATATGGAGTGAAATATTAAAGAGAATAGCATATAACGCACGTGTTATCTCTCGCTCACCTTTATATTTTAATCTTATTGGTGGGATAGGAGGTTTGTGGAAGATATGCTTCCCTTAAAACTTTCAGTCTTTTATTTAATAAGTAATAAATTGATTATTTACCAAACAAACGAAGCAATGCGTTTCCCTGGCCCTGCCCACAATCTCAGTTCATAAGAAATAACAAGGTTTTTTTCTTTCCAGTTTGAAATGTTCAACCAATCAGATCGCTACGTAATGTCATGAATATCTGAAAATCGCTTTATTCTGCCAAGGTAAGTCCTATTTCTAAAACTGATAAATTCTTTACTTTTTACTGTCCGTTTCTCGGGCCAAAACACCCAATACACATTCTAAAAAAAATTTGTACTCCGTTAACTGTCGACATGCCTTTATCTTGAAGTTTTAGTACATGATTTGAATTATTTCAGGAACAACTAAAGCTATATCTGTCTAAGACGTACAATGAGTTAATTTTGTTGTTTAGCACCCCCTTTTTTAGCTCTCCATATATAAAAATAAAATTAGTGGTTCCAAGTCCCATTTAAACTTTTGAATGATTGAAAATAAGTAAAGAAAAGAAAATTTGAAAATATTACAGCATGTCGCTTTTTGAAAAAAAATATTCTTGCCCTGATTTTGACTGAAAATAATCTTGCTCAGTCACACAGTGAAAAAATTAATCTGTCTCCAATAGACCAGCGTAATCTAAAGTCATACTTTGGAAAAAAAATTAGGTATTAAAACTCATTTTCCTGGCGAGCTTCGCTCGCCAAAATTATACATAACACAAAAGTTTATGTTATTATGATCTTTTGTACTTCATCAATTTAATCATGGACAAACCTACCAAATTTGTTACTTGAATTTAATGGCAAGATTTATCAGCAGATAGTTGGGATTTCTTTGGGTATTAAATGTGTACCTGTTATAGGAGATTTGTTTCAATATTGTTATGTGGGGCGGGGGGGGGGGGGTCATGTATTCTGTTCAAAAATCTAAATAATTCGACCTTATCAAGATGTTGGATGATACCTCTTGTATCTTGACGATATCTTAGTTATTGATAACCCTGAGTTTGAAATACATGTATATATACGCAGCTGAACTTCAGTTAAACAAAGACAATATTTGTGTTAAAGAAACACTTTTCTTGGACCTATTCATTAAGACAATTAACAATAAAATTCATATCAATATTATGATAAGCATGACGATTTTAGATTTCCTATTGTAAATTTCCCTTAGTTGGATAGTTACAGATGTTCCTAGACTAGACTCCCATCATATGGTATTTATAAAATTCAGTTGCTTCGATTTGCCAGCGCTTGCACTAACGTTATGGACTTTCACACACACCAAAAAAATATACAAATAACGTTGGAACTTTCAACTCAGATTTACAAGTATCATAAACTTAGAAAAGCCTTCGGAAATTGTTTTAGGTCCTATTCAGAACTTTATCAAAAGTTGGAAATATTACTTTATATCCAATGGAATTCTGAAACACAATTTCTACGGTGACGCATCCCAATTTCTACGGTGATCTTGTGTACAAACCTAAGAGGGTCTAAGTTTCCAATTAGTTTATCTCGTTGGGTTCCAAAATAGTGAAAGGCCCTCGTGATCTACAATAATATGACCCGGAGATCATCAAAAGGATAGTAATTCTTGTATTGACCTCTTCTACTCTCTTATACAGATATTTTTACTTGAACGTGTATGCTGACTAACAGGCGGGTGGGGACTATATGGTGGGTCTTGTTGAAACCTTTTTCAAAGGAGAAATGGTCCTGAACCTCATTCCGTCTTACTGTTAATTGGGACTCTTACATATCTGAGCTCGCTTTCAGATCGGCAGAGCACAGTTTTTTTTTTTAGTTTTTTTCATGTTGATATCGATTTATACATTTTTGATATCTTGGTCTTTTAAAGTACTCAGCATTACTATACGTGTTTATATTTTTATGACCTCTCAATTTGAGAAAGTTGTTGATCCTTGCTCTCTATATGGAGGATTATTCATAGATTTTTACATGTATGTTCTTTGGTTATACCGCTTTTGTGGAAAGTGGGGAGGAGGACCCGTAAACCGGTTAACCACTCCAGTTTATTGACTACTGTCATATCAATTGACCGTCCCAAGTCGGTAACACAATTGCACCTTAATCGAAAGTTTTTGTGACGTTCTTGTGACAAGTTGTGTCTGTGGTATTTTTCCTCAAATTATTACATTATTAACAGTGCATTTCCGTTGTGATTTCTGTCATACGGCATAGACAGATGCGTTTATCTTTTTCTTTGAGTACTGTAATGTTTGTACTGGATATATGCCAAAAACGGTTCATGATGGGTGGACAGGGGGTAGTAGCAACCCCAGGTGAATTTGGCAGTGTAATCATATCTTTATGTGCTTAATGATAGAGCTCAGCGAGACAAATTCAAAACAGTTTTCCTTTTGTTGATATTTCTATCCTATAAAAAGTTATGGCAGTTTGAATATGCCAAATTTTGACATTTTCATAGAATTTTTTTTATATGATTCATGATTGATGTCTCGACTAAGACGGAACCGACATTTCTCACATTTTTAGAATTTTTGTCATTTCTCTGTCAGTTTTTTTTACCCAGAGTAGCCCTCTTTCCTTCACACCCCTACCCCTTCTCTCCTTCCTCACCCTCCTGCTTCTAGACTCACCCTCATTTCAGTATATGGCATCATTATGATGGACTAAAAGCGTATAACATAGCTAAACGTATAACATAGCTGAGATTGGTTTGAGCAGAATTTTGTCAAAAATAACAGTGTTTATTATCAAATTATCAAATTTGTATTATTATACAACAATATTTTATTGGTGAAAAAAATTTTTGCTATGGCTCTTCAGAAAAAAATTTCCTTGCCCCAAGGTTGAGGTAAAAAATAATTAGGCGGAGTTGAAAAACCAAGGTCCCCCACCCCTCCACCACCACCGATTATCAAATGGACGGTGCCTAACGAGAGCGATTTTCAAGTACTGTTAAACTCATGCTCGTCGCGCGTATCTTTTTAGAGTTACGGGACTTTGATCGTGGGAAATCGTCTTCTTCACATGGCCGAAAATCGCATTGCGCTTCCTCACTTCCATTTCGGATGGTTATCGTCGCATTTATTATTTCAGGTTTGGATGGCAGTAACATGGAGTTCTTCAATCAGGCCAAAATAATTACACACACACACACACATATATATATATATATATATATATATATATATATATATATATATATATATATATATATATATATATATATATATATATATATATATATATATATATCCAAGGAAACTTATCGTGCTGTAACTAGTTCATCTCTTTTCTAAGTAATAAGGGTGACGGATGTATCATGCACTATAGAAAATGTAGGCGACGGTTATACTGTACGCATGTCAGCGGTTTCTAAAGCCGGTCCCATTCGCTATTTATATTATCTAATAGGAAAATGAGTATCATTTGACAATATTCTTACTTATGAAAAGATCTCGTGATACTGTAATTTATGATTCATTCCAATCCCTTCTTATTATTGACTTCATGATAATATTCTATTCCAATCCTGTATAAATATTGACATCACGGTTATGTTCTATTCCTCTATTCCAATCCTGTATATCTATTGACATTATGGTTATGTTCTGTTCCAACGCTGAATACCTATTGACATTATGGTTATGTTCTATTCCAATCCTATATATCTATTGACATGATGATTATGTTCTGTTCCAACGCTGTATACCTATTGACATTATGGTTATGTTCTATTCCAATCCTATATATCTATTGACATGATGGTTATGTTCTGTTCCAACGCTGTATACCTATTGACATTATGGTTATGTTCTATTCCAATCCTATATATCTATTGACATGATGGTTATGTTCTGTTCCAACGCTGTATACCTATTGACATTATGGTTATGTTCTATTCCAATCCTATATATCTATTGACATGATGGTTATGTTCTGTTCCAACGCTGTATATCTATTGACATTATGGTTATGTTCTGTTCCAACGCTGAATACCTATTGACATCATGGTTATGTTCTATTCCAATCCTGTATACCTATTGACATTATGGTTATGTTCTATTCCAATCCTGTATACCTATTGACATTATGGTTATGTTCTATTCCAATCCTATATATCTATTGACATGATGGTTATGTTCTGTTCCAACGCTGTATACCTATTGACATTATGGTTATGTTCTGTTCCAATCCTGTATTTCTATTGACATCATGGTTATGCTCTATTCCAACGCTGTATATCTAATGACATAATGGTTATGTTCTGTTCCAACGCTGTATACCTATTGACATTATGGTTATGTTTTGTTCCAATCCTGTGTATCTATTGACATTATGGTTATGTTCTATTCCAACGCTGTATATCTATTGACATTATGGTTATGTTTTGTTCCAATCCTGTATACCTATTGACATCATGGTTACATGTATGTTCTGTTCCAACGCTGTATATCTATTGACATTATGGTTATGTTCTATTCCAATCCTGTATATCTATTGACATGATGGTTATGTTCTATTCCAATCCTGTATATCTGTTGACATTATGGTTATGTTCTATTCCAATCCTTTATATCTATTGACATCATTGTTATGTTCTGTTCCAATGCTGAATGAGTATTAATATCATAATTGTTATCTTCTATTTCAACCGTCCCCAACTAATTACTTCTTCGTTACGATTGATTTCCTTTTTCTGTGATTATTGAAGCCGGTGTGGCCTAGTGAATAAGGAGCTTGACTCGTGATCGAGAGGTCCCGGGTTCGACACCCGCCTTGGGCACACCTGTGTTCTGTTTTTCGGATAAGACAGTGAAAACCGTGGTCCCGTGTCACGGTAAGCGTGGCACGTAAAAGACCCCCCACTGTTTCGGGTAGGTCCTATGCAGAGGGACAAAATAGTTCTTCCGTTGCAGTCGTAACTAGGTCCGTTGCAAAGGTCTAAATTTGTATGCGATGCATCAGGCAGATGCCGTCACCATATATAATCGTGGAGTGACGTAAAACAATATTCTGTCAATCATACTATCCTGTGATTATTGACATTACTATTATATTTTATTCCAATATTCCCTTGACTAATGACAACATGACAATTAACGGCATGACTAGGTTCTTCTCAATGATTATGTTCTATTCTAACTCCTTGTTACATCACGATTACGTTCTGTTTGAACCCATATCACTATTGTCATCATGATTGCCTTCTATTCTAATCCCTCATGATCGCCGACTTTTGGATTAGGTTTTATTCCAACCTTTTTCTATGGCCAATTACATAATGATTATCTTATTTTCTAATACTCTTTGACCAGAAATATTGTTATTATGTTATATCCCAAAGCACTATGTCTATTGACTTAATACTTATGTTTTATCCCAAAGCACTATGCCTTCTGACATCATGATTATGTTTTATCCCAAAGCACTGTGCCTATCGACTTAATGCTTATGTTACATTAAAGTTTTGCAATTTAACGAATTAACTGATAGATGAAGATGGCGCGCTAGTGGTTACAGTTTGCTCTGCAATCCCAGAAGATTCATCACTATCTCCTGAGTGTCCTGCCACATTGGAATCGTCTATTTCTTTTATAAATTCCCATTCTGAATCTGAATCTTCTCTATCTGAAATTGTGCAAGTTTCTTTATCATACTCTGATTCTCCTGACATCTTTGCTATTGATCCAGATATTGACAATGCTGAATCTCTACACACTGATCTCTCTAATCTTCCGAACATCATATCTCTTCAAAAAGAATGTCCTGATTTCAAAGATATTTATGCCTTCTTGGATAATGGTATTTTGCCTGATGACAAGAAAATCCAGGTCAAGGTCATCCACTCATCTAAATTTTTTGATATCTGTAATGGTGTATTATACCATTGGTTTCAAAGACGAGTAAAATGTGAATCTCCAATGACTGACAAATGGATTCAACAGCTTGCTTTACCCAAAATCCTCAGACCTGAAGCCCTTCAAGCATACCACAACAACAGTGCAGGTGGAGCTCATCTCGGAATTGAAAAGGTGATGGCAGCGATGAAGTCGAAGTATCATTGGCCGCGGATGCACCAAGAGATTTATGATTATATTCACTCTTGCGACATTTGTCAGCGAATAAAGAGAGATACTCATTCGCGTAGTCCACCTCTAACACCACTACCGGTTGTTGGTCGTTTTGAAAGATGGCACATGGATTTTCTCAAGCTGCATAAGACTAAAGATGACTATCAATATGTCTTACTAGTTGTTGATTCTTTCACCAAGTGGGTCGAGGCATTTCCAATGAAAACACAGGAAAGTACTGAAGTTGCTAAATGTCTCTTTGACAACATTTTCTCTCGTTTTGGCTGCCCAAAATACCTTGTTTCTGATAGAGGAAAATCTTTCATGAACAGTCTTATCTCTTCCCTTTGTGATATTCTTGACATAAAACACTTTCTTACATCTAGCTATCATCCGCAAACAAACAGCCAAGTTGAAAGAACTAACAGCACACTCATACAATGTCTTCGTGCTTACTCTGACAAAAACCAAGATAATTGGCCTTCCAAACTTCCAGGGATATTGATGGCTTTGCGAAATTCACCATCAACTCAATCAACAAGCTTTTCTCCTTTTTACATGGCTTTTGGAGTGGAAATGAACTTACCATTTGATGTAAATGTCCTCCCAAAAGACAAAATTCTTGGAAACAATGCAAAATCTCAAATGAAAGAAATTATTGATAACATTAAAACAGCCACTGAAATTGCAACTAAAAATATAAAGCAGGCTCAAGAAAAATCTAAAAATAGATTTGATCAAAATTCCAAAATCCCTGATTTTAAACTTTTTGTTAGAGTTCTGATTAAATCTCACAAGGTACCCCAAGGACTATCCCCCAAACTTGTCGATAAATTCAAAGGGCCATATTACATAGCGGAATTAGGTCCAAATTTCACTTACAAGGTCAGAGATTGTAAGGACCGCAAAGAAATTAAATCATTTGTAAATGCAAGTGAATTGAAGCACTATCACGATTCTGACATTGACAGGCAAAACTCGTCACAAAATGCAACAACCAAACAACCTCAAAGACAAACTTTGGACACTGAACAGAGTAAGACTAATAATCAGAACAAGACAAACACAAATGACAATCAACATTTGACTCAAAATACTCATGGTCAAAATCAGACTCAAACTAACGACGAAAATGACAAGACCTCAGAGAAAGGAAATGACAATGTGGAATATCCTTATGATATCCGCAAACTTTTGAAATACAGACATAAGGACCAACATTTTAGAATAGAATGGACGGATGGAACTAGAACTTGGGAACCTCAGGAAAATGTTCGTCCAGACTTAGTAGAACAGTACTTTGAAAAGTATACAAAGAAAGGTCGACTTAAAAAGGGTAAAAAGTCAAAATAAACAATTATTTTTGTGATTAAATTAAGTTGTTACTAGACGTCATAATAGGCCTTAGCAGAGAAAGCTTATGCTTCAGTCGGGTTGTAGATAAGGTTATTTCCGCCTTCCATGGAATTGATTCATTATTTACACGTTTCATTAAGATAGAAATCTAAGTATTTGGTATTTGATAGTCATTATCGGTACAAGTTTATCTTGTTATTCGATGTTTCTAGTGCTATTTGTGTCTGATCAACACATCCCCATACACTGTCACCAACTCATAGTATTTTTTTTTCTTGATGAATTTGTAGGTTTTGGTCAATGGCGTTGGTTTCCTTTCTACATTATCTGCACTCTGACCTGCCTTTTGACACCTTCAACAGCATTATCTACAAATTCTAAAGAAAAATTGCCTTCATTTATTTATAAATCCCCTCAAAAATCTACCTCACCACCTTCAGAGTTTGAATTATTATTACAAGATTTTTCGTGGAATCACGCGTCTGTTTTATTATCATCATTTGTTATTACTGTCTTATTTGTATTGTTTTTATCCCATTGGTGTTCAAATAGAAAATTAAAATGTACTCAGATTATTTTTGAACTCACCACTGGAGGTGAATGTGTTATTATACCTATTATAACTTTACCTCTTTGTCCATCTTTTTGGCAAATACTACCACCCTCTCAAATTAATCATATATTTGTCAAATGTTCATTATTTTCATCAAAACTATCCATTGATTGGTCAGGTTTTAAGATTTCAAATGTTAAATGTACCAGAACAATTAATGTTAAATCTGAAATAACTCTTGATATTTTCACTGCTTTGAAAGCTAAAAGAATCACAGAGCAACCTTTTGATGTTCATATTTTAATTGCTCATCATGGTTTATATCAACCTCTGCCACATTTTGGTTCATTCATCGTGGATGCTATGAGTGTTGAGCAAAATTGATTTCAAACTGTTTATCTTTTACTTTTTTTTACCATCAGCATTGTTGTATATTACTTGTGAGAAATTATTTGTCAAGATTTTTTACAACATATGCCAACTTTCAATAGTTAAGTTTCTGTATGACAATACACTTCAAATATTAATGTAAGCGTAACTGTTAATATGCCTATGTACCTTCAGTATATGTGTACTTATGTATACGTGTACTTATGTGAACTTATGTACCTTAATATACTCAATATTGTCATGAATTGTATATTGTAAATTTTTAAGTTTGTGTATTATTGTGTTCACACTTTGTATATATTGTAAATATACGAACATTTTCTTTTTGCTTTGATGGAACAAAGCTTATTTAGGCTAGGTGGGAGACTGTTATAGATAGTTTTGGAATTCGTTAAATTGCAAAACTTTAATGTAACAGGTTACAGTAAATGAATTTTAAATTCATAAAATTAAAATTCACAAATTTTATTCGGTCATTAATATTTTTATTTCTTTTTATGATTAAACATTTTCGTTTTTGCTTTTTTTAACGATTTAACAATTCTGTTTAATGATTATGATTTATATTGAGTTTTATAATTTGTATGTTTTGTGTGTTTTATTTTAATTGCATATCTTTCGTATTTTATTTTTGATTATTTCACAAATATTTCAGCTATTTTGATGTCAGTTATAACTTTGGTATTTCTCGTTCAATTTCATTCTTAATTAAAATTTCACAGTTTTTACATCTTTTACGCAAACATTTACTTGATGTAAGTTTGAGTTAATTGTCATAAATTCTTCATTACATTAGTATGACACTTCTCTAAATTCTTCATGATATTTAGTCCTTCCTGTTTAGACAACTATTAGGTAATTACTTTGTATAAAAACTCCTCCCGGAAATATTTAATTGTTCTTCACACCTATGTTTTTATGAGTACATAGTGTCATACACATCAAACGTAATCTGCCGCACCAATTAATTCTTGTTTTCTAACGAACAATCTGATTGGTTAAAACTTCAAGTCCGAAAAGTTTGTAGGACGTAAGGTGTCTTCGGCCAATTCACTTTCCGTTCTTCATTCGTATAATAAACATTAAGTTGAAATTAATTCGGACTTGATTTCTTCTTCAATCAGGTATGTTAAACTTATATTTTAGTTTTTCTCTTTTTAAGATTTTAATAAATAATGGTTAATAGTTCCATGTTTATTTTAATGTTTTATTTTCTGAACTTAGCTTTTAGTAAAGTTAAATATATTTCTTTAAATTAGTATGTTTTTGTTAAATTTAATTCTCTTAAGTTCTATTCTTGTTAATTGCAGTTGTTATGTGAAACGTTTGTCAACTAATTACTTATTTTTCTATTTCAGAAAATTGTCTTATTGTATTTAGAAATTATTCTTGTTACATTTTACATTCTCTTGTAACAATTCACTTTCCGTTCTTCATTCGTATAATAAACATTAAGTTGAAATTAATTCGGACTTGATTTCTTCTTCAATCAGATAACCTGTGAAAGCGAGTTAATAGCGTGACACAGAGCTGTATTCCCCAACCAAGACAGTTCACGTAAAGCATTGATAGCTAGTGTGAAAGTTACGGTAAAACTTATGTTTTATCCCAAACCACTATTAATTGATTAATTACTGTTTTACGTCACTCCACGATTATTTCACGTATATTGTGACGGCATCTGCCTGATGCATTGCATACAAATTTAGACCTTTGCAACGGACCCATCCGAGGCAGTGAGGGATATCTTTTACGTGCCACGCCTACCGTAACACGGGATCTCGGTTTTACTGTCTCATCCGAAAGACAGAACATCGGTGTGTCCAGGCCGGGAGTCGAACCCGGTACCTCTCGTTCACGAGCCGAGCACCTTATCCACTAGGCCACACCGGCTTTTCCAGAGCAGTATGGCTATTGACATAATGCTTATGTTTTATCCCAAAACACTATGCCTATTGACTTAATTCTTATGTTACATCCCAAAGCACTATGCCTATTGACATCATGGTTATGCTTTCTCCCACAACACTATGCCTATTGACATATTGGTTCTGTATTATTCCCATCCATTACTGATATTGAGTTTTCTTATGTATTTCGCAAAAACAATGCCTATTGGTTTATGTGAAGCGTACATATGAGTGATTCTAAAACAATTGTAACAAAAGGTATGAAAAACCGAGTAGCCATGAGAGAAGGGGGGGGGGGTTAGAAATTCAGATACACGAGAGGAATGAGGTACATATTTCTTTAAAGAATACATATAAGCAAGACAATGGCTTAGAAAGAAGTGAGTAGGGATGCCTGACTCTGCTTTTCACCCTATTTCTATCACACAGCATGGGTAATTGTCTTTCTTATTCCTTTTACCTCGAGTTCCTGTGATCGTAACTCCATCCCGTCCTCTTGACCAACACTGTTTCTGTGTGGTATCTCCTTAAGCCGGTGTGGCCTAGTGGATAAGGTGCTCGGCTCGTGATCGAGAGGTCCCGGGTTCGACTCCCGCCCGGGGCACACCGGTGTTCTGTCTTTCGGATGAGACAGTAAAAACCGAGGTCCCGTGTCACGGTAGGCGTGGCTCATAAAAGACCCCTCACTGCTTCGGGTGAGTCCGTTGCAAAGGTCTAAATTTGTATGCAATGCATCTGGCAGATGCCGTCACCATATAAGTGAAATATTCGTGGAGTGATGTAAAACAATAATCAATTAATCAATCAATAAATCAATCATGTGGTATCTCCTTACTAAACTTTCTAAAGTTCTGGACCCACCACTGTCATCAGGATCTTTGACATCTTAAACCGTACCTTTCAGTTTCGGAAGTAAACGATACAGATGGGGTTCGCAATGACGTCTAGCTCCTTTTGTCTTTGTGAAAAAGTTATTTTACGGCTACAACAATAAACAATATAACACGTGATCAAACCCATAGGTAGACGCCCATCGGAACATTTCCAAATTTCCCCGATGGAAAACTAATTTTTAAAGTTGTTTTCAGAGATTTAAATTTACTTTCTTTTTTGGCACTGACAAATACAAAAAAAATGATAGGACATATAATTGCTTGATCATTGTTTCACGTCACTCTACGATTATTCCACGTATGTGATGACGGCATCTGCCTGATGCATTACATGGAAATTTATAGCTTTACAATGGACCCACCCGAAGCAGTGACGTATCTTTCGCGTGTCGTGCCTACCGTGCACATTTGACCTCGGTTTAGGGTCTCATCCAAAAGACAGGACTCTGGTGTGTCCACGACGAGAGTGGAACCCGGGACCTTTCGGTCACGAAACGAGCAACCCAGCCATTGAGCTATACCACCTCAATAGTCCATATCACATCATGCACAATGACACAAGCAAAAGACTATAAAACAATATGTGAAAATATGTGTCTTTTTCTAACTTTAAATTTTTGTTATCTAAGTGAGCACATGACTATTATAGTTATGTGCTCACTTTAAATAACAAAAATTTAAAGTTAGAAAAACACATATACAATGAAATAACTTTTAAAAAGAGGATGTCCTTTTGCTTCCCGCTCTATTCCTCTTCGATGCGTTTAGTAGTTTTGTTCACATGTAGTGTTGTTGCTCAACACGTGGACTAACAATGATAATGGTTCATATGACATAATGAACAATGATAAATATGATGATGATTCATGTGACATAATGAGAACAATGATGATAAATATGATAATGGTTCATATGACATAATGAACAATGATACTAGAAATACGGTTAACCTTCTGCATGACTCCGGATGGGAAAGAAAATATATAGCATGATACAAGCGAAAGGGAAACCTTCATACATTTATATTAAAATCAAGAAAATTCGATGAATAAATGTATTTGGCATAACATTCTCTTTTGTATACTCTTTTCGTCCCTGTATAGATTTGCCACTCCAAAACCGCGTTTGTTACACCAAAAATTCCATGTTACAAGACATGGCTTTCCCGAGTTGTTTAGGTTTTTTCTTGTGTTTCATATTGCTATACCGTTAACGCTATACAGGAATTCTCAAATTACGGTTTATTTACCTTGGGTACTTGTAAATTGTTTGGATTTTTTTTACCGGGAAATAATTTCATCAGATATACAAATATGACAATAAATCAGCAAAGCAATTTGTTTTGCATCAAATTCTAAGCAGATATCCCTTTGAGCATTTAAAACACGCAGAACAGTTATGAAAATATGCAATATAACGACGAAGGGGATGTCCTTATAAAATCTATCTTGCTTCCTTTCTTCCTCTGAGAGATGCGCCAGTGTTCTCGACGTGGGCTCAGCGCGTTGTCGAAGATTCCAGGGCTAAAATTCCTATAATTCTACAAACCTTTTGCCTCTCTCTCTCTCTCTCTCTCTCTTATTTTGAATATTAATACATATGCACATGCACATATATAAATAATGTTCATACATTTACATGCGCTTTAAGTTTTCGCTATAACAACACCGCCTCCCTTGTTTCTTTTATTTAACAGTAACAATAAGGATGGTAACAACAACAACAACAACAACAACAACAACAACAAGGTGGGGAGGGGGATTGGTCAAGACTTAGTCCGTGTGTCGGACTTCTGTGATTTTTATTCGCATTAAATAAAAGTGAATTTAACAAAATCGAAGTATTATGGTAATGAATTGATGAATTGCAAATGTAGATGCTTTTTATACATAGTCCACTTTCCGGTATATTAATTGTACTTTACAAATTCCCTTCCGTAAAAAGCGCTTGAATAGAACAATATATTTATTGATTTCAATGAAATACTTATATGTGTATATACGATTATTCTGTAAGTCATGATTTAGGTGTGTATGTATTGACTGGCATTAATGCATAATGCATGTTATCTGTTTGATTACATATATGTGGCGGAATGCGACAATGAAAATATCCAGTAGGGGTGTAACATCACAATTCTATCTTATCACGTTAGGACCAGAAATCACTTGCTCAGTGTGATAATGGCTACTTATTTCTTTTTCAACAGACCTACAGCATGTTTCGACACATTCAACTAAAACAATTCAATTCAATAAAGAGGAAAACAGATCACATAGTCAAGTACCTAATTTGAAATTCCCGTCTATTTTAAGAAGGAAACGCGAATTCTATAGTTGATTTCAAAAACGAATCAAAAACTAAGAGCGTTTTCCCATCTCGTACATGTTATCGCCAAAAAGTCTTTTAGATTTATCGATTCATATGATAACGATAATGTCCATGCGTTTAGGAGCTTAATTAAATGAGTGCAAATAGGTGAAATACGGAACCACACCCAATACACATCTCAGCTGATTGTGTATTGAGGTCAGGTTATAGACCGTTTCATTTTTCTTGGCCTAGATACATGTTTGAGCGTTCACTGTACAGTGATCGCTATTGTGTGGAATTTACATTGTCTCGATAGACCAGTAAGTCGATAATAAACGAACGATGAGATAACGAATCAGTATCAACAAAGTCATAGGAGTTACATATTGAATGAGTATTGCTTTCAGTTCAATATGAATGAAGCGAAGACGAAATTTCATTGGTTCGACTGTTTGCATATAAGTTCATAACAGAGGGGTTACGTACAGGATATTTTTCCTTATACTATTCTATAAGATAACGTTTATATAAAATCGTATTCACAGGGCACACTATCAGTATTTTCTGTGCCTTCACGACGAATGCAGCGTTTTTATGGTATTTTTGGGTGTCTTTGATGATACAGGAACCATTCCCCAGGGAGGCCTTGCCGATATCCAATTACAACTAAAATGTCACTTACTACAGAGGAACACGCCGGCCAAGCCATAGGAAAGAGTAGAAGGAAAGAAATGAGGATGGAATAAGTGATCAACATAGACTCAGTCTTACAGGATTTATGTGATTATAGAGTGTAACGATACTGGAATTTTACATGAGTTAGGAGTGTGAATTGTGAACTGGTTACGATGTTATAAGTGATGTTGATGATACATAAAGGATGTAGAGAAAGGAGGACAGATGACTCCCCGATGCCGAGCTCACGGGGACGGTGCCAACGTTATAATATAGTGGGCAGATGGACTGTAACGTCCAGCTAATGTCCAGATCCTGTGTTACTACCGTGTTTCTCTGGGCAGTTGGAATTCTTTTATTCTTGGACCGCATTACTACGAGTCAGGTGGGTAGCGAGTTTGTCGTATCTAACAATGACCATAGTATTTCAGATAATAAGAAATCCTCGACCTCTTCTCCACGGACATATCACTTTGTCATCTATCTTATTTAACCGAATGATTCAGTTCCCCAATATAAACTAGAGACCCAGGGTATGGAACTCTTCATTGTCACATTTTGTTATCAAGTTGTTCAACAAACACAAAGAATAACCTTCCTTCCTCAACCCTCTCTCTCTCTGTTTCTCTTCAACCCCCACCCACCCTGCTCTCTCTCTCCATGATATACTGTATAAAATCTATGTCACAGAGAGTAGATATGAATTTCCATGATGTGCTATTATAAGATCTGTGTCACATGGAGTATGTGAACACGCTAGCTATGTTTTTGGCTTCTCTCTAGAGAGTCGGTATTTACTATGATGTAACACAGACGAGAGCTCTCTGACGTATGGGTGGACATTTTATATATCTGCTACATGCAAACTAAGTTGATACATTTTTATTGATTGCAGTAGCGGAGACCAGGAAGTGCCAATGTACACACAGCCCATGACGCATATTCTAATACATTAAACAATTACTTAAGCTATCCTTTGATAAGCCAGATTTTGTTTTACCTTGATATATAGGAAATCGATTTTAGAATGTTATAAATGTTTTGAATGTACTTGGAAATGGAGGGAGGGGGTGGGTGGGTTAGGAAATGCATAAACGCAAAATATGGTGTTTTATATTTTGTATTTTTGTTTTTATTATCCCCTTCCACATGTGGAATAAAAAGTAAAATATGTCGATGGTAAAGATTAATAGTGCAATCCTTTCTACGCCTTATTCAACGAAATTTAAAATTAAGTCACCGGATATATATTTTGTTATACTTGTTACATATTTCCATGTTTCAATTACATCATTAATCACCCCAATTAATTAATTTTCTCACACTTACTTGAATACTTATTACATAATTTCACATTTATGCAAAGTCAGATTTGACTAGGACATTTCTATGCACTGAAATTAATTAAATCGCGGAGTATATATCTCTATGTATATTTATTACACTTTTCTGCATTATTCATATCATATTTAACACGTGTTTGTTAATATATTATATTTGTATAATCAGCCTTAAATTTAATTACAATCCCCAAACTGATTGCATTCATATGAAATGCGCCTTAAAACAGACACGTTTTGTACAGTAGTGTTCGCTAGAACCCTTCAATCACATTAATCAAGAAATTCTGTTCAGCGCCCCAGAAAGATGGGAATGAGTACACATACTCAATGCAGTCTTTATTTCAAATATAACATGTGGAAAAAGACATCAAATCTGTCGAACTAACGTAAGAAATTAAAATCGTGTAAATTATTTATCGATGAAGACAGTGGCCTTTGTTCTGAGGATGATCTCAGAAAGCGCACAGAGACCTTGGTTACTTCGCAGTCGTAGAATTCTCCGTACGATTGTAATGGAAGAGATGTATAACTACAGATAAAAGTCAATATTCTGCGATAATGTTCATACCGAGTTACGTCAGATGGGGGTATATCTATAGTGTAATAATGATAATGTAGCACTGCAGGATGAGGTAGGGTCAGCTGCGCTGACTTCGGGCGCGTGCGCTGACGACGATAAGCTCCCTTTGAACATGCTCTCATGCTTTCTGTACTACAGGTCATAATTTCTAGCTTATTTTGTATTTTGTGAATGTTTAAAATCATGCGAAAACATTTCTGTTTTGCGTATTTATATTTTTCATTATCGCGGAGAGCAATAAAATGTATTTTTCGTTGATATTTCTTAACATGGGGACAAATTTCCTGTAGTGGTTAAACGCTGTGTTTGCGATACAAACGGTTGATGTTCAAACCCTGGATTACGCTGCTAGGCTTAAGAGGTTGGCTTTTCATACGGGTTTTAAGTCATTTTCAACAACCTTTTCAGTCTTATTGCGGCATGTAACCATAGAGGAATCGAACCCGGGTCGCTCGTTAAGGGTTTGGCAAACTTTTTTTTCTATGTCGCGAAAGTCCGAGTGAAAAATGACGAAACGACGTAAAACCTCAATAATAAGAATACAAACTAAATCATTTCTTAACTTTCAATTTAGAGTGATAAATAGTCATGTGCTTATCTTAAATCGTTACAAATTGAAAGAAAGGAAATAATTTTGTCTTGAAGGACATAAAGTACTATTCGCTATCATGAGGATATCTTGGAAAGTAAATACTATAAATAATTAAAAGTGTAAAATCATCGTGACAATTCATACTAAGTGGGATATAGGAAGCTGGAAATTCATACTTTATTACAAATACATTCACTTATCCTAATCGAAATTAGTTTTTGACAAATGAGGCCAATTTCTGGAAATTTTACATGTTGAGTCATACATGTCTAAATTCATGAGATTTTCTTTATGGTCATATGCATACTTTAAAACTTTTCGGCACGCGCGAATATGAATGTAAACGGCTCATTTATTGCAATTATAGTCTGAAAAAGTTACGTTTAAATACTTTTATGATGTTGATATTAGTGAGGTTTTTTGTTTTCTTTTTTTATATTTTGCAAAGTGACATAAAATATTTCTTGTGTTAACATATGTTCATGATCGTTGGTTAACCACAGCTTATCCATGTTAGACTTCGTTTATGGTAGAACAATTTTTTTTCCATATTAGAATATAATTTTCATCTTACAGTGTCCATTTCTAAAAGATTATCGAAGAATAATGATCAAAATACATGTACAGTTGAACTGGTGTATGAAAGTTGCTTTAGGGAAGTCTTAAATGTGACCCTCCTGCAGATGTGACCGCTTTATAAAGATTTTATTGCAAAAAAGAGAAAAATTCAAGGGTTACCTTATTAAGCAGGTGACTGCTCAGTAGAGGTAGTTGTTAAGATATATTACACAGTATAGAAACTTTGATACGTCTTTTAAAATCTCAAAATTATATATATTACAATAAATTAATGAAAGAATTCCAGTATTTTATCAATGTAAGAGTTTTTGTCCAATCAGAGGGATAAGAATACCCCGACCTTACCGTTTAAAACTACCGACCGTTAGTGAGTACATGGCAGAACAGTGATTCGAACCTACCTACAGTAACTTCAATCGCAGTGCTTTACCACAGAAAAAGACATAATCTGACGTCATCAAACAACGTCATACGTCCACGTCCTTCAATCAAATATCATAATCCAATATTCTCACGTTCCTAAAAAATTATGTATTTTCACTTTTAAAAGCCTTCAACTTTACATACAGTTATCCATGTTTTATTTTATGTGTTTTTAGATTTAGATATGTATATTATAATTTATTACGATTACTCATCAAACATATGCAAAGAATTTGTTTTTGATAATTGTTTTTATTTAGTCTTGCATTTCAATTTGTAAGTCTAAATTAAAATAGAATGGAGAAATATCGAGTAAAGAGTGATGCCTTGCCAACTTTTTCTATATTGATAATTCTGATAAGATAGGTCCCAGAGGCGTTCCTTTGTCATGTGACCAAACTTTTCACGACACAGGTGGAGGCCTTTCAGAGATACACCACACGATTGTATTTACGTTTTGATGATATCTATCAACCTTGGACGTTGACGTTCTCACGTCGTTGGCAGTGTTATGATTTCTTAAAGTGCATTTTTATTGTTATTCTGGATTCCGAGACTTTGACGTTGTGATGTTTTTGCTACGTCAGCTAACGGTCACGTACGTTTTGAAGTGGCGTTTGTAGCACCCACCCAAAATATCTGCAACATTGCCAAGAATTCGTGTCTGTGATGAAGCCCTTCCCTCGCCGTGGAGTTTTGTGGTTCCACTTAGACACATCAAAATATGACGAAGGGGAGTCTAGTATATAGGGTCTTCAAATGCTATAATTAATTTTTACTCCCTAGAAAATATGAATATTTGACGTCTTTCCATATCATTTGCGTTGCTTTGGTTATTGTCTATGATGCATCAATGTCGAAAATACAACATTTTGTTTTAAAAAGTAAGCATGTAAGATTTCCAACTATCCATTGTATCGATCTACAGTGATTGAAGCCATGTTGTTTTTAGACATAACGACATAGAGTTATTACAACTGATACCCCCCCCCCCCCCCCCCCCCCCCCCTAAAAAAGGAACCCCCCCCCCAAAAAAAACCCCAAAACAAAACTGAAAAAAGAAATACAAGCATCCTCCAAATAATTCAAATAAAAAAATTATTATAAATACAAAATAAAAGATAAAAGGAAAAAAATTCTCATAGGATAATAAACAAGTAAAAAGCCTATTATAAAATTCCATGGGACTATTGTTTATGATTTATTTTTGAAAATAAATTAAAGATTATGTAATATACTAATACTTTTCTCATGAATGTAATATTATTTCGAATTTCTTGATACGCCTTTTTACAAAAAATACTATACTATACTATACTATACTATACTATACTATACTATACTATACTATACTATACTTTACTACATTATACTATACTGAATTATACTATTATTTTCACTACACCCTCATTTACACTATACTATACTTGCTGTATCCTATACTGCGCAATATTAAGCTATACTCTGTACTTTACTATACTCTGTATTATAAGAGGCAGACTTAATGTAGTGGCTTGCAGTACAGTTGATCTTAGTTATATGATAGCTCCACTTTGCTTAAGATGGGGATTACCTCCTGAACAATTTTCTAAAGCGGCTTAATACACTAATCAATCAACCAACCAACCGGCTGTATATTATACCCCACTATGTACTATGTTATGCTATGGTATTATACTAAACTTATCTATATATAGATATAAATGATACTTTATACTATACTATACTATACTATACTATACTATACTATACTATACTATACTATACTATACTATACTGTAATGTTACTTGTAAAATCTGACCGTGTTATACATGCCTATTTCCTCTTCTCTCTCTCTCTCTCTCTCTCTCTCTCTCTAATTTGATCTTACTTACTGTCAGCATTCTGGCTATAATAAGAAGTTGTTTACTAAATTTTTGTCATACATACCTATTTTTTCTCTCTAATTCGATCTTTCTTACTGTCATGTTCTAATTTTTGTATTTAATTTTTGTATTTACCACCCCCAAGTATATTAAAAAATTAGATCATGACATTTTCTGTCAGCATCCTGACTATAATAGGAAGTTGATTAATTTTTCGTGTTGTTGAACTCCCTAGCTATAACACGATTTTCTGAAAGTAATTGTGACTTGCTGTTTAGCCGGCGAATGAGTTTTATAATGTAGTATGATATCATTCAGTGTTTCTGTTTTTATTTTTATTATTCCGATGTAAACATAATTTGGGTAATATATTTCTAAACAATCTGTCTGTCCGTTTATCCATAAGTCTGTCCGTCTATTCATATAAGCTTCTTCGGTCCATACAATCTGTATTCTTTCTTTGATCAGATCGATACTACACACATAGTTGTCACCCATGAGATAAAACTGTGTCATGACATGACCAAAGGCCCAATGTCAAGGTCACGGTGAACCTTTAATTGTAATTTCTGTCTAAATCTATAAAATATGTATGCCTGCTTTAATAAAGTCGGTATTTCACATAATTGTTACTCATGAGACAAGGAAGTATCATAACCTTGACCCAACGTTATACTTCGAAGGTCAAAGTCACAGTGGTGCTATGAAAATGGCATATATTTCCCGGAGCTGTATACGACTTTGCAGCTGCCGGGAATGTGGAGAGGAGGATACGTGTCCCGTGAGGTTCTATATTGTAAACTTACTATGCTATATATGACATACTATTCCATAATAATTTGCTCCATCATATTATCCAATTATATTTTCCCTGGAGGCGTAGACAGCAAATCAAAAGCAGGGGGTGTGTTGGGGTGTTATATTATCTTTTTTTCAGGAGTCGCACATTCTGTGTTCTCATATTGCACTATTGTCCTATATAATACAGAAAATAGTGAAATAAGTCATTTTGAATATTTTATTTATTTTTCATTATTGCAATAATCGATAGGACAATATTCATCCGAAGAATTCAAATTCATTGCACCACCATTGGGCATTGTGAACGCAGTGTAATTGAATATTTTTAAACAACCTATGAGTTGTTGTTCTGGATCTTATTTGCTTTTACTTCTTTATTATTTTTTTCTGGAGTGGATTTTGTCGTGTGAATATGTTAGAAGTTTTACCAATTTTAATGTACTGCATTGCGCTGTATTTTTACATAACAATTTGCTTATCGCATTATTTAAAATTTTAACCGTTAGTCAATATCATTTTGATTTACATTTGTTATTTTGGTAGTTCAGCTACGGTAGATTAAAAATCCGGCATTAAGTTTATCGTCACTGCATTGCGGCAGTTGGCATTCCACTACGTTACACGTTTCCTACGAAAATACTCTCTCCGGGAGATGAAAAATGCTGGAGTAAAACCGTAAAATTTGATCCGGAGAACCTCGGACGTTTAATCACCACAATAAATTAGGAGTGCATACACTACCGTGACTTTATTGTTGCGTTTATGCGAGAGATGTATACAGGGTGGAGTCAAAGTATATGTATTGTTATTTCCGTCTTTATGTTTTAGCTATTCAGTTTGTGCTGTGTATTTACGCTGGTACAAAACCCTCGTTTAGTGTAATGATGCTTTTAAATGCAGTGTGTATTTAAACACTTGTTATCTTTGACTGCTGAATTTACTAATATAAACCAAGGATTTTGACGCATTTGTCCCAATTCTTCAAATGATGCAGTCTTTTAAACATATATTAAGTGTTTTATACACAACCCCACAGACAGAATAAATTCTACTTTGAAGGTATAAAAAGTGAAAGCAAAAACAGAGCACAATGTTTACTCACTCTTTTCTAATAACATACTTTTAGCCCTTTTTTTCGCATCCGGTATTTAATCATGATGTCGTTGTTTAATTGTCATAAATTATATATGTAATGATATTAATGTCTATCATTTATAGTTTTAATTAGAAATACGTTTTCATATGAAACTAGAATTTATGGAAATGAAAGTGTTCACTAAATAGTATTGAATATAAGTAGGGAGAATTAATCATAGATCGAGTGTAACACAGTTATAAAAAATATATACAACAGAATGCTATGAATTGAAAATAATTACAATATCAATAAATCATCTATTCCATGTTTGCATTATGAAGGAGTCGGCATTCATTTTTTTTTTCTCTCTACCGTTTAAAGATCTGACGTCAGCAACAATGAAAATGAATTATTCTATCAGTTTAATGTCAAACTGTACCATTAATTGTACTTCGCTTTTATTGATTTTTATGTAAACGATTTCTGATCATTGATCTTTAAACCTATTTATCTTTCACTTTATAAGATTTCTGACATCTTTCGCCAAGTATAGATGCATTGTAAATCGACTTCATTCTTAACAAATTATGGAAGGGTCAAACTTTTTTCAAAACTCAACAAGATGTTTACAACTGATGTCCCCTAATCAAGTATTTGTCTTCAAAATACTGTCATATTGTCACATATTTTGAAATAACTGTATTACTAAGTGCCTAAAATTATTATAGTGAAAAATGTATATTCACTATCATCCGGTGAAATCATATTTGAGAACACATCAACGGGACTTGAAGTCTAAATTTGTTAAGAATTTATCGCATACAATTTTATGTTACATTATTATGTTTGATTGATTGATTTTTAGCTCTACTGGTCTCGACCAGTCGAGCTCATGCGATGGTCCTTCGTCCGTTGTCCGGCCGTCCGGACGTCCGTCCGTAAACAATTTTTTGTTCCCTCTTCTCCTCTGAAGGTATATACCCCAGAGACCTTATTATGGGTTCTTCTTGTTGGGTAGGTGGTCTAGTTGTGCATGTGCAATTTTGGTCCAGTTCCGACCCCTTGGGGGCCCACAAAAGGGCGTGGTCCCAAAATCTTGTTCCCTCTTCTTCTCTGATTGTATATATCCCAGAGACCTAATTATGGTCTCATCATGTTTTGTAGCTGGTCTAGTTGTGCATGTGCAATTTTGGTCTGGTCCGGACCCCCTGGGGCCCCTACAAAAGGGGCGTGGTCCCAAAATCTTGTTCCCTTTTCATTTCTGAAGGTATATATCATAGAGACCTAATTATGGTCTCATTTTGTTATATAGGTGGTCTAGTTGTGCATGTGCAATTTTGGTACGGTCCGGACCCCCTGGGCTCCCAGAAAGGGGCGTGGTCCCAAAATCTTGTTCCCTCTTCTATTCTTAAGGTATATGTCCCAGAGACCTAATTATGGTTTCATCATGTTTGGTATGTGATCTAGTTGTGCATTTATTATTTTGGCCTGGTCCGTCCCCCCCTGGGGTCCCACAAAAGGGCGTGGTCCCAAATTCTTGTTCCCTCTTCTATCCTTAAGGTATATGTCCCAGAGACCTAATTATGGTCTCATTTTGTTGGATAGGTGGTCTAGTTGTGCATGTGCAATTTTGGTCTAGTCCGGACCCCCTTGGACCCCACAAAGGGGCGTGGTCACAAAATCTTGTTCCCTCTTCTTTTCTGAAAGTATATGTCCCAGAGACCTAATTATGGTCTCATCATTTTTGGTATGTGATGTAGTTGTGCATGTATAATTTTGGTCTGGTCCGGACCCCCTGGGGTCCCAAAAAGGGGCGTGGTCCCAAAATCTTGTTCCCTCATTTTCTCTTAAGGTATATATCCTAGAGACCTAATTATGGTCTCATTTTGTTGGATAGGTGGTGTAGTTGTGCATGTGCAATTTTGGTCCGGTCCAGACCCCCTGGGACCCCACAAAGGGGCGTGGTCCCAAAATCTTGTTCCCTCTTCTTTTCTTAAGGTATATGTCCCAGATACCTAATTATGGTCTAATCATGTTTGGTATGTGATCTAGTTGTGCATGTATAATTTTGGTCCAGTCTGGACCCCCTGCGGTCCCACAAACGGGTGTGGTCCCAAAATCTTGTTCCCTCTTTTTCTCTGAAGGTATATATCCTAGAGACCTAATTATGGTCTCATTTTGTTGGATAGGTGGTGTAGTTGTGCATGTGCAATTTTGGACCAGTTTGGACCTCCTTGGGCCCCACAGGGGGCGTGGTCCCAAAATCTTGTTCCCTCTTCTTTTCTGAAGGTATATGTCCCAGAGACCTAATTATAGTCTCATCATGATTGATATGTGATGTAGTTGTGCATGTATAAGTTTGGTCCAGTCCGGACCCCCTTGGGTCCCACAAAGGGATGTGGTCCCAAAATCTTGTTCCCTCTTTTTCTTTGAAAGTATATAGCCTAGAGACCTAATTATGGACTCCTTTTGTTGGATAGGTGGTGTAATTGTGCATGTGCAATTTTGGACCAGTTCGGACCCCCTGGGGCCCCACAAAGGGGCGTGGTCCCAAAATCTTGTTCCCACTTCTTCTCTTACTGTATATGTCTGTGAGACTTAATTATGATCTCATCATGTTTGGTAGGTGGTCTAGTTGTGCATGTGCAATACAAAACATACATGTGTGGTCCAAATATATTTTTACCCCTTCTTCTCTGAAGGTAAATTGTTGTTTGAGTAGAGGAGAA
Organism: Pteria penguin; assembly: GCA_035048485.1. Classification (NCBI taxonomy): domain Eukaryota; kingdom Metazoa; phylum Mollusca; class Bivalvia; order Pterioida; family Pteriidae; genus Pteria; species Pteria penguin. The sequence goes on along the minus strand of CM068580.1, from coordinate 48,127,974 downwards.
CAGTAGAGCTCCAGTCTCGACAGAGACTTCTGGTTTGTTTTTCGTCATTTCACGTATATGATGACGGCATCTGCCCGGTGCATCTTACAAAAATTTGTACCTTTGAAACGGACCCTCCCTGAAGCAGTGAGGGATCTTTTACGTGCCACGCCTACCGTGACACGGGTCCTCGTTTTTACTGTCTCATCTGAAAGACAGAACACCTGTGTGCTTAGGACGGGAGTCTAACACGGGACCTCTCGGTCACAAGCCAAGCACCTTATCCATTGAGCTACAGCGGTTTACATAAGTATGTAGTTATTTTCATTGTACACTTGATGTCAGATGATATACAGGTTATTGTGTTATATAACTCATTCCTATTATTTCATTTTGCAGGAACTTGACTATCAGTTTGATCTGCCATTCTACGAATCACCTGGTAAATGGTTCACATGTGATAAAGGTACGTCAATCAAAATAGCCTTTAATTGTTCGTTTAGAATATATGCAGTCAAAGTGAACTTCAAATGAATTTCTTTTAATGTTTTTTTTCATCACTATCATCATTATCATCATCGTCGTCGTCATCATCATCATTATCATCATCATCGTCGTCGTTGTCGTCATCATCATCATCATCATCATCATCATCATCATCATCATCATCATTATTATTATTATTATTGTTATTATTATTATTATTATTATTATGGTATTGAATAACTGATAAGGATTTATTACCCTAAACATGTAATCTGATCAGTTTATGCGCAGTTTAAAACATATTTATCCGCGTTGTATGTTTATCATTTATAAATAAATTCTCTACCCAAAAATAAACATCACAAACTAATACTCGACATTTTTAACGAAGTTGCGTAAGATTTGATGAAATATGAAATGAATATTATTATATAATTTAATGCTCCATGTATTATGGAGCATTGTAACAAACATCGTATGAATGAACGCTATGGCAGACGATTCAGGTTATATCCCTGGATTACGTCACAATGTTAAAGATGTTGATAACCTTCTTCTGCCATGTTACGGGCGTAAACCATCCCAATAAAGAGAGAGAGAGAGAGAGAGAGAGAGAGAGAGAGAGAGAGAGAGAGAATTGGATTAAAATGACAATGTAGTGTATCCATGTATTAATATCATCATAAAATTATATTGTTTTAGTTTTCCTCTACAATTTGTTCTATATACTAAATGGTGGCTTTACAGGGCGAAATAGACTTGCTCAAGTCTCTGTTATGTTTTCATTAATAATTATTCGCTATTCTGTGCTCCCAACAATACGTAAATGTGAAACATATGTTAGAGAATGCAGTATGGCAACGAGCAGAATTTCATATAAGGGACATTATGACTAAATATACTCTAAACATAAGAGACTTGAGTAAGTCTTAGAGCGAAAGTGCCCGTGCTGTATAATGTCCGGGACTATTTCCATATGATGGCGTCACTAGTACTTATATAATAAAGATGGTGGCTGTGAATATCTACCCCCTTTCTTTGTGTACAATTATTTTGGGAAAACACACGTCCCTTAAGCAAACTTTTCTTTCTTGTCAAATGAAATGAGACGTAAATAGATTTTCTTTATGATCCTTCAGTTTGCAGTTTAACATAGTTGATTTTATATTTGTCCAAACAATGCATTTTCTATCAATGGAGTTCGCCTTCTTTTGTGACAGAAAATAAAACGTTTTCACCCCAAAGTGACGTCAAGAAGAATAAAACGTTTACCATGACGTCATAAGCCATTACTCTAATTACCCTTGAAATCTTCATGATAAAAGTTTCAGTGTCGAAGCTCATATGACAATAGACTCTTTCGCGTTAACTGCGGAACAAACGTTTTTTAAGGGTGGGGGGATAGTTACGTTTCCCGTAAACATTTGACGTCAGATACTGATTGCTTTTTACGTCACTTTGCGTGAACAGTGACCATTTTCTAGCCCAAGACATGACTCCCATAGTTATTGTGAAAGGGTCAGTGATAATTTTAACAATAATGAAATCTAGTCAATTATACATGTGTTGTAGGTTGGAATGGAGTAGGAAATAATTGTCTTTTGCTGGAGACCGACAGGGCTACATATGACGAGGCGCAGACATTTTGTGAAAGGTAAGGATATAATTTCATCGGCGGTGATAGTGTCATCATGATATGTGTAGAACACCACCACAATTTGGGTACACTGTCATCATTATTTGCGGAGTTTATCATCATGATTATGGAGGTCGTCATCATGTTTGTGTAGGTCGCCATCCTAGTTTGGCTATGAAGGCAACTGTATCAGGATTTGATATATTTATGTAGTTCGTTAACGCAGTTTAGTTCCAACGTCATTATGGGTTTGAGTTGGTCAGTGTCTAAATTAATTCAAAACTGACTGAGAACCCCCCCCCCCCCCCCCCCCTCCCCCCCCCCCCAAAAAAAAAACCCACAAAAAAAAACCCGCCAAAAACCCCACAAAAACCCAGAAAAGTAGGAAAGAAACCCAGAAAGGAGGAAAGAAAAAGCAGACCAAACAAACTAAAGATAAATGAATAAATTGCCTAAATCAGTACATAAATAGAACAATGCAAAATCTCAAAATACGCACAAGTTTTCGTTTCTCTTACATGCGACATCGTGGGGTTTTAATCCATTTTATATATTGCTCAGTTTCCTTGAAATCATAATCGAAACGGAATACATGTACATAATAAATCGTTATGTTTGCTCTCTTTAAAAATTTCCTTATGCAGTATTTTCATTTGCTATGAACATTAAAATCCTAAGTTACATTCCTTTTACCATTTTAACATTTTTCCCCTCGGGGGAAAATGGACAAAATGTTACATATCACATTTTAATATTTTATCTCAATATAAACCACTCCCCCTTGTCTTCTGTAGTCTCTTGATGGGAATTTGGTCATACTCTTGTCCTTATAGACCGATAGGAGGTCATTTTATTATGATTGATGTATGTTTTATTAGCAGAGGTCGTTGTGTCTATGACCACACTGTAGTAGGCAGCGTGTATCACTGCGCTCTATCCTGCCATACAGTACGTACATGTATATTCTACATTGTACACAATATTATCACTATGTCTTGCCGGGGTCATACTTACTCGTTGACCTCTGCGTGCTAGCTGAGTTCACGATATAGTACTATTTTTAAAATCTTGAAGTTATGTAACAATACTGCAGCAAAACAGGGCCAGCCTATTTTCCAATTTTTTCATTATCATTTTTGTATGAAATATATTTGTTTGAGGGGATTATTTTTGTGAAAGCCAAAATATGGATAAGATGTATTTTGCACAAATCATTAAAGGGAAAGCCAGTGTGGCTTTTTAGCTCACTTCTATGTAAACATTTTTTTTTTGGTCTTGGTATGTTATAATTTCCGGAAATGATAAACCGATACTTCCTTTTAGACCTATATGACGCCCCTAGTTCAATAATCACGATGATTGGCTTACACAGTACGTATTACATAATTTTCATCAAGGATTCAATAAATGACAATTCAAATTCGACGGTGAAACGGCAGAATCAATTACAAGTATATGTCGCTACTTTTAAGTCTTATATAGTGTATAAATTTAAAACTCCTCTATTTCTCCTTACCACAAAATCCTCTTCTCCGCCCTTGAATACTTAATACCGCTTAAAATGTCATGTCAAACTCAAATAAATTGCTGAAAATCAAAGGTATCTCAATCTGAAGTTCATCACAATCAAGTATTGACATACTTCAGGAGTCATTATGCACCTTGCTTCATATCGAAGGTCTTCATTGGGGGTCTAATTCAATATTGACTCCCCCGTCAAGAGAGAGAGATATGTTTGTTAAGACTATCGGGAATTGATCTGTATAGGTACGAATGTAATAAATATCCCCTTTACCGAGCAAGATAAAAAGCTGACCGTATGCGATGTGACTTATGCTCCACGTTAACGGTTTGTGGATTTTGTAGGTAATAAATAACATATGTTTAGCCTTTTTCCATAAGTCATGGGGCCCCGCCTTGTTAAATGATTATATCTTTGACAGATTTTATTAACTGTGTCACACTAATGGCATAAAATGGCAAAACGTCTCGTGTTGTCTTTTACTCATATGGTAGTTTTCTTACTTATTAATCAGACCGGAACAGTTCTGTTTTTCCATGTTGCATTCTTGGAATGATGCTGCATTTTTTTCTTACCGACCAACTAAATAATAATACTAACAACAACAACAACAACAACAACAACAACAACAACAACAACAACAACAACAACAATAATAATAATAATAATAATAATAAAAATAATAATAATAATCATTATTATTATTATTATTATTATTATTATTATTATAATCGGTAGAAAAAAGGGGGCGGGGGTGGAGAGGGAAAATAATTGCCTTAAAATATGAAAGTAGAATATCTTGTTATAGTATTGAATTTCAAAATTACAGTTCTTTAGAAGGTCGGAAAGTGGGACGCTTGGCTAATCGGCTCGAAATGTGGCGCAGTGGCACTTACTTATGATAAACGAAAATAGTTATAAACGATATAAAGCCATTCCAAGCCAACTGGCATAGTATATATAGAAATAACAAGAATCTAACAAAATAGCAAAAGAATAATAGTATCGTTTTGATTGAATTATATCTTTTTTGTTTTGTACTCATTCCTCATTTTTAACCTTTAATGGCTACATCGTTGACATATCCAGGTCATCGTTCAACTGAAATAGTTTATCCTCTTAACCATGTAAAGAATGTTTTGTTTTTCTACGTTTTTGACGTCGGATCGCAATCATGCATTTGTGAATGATGTATCAAGCTTTCGTCGTGAAACCCTAATAGCTATAAAAAGTTATTTCCTCGAGTACCTCTGTGCAGTTTTAAGCCTCGCGAGGAAAACCGATTCCAGAATCAGAATTTGACCGGAGTTTAGTAAGAACAGCCAGACTAGGCTATCAAAACTACTTAATACGTTAGATAAATAGGTGTACAACCTCCTCTCCCTTTCATAACAAACAACTGAAATAAAATCATCAAAAATTGATAAACTTGATAACATCCCTGCATAGCTGGTAAAATGAATGGTTAAAGAGTTAAAGACCGCAAGTCCTATATATAATTGACGAAACCGAAGATTTTTTCTGTGTCTCAAATAACATAAAACGACACGCGGCCTTCCACTCGCTGCGTTATCGTCTTTTTCCATTCTAGACGACGTACGCTTATTGCGTTTTACGACATCGGGCAGGTCCTCTGTTGTTTTATTTTTCTTTTTGGTTATACAAAACTCAACATCTGTTATTTGTCGTAGAACCCTTTAGCAGTCACGTATCCGTTGTCTTTCAGCTCTATAGAATTATGAGTTTTGTTCATGTTTGCCGTAAAGTATACAATTTAAAAAATTTAGTCTTGCGATATGTTGGCCTTCTGTCATGCGCAAAGTTTGATTTATTAATCTATCTGGTATATAGAATGGGCCATATGTGGCTAATTTGAGAATTGTGTTCGACGGGCCAGGTTGACTATTTACAAAGGATTTGTTTCTGTCCATCGGTCTTGTAATCATATTGATGTGTTTTTTTTCTGTCTTTCAGATCTTCTTTAAATTTCAAAGCGAGCACTCTCCATTAAATTTGGTCGAGAAAAAAAAAAAAAAAAAACGACAAAAGGAAAAAAGAAAAAATGGTTGCCACAATGTCAAAGCAACTGTTACTTTCCCTTTTATCAAGAAATAAAACTTGAAAAAGGTTCACCACTAAGAATGACGATGTCTTCCATTTTATTTCTATATTATACACTTGTTCATATTATATGTATCTTAGTTACTTCGAGTTGTGGCCGCCTGGAATATTTGTAGTGTGGGGTTTGACATGTGCGTTCGTACCAACTGGAGCTTCTGATGCCTGGGTTGCAGCCCTTGTATTTGATGAATTACTGGACAAATAAACCGTGCACTTTATAATAAACAATTCACAAACGCTCGTCTAAAATATTACACAGTGAGAGATATATGTACAAAAACTCATAATGATTTAGGCAATTCATCAGATAACACAAAATAGCTTTCACAGCATTCTGGTGGGAAGATGCGTCTCTCAAATATTTACATACACATTGCAGACAATTACAGATATGAATATTACACAAGTAAAAAATACTAATGACTCTTTTTTTTCCATTTCATCAGTTATGGAGCAGAATTGTTAAAGATACAGAGTTTACACGACAATGTGGTGTACGGCGAGATTTTACGCACCAGGGCAGAACTTACACCAGATCTACGCTACTTCTGGATTGGTCAGTTTCTATCAATATTATACTTCCTATGTGTTACTGTAACTTTGAAGTCAGTTCGCCGGTTGGGAATGTGTGTAAAACTGTTATCAGCAACTTGAACTGATTTGTTACTGTAAAACTATCAGCAACTTAAATTGATTTGTTTTCGCCATCTGTCGTACTATAAGTTATATGCCCAACATGTATATATGAAACGAAGTATTTTTAAAGTACTTTAAGCTCTTGTTGTAGTTCATAACAAAAGCATTTCATAGTACTGATATGAATGAAAATAAAAACGCAAAATGTATCGGTATGTGAAAATATATCGATTAAAATCGATCAAAAGCCAATATGTAAATGACAGATAGACATTTTATATATATACGTGTCCTTTTCTAACTTTAAATTTTTGTACTTTAAAGTGAGCACATGGCTATAAAAAATGATAAACTGAAAAAGTGTGCCGTTTCCTTCTTGATACATGTTTATGATACACTGCTTATCGAGGCGGGTTATATTTTCCGTTATAGGTTTGTCCAGGAATGGTTCCGGGACGTATGTTTGGGGAGATGGAGAGGTAGCACTGGCTAACCAGGGGTTTTGGACCCTGAATCAACCACAGAGCTTTCAATTAGGTCAGCATTGGTATTGTTTTTACTTTTCTGTCAAGCTGATACAAAAATATGATATGCACTGTTAAAAATACATAAAAACGATAATTCTGTTTATATACGCTACAATACTGTACAATGTTTCGAAATAGCTGTCCAATTTTTAGACTACTCGATGTAGATATAGATTTATAGCGTAGGGACATCGGGGGTTTTTATGCCCCCGGATCGATATAGTTTTTGTCCTGTCTGTCTGTCTGTTACTTTCTTTGTCTCTTGTCAACTTTAACCGTGGCCATAACTTTTGAACCGTGAGCGTTAGAAACTTCATATTTCACATGCGTACTCAACTAATGAAGCCCTTTCAAATGACACCAAGGTCGATGACCTCTTGACCTTCACAATGACCTTCACGCTAAAATAACCTTTTGGACTTTGTTGCCGCCGGAGGCATGATTGTTTCACAAATACAGCTTGTTTTTTAAATAAGTTTTAGCATAAAATGTTTGTACATTCTGTAATTAATACTCTGTACTTTGATAATTTTCAGGATTTAGACAGTGTACTTATTTAGGCGTGAATAATGCCACAGACTTTGGTTTATATCGCTGGGCACTTGGAGATTGCCAACAGCGATTGCCATTTGTATGCCAAACCTCTGCATGTGCCATTTCTGATTTCCGTTGTGAGGACGGCAAACAGTGTATAAATTCGGACTGGGTGTGCGACAATACACCAGACTGTCAGGACCAGTCCGATGAACTCAACTGTAATGGTATGTATCTGATTCATAACCAAAAAACATGGCATGTCAATGCAAAAAAGCCCAGAAAGTGACAGACTAAGAAATTTCGTGGTTGAGCTACCCTACAACCTATCTAATTGCAATTCCACTTATATTCTTGCACATAAAACCCTCTGCCATCGCTGATTCCTTAAGCCATCAAAACTTGAAATTTATTGATATTTTTTGATAGAGAATGGATTACTAATGTTCTCAAACTGTACATTAGTTGTAGTTTATGTTCATCAAGTTTTTAACTAAAGTTAGTGATTACCACTAGATTTAGAGTACCAAAACTGAAGACTTTATTTAAGTCACTACCTATACTGAAGACCTTAATCTAGTCGTTAGCTTACTGAGGACGTTAATAAAATCTTTTCCTGTACTTAAGACGTTAATTTAGTCTTTACCTGTTCGTAAAACGGTAATATAAGCTTTAGCTTTTTTATGGACAGTGATCATTTCTTTGCTTGCACTAAAGACGTCAATTATGATGTGTTACCGGGAACCATACACGTAAATCTGGTCTCTACCTGTACTGCACAATGGGGGATTTAGGGGACCCCCATCCTTTTGGCCACAAATTTACAATTACAACATACATGTATACAGATGTTAAGGTTAAAAACACTCAAATAAAACTCCTGTCCAGATTTGGGACCAAAATGGCTGAATATTTTGTCTAATACTCGACTTTTGTATGTGCCCCTTTCCGGAATCCTGGATTCACTACTGCTGCAACGTTAACTTAATATAAACCGGTACTGAATGCTAATCCAGACGTGTACCCATAAATGTTGAACATCGTTAAATTATTTTAACCTACAGGTGTTATGTGTCACACAATCTCTACAAAACCTCGTAACTTCTCGTTACCAGAGATTCTGCGATTACGAGAGATGTTGTGAATACTTTCTAGCGCCTCATATTGTCAAGCTTATTCATATTATTTGTATATCAAAGAATAGCAAGAGTTATAGCAATCTCGAGCTGTCAATGAGAGTTTAGGGTGTACCCCAGATCTTATCTCTGCTACATGATTGATTGGCACTATCAACAACTCTTTCCGCCCTGTAAGCAAAGTGATGCACAATACTCATTTCGAGTTCAGACGCAATCTGATTAGTCCGGATTATATTTCAGTCCTTTGGTCACAGACAAACAGCCATACGATATGACATTGCTGAAGGTTGTGTCGCGTTAGGATGTACATACAGAATGACGGTCTGATGCACACCAGTTTTTCGTCACCTACATAGCATAACTACTCCTAATGGTCACTTTCTCTGTTGTCTGTCTGTTCGTCTGTTACATCTGTTTTAACTGCCTTTGCAGACTTCTTGGAAAATTGCCTAAGTGTATGATTAAGACTACTCGTTACATAATGGACAAAGGCGGGTTGGTCCATTTATATCGCACAAGCTTTCTTATCAGACGACCCAGGGTCGATTTCAGCTCTCAGGATTTTTTTGGTGATTTATCATCTTTCTTTCCCTTCTCTTTCGTTCGGATGAAATAGTATAAACCGATGTCCGTGCTAAAGTAGACGTTTACATGAAATGAACACTTCATTGCTTGGAGTGGGTCTGTTGCCTAGTTTTAAAAATGATTGATTGATTATTGTTTAACGTCACTCTACGATTACCGTATTTCACGTTATGGTGACGGCATCTGCCTGGTGCATCGCATAGAAATATTTTACCTATGGGACGGACTCACTTGAAGCACTGAGGAATCTTTTACGCGCCACGCCTACCGTGACACGGGTACTCGGTTTTTATTGTTTGAAACGAAAGACAGAACACAGGCGTGTCCACGACGGGAATCGAACCCGGGACATAGCTAAAGTTATCAGGCATCCATTTGAAATTAACATTTATGCCTTATCCTGGACACAGTTTTGCTCATCAGATTACCATAAAGTTGCACTAAGCGACGATTGACCGACCTCCGAAATGACGAAAGACAGACAGACAGACATGATTAATGTATTGTTCATATACCAATACTTGCTTGCTGTTTGTGACTGGGCCCATTGTATCGTGTTCCGTACACAGCTTGTTTATGTACGTAAATATCTCAGTAGATTATGTTACAACACAAGCGTTATTTTAATTAGAATGCGCGGTGTAGAATTCACTTGTCATGATTTACAAAGTGTCCTTTTATGAACCTTAGGTTGTGAAATTTCATATTTGAAGCGCTTCTTTTGATATTGTTGAGTTATGATCATATGTATTAGGTGGTGTTCTTCAAAGGCGCCGATTGTTGTGTTCAAGAAACCCAAAACCTGTAATATGGACGATGTACACTCAAGTTCTCACAATCAGTTTTGAATCATTATATATTGTTAAAGACTATGACTACAGTTTCTCTGAAAATAATAATAAAAAATAAACAAAAATAAGTATAATAATTAAGTAAAAGAACAGACAATGGAACAAATAAATCAATGATTTTTTAAGGAATAAATAAATTAATTTATAATAGATGAAAGAGTGGAAAAAAACGAATAGGTAAGTATATCAGTAAACGAATGAATTATTCAATAAATAAATAAATGACTAAATAAATATAAGATCGGTAATTGAATAGATGATTGAAGAAATAAGTCAATAAATTGTCATATTAGTGATATTAGTGAGTGAACAGATAAAACGAACAGTAAATGAATAAATAAGAAATAAATAAATACCACAATGTTGCTCTTAAAATGTTTCAGTTTTAAGTTGTGTGGGGTTTTTTTTCACGCAGTTTTACATGTAGTGAAGTTGTGAGATGCCCTGCTATCAGTTTCCTCAATACCAATGATCATTCAGAGAACCAGAAATGAAATACGTTGGCAAAGTTTGCATTTTATATCTTTTGAGATGATTTTTTGATGTGAGAGGATGTCAAGGTTTGTGTATGTGTAAACGACGCGGTTTGAGTTAGAACTTACTGGGTGTAACCTACACGAACAAGGCCTGCTTGTATTCTGCTGGGTTTTGATAGTCTGTACATGGCACCACCCTTTGTCCTGTGATAACAGTTACTCGAGATGGTCAGCTTTACGTCTGGGAAGACGCGGTGGTGCCATGCAGTTCCAAGTGGGTCTGACAAGTGCAACGTTTTATGGATGACTTTACGTCGCCAGAAGCATTGTCAACAATATACACGTATTGTTAAAAGTGCTTAATTGTTAATAAATAAAAGATTTTGAAATATTTATCAAAAATTTTTTGTATAAATTACAGTTTTTGATAATGCACATACAAAACCATTATGACGATTATTGCAGTGATGTCAAGTGTTTGTATATTGAATGTTGATAAGTTCAATATAAGAAATTCATTTATTCTTTCGTGTCTTGTCAGGATCGTTTTATTGACATGGTGGCGGCATCTGTCTGATTTATTGCACAGAAATTTAGACCTTTACAACGGACCTACACGAAGCATTGTTAATATCTTCTGTAGCAAGGGACCTCGCGTTTTATTGTCTAATCCGAAAGACAAAAACACCTACGAGTCACCGATGGGAATCGAACATTGAACCTCTCGACCACGAGCCACGCGCGGTAAAAATCGCGCTACACCGGCTGTGGGACAAAACTGGAGTCGAAAATACTTCTTCTACAAAATCCGAGCAATCACAGATGAGAAATGATATATAAATGATTGACTTAAATACTAGAAAATTAAACAGCATATACTGCATTAGATCGTAAAATCCCCATCACTTTCATCCAAGTAAACAATATAGGAACAGAAAGTGTGTTTGCGTGTTAGTAGGGAGTTTTACTTCATGGTGTCTTTATGATCGTAAATATTTCAATTAAAATTCGTGTTTGTCTTTTTGCGTTCTTAGAAGACGCCATTCAACAAATACATACGTACATAATATGTATAAATTTCGATAGAAATTCTTTCTACGTATTTGTTGACAGTCAATTGTATTGGGATTTGTCATTAATAGATGTAAATATTTTCACGATCACTTTGAACAAACAATAAGTATAGGCACTTATCATTTGAAATGGATGATTTATTAAAAAAAAAAAAGATCATTGCCTCCGGTTGTGGGGGCCCTTGTGAACGGTAAATTATGATTTTTTTCAGGTGTCAGTACTTTTAATGTTTTCCATGATTTATTTTGCATAGTTGAAATTTAAGACTCCAATTCGTTTTGATTGTTTACGATAAAGACAATAAATTTCACATTAATGGGCTATCAAATGTAATATTGTGAAAATACAAAAATAAACTCAGCACGTTTAATTACTTACAAAGATCAACCCGGAAAAGTGATCAATTTCAGGGCGTTCACCGATAAATATTGAAAATGATAAATTCCTAGACTATTGAAAATCGATCTATTTTCCATTAGTTGTAGCTCATTTCAGTAAAGGGTGTCGTAGCTTCATGGTTAATGCTCTTGTTGATTTATTTATGAGCAATTGATTTTGACTCTTGTGTAAGGTTACACCCTCCTTTAATGATAAGATCTGATTGTAATAACCATGCATCTGACGGAAAATGAAACCAGCGCGCCAAATGTTTTGTGAACATCTCGTTATTGTTTTTAAGGGACCTAATTTTCTCTCATTTGTGTTTGTAAAGTCGTAAACATGAAACAATGTAATCTAGGACGAAAATGTAAATTTCCAAGCTGATATATACATCTAGTATGGGCGTGGTTATTTAGCCTTTGATGATTCGTTTTCCGTCCTTCCTTTCTCGAATTTACATTTTCCCGCATAATTCGATCAAGATAAAATTCTTTGTCCGCAGAAGTTTTGGAAACTTATCTTCGTTATTCATGTGCAAGCAAAGGGGGCGGGTGATTTGGTTTAATATAAATGGAATTCATTTTCTTATCCATTACAGAAATGGTTATGAAAATTAAATTGTTTACTGATGGAAATCCTACTCTTAAAAGTGCATTAATATGATAAATCTAATTCTTGAATTTGATTTAAGAATATTTGAAATATCTTCAGGTATTTCAATTTATTATAAAACTCGAGTACACTTTGCACGTGTGTTACGTTGAAGGTTAAATACAAGATCTCTGTTCGGTAAGAAGGAAATTATCAATGAGAACGTATAGTCCACCGATCCATCTCAGTGACAAAACAGGCATGGCCTCATTAACCTTGTGCCATGAAGATTAAGCCGCCATCAGCATATTGGTATCGTATGCATTTGTGGTATTTTGACAAAAAAAAAAAACCCCAAAATACAACGCAGTATTCAATTCATGTGAAATCTACAGTTATGATAGGTTTATTGTGGACGAAGACGATAATATGAATGAATAAATCATGAAACCTCAGTCGATGTTAAGGTTAAAACGCTGTGTTTGTACTCTACATAACCTCATAACAAAAAAAAAAATTATATATATATAAACAAAACAAAAGTAAACAGAAAATATTGAACAATCAAAACAAATTACGGCTTGCAAAAAAAAAAAAAAAAAAAAAACCAAACTAAAAAATAAAAAAAAACCCTTGGTCGTTCTATTCCAGGGTAATGCCAACGTTTCTTCAAAACATTCAATGGAAGATTGTAGGCCACGTATGTGTTACACTAATATTTAAAACATTTGATATGTTTAAACATTATAATAATGTTTAAACATATTAAATGTTTTAAATATTAGTGTAACATATGCACTGACAGCGGAATACTCGACCCAGAAAGCGTTTTGCACTCCTGAAACAGCTTTTCAACTATGTCCTCGAATCCCCTTCCCCATAGAGTGGTTACTAGGAATTTGAAAATAATCCGACCAAAACTGCCGGCAAAAAATTCCGTCCCAGAAAATCTGGCTCACCAAGTCCCCCCCCCCCCTCCCCGCCGCAAATCAAAGAGTTGTTCCGAAAGGATAAGTCTGCCGGTGAAGCTACTGAAATTTGGTGGTCTTCCCCAGGTACTCGAGTTTTCTTCACCTACGAACTCTGACCCCCATCATATAGGTAAAGTAACCCCAAGATGTTGTTCAGTAACACATAAAGTAGTCCGAAAGATTTGACCAAATACCCCCACCTTCTACGATTATTCGGACCACCAGCTGTCGGAATTACCGTCAAAAGGTGGAGGTATTCCGTCACCTTTCGGACTACATATAAATAAAGAAATAGAGAATTATTTGAATCAGGTATATTTGAATAAGAGTAAAGTGCTATCGCTCATATTTATGCTGTGAACACCTATAAAACTTTGGCTACCATAATGTGGCAAGAGTCTTGTGAATACAATACGACACATTTAAGACAGCATTCGCATTCCATCACATACTTGTGCATTTTTAATTAAATTATTAATCAATGTTATCTTTGTTCTAACATCACAGAGGACAGGTATTGCTGCGGTCTTAATGGTGATCGCGATGCTGTTGTAAGTGTTGCACCTTCCATATCTGTACTAATCATTGTTCATTGTAATCCCCCCCCCCCCCGTCCACATCTTCCGGAATCAATTACCTGGGGCATATAGTTTTTGGTCTTTTCGTTTCTCTATATGTGTATGTTTTAACAAGGATCTTGGTTTGTGAAGAATAAGAGGCAGAATCCTAAAAATCCATGTGTGTATTCCTTGTAAAAAGAGGCCTGTATAATCTACCGCGGTACTCATTTTTGACCTAGTAACCTAGACCTATAACGGAAAGGGAGTGTTCGCGTTATATGTATATACGACATGATTGGGTTAAGTAAGATATTAGCCGAACAGATGATTATCGCCCACTTTTTAGTGACTGGTTTACACGTCCTTTTAAAACCTCCTGTCTGGACAAGATCGGGAATTCAGAAATCTTACAACAGTGGCTCGACTAAACATATTATCATAAACAATTTATCAATAATTGAAAATTACGTAAGTAATATAAAGTTGATCAAATAATGGGTGTACATTGCATGTAAATGTCTATTTCACTGATACCATGAAAAAGAATATCACAAAAATAGCTCATAATAATTGAATTTCGGCGATATTATATGGAATGCAGTTAAATCATTATAGCAACAAAAAGCAAACCACAAAAACCTTTCAAGATAGGCTGGTGTATGATGACGTTACAAAGTTGTTTACCTGGAATATAGGTTGATAGATGGCGGAGTTCCTTCGTGGAACATTTATGTCGGCATGTAAAGGCCTACTTGTCATTACGAAACTACGTAGTCCATTATGACTCATGGTCTTCTAGTGCCATTAGGGGCCATGTATACTGTCGTGTCCCTGTAGACGCTTTCCATGTAAGAGAGTCCATCCCTAATACAGCATTTAGCGAACTTTTTCCTTTCTATAAAACGAGTTCAATTTTTTGTAATACAGGAATTGCTCTCTGTTAATACTTTTAGGCAGACAGAATTTTATAAGTATACTTTGTTGTATGGTATTGATATTATTTTAAATAAACATCTTCATAGACTGTAGAAAAATTCGACCTTGTGAATTAGTGGTTAACTCTATATGTTACCTCCCTTGTCAATGCAACGGATAAGACCATTTGTTTCTTCTTCGTCATTTTGTCTGTCCGGTCATTCCTCTGTGTGTGTTTGTCCGTCAGTCACTCCGTCACATAATGGCTTCTGTATGATAGTTCAGGAACTTTATACCAAATTCATTCAGATTTGGATATATAATTAGTTAGGTAAAGAGATCAAAAGGTCAGAACATCTCAATGAAAATGAGTGAAATGAATGAAAAAAATTTGACAGAAGACCAAGACATAGATCATAACGTATCTTCAGTCTTGGTCTAATGCGGAAGTCTACATGTTAAGGACCGCAGGGAAAAGATCCTCATATTCTTTTTCCGCAAGAGATTTTTCGTGGAGCATATTTATTGACACATATGTCATTCTTTTTACAGGTACATGTGGGGAAAGTCTTCAGGGAACACATGGAACATTCCATTCACCAAATCATAATTCTTCTTATCCGTCATATTCATTTTGTCATTGGAAAATCACTTCACCCCTCGGCACCAGAATCCAATTGCATGTAAGTATATTTATACATACATAGATATATGCATGAGTGGATTTAGATTTTTTTCCACGAGTCTTCTAGTCCAGTCATGGGGTCGAGCCTGTGATTTTTGGTAAATTATTTATATGGGGAAAATGGAAGAAAATGCATATTTTGACGAAATTCAGGGAAAAGGGGGAGGGGCCACCCCCCCCCCCTGAACACCCGCACCTGATATATATTCCTTATTATGGATTATTAAGAGCACTGTAAATTACTTGCATAATATTGTTACTAAGTATGTACACATTCTATTTGAATTTCATTATTGCATCTTTTTATTTTCGTCTACGTAACAAAGCTTTATCCAAGGGTTATATGCTTAATTTGTGAAAAAAGGTATTTTAAAATAAAATAAGATATGTTGCTAATTTTTATTCATTTGAAAGAAATATAATGTTTTTCTTTGCAGTTTCATTCTTTTGACCTTGAAGCACCATACGACAATGTTAGTATATACGACGGGGCCTTAGCGTCAGACCCGCTGGTCGGGATCTTCGCAGGGAACCATACTCCCAGCATCCCTCTTTCATCCACGAACTTCATTCTAGTCATATTTCAATCAGATCAAAATATCGCCGGAACCGGATTCCTTGTCACGTGGACGGCCGGTAAGTTATGCAACGACGTTTTTCTAGATATATAGATGGCATCTGTGTCTACTAATTGTTTATAATACACGCGAGACATATCGGGTACCACTGTCCACTGTTGTTTCGTCAAATTTATTGACAGCCATATGAATGAATGGTGATACAACATACGATAAATCGTCGATGCATGTTCTGTTTGTGATTATTGTTAGATGTCTGACATGGCGTCAAAATCATTTTATTGGTAAAGTTACAGAATATGCCCGATGTACATATATTGTATTAAGTTTGGAGATTTTGGAACAGATCTACCCGATGAATTGAGAGATCGTTTACGTACTTACGTGTAAGATGTTACAGACTTCGGTGTATAATGTTTTATTTGTTCGTTTATTGTCTGAAAGACATAGGATCGACTAGTCAATGATGTGTTCGAACCCACAATCCCATCAAGCGCACAACCAACTCAGGTACACTGTGAAATCATATTCTAAATTATCTTCACATAGTTTCTTTTTTTGTTCAAAATACCGAAAGTTCGAAATATTCGATAATTCAGCAAAAAGCTTATCAAAAGATTCATATCAATATGAAATACTTTAAAATATATATTACCAATGTATTAACTTATAAACTTTTCAGAAGTGTGATGATGCCTATCTACGTTAAGCATTTCGTTTTTTTATGATTTACCTCAGCGACATATCGTGTCTCTTTACGGAAGCACTGAGATCTATATATCATAATTATATGAATGTAGACACCAGCCTATGTCAATGTCCATTCATATATCTAATTGGCCTTATCATGATAGCTCTTATTTACTGGGCTGGCCTTGATTCCAACACATTTAAAATCTGAAGGTGTTGAACAATATCTCGCAGTCGGATCTCTTTCACTTGACTTTTACGATACCGTTCCAAGTCATGTGCAAATTGTGTAATTGAAAACGATTTAGCTGGGATGAGTTTCGTGATAGAATACATTTAAGTGGCAGTGTTGTCAAGTGAGAAAACAATAGACACTTTACGAGAAAGAGGCTGGCCACGCCTGTTTTAAAGATTGCTCTCGAGCACCAATTCACAAATATATTGGCCCATTGAATCAATTTCTGTTCTGCGAAAAAGACCCGTTAACTCGCAGGATTGATCGAATGAAAATACAGATAAAAGCAGGCTGATTATTCAATCTATAAACTTATCGGCACTGAAAAAGGAAGTGCAAGTCGCAGTTTCGGATCTTTTAGCGACGAATTGTCAACATACATTGAACATTGCATGCTAAGATGTGATACTTTAATGCATTTACAAACATCAGCATTGTATAAGTGTTAACCACGAAATCCTGTGAGAAAGATTGCGAACTTTTGACATATGTCTTGCCGTGATTACACTACACATCGCACGCTACAGGCATGCTCACTCATGTTCTGTTTAATTGTTTGACCTATCCTTTAGTAATTTCAAGATGCGTTACTGATATCGCTTTCCCCAACCTGTTACTGAAGAAATTATGACATAAATGAGATAAATTGAAATACTTTTTCGTTTTTGAGCCACGATGCTTTATCAAACAGTGGTTGGAGAACCCTGAACATCACTTGAAAGTTACTCATATTTGTCGTTTTACACTGAAAGGTCGCCGATACCACGTTCTACATCTTGATCCTTGATACTGGGAGGCTTGATGTACTTTTCGGATGACACTGTGACTACAGTTCCCGAGTAAACGCACTTTAGACATGCACCAAGAATGTAAAAATTCGATTGATCTCACGTCTATGTACTTTAATTCGTCTACTTTACATCGCTTTTGTCCTTTTTTTTTTGCAGAGAGAGAAAAAAAAAAGAGAATTATAACTTCTCCTTTTATAAAATGGAAAAAGCTCGATGAATTTTATCTTCTATTTTTGTGTTTTCTACCAAAATAAATTGTATGAATATACTAAAAGCTAAAACCCAGTAAGTCTGTTATATAATATTTTGACAGTTATTGCGAAGAAACCCTCTTCGTTCATCCTGAAAAAATATTGAATAAAACAGATATCGCAAAAATATCGTGATTTTCAAGGTTCAAGCTCGTTTGTTACAAATAAATGTCATCTTTAAAGTTTTTTTTTGTATCAAAGCATATCCTGGTTCTAAATGTGGAGTCCTTGGATGTCTTAACACATAAGCATCAGTTCCTCGAACAAATGTACCACATGGTCGTCTTAGAATACATTTATTTTATGGGCACCAGTTACCAAAGTGTATACGGTCCCCCCCCTCCAAATGCAATTAAATACTTCCGAATCGTGAACACATATCCGTGGAAATACCGATATAGGGGACAACATCCGCATTTTATTCCCCACTGACCTCTCCGCTCACTCTGATAACCTTCCCCTGTGGGTAAGCTACTCCAGCCGTTATAAATGCCTGTCACGATAGATATATTACAACAGAGCTACCGTTATCATCATTCTCCAGGCTTGTGGGTAACACGTAAACGTCGTACTTCAAAACTGTCTGTATTTATAGCTAGCCTGCCGCTAAAAGTGAAACACTGGAGTATTTAAATGCATCAATTCTAATGACAGATGTCAGAATCCATTCAGTTACTAAAGCGTATACGGCCTCCGAAAATAAAAATGCAGACTTGAGAATAACAGTCAAACACGGTTAACGTCTTCTGTCGGCCAGCCATTTCTGTCGTAATAATCATTTCTTGCAAACCAGTCACTTATGTCGTGACGTGAATCCCTTTCAAGCATGTTTTGACTTCCTTACCGATTCCTGCGGACCTGCTATCACTGTCGTTATGCGCTCTCGTTGTGATAATTACTGACTGATTCGGAAAGTAGTTTGATTAAAACATTTATCTTTCACGTCTTTTTCTGGACATTACGCAATTTGTACATAAATGCATTGGCATCGAAGGCAGTTTATCATTTTCTTTTTGTCCGACTTCCGTATGTATTTAAAATTCATTATAAGCAACCTTTTCTCGTCAATACTTTGAGAAGATTGAAGGTCATGCTCTTGTAAGGAAGTGGCTGCCTACTGCGCCAACAAACATTAATTTTGAACATATTGAGTTGTAGCAGAAAACAAATGATCAAAATAAATAATAGTTTGAGAACTTGTTTTTGAGCTTAATTCGTCACAAGTGATATGTTAGTTAGCACTTCGTATAATCACGTCAGACTTGTATAAACACTTCGTGGTTAGAAATGAATTTTATTCTCATTGAATCTTCCCGTCTTTAATAAAGAACCGATAACGGATTACGGATTGCGAACTCGGGTTACGAATTGTTTTTGTGAAAATTGATAAAGTAGGATAAATTAAGGTCATGATTTACGATCTGAAAGTAGAATAGAAATATACCGAACTGATCTGATCAGTTGTCGACCGTGACAGATTCGTGCTAAGATAATGCAAAAAATGATGTTTAAAATTCCGGGCACAAATAGCTTAGAATAAAACAATAATTGTTAAACATGTAAAAGACAATTATCGTTTTTAGCAAAGTAGAATATATTTATATCCGTAATAATTTAAATGAATCTTATTTGTACGTTATATGCGGTATTTACCTTGAAGTTTTCATGGTTGGAATTTATATGAACTGTAAATCACGTACATTTCGCATGATTTTATTTTCGCGATTGGATCCTATCCTGGATATATACACAACCTTAATTTTCGAGAGAAGCAATATATGTATACTATATTTTAAAAGTAAAATCAAGGTTAGTGGAGTTTTTGTTTTCACATGGAATCATGCGCACGAAAATAAATTTCTCGCGAATGAGAAGTGATTAACATGGATTGCATTATTATTAAAATCAGCTACATATCTTCCAGATTATACGACCACGTATAGTATTGTATATAATGATAGCAGTTTCCAAGCATCATATGAAATTACGAAATAACGACTTAAAGTGAAGCTTTAATCTTTGTTCGTGGGTTGGGCTATGGTATTCTTCACTTATAGTATGTGGGTACCACATAAACTGTTCAAATAGTAGTTCGCACCAAACGACCATGGGACTACAACAACAAAGGCTGAAGTGTTAATTTCCTGAGTTATGAAGACCTTGAGTTTTGTCATTTTAGTATAAATGATAACAACTACAGCGTTATCCAAGTGTTATTAACGCTTTAAGTAACGCGCACACGTGCATTACTGATGCAATTATGGACATCTTTATTTTTGAATAAATACATTAATGACCCCTTTCCGTTATGAATTTAAGGTTGTAAAATAATATGAAGATTTACTGCTCGCCATGGCGACGAAGTGTACCCTGCAGCAATGGTGGCCTTTTGAGAAGTGTAAAAGTTTGTGTGTTCAGTGCAGCATTAAAATAATGTAATTAAATGAAATATCGTTATTTTCTACAATGTTAACGCTTTGTGAAAACAATTAAAGATATAAGCCTTTCGCACGAGGAAGTGCCCGGCGTATTAGTTCACGATACAGGTGCTTGGTATAAACATAGAATGCCGCTACCGTCAGTATGACAAACGACTGAAGTGAACAGTTGTTATGTAAAACACGGACTGCTATCAGACCTGGGTGTAGGTAGTTGGGAGAAAAGTCATTTATTTATAGTAGAAAGTTTTGTAAAGATAAAAGAAGAATAAAAAGCTCGCATTGACAGCTGCAGTGAATAATGAACTTTTGACTGATATTAATGTTTCATTTTTGTCTATGGTGGCGACTATTAACAGGCGATCCAAATATAAGGTGCCGAGTAACATTGGGATGTAGACGACAACTCTAGACGGGTGTTAAATGGTCTAGGGCGGTAACTTTTTTTTTCCACGGTGTGTTAATTTGTCTAGAAGAGTAATTCTTTTTTCGAAAGAAATTCTTCTTTTCGAGGCAAGAGTTAACAGGTCAAGAACGATAACTCCTTTTTAACGAGGCTGCTGTTACCATTTCAAAGACGGTAACTTTTTCTTCACAAAACATGTGCTACTATGTCAAGGACAGCAATGTTCCTTCTACAAGGCGTTTGTTACCTGATCATAGATTTTATTATAATATGTGTTAAAAGGTCAAGGACACTAGGTCTTTTTTACACGGCATATGTTAACTCGTCAAGGACAATACACGTTTTCTGAACTATCTATTCATTTTCATCTTCTTCCCTATACATGAAAGAAAAACATACAAGCTATATTTACTCTCTACAATTATTTGGTATGCTTTATTATGCCCCCGGAATCGAATATTCTGGGGCATATATGATTATCTGTCTGTCTGTCAGTGGCAACCCTCCCCCAAACAAACAACCCCCCCCCCCCAAAAAAAAAACCCCAACCCAACCTAAAATAAAAAATAGGATAAACAAAACAAAAAACGGGGGCATTAATATTTCACAAACACCTTTTATTCATTAAATTTGCGTTGTGCTGTTAAAATAAATACATGTATTGTAACGTAATAGTTAATTTTTAAATTAAACGGAGGTTCTTAATGCATGAACATAAACATAGCATCGTATGCTTTATTAATCGTAAACATATCTACCTGTAGCTATTGGTGATTAACTACGAACTCAATTCTAAAAGTTCTGCATTCTGTAGAGCTACATTTGTATTTTACACAACGGCTAACCCTGTTGCATAGAGAGTTGAGGGAATGTGTGCTGCCGTACGAAAGGTGATTACATAACCAGGCTTCCAAAGAGATAATAAATTATCACTTTGCATTTTTTTAAATCCACACCTTTCTTTAAAACAAATCCGTTTTATACGTCTTGTAATTAGTGGTTAGCGATAAAATAGAAATTGTTTGTTTTTATGAAGCACATTTTTATGCGATGATAAGGCTGTGAGGTAACACTGTGTTTTCGTTAGCCAGAACAAGACGCGCTGTATCGACGGACGATTTGGGCGTTTCGTAAATGCGGCAGTGCATGCTAGCAGATATATACAAATAGGAGATAAATTTCCTATCTCAATCACTATTAATATGAGGCGCACTTAGTGTGCTCTTGACCTCGATCTCATAAGAAATTATTCACATAGACTTCCCCCCTTCGATGTCAATTACTGCAGGCTTTTCAAGTCCCATAACAGGAAACCATGTTTCTATAAGATACCTACTTTGGGAAATTGTTTTTTGTGGGTGTTTTGTCAATAACAGTCAGTGAATCTTATTTGAAGGAGTGGAATTTTTTTTTGGGGGGGGGGGGGGGGGGGTTAACTACCTACCCAAAATTTTGTTTGTGTGCTACAAATGAACAGAAAATAAAAGAAGAAAAAAAAAGAAAAGAAGGGAAAAAACTAGAAAAAGAAAAAGAATGAAAGAAAAATAAAAGGAAAAAAATCACAAGTACCATCACAAATTATATGATTTGTATTTTGATTCAAATAGCATAACTACGTAAGGCTTACAGAATTTGGTGTTTTCTTATTTTTTTTTCTATTATTATTATTCGGGTAGGGGGGGGGTGGGTGAGGGGTGTTCAGTGTGAGTTAATTTAATGCGAGTAAATACTGCGCTACAATTTAGACTCGCGGACTGTCTGTTCTTTTTTATTTTTATTCCCGATATTGACACGGTGTTACCGATAAATGTTGAAATAACAACCATATGAACATATACCAGTATTTACTTACTGTGCGATATGCGCATTTCGACAACTCGTGTCTCTCCGTTGATGCTCAACGCAGAAACACTGCGTCAAGAAAAATTTGTAGAGCAAATAGAATTCACTTAACAGAAAGAGCCAAAAGCTAATGAAAGCGACGCATATTAACCGTACTCTCCTTTGGACTGGACAGTGACCATTAGGTTCACGGACCCGACGCGTGCAATAGCCCATACTGTTGGTAAACATCAATGGTACTTTCTCGGGTCTTTCCGTTTCTCACTCGGAAAAATACTTCGTTTTTCCGAGCTTGCCGGAAAGGCCCGAGAAGGTTCGATTGTGTAAACATTTGGTGCAAGCACACTATTAGTTTCTGAATCCCAAATATACTACCTTGCAGACAACTTATACAACGTGAACTCATGAATCTTTTTATACATGTTTACAAGACATAAGTAAAGATAAGGCGAGTCTAGATTCGGTGATGTGCTTTCATCACCCCATAAAATAAGATTAATATTAATTATTCTGGTAATAAGCCGTTTTAACCCGCCCTCGTTCTCCAGTATACCTTCGCAGTAATAACTGCCTACATTGATCTACACTATCAATCCAATCATAGCATGGGTGTGGTGGCTTAAAAATTCAGAACAAATAACAAACATCCTACGAGCACTCTTTCTTCAAATGAACAGATGTTTTATTTTATTTCCTTCCATTATATATATAACGTCGTAAAATAAAAGTAAATGATATTGATTTGATTTCGTGGTGAATAAAAACTGCCTACAGTGGATTTTTCGCTGTGAATGACTTGTGGTCGTGTCAAGTGTCGGGTCCAGAAATTTTGGCGAGAAGGGGTTCATACCGTATAAACTTTCGAGATGGGGTGACAAATTATGTCTTGTGGTGTAAGTTTTCTTATTACACAATAAAAATTACAAACAAAAGTAATTTCTCGATGCTGAGAGTGATTCAGACCTTAGTCTCCTCTCCTGCATCTGCGCATGGAATTGATGTTCCTCTAGACGCCATTGACGTCCTGATCGCAGTTTGATTCCATGGAGGACATATGGAATTGTTTTCTAAAGGGGCTACGCCCTTGTTTTAATGATGCGGTCCTCGACTTGCAATACGGTATTTTCTGTTTATAAATCTGCTTCGAGCAGGTGCGATGTTCTGCGTAAATAGCTAAAGGAGGTTGTCGTAACACCCTGTTGCCGATTAAGATGTTTTCCTGTGTCTTCTTTTTGTATATTTAGATAATAGCATTGCAGAAGAGATCCTTGTTTATAATAAACCTATACTGACATTTTTAATGTTTTAATGACATTTTGGAAATTTGAAGTTTATGTTGAAATTCGAAATATCGACTCCCTTTAAAATTCTCTTTATATCAACATGTGGTTTTCAATTTTTTTTTCATAAAAATACCCTGTGTGTAAGAATTCACTCATTTTTATGTAGCAAAAGTACTTATTCAAAGAAATCATTTTTGAAAGATAATTACCAGAGATTGAACATTGTTGAAACTGTTGAAGTGAGACATCTGTACTGACATTATCCTCCTTGTGCGATTCTGACAGGAGGGTGTTGTATTCGCTACACAGACGGTTCGTCAAATAACGCGCTTTAACACCCAGTTCACTGTTAACTTGGTTTTATCTTGTTTTTCAAGATTTTTGAGATTATCGCTTTCCTGTAATAAATCACCTTAATAAACAGACTACAGAATTCGAGTGTAGATATAGATAACGACGTTTTCTCCGATTACAACTGAATTTAAAGCTTATAAGTTTGTCGCTGGAAGAGGATGGGTTATGCAACTTTTTGTGCATCAAAAAGATAGGAGATAGGGAAGGTTTGCAGTTTGGCAGTTTTTGTTTTGGTTGGTAGGCTGTTAGAAAAAATCAGCAAAAATGCCGATAGAAAATACCATCGTAGACATATGCGTATTCATAGTTATTTTAACATGTTTACAAGCTATGTTTATTAAAACCGCACAATTAACACCCCCCCCCGTAAAAAAATCCCCAAAACAAACAACAACAACAAAAATTAAAACGAAATTTACCACACACACATATACACACAAGCGACTATATATATATAAAAGTAAATAAATAAGTAAATAAATAAAAAGCTCATACACAAACAAAAACAAAAACGAAAATCAAACAATGATGTCTTTAAAACACCAGAACACTAAATATATATTTATTTAGCTTTTTGGATCTTAATTATAACATGTATATGTACCAGGAAAAAAACCCCATGAAATGCATAAATCTTATATTTGTCGTTTATGATCAACTATCTGACAACCTTCATCTAGATCAAGCGAGGTTAAGTGAAGTATATATACTTACATAAAAAGAAACTACTTGAGATTTAAAAAAAATCACTAGAAGTGTAAAATTTCTGTCTTCGGTTGTGACACTCGCATCTCTTACTGAGATTTAATGTACCAATAACATTTTCATGACCACGCCCTCCGTATCGTGAACTTGTTTATTCTGAATGGAGCTGCATGTTTACACTGCGCCATTGAACTCCGATCTTATCACAGATAGAGAGAAAACTTGAGCGCGCCGGGGTGGTCGGACCCCCTACCTTCATTTATACTTTGTATTTGTGGCACACTATACACGAGTACTTGCATCTTCTTAGATGGAATAGCACAGTAATACAAGCTAGTGGATTTAGATGTTTATGTAACATTTTTGTTTTAAATATAGTATTTTTATGTTGAGGACTCTGAATACCGTGGGCATGAGGTAACTGGGGAGTTCAAAATTTCCATCTCCGATTTCATCAACTTTCATGTATGATTACATAACTGTAACTATATATAAACCGATAAACTTATATGAAATAATAAGTTGTTACACTTAATTATGCGTAATATAGGATGTCGTATTACTGCAATATATATTTCAGATTTTAATGCGATATATTAAAATAAAAATCAACACCATCTACATTTTATCAATAATTTTAAAGGTATTTCTGTAATATGTATGACTCAGTGAAAATGCCAACTTGGCGCTGGCTACGGGAAAACCTCGTGTACCGCGCGCTAGGGGAGTAATCTCGGGTAACACGCACTAGGAGAGCGAAATTGGTAGCGCGGGTCAGAGGAGTAAGCTAAAAGAAAGGAGAAGGAATAAGCTTAGTATTCGCCAGGAGAGTAAGCTCAGATAGCACTCGCAAAGTGAATGAGCTAAAGTTGTGCTCACTCAGGTAGTAAGCTAGGAGAGATGAGTAACCTCTACTCGTACTCGTTAATAGAGTCAGCTCTTGTAGCTCTAAGTAAGAGTAAGTGGAGATAAAGGCCTTTACTAAAGTAAGCTTGGGTTGTTCTTTTTGAGGGGAAGGGGTAAAGCTCATATACGGATGGCTAGGGTAGTGAACTCATGTAGCGCCCTCGCTTGGGGAGGGGGTTAAACACAGAAACGCCCACTAGGGCATAAAGCTCAGGTATATTTTGTCAGGTAAGGTCAGGTAGTGATGGCTACGGGTAAGAGCTCATGCAAACTCATGTGGTGATGGCTATGGGAGTGAAATGATACAGCGCCCGTTTGGGGAGTAAACACAGAAACGCTTACTAGGGCATCAAGCTCAGGCGTTATTTGCCAAGGTAAGCTCATGTAGTGATGGCTAGGGGAGTGAGCTCATGTATCGCTCTCTTGGGGAGTAAACACAGAGCGCTCACTAGAGCATTAAACTCAGGTATCGTTTACCTAGGTAAGCTCATTTAGTGATTGCTAGGAGAGTGAGCTCATGTAGCACTCGCTTTGGGGTGGGGGTGGGGGGTTTAAACATAGAACGCTTACTAGGGCATTAAGCTCAGGTATCGTTTGCCAAAGTAAGCTCATGTAGTAATGCCTAGGGAAGTAAACTCATGTAGTGCATGTTTGAAGAGTAAACAGGGCAGTAAGCTCAGATATCGTTAACGGGCAAGCGGAGGTAGTGCTGGCTTGGGGGCTGGTGAATTGAGCTCAAATAACGCTCATCAGGTGAGCTCAAATAGCGTTTGCAAGGGAAATTAGATCAGGGTCCGGCGCCATAAACTGAGAATATACATGTACTTTAAAAAGGCATAATTTCATATTCTTCTGTACAACTATGAATTAACAGAGATTTGGATTTTATTGAATTTTATTCTATTGATAAATAGGGTTTAACCATTCTGCATGACAATTTATTAAAACGTTTGATATTGGAATAAATTAAAATGAAATAATTGACTTAAGCATTTTCTCAGTTTATGACGCCGGACCCAGATAGCACTTGCTGGATGCGAAAGTACAGGTAGACTATATCAAGGGAATGAGTTACGCGCCAATCGTAGCCGTTGTTGATAGAGGACTGATAACATGATAAAAGAATGGGTGGGACCGCTTTAGTTTGAAATCTTTGCACTTAATGTTAAGTGAGCAATTCTATCCCGGAACAGTATACTGTATGTAAAGAACATAGCTATCTCAGTAGGGACGGACGATAAAACACAGCGGCCACTAAACCTGCACGTAGAATCCGACGCATTTATTCTATTGCTTCAATTATATTACTGATTGTTGAACAAGAAGAGATAAATAATAAAAATAAATAAACATATTCAACACGGTCTTCGTCTACGTTCTTAGTGCATGGATAAGTGAAATCTAACATGCTATATGCATTATTCTACCTTCAGAAACACTTGTAAACCGTTAGATTAACTACTGAAGAAAAAAAAATCTTGGAGTCTCAAATTAGATTTCTACATTAACATTGTGTTGTAAATTACATAAGAGCTAGGTAAATAGCAAGCTTATTTAACAAACTGGGCGTGGGTAATGAACTTCGTCGACAGGCCAGACCTCCGGCGATTTCATTATTAGTATTACGGAAGTCTGTGATTGTACAGACCACAATATATGGGCTTGTTGAAAAAGAAATAAGAGCCAGAAAGCAATTAGTGGCGGAGTTTGAAGCCGTGCATGCCTTTCGTATTGATGCATGCGAAGTCAGGCTATCATTCAGCTTTCGGTGATTTTTGCTGCACTTTATACCTCGTGAACTTTAATGGAAATAATGTTCGTTGTTTATAGGTTTCCAAATATTGCAATTGGTCGACTTTAGAACGGTACAATATCCGTACCTGCATTTGGAAAGTCCGAAATAAGATCTCTATTTACTCGCACAAATCTGCATTATTTATTCATACAAAAATCTTTTTAATGATTACAATGCAGAACTACGTACAATATACACCTGCCCGTTATCAGGGTATTGGAACGAGTTTAAATACATAAAAAAAGAAAAACAGATAAATGAATTAAGTATTGAGAACGATATCCTTAAGATCTTTATAAAAACTATTTACCGGTAATATTGGATTTATGTAGGCAGTAGCGGATCCAGGATTTGAGAGGAAGAAGTTGACACAAAACGTAGATGTTCGAAAGGAAGTCAGAAAAGATGATTTATGACAATTCGTTTTGTAGAATTACATATACAAGCATATAGATAAAATTTGGGTGCAAATGTGAGAAATGGCAGGCTCCAGTGATTGACCCTCTAAAGCTGCTACTATCAGAGATGTGACAAATGTTTTGTACTTTCATTTTGCAGAGAACATTAGCTGTGGTGGCCTTATTTACACGGACAATCAGCCTCGGTTGATCTCAAGCCCTAACTACATGAACAGAAGCTATCCAGAAAATCTAGTGTGTGACTGGCATCTATCAGACCCTAATAGAGAAAGCATCATACATATTGTAAGTCTCTCAATCCTTCGTGGAGAAAGCATCATACATATTGTAAGTCTCTCTGTCCCTCGTGTAGAAAGCGTTATACATGTTGTTTGTCTATCAGTCCCACACAGAGAAAGCCTCATACATATGACAAGTCCCTTGGATGCTCATAGAGAAAACATCATACACATCGTAAGTCTCTCAGACCTTACTGGAGAGAGCATTTTTCGTATTGTATGTCTCTCAGTCCCACACGGAATAGCATCATACATACGACAAGTCTCCAGATACTCATGGAGAAAAACATCATACACATCGAAAGTCTCTCAGCCTCTTACAGAGAAAACGTCATATATATTGTAAGTCTCTTAAACCCTGGTGGAGAAAGCATTATACATGTTGTTTGTCTCTCAGTCCCACACAGAGAAAGCCTCATACATATTGCAAGTCTCTCAAACCTTCGTGGAGAAAGCATTATACATATTGTGTGTCTCTCAGGTCCACATGGAGAAAAGTATCATACATATTGCATGTCTCTCAGACCCTCTTGGAGAAAACATCATACATATTGTAAGTCTCTCATACCTTCCTGGATATAGCAACATACTTAATATATGTCTTTCATATACACATAAGGAAAATGTCATACATATTGTAAGTTTTGGGAGAAATAATTATACAGTTTGTATGTCTCAACTTGTAAAAAAGTCCCTCAGTAGAAGTTTTGAATGGAATGCTTATGCTTTCTTTATATAGGACAAGAAATAAAAAGAAGTAAAAAAAAAATGAAATACATGTATATAAAGTATGTTATAACATTAAGCAGTGATAGTACGTTAAATTAATGTTAATTTTCAGTTTGGTTCCAAAACAGTTTTGGCTATTAGATTTGTCATATGAAAAAAAATCTGTAAAATTTTGTTCTCATTCTAGTTGTCTTATATGCCCTTCTTTCAGAGTTTTCCAAACTTTAGCCTGGCTGGACCAGGTGATTGGTTGGAGGTACGAGATGGCAGCACAGAGCATGATGGACTGTTTGGGAGATATACGGGAGACTCTTTGCCCAATGTCCTCATCTCATCTGGACCACACTTGTTTGTACGATTTAGGACAAATCAGGCTGTTGGAGCACTAGGTTTCATGGGTATCAGTCAGAATGGTAAGAAGAAAACCATGGTTCAGACAAGGATATTAAAAGTTATATACTTCCACTTGCCATGGAAGCTTATATGATATGCTTCATCCTTATAGTTATACCCATTTCCTGTGATAGTAGATGTAGACCTGCTTCTCAGCTAAAGCTGAGCAGTTATTCTTTGTAGATAGACCAACAGGAATAACTTCTGTTTTAATGGACACACATGAAAATCAAAGATGCAATATCACGTTACGAAACACAGCAAAATTCAGGTTTACCCCCTCCCCCCTCTTTTAAAAATTCTTCCTATGACCTTGGCATCACAGATACAAATATACACAATGAAAAATAGATTATGAGACTTTTCATTAAAGAAGTCTTTATGTGGATTCTGTGGCCTAGTACCTTGTATTACCTCTTGTAAAGAAAGATAACTCCAGCTATTATCAGAAAAACATTTCACTGTTTAGATAATATTTCTCATGCATTTTATATAATGACTGATGTGTAGGTCATATATCTTTGTCAGTGTCAGTATATGAAGATCATCTTCATCAAATCAAGTTTAAAAGCTGAGAAAA
Source organism: Pteria penguin (assembly GCA_035048485.1). Taxonomy (NCBI): domain Eukaryota; kingdom Metazoa; phylum Mollusca; class Bivalvia; order Pterioida; family Pteriidae; genus Pteria; species Pteria penguin. Next base: position 48,097,632 of record CM068580.1, on the reverse strand, counting down.
TACTACCTATAAAAAGAAATTCATCTAAATCAGATACCAGTAGATATATCTACATCCTTGAAAATTTTTTTTCATATTGTTCAGAATTTAGGGCAAGTCAATGTAAAGATTCTGATTTTTTATGACTTGCCAAGTTTTTTGATTCATTGTTATCTTTTTCATTTGAAATGCAGTTTTGCTGACATGCATGTAACATTGCATGATTTAAAAGTCGTTTTTATTTACAGATTAAAGATGTGCTATTTTCAACTGTCAGAATTTTGTTTCAGCATTCAGATCCGGGAATTAAAGATGTCGATAAATACTGAAAAAAAAGTGCAACCCTATATGACCCTCACTTGTTTTCCTTTCAGGTTGTCATCACAAATCGATAGGGCCTGATAATGCAGCTATCTACACATCCCCTGGATACGGGGTCACAAACTATCCTAATAATCTGAACTGCAGTTGGATTTACAGTGGGGAATCCCCTGCTACCCTCATATTTCACCATATCCAAATTGAACCAAATTACGATCAGCTACAGGTAGGCATAAATATTAGAACATATATATGTTTTGATTTTGACAACGTATATCTCTTCAGTGATGCTCATATTTGAAAAGCAGAATTAAAACCAAAGTGACCGAAAAAGTGAGTCAAAGAATCAATCAAAGGGCAGAGCTATGCATGAGGGAGATACTCCTTAGTTTAAGATTGATTTACAAAATTTCATGACTGAAAATTTGAAGTATATATTTCACGTCAGTACAAGAGCACTGAAAACTAGACTTATGATGCCCTTGGGAACTATCAGTTCACCAGCAGTAACACTCTTCTAGTAGTTCACTGATTGAACCATTTTGATCGTAGGGTAAATCAGAGATTGTTGTGAGACTTTTGTCTTGTATGGAGACTTGGTTCCTCGTATAAATTTACAACTGTGGCATCTCAAACTTAGTTTGTAATAAATTCTCAGATTTATTATCTTACTTGGTATAACTTGGTATCTCATCCTATGATTTTGTGATTTTTGCTTAGCATGGTGACATGTTAACTGCCTTACTGTGACATTTTGTTTTAACTGATCTTTGCAAGTGACACATGCATTCTTTGGGATGTTACAGTTTGGCTAGTCAATAATTGGCATTGCACCTTTCCAAAACTTGAATGACAAACTTTGCCAGATTTATCATGAATGTCCTGGGTCCAGTGCCATAAACTGAGAATATACTTAAGTCATAATTTCATATTCTTCTGTTCATCAATGAATTAATAACTAGGATTTGGATTTTATGTAGTTTTACTCTATTGATAAATAGAATTAAATCATTCTACATTAGAATTTATTTAAACGTTTGATAATGGAATAAATTAAAATGAAATATTTTACTTATGTATATTCTCAGTTTATGGCGCCATACTCTGGAAATAAATGTATTCACATTTAGTGTGTACAAAATATATATAAATACTTATACATATCTGTTTGTTTTTATGAAGGTAAAAGTAGGAAATGAAACCAATTTCCGTCTTATTTCAAATCATGATGAATTGTCCAGACTACGGTCAACTAGTGGTCACTATCTTATCAAATTCTCATCAGATGGTCAAGTCAGCATGAAAGGCTGGAAACTGTCTATATCTCAGGGTAAGTACAACATAACACTTTCCTAAGATATCATCATTTAAATGATTCAAATTTTATATATTTAGGTTCCTTATTCCATTCAAAATGTATGTGAGTAGTATATAATTTATAATTTTTTTTTATAATTTATGCTTTCAGCTGATATCTTTTAATTATTCCAGATTGTCAAGAGCCCTCATCACTTCCAGACCATATCTCAATCTCATCCAGATCACATAACTTCTCCTATGGAAGCAGTGTGTGGTTCAAGTGTGACGAGGGATACATCATCAGTAACGAGAACCAGATCGTTTGTCAGTTAGGCGGCAAGTGGAACGCATCCATTCCAACCTGCAAATGTAATTATATTATTTCGACTTTAGTTAAAATGGGAAACGTATTAGTAACAGAAAGGTAGCTTTGTTTATACATATATAGGACCAGGACTTCAGGAGTATAAAATAGTTAAATTTTTTAGAAATTATATCATTATACTCCTTTGCCAAAATTTAATTTTTTAGTCTCTCCGTCTGTTTGTTTGTCCGGGGCAAAACATTGGTATAACTTGTGAAATATAAGAGACAGGGTTTAAGTATTTCACATGTGTATTCTTAGTGACAATTTCTTTCTGTTGAAACCAAAATTGTTGATCTAATGGTCTTTACTGACCTTTGACACACTTTTCAAAAGTTTTAACTTTGGCTGCTGTCCATGGGCATCAGTGTTCTACAGACACAGCTTGTGTACTATTAAAATGAAATATATAGCATATGCTGTAAAAGTTTTAGAGGGTATATTGATTCATAGGGAAAATAACATGTTTTGATTATAAACAGAATCAGAAACCTTTTTTTTCCTTTTCACCACTTTGAAATATTTTAGCAGTACATAGTGTAGGGCAGAGTTACTTTATTGGTAAAACGCTAAGCTTGCAAAACAGGGGATCGTAGTTTGATACCTAAATTATGCCACTATATGTAAGAAGTTGGTAACCTCCTGCCTCCATTTGAAAAATTGTTAAAACTGAAGTAAAAACCTCATGAACCAATCAAAACCATAAAATTGAAAGTAATCTGTTTTGTTGTATGGTATGCTAATGGTGTCCTAATAAATAAAACCCTGAACATTTTGATGTTTTGATTCTATAGTGATAACATGTGGCCCTGTGGGAATACCACAGAATGGCAGCCTGGAAAGTCTGAATTCCACATTGTATGGTGGCTTGGCAGTGTTTATGTGTGATATAGGGTTCAGAATGAATGGCAATATTACCTCATCGTGTACAGCACAAGGCTGGACTCCTTTACCTGTGTGTGAAGGTAGGTGGTGGTTTCATTTATTCTTATGTAAAGATAGTATTTTTGAAAAGAATCATATATATATATTTTTTTTTTGCCTTTTATAAGAAAACCTTTTAGTGATCCTCATTCCAATATATTTTTAAGTGAACACAACATATTGGTCATTGATGATAATCTGAAATAGCTGAAAGGAATGACTTAATAATTTTATTTTAAAAAATATATCATAAATTTTGTTGAAAACATGCTGAAAAAATGTCAGTTTGAAGTCATATATAAAGAAGATCTAGAACAGCTTTAAAACATTGAAAATTTTTAATTGCTAGGGTTGAAAAATCAAATAAAGTATGAATTATTTCTAGTGTTAGTAATCATGATATAAAAAATAATCTCTGTTTCACCTCGGTAATTAGATACATGTACCACACATTTAAATGGTTTTTTTTATTTTACAGAGGTCAGTTGTCCAAAGCTGCACCCACCTCCTTACAGTGACAATACAATATACCCAGAAAGCAATAAGTTTGGTGCAAAGGTCATCTACTCTTGTAAAACTGGTTATCGGTTGATAGGTTCTTCTGTGTCCGTGTGTGGAGAGGAAGGCATGTGGTCCCATGCATCACCACAATGCTTGGGTAAGGACACAAACCATTTTCCTTTGTCTTTGATAGAACAATGTTTTCTGTGTGACAGACAGAGTGGTCAGTCCAGGAAGCTCATGTAGTGGTGCACCCACATGACAGACATAAAGTCCAGAGTCTGAGTCCAAGTTTTTTACACCTTTTTTTTCCTGCTTAAAGTATCTCTTTCTTCATTTTTAATCGATGATATCAAATTTCTAAACAAGAATTTCTTGATAATAAGCTTTTCATTAAAGTAAACAATAATTGGTTTCTTTCTTAAAATTTTTTTCTATGTTGCAGCTCCCTTTTGTGAAGAAATCAACATTCCTAATGCTATGTTTAACACGAGCTCTCCGATTGGAGGAGATTACATGGGTGTGTATTGTGCTAATGGATATGTATTGACCGGTGAAGGAGTTCTCTACTGTAACACATCAGGACTTTATGAAACTGCTTTTCCCACATGCTCAGGTAACAACAAACATTAGACAAATACTATATGTGTACTTATGTAAGCACAACATGGTTTTTGTGCATAATGTTGAATACAGAGGTTAGTAATATAGTAACATAGATATATACTAGTTTGACCTACAACTGTTCTCTGTGTCTTTGAGTACATTTGTATAGCATACTCATCAACTAGTGCACAAAAGAGAGTGATGACTTTGCAAAAACCTGAATCCTTTATAATATGTACCCTTACAGAGTATATAAAAAAGGACCTGATACTGAAAGACTTTGTTACGATTTTACATAGTGTAAGGGGCAATATTGGAAAATGTCTCGTAGATTTACATCATATTACTGTGATGTCACAATTCAAACTTTAATGTTAACAATTTCCAGCAAATAGCAGTTTTTCCAATATTAGGCCCTTAACATCATTTAAAATTGGAATTACGTCTGTTACATGTATCTTTCAAAGAGTGTACAATTTACAATAACAGGAGCATCAGATTTAAGTGAAAATAATAACATTAATATAAGTTACAAATGGCTGTTAAAAATCCGAAGTTTTAAAATTTGATATTCCATTGAGATAAAAGTGAAAAAGAACACAGCTGGTAGAACTGGAGTCAGCTTTTGAAAAAAAAAAAATTACATTTGTTTATTATTCATTAAAGGTGTTGTTTGTTTTTGAGCTAACAGAACCAGCAATTGTGCAATCTTTGTGGTGTCAGAAATTTACATGATTTACACATCTAGATTGATAATTCAAAACATAAATATCTAAGACCATCTTTTTTGTTTATCTGTTATTTTTGACATTATTAGTAATTAAATATAAATTCATTAATGATATTTTCTGTAGTTGATCAGAAAAGTTGCAATATCAGAATCCGATATAGAGTCTGGGTAACGTCACTTAGTCATGTTTACATCAAGGGATATCACCTGGAATGTGTTAACTATACTTGCTGTAGAAGGATCGCTGTATTGAATTTCAGGATGAATTTAAACACTTGCTCATTAATGCTCCGATCATTAACCATGTTAACTGGTGTCCTAGATAAGAAGCCCCGCTATGTAGTCTGGTGAAATTTTTATTGAGAATTTTTTTTCTGGCTAAGATATATATTTCATTGCAGTAATAATGTCTTGTTTATTTACTGTCAGAGTTCATTTGTTTTAAGGTTTTAAGGCATACTTGTGAAATATTTTGTTCACAGACTTTGATGAGTGCTCGATGGAGGAAAAAAACCCATGTCAACCACATAATTGTCACAATATACCTGGCAGCTATATCTGTCAGTGTAATCAAGGTTATCGCCATAGGAACGGAAGTCATGGCAGACAATGTGAAGGTAAGATATCTTAACTGTCTGTTGATTTAGCACAGATTATTCAAGGGTGTTTATTTCCAGCTGCTTAATGTTATGTTTGCACATATCTGTGCTGAAGGTCAGAGTTTTAGAGAAAAGAATTGTTTTCTTGACATCTTAGACAAATATTTTTTAGCATCTGTAAATTAAAGTAGGTGGAAAGAGTCTAAAATAATTTTTCAGGAACATTTGATTCAGGAATATTATCCTTATTTAAGTATTTACAGTGTTTACATTCATGTATATATACAGTGCTGAATTATATTTGTTTAGTCTATAATTAAGGACATTCACAATGGGTGTGGCTAGCCAAGCAGGATACACTCACTCTTTCCAGGCACCTGGTCTCGCTTCTGAATTTCAGGGGTCTGTGAGTGCCCGCTATGGTACATTGTTGTTAGTACCATAGTCATACGACACCAGTTAATTTGTACACACATGTATCTTACATTTACATGGACTGTATTACACCCACCCACATATGTGTGCGTGCTTGTGTATGTATGTGTTTTTGTTCAAGAAAATGAAAACTTTCAGTTACTTAAATGTATATGAAAATTTATATTTGCCTGATAATTCATAGTTACCAGTCTTTATTTTTAAACACATCACATGTCACTACATCTTGTTCTTTCCTCGCAAACTTTTTCATTTTTCTTTTTTTCTCTCAAATTGTCTTATTCTTTATTTCTTTCCTGTTATTGCCAAGAAAAACTTAGATCTTATCTGTATGTTTCAGTGTCTCTTGCTTTGATGTTTCTGAATCTCTTTTACAAGATTTTGTGAGATTTCTTTCCTCTCATATTTTCCAATAGGTGTTCTGCCTATTTTAAATATTTTCATGTAAATTGTGTCTAAATTTATTGATTGTCATTTTTCTTTTATCAACTTCAACTACTTTCCTAGAATTGTTATAAGGTGCATGTATATTTTGTAAATACAATGTTCCATGTTATTTTAACAGATGTAGATGAGTGCTCCCTCTTTTTTCCCTGTGAAAATAGTTGTAAGAACCTGAATGGGAGTTATCATTGTGGCTGTAGTGCATCACAACTTCTTTATACAGGGCCAGAGGTCAGAGTTCAAGGTCAAAAGGTTCTAAAACCCCACTTCTCCTGTGTGAGTAAGTATCAGGTTTGAATTGTTTCTACACATCTTTATATCATTTTATATGCCCACATTTAAAAATGTAGGTGTATTATGCTATACAGCTGCTGTTTGTCCATCCGTCTGCCCATCCGTCCGTCCATCTGTCCGTCCATCCATTCTTGTCCGGGCTTCTCCTCCTTAACTGAAGAAGGAACAAAACTTTTGATGGTGTCATATGAAAGAGTGTGGCTTGTAGTTGTGCATGTGGGTTTCAAAGTTGCGGTCAGGCCCAGGTGGAGGTGGAATGGGCGGGGTCGGAAATGCTTGTCCGGGCTTCTCCTCCTTAACTAAAGGGGGAACATGGATGTCTGGTTCATTGAATTTTGTAGGACCTTGAACATTTCTCTGGTATCAGAGTTTGAAAACTTAGTTGTTCTTTCACACATCCATTACCACCACATTAAAACATGATGTGGGCGTATCATGCACCCATTAGCGGTGCCCTATCTTAAACACATGTTTTACTTTTATCAGAGTTTATAGCACTTGTGGCAAGAAGCTATGATTTATACAAAAGTTATTCATTGAGCGATATACTTACTGTAAATTTTTTCAATTCACCTGTCTCTATTTTAGCTAAGCTTTCATGAGAAGCATTCATATTGGTAATCACTGTATTTTAACATGAAATCAGACTGGTGAATACCTACACATGAAATTAAACTATTTGTGAAGGAAAAGCTGTTTGCATTCTACAAATAAGAGACCAGTGTTATTTTTAAAATATACCATATGCTGACTGTATGTTTTGTATGCCCAATCTGATTTAAACCACATCTTTATTCAACTTCTGTATTTGTCCCATTGCAGATAAAGATCTAGCGAAACCCTGTAAGAGGTCTTGGTCAGTCACCGAAACCGTTATTTTCCATAGCCAATCAATGACTCAACTAGGCATGTGATAGTAACGCAATATGTAAAAAACACTGTTCCAAAACTACCTTGTGGGTCACGCACGATGTGGATGTTAATTTTATTCCTTGGAATTTGTAGCCGATCCACTGATTGGCTGAAAATCAGAGTTTACCAGAACATGACCCCTTATGGAGTTTCGCCAGATCTTTATCCACTATGGGACAAATAGAGAAACGGAATAAAGATATTATTTTAATCAGATTGTTGTATGCCATGATGGCAGAAGTGCTAAATTTAACTCACTGTCTGCCATGATGGCAGAAGTGCTAAATTTAACTCACTGTCATTATTCATCCCTGTTTTGTGTTGATTTGGTCCTACGTCATAGCAAGTCAGAAGAGCAGTTGGCATTCTTGCTAAATGTCAATGTGTGCTCAATAACTGGTTTGCCATCGACAAAATCCTGATGTAGCATTCAGTCATGCGACCAGCTACTAACTCGATTTTGATATATATCAATTTTATTCATGGTAGATAACATTCTATAAGGTAATGAAAATTGAGCATTGAACAATGTCTTGGATTTGTAGAAACCTGTTCAGCCTTCACCGTTCAGAACAATGGAACAGTCTATGCCAACACAACAATTTGGAATGACTTGTACATCTATCCCACATCACTCTTCATACATTGTCCATTCGGAACCTCTCCAGATGGTCCTACAACTGTCTATTGTCAAGAAGATGGCAAGTGGTCACACAGTATAACTCAATGTGATCGTAAGTCCTTTCATACTCATAAATTTATAGTAAAAAATATTCAATTCACATAATTTTGTTGTCATAGAAACTTGTTATTTGAAATAAGTTTCAGATAAATAGCAATTGTTTTCTCATCTTTAAAGCACAGTTATACCCAGGGATACTTTATTTGTATTATGTCTGTCTGTTACACCTCTGCTTCATATAATTTCCTAGGTTTGATCACACCTGTTAATTATAGTCTGTTATCAATAAATTTTGATACAGTATTAGTTTTGTTTATTTAATTTCCTTTGTCTGCTTTCAGATTTATATTGCCCTGTGCTGTCTCCCCCTCTCAATGGATACGTTCACTACTCAGATAATACAAGGAAAGTGGGTACCATGGCAACCTACCAATGTAATAGCGGATTTCAAATCAACTTTGCAAGTCAGAAGCTTTGCCAGTTAGAAGATGCTGATGAGGCATTCTGGGAAGGCAATTCAACACTTCCTACATGCCAAAGTAATTTTTCTCCACATTTATATACATGTTTTATAAAGTAAAAGGTCATATTCCAGCTATAACATTTTTTCCATATTCTGAGTTCTATGCATTTGCACATTTATGCTCTTCTTCAATTTCATTATCTACTTCTTTCCTCCTTGTTTTTGTTTATTTCTTTTCATTGTTTCTTCCTTAACCTTCAGTGCTTCTAAACTCCTTTTCTTCTCTACATCTATTGTCATTAGTCCTTCAATTTTCTTTCTTGCTATTGATTTTCCAAATTTACTCCTCCTTCTCCTCATCTCCTCTCTCTCTCTCTCTGTTTCTCTCTCTTTTTTCTTGCTATTTTAATAATTCTCTTCTTTTTCCATCCTTCATGTTTCATTGTCCTTTACTTTCTAATATTAAAAAAAGATTTATCATGTAGGTGTTATTCTTGCCTTATTAATCTTGACCCAAAATGCCAATTTTCTTATTACAGTGGTGCAGTGTAGCCCCCTGATGGCTCCCCAGTTTGGTGATGTCTCCTCAAATTCCACTTCATACGGAGCTCAAGCAGAATATAAATGTCAGTGTGGATATTCGTTGGTAGGATCTAAACACCGTACCTGTACCAAGGACGGAATATGGAATGGCGTCAATGCATTCTGTATCCGTAAGTTAAATCTGCGCTGAAGTAAGAGATTGAATAACCTTGACAACCCAGTACAATGTATATTGATAATATTGGCAAGAAAATAGATTAGTAAAAATAGGTATGGAAGAAGAATTTTTCTTTTCTTGCTTGTTGTCTTAAAATTTTTTCATTAAAACATGCATTTCTCCTCATAATTAGAAATTGTAAGTGAAAACTAGAGATACTAATTGGTCAAACTAAAATTAATATAATTCCATATGGCAGTCTTTAGTTATATTGATTTAAAATGGACCTTACCTATTTTGTTGCACAACTTATGTTCTGCATTTTTCATGCAGATACCACATTCACAGATTTACCTGCTTACAATTTTAGAGGTGCTTTTCATCTGTTTCTGCATCAACAATGCATTTGTATTAGGTATATAGGTGAATGTTGACCATACTATGGTTCATTTTGCCATGTGAATGTTTTTCAGGGGCGACATGTCCAGTACCTCGGCCCCCTCTCTATGGATCTATTGCTGACAAAATGTATACCAGTCCTTACTTTGTCGGAACCTCTGTGTATTACACTTGCGGCAATCGGCAGGGATATCAACTAACAAGTATGACATCTTAATTAAGATCATGTGCAGTATGAGACAAGCTTCTGTTAAATGAATATTGTGTGTCTTTAATCTTACATGAAAAAAAAATGAGATGTAAAGAATAATATTATTTATTGCTTTTTTTTTTTTTACTTATTTTAGACATGATTTATAGTGCCTTATTCATTAGAAGCTAGAAACTCAATAGATTAAATAACATAACCACGGTTTACTTAAGAATTTTATTGTGTCCTTTGTAAAGCGGTACAGGAGATCACTTTATCGTGTATCCGTCTGTCCCTGTTATTCCAATTCCAATTCTAAAAAAATGGATGGCCAGATACACTAAAAGAAAAACCAAAACAATTTTACAAACACTCTAGAATGGATAAAATGTTACATTTTTTTTTATTTTTATTGCAATTTCAGATTCCAAAAATATGTCCACATGTGTGGTTGACAAAACATATGATGCTGAGATACCCATACGCCTTGTTGTACTGGAAATGAACTTCACCGGTAGTGAAAGAATGGAAAACGCATCATGTAAACAGCATTACGAGTCCAAGGCGATGACAACATTGGTGACAGCTGATGCAGTACAGGCTGTGTGTACAGATGTGTACATAAGGACTGTAAAGGCAGTCAGCACTAGTACACTCAGCACTAAAAGCGTAAGAAAATTGAAATAGTCCAAAATAGTGCATGAAAATTTTTTGTTGAGTAGAAGTAAAAGATGTGTGAGACACAGATGTATCCAGTCCTCAACAAATTTGTCCACAGGCATCACAATATGGGGCCCTAATAAGAGCATGACATTGTAACTTTTTGTGAAAAAAATTCACAGTCCTAGATATTGACCCTGACCCAGCCAACTGGGTCCTAGGTCAGGGGATGCTGTTGAAATGTGAGAAAGTCCAAGAAACATATGCACAGTATTGGGCCCTAATAAGAATATAACATTGTAGCTTTTTGTATTAAATTTCACAATGTCCTAGATATTGACCCCACCCAACCTTCAGGTCCTGGGTCAGGGGATGCTTTTGAAATGTCCAAGGTACACACAGTTGAATTTTGGTTATTTAGTGTTCAAAATAAAGAAGGTATTGCATCTTTCTTCCAGCAAGACAGAATTACATACAGATGGACAGGCAGACAAACAAATGATCCAAATGCTAGTTGCCCCCAGAGCTTTCAGACCTGAGGCATAAAAAATTATATTATCTATGGTTTTAATTGCATAAATCAGAGACTGCTGAAACAACTTCTGAAATGGTCTGTGAAAAAATACTAGGGTGCAAACTTTCAGATTGAAAAAAAAAAATCAAATTTGTCATTTTATTTCTTTATCCTTAAGTACATCAATAAAATGGTCAAAAACACTATAAAATGAATGCTTATAATATTCATAGAAAAATTGAACAGTCATGTCAAATCATAAAATTCAGTGGAGTGTATCTAAATTGTAAAGGTGAAACATGGACCATTACAGAAGTGCATAGGCATAATTCAGTTCTCTATTGTAAGCATTTATTATTTTGGGTATTTCAGATATCTTTAACATTATCAGTGGCAATACAATCAACGTATGGAGTCAGCAAAAATGTTTGTTATTGTGAAGACAATTTACTGAAAACACTTCATACTACTTTAACGCTATCTGAAAATCTCGACAGTGGATGTCCAAATCTAACCAGTAAAAATAAACGGCAGATTAAGTCCAGTAATTGGTCCTGTCCTGCGGAATACACTTTAGAAAATGATGGTGCCACGTGTTTACTGAATCCAGAGCCAACATGCTCCAGAACAGGTATGTGGTGCACTTGTACCTCTGCATTTTGAAAGCATTTTGATCAAATTATCTTCATCCTGATTCCATCCCATCTTAACCTGTAATCTCCTCTGTTCTTCATTAATATATTCGTGGCTAGAGAGTGCTATCTGGAGAAGCCTAACTATTGCTCTGTATGGAATGCTAGTTAGAGATTTAGGTAGAAGCATGGGAGATACATGTTGATAGAATGCAAAGACAGACTCACTAACTTCTGACTGAATATCTCTGATAAATCGAAGTCCACCACCTATACGTTCTTAGTAGCATGACCTGCATGATATTGTTGATTTCAGATTGCCTACGCTTGCCAGATGCTACCATTGTTAACGTTACCACTAGTTACAGCCAATCTCCGGTTATCATTGAACCTGATGATGACACGCTGCCTGATGGTAATCAGGTGGTCATGTCTACTGTGACTGGATCTATGGACCTGTCTACCAGTATGGATCCCCAAACAACTGCACACCTTGAAACAACTGAATTTACTCCAGAAATGGTCACACAGAAAACATCAGTAACTGCAGATACAGTTGAAAGTCAAACAAGCACTGTGTATACCACTAAGAGACCTCTGATGTTGACAACGAATGCAAATGTTGCAGCCACTACTGAAGTGCCAACTACAAGCACGAGTGAATCAGCTACAACTATAAGCTTAAGTGATGTAGCCTCTACCAAAATGCCAACTACAAGCACAAGTGATGTTGCTGTTAGTGACGGATTAACTACAAGAACAAGTAATGCAGCAACTCCTGAAACAGCAACTGCAAACACAATTGTTTCAGCAACAGCTAACACATCAACTTTGGACATAAGTGATTTAATGACTACTGAATTATCAACCACAAGCACAAATGATTCCACAACTATTATATTGGCAACTACAAGTTCAACTAATGCCACCACTACTAAATTGTCAACATCAGGTGCAGATTTTACAGTAACTACTGAAACATCAACAACCAGCAAAATCACGGCAACAACTACTGATGCAACCAGTGAAGTATCAACTACCAGCACAAGTGATGCATCCAGTATTGAAGTGTCAAGTACAAGTACTGCAACCACTATTGACGTATTAACTATGAGCTTGCGTGATGCAGTCACTACTGAAGCATCAACTGAAAGCACAAGGGATGCATCCACTACTGAAGCATCAACTAAAAGCACAAGTGATGCAGCCACTACTGAAGCATCAACTAAAAGCACAAGTGATTCAACTACTACTGAAGCATCAACTACAAGCAAAAGTGATGCAGCCACTACTGAAGCATCAGTTACAAGCACAAGTGATGCAATCACTACTAAAGCATCAACTACTAGCGCAAGTGATGTAGCCACTACTGAAGTATCAACTACAAGCAAAAGTGATGCAGCAACTACTGAATCATCAACTACAAGCAAAAGTGATGCAGCCACTACTGAAGCATCAATTAAAAGCACAAGTGATGCAGCCACTACTGAAGCATCAACTAAAAGCATAAGTGATGCAGCCACAACTGAAATTTTAACTACAGAGACAGCCATTGCTGAGGCAACAACTACAAGTGTTGCAACCTCTGCTGAAGAAGCAACTACAAGTGTTAGAACCTCTGTTAAAAAATCAAGTACAAGTGTTGCAACCTTTGCTGAAGAATCAAGTACAAGTGTTGCAACCTCTGCTGAATCATCAACTATGACCACAAATGATGCTGTAACTACAGCATTAGTTACTAAAAGCACAACTGTTTCTGTTACAACTGAAGCATCAATTAGTGATAAAGATATAACTAAAACTTCAGCTACAACCATGGTTGATGTTTCCATTTCTGAAGCATCAACTATAAACAAAATAAGTGCAGCCACAACAAAGGGATCATTTAGGGATACGGCTGCAACTGAAGCATCAAGCACGAGTACTGCAACTACAACAAAAGTGTCAACTACAAACAGGAATGATACAGCTACTACAAAGGTGCCAGCTACAAGTTCATCTACCGAGGCATCAGTTACAAACACAAGCGATGCAGCTACAGCTGAAGCATCAACTACTAAAACAACTGATGCAGGCACTACCAAGGACCAAGCCACAAGTGCAAGTGATACAGTCATCACTACAATGTCAACAAAAGGCCCGACCGATGCAGCTACGACTGAAGTATCAACCAAAAGCACGAGTGATGCAGCCACTACTGAAGTTTTTGACTCCAGTTCAAGTGGTGGTGCTTCTGCTGTTTCTACTTCTACTACTGAAGTATCAACCAAAAGCACAAGTGATGCAGCCACTACTGAAGTTTTTGACTCTAGTACAAGTGGTGGTGGTGCTGCTGTTACTACTACTACTACTACTACTACTGAAGTGTCAACCATGAGTACAAGAGATACAATGACTACAGATAAACTAACCACAAACACAGTTGTTTCTGTTTCACCGAGAGTATCAACTACAAGCATAACTGATGCACCTTCTTCCACTGAAGTTCCTAAAACAAGTACAAGTCATACAACCACTCCTCAAGTTCTAACTACAACAAGTGATACAACCACTACTGAAACATCAGCTACAAGTACTAGTGATTCAGTCACTACTGAAGCGTTAACTACAAGCTTAAGTGATGCAGCCACTACTGAAGCATCAACTACAAGCAAAAGTGATGCAGCCACTACTGAAGCATCAGCTACAAGTACTAGTGATTCAGTCACTACTGAAGCATTAACTACAAGCACAAGTGATGCAGCCACTACTGAAGCATCAACTACAAGCAAAAGTGATACAACCACTACTGAAACATCAGTTACAAGTACTAGTGATTCAGTCACTACTGAAGCATTAACTACAAGCACTAGTGATGCAGCCACTACTGAAGCATCAACTACAAGCAAAAGTGATGCAGCCACTACTGAAGCATCAGCTACAAGTACTAGTGATTCAGTCACTACTGAAGCGTTAACTACAAGCACAAGTGATGCAGCCACTACTGAAGCATCAACTACAAGCAAAAGTGATGCAGCCACTACTGAAGCATCAGCTACAAGTACTAGTGATTCAGTCACTACTGAAGCGTTAACTACAAGCACAAGTGATGCAGCCACTACTGAAGCATCAACTACAAGCAAAAGTGATGCAGCCACTACTGAAGTATCAGCTACGAGTACTAGTGATTCAGTCACTACTGAAGCATTAACTACAAGCATAAGTGATACAACCACTACTGAAACATCAACTATAAGTACAAGTGATGCAGCCTATACTAAAATTTCAACTAAAGCCACAAGTGATGCAGCCACTACTGAAGTTCTTATTACAAGCACAAGTGATGAAGCCACTACCGATACAATCACTACTCAAGCTCCAAGCACAACTGATATAGCTGCTTCTAAAGTGACGACTACTAACAAAAGTTATGTAGCCACTTCAGTGTCAAGTACCGCAAGTGATTTGGTTACTATTGAAGTTTCAACATCAAGCACAATTGGTGAGACTACTAAGGAAGTATCAACTTCCAGCAAAAGAGATACAACCACCACTGAAGTTCTGACTACAAGTACAGATGATACAGGTTTTACTAGATTTCCAACTACTAGCATAATTGATGAAAACACTACTGAGATTCAAACAACAAACACAACAGGTGTGAACAAAACTGAAGTGTCAACTTCAGGCACTAAGGATGCTACCACTACTAAATTGTCATCTACAAGCACGAGTGGTGTAGTATCGACTACAACCGCAAGAGATGTAAGCACTACTGAAGTTCCAGCTACAAGCACAAGTGATACAGCCACTACTGAAGTTCCTGCTGCAAGCACAAGTGATACAGCCACTACTGAAGTTCCAGCTACAAGCACAAGTGATACAGCCACTACTGAAGTTCCTGTTGGAAGCACAAGTGATGCAGCCACCACTGAAGTTCCTGCTGCAAGCACAAGTGATGCAGCCACTACTGAAGTTCCAGCTGCAAGCACAAGTGATACAGCCACTACTGAAGTTCCAACTACAACCACAAGTGATGCAACCACTACTGAATTTTCAACCACAAGTGATACAACCACTACTAAGTTTCCAACTACAACTACAAGTGATGCAACTACTACTGTAGTTCCAGCTGCAAGCACAATTGATATAACCACTACTGAAGTTCCAGCTGCAAGCACAAGTGTTGCAACCACCACTGAAGTTCCAACTTCAACAACAAGTGATACAACCACTACTAAGATTCCAACTACAACCACAAGTGATACAGCCACTGCTGAAGTTCCAATTATAAGCACAAGTGATACTGCAATTACTGAAGATACAACTACAACCACAAGTGATGCAACTACTAGTGCAGTGACGACTACAGACATAAATGAATTAGCCACTACTGAAGTTGTAACTACACACTCAAAAGATGTGACTAGTACCGATATGCAAACTTTAAACCCAGGTGATGCAGTTACAACTGAATCATTAAGATCAAGCACAAAAGACATGACTACAACTGAAACAACCGAAGGTTTTACTGCAGGATCAACTAGAAGGTCAAGTGATGTAGCAGCATCAACTGCTAGTGATTTAGCCACTGATATAGCATCAACTTTGATTGCAAGTGATGCAGCTACAACTAAACCACCAGCTACAAATACTGCAATCACCACTAAAGCATCAACCTCAAGCACAAGTGATCAAATCACTACTAAGGAAACAACTTCAATGACAAGTGATGCAGTCACTACTGAAGCATCAATTACAAGCTCACGTGATGCAGCTACAACTGAAGCATCAGTTACAAGCACAAGTGATGCAGCCACTACTGAAGCATCAATTGCAAGCACAAGTGATGCAGCCACTACTGAAGCGTTAATTGCAAGCACAAGTGATGCAGCCACTACTGAAGCATCAATTACAAGCACAGGTGATGCAGCCACTACTGAAGCATCAATTACAAGCACAAGTGATGCAGCCACTACTGAAGCATCAATTACAAGCACAAGTGATGCAGCCACTACTGAAGCATCAATTACAAGCACAAGTGATGCAGTCACTACTGAAACATCAGTTACAAGCACAAGTGATGCAGCCACCACTGAAGCATCAGTTACAAGCACAAGTGATGCAGCCACTACTGAAGCATCAATTCCAAGCACAAGTGATGCAGCCACTACTGAAGCATCAATTGCAAGCACAAGTGATTCAGTCGTCATTACTGAAACATCAATTACAAACACAAGTGATGCAGCCACTACTGAAGCATCAACTACAAGCAAAAGTGATGCAATCACTACTGAAGCATCAATTACAAGCACAAGTGATGCAACCACTACTGAAGCATCAATTACAAGCACAAGTGATGCAGCCACTACTGAAGCATCAATTACAAGCACAAGTGATGCAGCCACTACTGAAGCATCACTTACAAGCACAAGTGATGCAGCCACTTCTGAAGCATCAACCACAAGCACAAGTGATGCAGCCACTACTGAAGCATCAATTACAAGCACAAGTGATGCAACCACTACTGAAGCATCAACCAGAAGCACAAATGATGAAATCACTACTGATGTTTCAACTACAAGTGATACAATCACTACTAAATTGTCAACTACAAGCTCAGTAGATGCAACTACAACAAAAAGAACAACTATAAGTGATACAACCACAACTGAAAAGCCAACTGCAATTGCAAGTGATGCAAGTACTACAACAGAAAGAACAACTGATGCAGCCACTAATGAGACATCAACTATAACTACTAAAAGTGAAGCACCAGCGACAAGTGCAAGTGATACAATCAGGACTGAAGTGTCATCTACAAAGGCAAGTGATGCAGCAACAACTAAAGTTCCATTAATGAGTATTGCAACAACTAGAACTGCAACTGATATTGCTAAACCATCAACTATAAACATTGATGTAGCAACCACTGAAACTTCAACTGAAATCACAAGTGGAGGTATATTTACTGATGCACCAGTGTTTACAGAAACTACACAAAACCCAGCCACTGTTCAGCCACATGTTTCATCTACATGGGCAACTCAAGACCTGGATTCTACAGCAACACAGCAGTTTACTGAATCTGAAAAAACATCTCAAGAAATGGTAACAACAACACAAAAAGCAACAGCTGAACCACCTACAATAACACAAGCAGACATGACAACTACAACAACACAAAACCCAACAACTTCTGAAATGTCAACAACTAAACCAAACACAACTGATATGACAGCAACTAAAGCAACACATACACCAACAACTGTTCTTGACACAACAACACAACCAGATACAACTGACCTTACCACTACAACAAGACAAAAACCAACAACTGTTCTTGATACAACACAACCAGACTTGACAACTGCAACTACAGAAAAACAAACAACTGTCATTAATATAACAGAATTAAGTACTGAACTTACAACAACACAACCAGTCACAACTGATGTAACAACAACACAAAGACCAACAACTGTTATTAATAAAACAGAACTGAGCACTACTGAAATTACAACAATTCAACCAGATACAACTGATGTGCCTACAACAAATGTTCTAGAAACAACAGAAAAAACTCTGACAACAGATAATGAAAGAACAACAGTGCCAACAACAGATGCAGAAACCACTTCTGAGACAATAGTTACTACGACTACAACACCAAGAACAACAAAAACAGCAGCCCCAAGTATGTATATTTCTTCATGATTTTGTGCAACTGTTAGGTTAAATGCCTACAGAATTAGCTCAAATTTTAAAGAAAGTATTAATCTACAATTAGAGTTGAGTCTTTGGAAATATCCAGGTTCGATTTCAAAGCCTGTTACTCTATACTGATCTTGTTCACTGGAACAGTGATAACTTTCCATTGAAACACTTTGAACTCCTGATTCCAACTTCTCTTGATCCCCTGAAGATTAAATTACTGAGAGTAAACTATGACTGTAAATTTTAAATCTTGTGTTTTTATCTTTCTCTTAATTCAACTTATATGTACTTCATATTTTTTTCTTAAAGATGTTGCTGCTTTCAACATTTATCCTTTAAAAGTGGTATACACAGGGCAGATGCCATCTTCAGGGTGTGAAACATTCTTGCGCAATATTGGTACCAAAGTGGGAGAATATCACAGCATCATCACAAATGCAATGACAAGCGAATTTCCTAAATGTGTTAACATAGCATTCTACATTAACAATACTACCACTGTGGATAGTACTCAGGTTTGTGCATGTTCTTCTTACCTACTGTTTCATTGATTTAATCCAGCAATTTGTCTTAAAGTGTCATATAAGTGCTTGTAAACACTGATTCTGTGAAGATATATATGTATGGTATATGTTTCTGTTTCAGATTCAGATAGACATACAGGTAGCTATAGAGAGGCAAAAAGGCAAAAATGCAGAGAAATGTTACCAGGATTTAACAGAAGGAAAAACTGTTTTTCTCGAAAACAAACTTCTTTCAACATTCAAGTCTGAAACCAGTTGTTCCTTTTATACAGGCCCCACTGTTACATATGATTCAAACGAAGTGTATACATATTGTCCACCTGGTTATCTATTTAATGAGGAAACGTTTCTATGTGATCTCACAACCTCTCCTCAGTTTGCTGGAGAAAACATGAATGCAAGGCCAGCAACACCAAGTATCAAGGGGCAGACAACTGAGAGTAAAACCACATTTCTGAGTAGTGTAGAAACCACTACTGCAGCCCTGGATAAAAAACTTGATGGAAACATTTCTCTCAGTGGGATATCCACTACCACAATGGCCTATCCAGAGGCAACGTCCGTTCCTAGTTAGTGCATATTACTAATATAGTCTCTCAGTTCTATATTCTCTTTCTGTATCTGTATGAGGCATGTTAATAATCTTCCCTATTAACTGCATCATGTACGATATAACAGCTATACGTTTATCAAATACAGCATGCTTATTTACTCTGAAATATACTCTTACTTCTTCATTATTGTATTATTGAATGCTCCAGTTTGAAACAATGTTTTCATTGGCTCAGCAATCAAGATTGAAATGATTTCATGCTTAGCTTTTAGAATGCTCGATCAGTTGTTTTTTTTTTTTGATTTTTTTTGTTTTGTTTTTTTTTGTTTGTTTACAGAAATAACAATACAACAGTATTACAGTATATTATACTATTCAACAGTTGTATGTGATTGAATATTCTTTATTTTCAGATTATATCGATATAAACATGTCACCATCTTTGATGTTTGTATATTTTTAGCAGACACACCTTACTATCTGCTTGAGGTGAATGTCACTCTTAGAGGCACAAAGTTCAATGTGACAAGTTGCGTAGAGAGTTTACGTGGCTATATTGAGCATGCAGTGCAGAATAAGAGCGACACGATACTGAATAACATCATGTCCAGTCATGGCTGGCCACTGAACTGGAGTCAATGTAAGACAATAAAAGATATGGTTCTCTTAAACACCACTGGTCATATCAACATCAGAAATGACAAGGTGAGACAATTGTACATCATATTTATATATCGTATGAAAGTTGCATTTCACTGATTTTCAAAACAGTTGCACTGCCTTCAGCTTTTGAATACTTACAAGATTCTGGTTTGTGATAACACATTTATCTTTATATCTATCCATCAAGTTATAATGCTTATAAAGTGTGGATTTCATAACTGGGTTTTAGATTAAGAAGGGAAATATTGCTGGGAGTAATTGTTGGACAGCGTATATAAACTTTCGAATAATAAGTTTCATTTGATCTTTTATGGACTTTAAGGTCTCACAATATGGTACTGAAATTGCATTTTAATTCTAAACTCTGCTAGTATATTTTCCAATATTCCTGATGAATGTTAGTGATTATCAATAGGTTGTCTGATTTTTTTTGACACATTGGCTGTTATCGGTAATCTTACTGAGTTTGGCAGTGATCTATTATAAGGAGCAACGATAGTTGTAAATTTATCTTAACTCTTTCCTTTGACAGATGTTTTAACCATGTAGACAAAAAATATATATGTAAATGTGTCCTGATATTCAAGCCTTTTTGTTAACAGTTATTTCCCATTTGGGCGGTATCTGACATAAAACAGTTATGATGGCATCAAATTCTATGGATACCGATCAAGAATTCAGGGAAATGATACTCCACAAATGACTTTTTTATGAGGAAATTGATGACATCATAATTGTTTTACGTCCGATACCGGAAATGGGAAATAATTTAATGAAAAGACTCATTACGAACTATCAATTTATTCTTTTAAAAAATCACCAGAAATTTTTTATAATTATATATCTGAAGAGAGCAAATTTAAGCATCAGTTGAATGTGGTACAAAAATCTTACAATATGTAAATGAGATAGACAAATATGGTGTACTGCAGCTGAGAGCTATCTCTTTCAGTATTTCCGTGTAGTAGTTGACAAGGTGAGTGGAATTGCACCAAATCCGTCTAGGATAGAGGCGACTTTCACTAAAATCAGTCATTCCAGATTTATATTATTCCCCCCAGATATATCCTTGGTAGTTTCCTGCCTTTTAAATTCATATATACTGCAATAACATCAAAATTCACATCATGATCTATGTTCACATTATCACTTTCACTTTGTCCCAATGCTTTTTCCTTTTCTTCAAATTTAAAGCAATATAATTATCAATGTCTCAGACTAAGTATATCTTGTATAGAAATAGGGTCTTTACATTATACAGGGTCATTTTCCATATAAGGAGGTACCTGACGGTAACCATTGTGACGTCAAACAGTTCTATGGAAACTGGTGTAAAATTACGGGAAATGATATAGAAATTGTATGATGTCATAATAGTTTGACATCAGATACCTGCTTATATGGGAAATAACTCTGTATTGTGAAAAGACCAAATTCAATTGATGTCGAGATTGGTATATTTATCCTTGTATCAAAAATATACACCACATTCCCATGTAATGAAGCCTTTCCACAAAGCACCACTGGGAAATTGCACCGCTTACCTCCAATTCAATGGTATATCGAATAAGGTTTTTCACATCTTCTGACATTGAACAAACACAAAAATATTCTATAAAATCATTCAGTTTTATTACATTTGTGGTAAAATGATATGAAAATACTAGACTTCATTCAGTTTGATTTGTGGATAAATTCAAAGGGAATCTCTTAGAATTGATAATTAGTACTTATTAATTAAGCATTTGCCTTTAATTACAGATCTACCTGATTGTTCCATTTGCCGTACAAAGCAGGAATGTGTCCATTGGTAACATGGAGAGTTGTATATATGACAATGTGACGAAATATGTTCATAGTAATTTCTATACTGACTTGACAACTATCCTGAAGCAAGTGTATGGAGTATGCGGTGCCATAGATCTACAATCATATGAGCACAATGTTACAGTACAATGCCCAAACCAATATCAGTTCCATACTCCAAGTCAGACCTGTCACAGGTACCCAGTGACCACAATTCCTCCTGAACTCTCTACTCCCTCAGTGGAATTAATGACCTTGCCCTTTATGCCAGTTGTGGATATTGAATTGACCATTGATTTTCTGTCGTCGGTATCCTCAGATTCCATCATGTGTAACCAAAAATTAACAAACCTCATCAGTACGGCTTTATCTGAACAGGCCATAGTCCTTAACCAACATTCAGAATTTGTGTCTCGGTGCGCAAACAATAATATCGTCTTCCAATTTTCCGATAGCATCAAATCGCATAGGAAAAACACAAGTTTTGTTGTCACTGTGATCATTTCATTTTATGCTACTTCAGAACATGTTTCTAGCATGATGTTCAACACATGTTTTTCAACAGTTATTGGAAAATTTCAAATGTTTCCTTCCATGGTACTTGGAAAGTCGTCTCTGGAAACAGGAAATTCTTGTGGTAGACTGACTATTCAGAAAGCAATTCCAATCAACATGAGTAACAGTTGCATGCCTGATTACATATACCTACCACAGTACAACAGATGCCGGGACAGTGAGTAAAATTCATTTACAGTAGTTCTTTGCTGTATACTAATTGATTGATTTTTGTTTTTAACGTCATGCCATGAATATTTCATGTATATGGTAATGGCATCTGCCAGATGCGGGGCATGCAAATTTTGACCTTTGCAATGGACCCACCCGAAGCAGTGAGGGATCTTTAACGTGCCATGCATACAACTTGCCATGCATACCATGACTCGGGGCCTCAGTTTTTACTGTCTCATCCGAAAGACAGGACACCGGCATGACCAGAGTGGGACTCAAACCCTGGCCTCCCAATCAGGAGGCGAGTGTGATACCACTAGGCCACACCGGCTTTGCTGTATACTAGAATCAATATTAATTAATAATAGCTAATTAGCTAGGTCCTAGATTGTATATTTGATTGAGCATCTACATTGTAAGTAGAAAGTTCATGTGGGGCAGGTTTGGTGTTGTGGCTAAGCACTTGGTTTGTGGCACCGACGATCCAGTTACGATTCCCCAATTGCACCAATATGTTTAAGAGTTTAGTTACTTCCAGCTTCCATGTAGCATTATAACTGAAATATTGTTGAAAATGACTCGTGACACTGATTTACCAACTAACCAATCATTTGAAGTCTGGCCATTATCACTCTATAACATTAAACTGTTTTACCTTATTACCTACAAAATATTAAAAAATTTTCTGTATCTTTCAGGATTTGGAGCCATCTTCACTGTCGTCATTGATGCCACATACCTTATATTCCAAATCCAGGATCCATTGTGTTTCAGTGTTTTGACCAATCAAGTCAAGTATCATATAAACAATTTTGAAAACTCCATGCCAACCACAAATATAATCCCAGCATGCAATGACACCATCCTTCTTCCAATTAATGTCACTGCGAATGTATCGACGAAAGATGGAAATACACAGGTATGACAGCATAGTGTAGAAGCACTTACCAAATTAACTCTGTAAACATTTCATGTCTTGAGGCTTCTGGTATAGTTACTGTTATTTTCTTGTGTTTTCACTTTCGTGAATGTATGGAGTAGTGTACTATGCTGGAACTTCTTGTAGCTTTTCATTTTTATTCGCCCGTCCTAGACGGGGTGTATAACATTATGGAGAGGTCCATCTGTCCTAGGTCATGTTTTCCGTATTTTTCCTGCAGTCGATCTTTAAAGGTATTATATTGAAACTTGTCATATAACTTTATATCAATGAGCATAAGTACCAGTTCGCATTTTGGTATGATTGACTTGGTTTTGTGAGAGTTATGGCCCTTGAAATTAGAATTTGTTTTTTTCATTGATAGCATAATGGCAATTTCTATGGGATATAATAACTTCCATAATCATGAATTGATTTTCATAAAACTTATACAGAATACTCTGATAAAATAAAAAAAAAATATGCCTTACAATTTCGAAAATATCCCCTTTGTTAGTACAGAGTTTTGGATCTTTGATTTTTTCATTTTTGAAAATTTTTTTAGAAAAATTGCTCTTGTTATCAAATATGAATATTATTCCCTTGTTTGAACAATTGGAAAGTTTTGCCTTTCTTCTGCTGAAATTAATTTCTTTTCATTTTCCTGGACACTGAATACCACCCAATTTGGTGTGGCATTACGCATTATTTAACAAACAGACACTTTTACTTGTTGAAGGAAATACATAATTTTCTGTAATTTTTCAGATTATTTTTTCCATTCAACTTGAATTTCAAAATCTGAAGGGCAATAATAATCGTGCTACACGATGTGAAAAAGAAATACAAAGCAAATTCCTCTTAAAGGGAGGTCTGAAGACTTTCCTTGAAGAAAACGTTGTGAATGAGACATCAGGAAGCTGTACGATACCTCCAAATATGACATCATTTGTTATCAAGCAGATGTACTTCCAGTGTACTGATGACAGGGAATGGCAAGAAGAAACCCTTTCTTGTGTCAAGAGTAAGTCACTTTGAATTTCTGATAAAGTGTGATTTTATATATAAAGGTACATTGTGTTCATGAATTAAAACATTTTCATACATATTAATTAATTCCCACCCTATACTCAGGGGTAACATGTATTTTATAATCTGCAATATTTGAACATTTTTAATTTTTCATGGTAATTTTCAGTTTTTGGTTTTAAACACCATTTTTCCAATTTTACATCCACTGATTATTTAGACTACATATAGGGGGAAAAAAACATAGATACAAGTGTAATAAAGGGAATTTGGAGGAAACTTGGAATATGTCTTTCCTTTTGCTTCTGATGTGTATTAGTTTCACCCAGCCAGGGTTCAAATTATGTTTTATCTATGTGGGTATACTAAGGATTTTTCAGCATACCTTGCTAAAATTAAGAGGTTTACCACATTGTCTTCAAATAAAACAACGGTAAAAGAAAGTGTAATAAAACGTATTATGAAATAGTAACAGTTAGGGTAACTGAAGTTAAAAAAATGTAACATCTTTGCTGTTAAGCATGCATGCGCCTGCCTGCAATTTATCAATATGTGTATTTCTTTGCATTACATGTATGTGGATTTGTGATAAATCTTGGTTGTCATGTAATATTCATTGTGAATGCGTTATGTTTTTATGTTAGCATGACTTTGTTGCTCTGTTCGTTTCAGGTGAAGAGTTTATTTTCAACGTTCATTCAGACACAACGTTGTTATTATCACATTCATTACCATCAACCCATGACATCTCTAAAACTACTACACTAAGCACCGTGACTTCTGAAGTCACCAACGACCCACAAATTAAACCTAAAACAACAGTTTCTGATTCAAAAACAACTTTAATAATTCCTTTGTCTGTTATTCATGTCTTATTTTTCACTCTTCCAAATATTTTTTCTACAAAATCAGACAATAACATTACATCTGAAAAAGCTCGTTCAGTTATTGCATCTTTTTCGTCCCCTCCGGAATTAGTAACAGATGTTGAAACTAGGAAAATGGAGAAACAATCCACAATAAAACCAACCGAATCCTACAGATCCTTATACACACATTCAAACTCTCAGTTTAAGTCTTTACCCCAAACTTTACCCACTAATAATGAAATCACTAAATATGTTACGCATATACCGGTTTCAAGTCAAAATGGCCACACATATTACACACATAGTGTGACACAGAAACAGTGGACAGGTACTTTAGACAATAGTGAAGTTAAACAAGTAACTTTTAATACTCGGACATTGTTTGAGACTACTACTAGTAAATTACTATTACCTGATGGTCAAAGTACAAAAACTGACTACATGACTGATGTCTTGTCCACTGAAACACCCCAAACACTACTGCACACTTTAATGGCAAACACTAAAGGGCAGACAACTCTCTCCTCTCTGATCAGCATCCAGTGCTATACCTGTGATGAGTCTAAAAGAGCAGACAACTGTAAGAACATGCCTGTGTCTTGTAAAGATCGTGAGGTGATTGACTATATTGAAAATATTGATAAAAGTCTGTGAATTTGTAAACCCTCTGAACAGTGAAAGAAAAATAAAAAGTGAATATTAAGTTTACTTTACATGATTGATTTAAATCTATGAATTTCTGTTTTGCGTTTTAACTTAATTTACGGTACTGAAACAGAAGAAATATTTGCATTCTATTCAACTTACTGGAGCATTCTTTAGATTTAAAAATAATTAGTTAAAAATACATAACTGCTTTACCTTCTAGATCTGCAAAACTCAGGTGACCTACATCAAGAAAGCAGCATATGTAACAAAATCATGTGTTGCTATAGAAACATGTGAGAAAGACCAACTTGCATCATCATGTGACCCACAAAATTACAATACACAATGTGTATACTGTTGTACTGAACACTTTTGCAATGATGAGGTCACAAAGATTCAGTTTACAGGTATTCTAGAAAACACTTTGATGTAGCGACACATTCTAGATGTCCAAAGTCACCATGCCATCTAACACTCTTCTTGTAGTTGTACTAACTGACAAAAGGACATTAGTAGAAGCCTTGGATAACGTAGACATCCTGTATAAAGGTAGCAATAACAAAACACCTGCATCGTAGTTATGTGATATAAATTCAATCATTGAAATATCAAACTACCATTGATCTCCCAAAATCCATATTGAATATCTTGGTCAGTACCTAGATGGTAAATGGTTTTGTAGTAATTAGTGGATTTAGAGGAAGTGGTTAAGTACCTTAACCATTCAAAAGGCCACATATACTAAATACGCATTTCTTGGGTAAATGTGGCACTGGAATATTTGGGTCTATAAATAACTTTAATTTCCACTAAAGTTTGATTCACGAATTCTATATTCTTGCTTATATTGAAACTCTTCATTTGTGTTAAGGTATTTAATTTTTAAGAAAAATTTAAACTACACATGATATATATTTGTTAAATTTAATAATGGATCAATTGCATAATGCAGAATTTCTCAAGTATTTTAATGTCGTAAAAAAACTTTTTCATGTTTTAATATAAAAAGTGGTGTATATGTAATTCTTGAAGAGTGAACAATGAATTTAACTACAATAAGTTAGATATAGAATTGAGTATATTATACCAAACTATTGCTGCAACCAAAGTCTTTATACAAGTTACACATCATACATTTTTATCACAGTGTATGCAACTAATGGTCAATACAATTAAGATACCGACACAGCGCAACTTAAAATCCCACAATGCAATGCAGAATGTCTGACTTTCTCATTTCTGTACTTAATAATGTTGATGGGAATTGTGATTCATAGATTCTATTGTTCCTCGTGTTCTGCAAAATTGTCATCTATGATATGAATGATGTACTGTTTTTTGTTAATTGCATTGTTTTATCAAGCTTTGTTTCTCTGGTGATGTAAAATGTCTGATTTTTCTGATTAGCATGTCTAATGATCTTGTTATTGGTTTTGCTGACAATCTGTTTTATGAATAAATAATGTTATAAAGTGTTGTTAAATTGTTCAAAGTATGATTTGAGTATAAAAACTAATTGTGGAATTTATCAAAATTTTAAGTTTTCTAGGGTAGTTTTGTTGTATGTGTACAGTCAAATCTGCTCTAAAGCCCTCTGTATTGAGCAGTCACCTGTCTTTAACAACCACCTTACGTTTCTTTGTATCTTACAATAAATTGTCTGTACAAAAGCTATCCTAAAAGGTCATCTTTTGGAAGTATTCAATAGGCCTTTTTCATAGTAATTTCATCTCACATAAAATGCCCAACAGTGTGATGTTTTGCCAGTCATTTGCGTCATTTTATTTTGTGACATAACAATTCAAGCATGAGGGTCACAACGAAAATTTCGCCAAAAACATATGTTGTTGGGCATGAGGCCCCATGTATTGCATAAAATATGAAATTCATATACTTCCACTGTCCCTTTTGTGTTTGCTTAGAACAGGCTTGATTGTACTTGTGATCTATATAATTATTTGACTTCATGTTTACATGTTTCTACAGGAGATTATCACAGAAAAATGGGCTACACGTAATGTACAGTAAGAATGACTTATTCTTTCGAGGTAAATGTGGGCGAGTTATGGGAGGAGGGAGGGAATGAGAAAATGATTAAGTAGTG
Source organism: Pteria penguin (assembly GCA_035048485.1). Taxonomy (NCBI): domain Eukaryota; kingdom Metazoa; phylum Mollusca; class Bivalvia; order Pterioida; family Pteriidae; genus Pteria; species Pteria penguin. Next base: position 48,069,444 of record CM068580.1, on the reverse strand, counting down.
CATGTGTGCATAATTTCTTGGGTTGTTTGGCAATATATTTTACTGTATAGAAAATTTGTAATATGTTTTTAGGAAGGAGAAGAAAACGTTCTCGTAAACTTGGTGTGACCAAATGGACATTGGAAACCATTTTATCCAGGCCACGAACCAAAAAAGGCATTAAAGACAAGACCATACCACATTATTGGCCTATCTTAAGTGATGTAGTGTCATTCGAGACCAGTGAGCTAAATCATGACGTACCTGTAGTCAAAAGTAGCTTACCTCAAAGATGGAAGCGAGATACCCAGTTAATGATACAGACTGTGTCAGATGAAGTTACAGAAGCCAATGTGCATTGGCAGAATAATGTGACAGCATGTATAGGTACTTTTATTAACAAACAAAGATTTCGACCACTCATTATACCATAATGAGTGGTCATATCACATTAGGGTCAAGATTTGGAGAGTAATTATGTTTTCAACTTTTATAAACTGAAAGGTAGACACCTTCCTTTAATGAAAATAAGAAGGTATCCTCATATGTAAGCAACTATTGGTGGGACAGTGGTATCGTGAGTTATATTTCATATAAAGTTAGACAATTTCTCAGTGGCGGATTTAGAGAGGGGGGGGGGGGGGGGGGGGGGGGCGGGCCCCCCATTTGGTCACATATTTATTAGTAAAAATCCAGATTTTGCACCAAAAATGGTTCAGAAGTATGGCTAATACCCATTTGGCCCCCCCCCCCCTTTTCGGAAATCCTGGATCCGCCACTGCTTCTGGTTAGGAATTGGAAAATATATTTGTAAACTGAAAGGTTTGGGGATATAAAACAATCAACTCATTTTATAAATACCGTATGAAATGAAAATTCATTTCAGATTCTTTTTATCACATGCTTACGGTCAGTTTAAAGGTGTTTATTTAATCAAACACTAATTCACACAATTCTTTTCCATGCTATGACGTCACCTATGTCATAAATTAATTTATCACATGATTTGCTGTTTATGCAGTGAAATATCGCTATGTTATATTTTAATTTATGGCATAGGTGACATCATAGTGTGGAAAAGAATTTTGTCAAGCCGGTGTTTGATGAAATAAACACCTTTAAACTGAGTGTAAACATGTGATAAAAAGATTCTGAAATGAATTTTCATTTCATACGGTATTTATGAAATTTGTGTGTTTTCTATCCTCTCGCCAAGGCTCGGGGATATAAAACAATTAACCCGTTTCATAAATACCATGTGAAAATTCATTTCAGATCCTATATTTATGATAAAGCGATATTTCACTGCATAAACAGCAAAACATGTGATAAATTTATTTAATATAATGTTTCCACATTAATGATCAATCATGTTCTATGCTTATTTCCAGATGTAGAACCACCACAGTTCATTGATTGTCCATCTAGCCCAGTAAAGATACCTCTAGGTAGAGATGATCCCCTACCAAGAGAGATAACTCTACCAATTGCCAAGGATAACTCCAATCTGCCCCCTTATGTGGTCTATGATCCACCAGCCATCATCAAACAACCTTATCTATTTCAAAATGTAAGACACAGTAGAACCTACTATGTGATGTATTTCTTACAATATATAGCAATGAGGGCAGGAACTTAAATGTTTTCTCACAATAATGATGTCAAGAACAAAGCAACATTAACTATGACAGCATAACCGATCACTCTTATAACCCTATAATTCCAAATAATTAAGGTTTCAGCAGTGAACCCTATTGAACTATAGATGAAATGAAGGTCTATGTTAAGCAAATGCAGGGAAGATACCATACTTCGACTTACTGTAACCCCTCAACTTTGTTAGATACCCAAATCACCACATGGTATTTTAAGTGTATTTTCTGGAATTTTAACATGCACATTGGCTGTTGCATAGCATACATATCCAAAATATTTTCCATTTCAGTGGAATTCATTTTTCAGATTTGTAATTGTTGTAACGATTTTCGTATTTCCAGAACACCGTGATCAACATAACAGCCACAGATTATGAAGGGAATACCAATTACTGCTCTTTCAGAGTACTGTTGATAGGTAAGTATCGTATATCACTTTTTACTCCCAAGGACTTTATTCTCAGATAAATTCTCCGCAATGACTTGACCTCACTTCTCTGGATTTGACTATCAAATATTACAAGTATGCTGCTTATTGTGAATATAATGTGCCATGAATTTATGTTCAATAAAGCCCCGACGACAACAAAGTCCAAAATATTATTTTAGCATAAAGGTCATTGTCAAGGTCCAAAGTTCATCGACCTTGATGACATTTGAAGGGGCTTCAGATATGCGCATGAAATATGAAGTCTATATCTCTCATGGTTTGAAAGTTATGGCCAAGGTTAAAGTTGACAACAGACAAACAAATGGACAAACAGACAGACAGACAGGACAAAATCAATATGCCCCTGATCTATCAATCCATGGGCATAAAAAGAAATCCTTGCAAATATAAAGTTTGTCAAAATGTGCTGGGTTTTTTTTCGGTATTCAAAGTATAGTTCATTGATAGATTAATCTGATTTTCCATCATCTTAATGAGTTTATTTATTATTTATCATTTTGCAATAATTTATGATGCATTAAAGACACTTCAAAGCCTCAATCAAAGCCCTAACTTTTGGGTCATCAAAAAGTATATGGAAGCTAAATGATCACTTTCTCAGCTCTGTTGATGTGCTTGTTGGCTACAAGCATTGCAGATTTAAATGGCACGATGAGCACCAGTTTTATTTTCTTATATAAATTTTGTCTGAGACTTTCATTTTACCTGCATTGGAACAGAAAGAATACATACTACTAAGAGCAAAGATTTATACAGCATCTTCTCAAAGAGAAACTAAGTCCCGTTTGCATATTTGATATCTGTAATGTACATTCAGATGAATCACCCCCAGTCATGGAGTGTCCCGCAGAAGTTGTTTATGCACATTACACCGAAGCATCTGTGAATGTCAGCCTGAGGTACAGTAACATGCGAAATATCCTGAAGATCAAAGATCTCAGTAAGTGGACTTTACATCTTAATCCTGGAAATGGGATGTGGATACGAACCAGAGAACTGATTGACATCACAGCAACGGCCACCGATATTAATGGCAATGCAGCATCATGTAATTTCACATACGAAGCCCAAGGTAACTCATTTATCGATTAAAAAAGATATAGAAATGTAAATGCATTATTTTGCAGATTGTATGTCTTAGTGATTTTTAAACATGTAAGGCTAATGAAGATATAGATCTTCAGTTTGTTTTAGTCGTATTGACTGATTTTTTATGATTTGACCGTAAATACACCGATTCCCTTTTTGAAGGAGAAAGTGGCATTTAACAGACTATTAATTGTTATGTCTGTGATGTCATCATCAGATGTTTGACTTGAACTAATGTGACATCACAACAATCAAATTTAGCTCTTAATGCCATGTCATTGATGGAAAATGGATCGGTGTGTAGGGCATCTTCTTCGTCATGCTTATTAAACTATAGCTTTTTGGGAACAACTGAGAAGTTAACCTGGGATGGGTCAGGGTTTTGTCGTTGGGATGTAAGATTCTCATCCGTCTAACATCATAGAAACTTCTTATTATAAATACTTGTGTGGCTTGTACAACGATTTACTTTATCTTGATATATTTCTCATTGTAAAATTTGTCACAGATTTTTAGGTATCACTTAGATGTTGAATAGTACAACACACATGTCCTCCCTCATACCTTTATGCCATGTCCTTCCTCATACCTTTATGTCATGTCTTTCCTCATACCTTTATGTCATGTCCTTCCTCATACCTTTATGTCATGTCCTTCCTCATACCTTTATGTCGTGTCCTTCCTCATACCTTTATGTCATGTCCTTCATCATACCTTTATGTCATGTCCATCCTCATACCTTTATGTCGTGTCCTTCCTCATACCTTATTGTCATGTCCTTCCTCATACCTTTATGTCATGTCATGTCCTTTCTCATACCTTTATGTATTACTGTTACCATACAATCTGATTTTAGGTGGAGATATATCTCAAGCCTATCAGATAGAAATCCAAGTTTACGTTAAGCCAAACATGTCAAACTCTGATGCACGATCATGTCTGAGGAACTATACACAAAGTTTGGTGATACACTACATGAATGTAGCAAAGAATGTCTGCAATGAAGGTGCCTCTAATGATTTCCTAATCATCAACAAAGCCGAACAGTTGAACCTTTCCATAAAAAAACCCAGTGTTCAGGTAAAGTATAGCTATATTATGGTTATTTTACTTATTATATATATATATATACATGTAATACATATAATATATTTTATGGAATATATTTTAGGGTTGTCTCCGTGGCGTGACGTTATATGCGGCATGCTTTGTAGGCTAGGTGAAGATGCCGTACGGTCTAAATGTACTACATAGTTATATTACTTTGATGAATAGGCTTCTAATTTCTATAAAGACAAATAGGCATTGTGTATACTGTGTGTCATTTGGCATGGGTTCATAGGCTCAAAATACATTGGTTTTGTTTAATTCATCAGTAATATCAAATGTGAATGAATTCCATGACACAAAATGAAGTAAAAAGTTATACATACAATACATTACACAATCTTCACAGAATGTGATATATTTCATAAGAAAATAATTTCTCCCAAATTTGTATGATTGATTTTGATTCAAGTGAAATTTATGAAAATTACATGATTAAATTCTGTTAAAAAAATTCTCAGAAATTGCATCTAAGACTTCATGGGACAACATTTACAAAATTTTCGTGTTTGTCGTATTTTAGAATAGATACTTTTTAATATTAATAAGAAGTTTGCTTTAAATTTTAGGCTTATGTTAACATGACATTTAGTATATCATCTAATGGAAACAGTAACCTCTCGGAATGTGTTGGGAAGCTAATATCAGAATTAAAGAGCGAAGGCAGTAATCTCTACACAGCTGATGGGTGTGCACCAGCGAACATTACTCTCATTTCTGTCTCTGGACGCTACTTATGCCCTAATGAATATATACTGAATACCTCCAGAAATATATGCGGTAAGTTTACAGTTAAAATTACATCATTTTAAATTATTTCTACTTAAAGCACAGAAGGAATAAGAGTGAAAGATGTAAAGAATTTAAAATAAATTTGATCAAGTTTTATGTTCTTTTCAGTGCAATGTCACAGAGGCTACTATGCTGATCAAACAAACCACATTTGTCAACGTTGTACGGCTGAAAACCCAAACAATATTACCGATTGTATCCCTTGCTCAGTGAAAAATTCACCAACATGTTTGAGTAAGTTCTGACCTCTGGATGCAATTGACCTTTCCATTTCACGGAAAATTTGTCGAAATGCGTGACGTCACAATATATTTTCAACGTTTGTCCGAGGTATGACCGAGGTGTAAATTATTGTGATGTCATCTGATTTAACAGTTTTTCGAGTGTAAAAGGAAGAGTCAATTACCAGTTTTTTGATAGATTGATTTGACTTTTCATTATCCCATGTATAATGATCCTCAAATGACAAAGTAAGATATATACATGATTTTTTTTGCATTATGGTTGTTTGTCATAGTATAATATCTATGTTGTCTTAGATGGTATCGATGTTAGTGATTGTAAAGTTTGGGATTTTACATTATGAATGTCCTTATAGGAAATCCCCCCCCCCCCTGTTAAAGATATACAGACATTCTGCTTGGTGTACTACACTTTTAATTTTGAAACTCGATGTTTAAGGGTTTTACAGGACTTTTTATGAAGACTCTTTCATAAACTTTGTCTTTTCAAAAAAAAAAAAAATGCAAAACTTAAATAATTTGAATTTAATCACACCTATTTCAGTGGAACAACATTATTTTTCTATAAATTCTTTGGTGAAAGGTCCTCTTGTATAAAATGCATCCAAGTGATACATTGATTTTAAAGATCAAAGTCGTTTTTATTGAGACCTCATTAGAGTTAATTATACATTGAATCTTTTACTGTTGAATAGAACAAGATGAAACTTTGCTTTTATGACCTTCAGGGAAAGCAGATACAATGTGTTCTGTTGAAGGTATTGCTTAAGGTTATGGATAAAAAGACTTTACATAGAAGATTTGGTCAAATTTGTAAAAGTACTTTTAAAAATTGTTGTCATACAACTCACAATATTGACATTTTTAGCTCCACTGGTTGAGAGAAATCCATGAATATGACCAGTAGGTCTACATACTCTCTGTTGAAATGTACAATATCCTAATGAATTATGCAAAAATAACATGAGATATTTTGATATATAGTTATGAATCAGCATACTTTAAGTACGACTCCACAACTTTTATCTAAAATTGCCATAATAAAACCTATTTTCATGCACTTCAGAATATTGTCGCCCCGGTGAGTATTCAGAAAATGGCCTCCAACCGTGTATCAAGTGCGCCATCGGCAGCTACACCAATAAATCTGGTTCAACCATTTGCCAGGTCTGTAACCAAGGCTCAACTTTGTCCATAGGATCAACATCGCCTACAGAATGCCATGGTAGGTCATCTGATAATTCACTCTGGAGATTAAATGTACTACATATACTTTAGTTACCGGTAAACATAATTATGGATAGGGGATACATGTAATGATTCCAATGAGTATACCTTGATTAACCAATGGAAACCAGGGCTGGCCACACATTGGCAGTGGTTTCTATTGATATAACCAGGATCTAGCTTCGTAAACCAGTCAAACACTGACTCTTTACACACATATGGTATTGCAGCTTTAAACAGCCTCCGATTTCTCTGTTACTATGGAAACTGACAGTAAGTCATAGGATGATTTTTTATAATAAAGTGGTTTTAACACAGAGAATATTTCAAATAATAAGTCAATGTCTGTTATGGATATATCACATATCTAATTATTTTAAGTTTAGAAATTAGTTTCATAAATAAATTATAGTCCACAGAAAACATTGAAAGCATAAAAATGATACAAGTGCTGTGGATGAGCAAACAGTTCAGTGTCTCTAGGGATTTCTCTCTTGGTTATCACTAAAGAGTAAACCAGGAATGCTTATTGGCCATTTATCTAATGGCTTTAAATTAAATGATTTTCAAATAAAACTATACAGTCTTGATCATGAATACAATTCAGTCGAAAATTAGTACAATTAATTGCTCCATTTCATTGTTCATCTTTTCATCAAGTTCATTTGATTGTTAATATTTATCAGACTTTAAAACAGTAGTTCATATCTATCAACAGACATATCCTTTAAACATGTTTGACAGAAGTGATAAACAAAAATATCCTTTGCTTTGGATGTTTTTCAGACATTTGTCCAGCTGGGTTTTATAGTAACACAGGTCTTAATGTCACAGAGTGTTTCCCATGTCCACAGAATTACTACTCGGCTGGTCCTGGATCTACTTCCTGCACTCCGTGCCCTATTGGAACTATCACTGAAGGAATACAAAGTACTCAAATGAGCATGTGCCAAGGTGCTACATCATTATTTATATCTCTGACTATTGATTGAAGTATAAAATCATTCATTATTAATAAGACATGTCTGATTCTCATGGTAGTGTATGTCCATGTCACAGTAGTGTATATCCATGTCATGGTAGTGTATGTCCATATGATTGTAGTGTATGTCCATGTTATGGTAGTTTATGTCTATGTCATGGTAGTGTATGTCCATGCCATGGTAATTTGTGTCCATGTCATGGTAGTGTATGTCCATGCCATGGTAGTTTATGTCTATGTCATGGTAGTGTATGTCCATGCCATGGTAATTTGTGTCCATGTCATGGTAGTGTATGTCCATGTCATGGTAGTGTATGTCCATATGCCTATGCCATGGTATTGTATGCCCATGTTATGGTAATGTATGTCCATGTCATGGTAGTGTATGTCCATGTCATGGTAATGTATGTCCATGTTATGGTAGTGTATGTCCTTATCATGGTAGTGTATGTCATGGCAGTGTATGTCCATATCATGGTAATGTATCTCCATGTCATGGTAGTGTATGTCCATGTCATGGTAGTGTATGTCCTTATCATGGTAGTGTATGTCATGGCAGTGTATGTCCATATCATGGTAATGTATCTCCATGTCATGGTAGTGTATGTCCATATCATGATAGTGCATGTCCATGTCATTGTAGTGTATGTCATGACAGTATATGTCCCTGTCATGGTAGTGTATGTCATGGTAGTGTATGTCCATGTCATGGTATGTTTACACAAAATGAATAAAAATCTTTGGGATATCTTTAAACAAAACAGATTAAATCTGCATATGCTTAATTTATACAAATAATAATGATTTCTACTTGAGAATACTTAAACTATTTTTACCCTTTGTTTTGGTTGAAGTGAAATTCTAAACCTGAGTAGTAATCAAGCGCTCATCTGTAGTGACAAAGTCGTTGTGTAAATAAAAAAAGGCAGAAATAATCTTATGATACCCATAAAATATTTTGCTTTCGTATACATATATTTTATTTTCAGTGTGAAGAATGACCTTATTATACTCTCCCTTTTCAGTTTACAACTTGTGTGATAACTGTCAAAATAATAGTACCTGTATGGATGTCGACCAGGGAAGATGGTACATGTGTGTATGTCCACCAGGTTTCCATGGTGAGTATCATGTGGTCGCTTAGTTCATGAAATAAATCATGCACACATTATCAATCATATGTAACCCATACCGTTTACCTTTGTATAATTATACCCCTTGCAACAAAAATTGTATGGGATAGGGTATACTTGGATCAAATAGTCTGTTCTGCCTGTCTCAAGACATACAAGGATGGATTTTATATACTTTTCCCACACATCCTTTGAGATACTGTGTTGATAAATAATACACATCTTTATTACCAAAGACTACAAATCAAGTTTGAATTTTATCACAGTTTGATATGCATTTGCTGGAATTATGTCACTTTGGCTTCACATGCTGCTGCTAGTGGCATTTGTTATGAATTGCACACAATTCCAGTTTAATCTGCAATCATTTTTTTCAAGTTCTGTTGCTAAATTTTTACCCAATGTAGTTGTTTTCACATAATTATCAATATGATTGTCTTCACACAAATTTTAGTCAAATATTACATATCATCTATTTAGATGCTATGTACATTCTCTTTAGTTTTGTTTCGTATATATTTATACACAGTTAAGCATTCATTTAAATAATGTATGATTCATTTCTTTCGAATTTTTTTATGTACTTTAACAACAGGTCACAACTGTGACCAGGATGTGGACGAGTGTTTGAGTCAGCCATGCATGCATGAAGGAATTTGTCATAACGGCATGAATAGCTACCACTGTACCTGTTCTGAAGGTAAACAACTGTCTGCGACATAACGGAGTGACACATTGTTTTTAAGCATAATACTGAGATTACATACATCATCTCCTTAGGGATATTTTCGTATAAATAGGTTCGGTTCATCAAAGTTTTTGTAACTCATAATAATGTTTGATGACTTAAATTCTTGGTCCTATATATGAACTGGTTAATTTCGTTGTTAATTCAACAAAAGTTATTTTAAATAATGAATTTTTCTTCAGAAACAGTGCCCCATAAAAGGCCATATCTTTATCCCCTGCCAAAATAAGAGTAGTGCAAGTAAGGTTCTTTTTTTATTTTTTCTATTTTGATCGAGCCATTGTTATTTCCTGTTATGTAAATCATGCTTACAGGTTACACTGGCAACCATTGTGAAGTGCCGATCTCGGGATGTTCGTCTTATCCATGTGTGTATGGAGTCTGTACAGAGCATGCCAACAACAGCCATGTATGTACATGCTACCCGGGATTTACTGGACCGAGGTAATAATAAGTCAACATTTCAGTTACTATGGTAAAACATATAGACTGCATACATAGATATGAGCTTAGTAAAGGAGAATTTGGTATATTGTATAAATGCCTGACTTATGATGCAGACTGTGCTTACTAAGTCGATAGACTGAAAAAACCATGTGCTAGACCAAAAATAGAGGCAAAACAAAAAAAAAAGGCCAATAGATTGAAAAACTTATATTACCTTATTATTAGCACATTTGTATATTTCATTTAAGTTACTAGTTTTCCATATCTATAGAATTAAACTTAACTTCTAATAGTCTGTATTTTTTATTGAGATAAACTTACTCCACATTGTAGTTGTGAGACCAACCAAAATGATTGTAACAGTACAAGCTGCCTGAATGGAGGAACCTGTATCGATCAGATTAACTCCTTTGTGTGTAACTGTACAGTGAGTATTGTTATTAACAAGTGTAGAATTATTTGCTCCTGGAATGGGAGAGTTGGAGCATATAGTTTTTTGTTGGTCTGTTGGTAGGAAAAAACATCTTAACATGTTTTTACATTTTAACAGTGAACAAAAGAGATACAGATTTGATATTTCACATGTGGAATTCTTGTGACAATATCTTTTTGCTGAAACCAAAACTATGAAATTGTGGCCTTGACTGTGACCTTTGACTTATTTTCAAAAACTTTAACAATGATTGACATCCAGGAGCAACAATGTTTTACAAAACAATTGTTTGAATTGTCTTTTTTTTCCTATTCAGAAAGTTAGTATTGATACTAATTACCAATTTATTCTATGAAGTCGCAATAAAACATTCTTTTACGGAATAGCTGTATGCTATGAATCACATAAAAATAAAAAAAAATCTTTCCAGTTGTACTCTTTGTTCATTCTGAATATTATTTTTCGCAATAAAAGGAAGTGATAAAGCATGTCTATTCATACATTTATCTATGTGTGATTCAGGGCACTGGGTATGAAGGCACAAGATGTGATCACAAACGCCCAAACTTGACCCTCAATAAATGTTTTAATGGAGATTATCATCAAAATCTTGATCAATGCTCTTGCAATTCTGGTAAGTGTTTTTTATTTTAAATTATTTCATTTTTATTCTTGTCCAGTTATACAGTTTTTAATCTACACATTGTATTTTTGGAAATTATTTCAGCTATTACACAATATGATTTGATGTCAAGTACAATAAATCATCATTTTGACATCCCAAATTATGAAAAGGAAAAAAATATTGTATAGGTTTTAAATCATCTAAAGGTGATGGGATCTATTTTTCCAAATTGGTACTTGCTTTTAATCAGAATGAATGCAAAAAATGTATTGTGACAAATGATTTAAGATTCTTTTTTTGTGAAAGAATAGTATTTCTTACTACATGTATATGACTTATTTATAACTTTATTGTATTTCTGAGTGACTCGTACAATATGCTATTTATTTTTTCAATGAATGACAAGTTATAAGATATACATATGATCACTATTGTAGGATGGAGTGGTGCTTATTGTGAGACTAGGGTAGGTAACTGCGTTGATGGATCTCATTGTGGCAGCAATGGTCATTGTGTGGAGTTTGGTGTAACCAATGTCACCTGCATTTGCAAGGTAAAATGATTTGCCAAATAATTTAATCAAAATTTAAAAAACAACTTACATACTTATTCAGTATTATTCATGAAAATTTTTAGGAAACCAAGAGATTTCTGCTTAGTAAGTAATCTGGTGGCCAACAGTTTTTATTTTAAGTGAAAACAAAGTCATCTTTTTTTCGATAAGATTTAATATATATTGACCTTGAATTATCTTCAGCCTGGATTTACTGGTACATACTGCACAGAGAAGATCAGAAAGTGTAATTCCTTCCTTTGCCAGAATAATGGCATCTGTGAGGAGAAAGGTGCAGACTTTGCTTGTTTGTGCCCACAAGGTAATATTGTACTTTATTTCTAGCTGTACTAGATGTTAACATTTTGGTTGTGCTTTAGGTAACAAAATACTTATAAAAATCAAATGTGTCTTAAAATTTTGTGTGTCAATACCATACCATCAATTTAAGAACGATCATAAATCAGATTCTGAGTATGAAAATAAAAATGAAAGTTAAAAAATGACAAGTCTGAATGAAAATGAGTTTGTAGTAAATTCTCAGCCTCTGAAAACTGGAAATTGTTGGTAAAGAGTATGTGAAAGGACATCTTAAACATGGTCCCTCCTAATGGAGAAAATGGTTTTGTTGTTGTTTGATTATTTGATTATTTTGGTATTTGTTTTTTTAGGGTATACTGGCAGGGTGTGTGAGAAGGACATAGATGATTGTGCCAGTAGCCCTTGTAGAAATGATACAACATTACAATGTGTGGATGGCCAGGATACATTTCTCTGTCAGTGTGTCCCCGGATGGTCAGGTAAGGAAAGTCTTAACTTGGAACCTTAAGTTTGTTGATAGGATAGGTTACAAAACCAACGGGAAGTATTGAAAATGTCCTTCCATTAATGGTGAAACTATGTGTTTGAAAAGTTTTGATTAGTGTATTTTATATTTAGAAATATTTAACACTGATGCATTGTGAAAATAGAATTGAATACCACATAATGTTATATTTTGACATTATAATGTTTTTAGAAATTATTCAAATACATGTACTATGCCTCATTGATAATATTGATGTAATGAGGACTTGGATGGGAGATCTATAATATTGGAAATGAGAAAAAAAAAATATATAGTCTAAACTGCAGCGTAGATGTCATCAATTGATACAGATCTGTATTTGATGTTTCTCTGTATCTCAGGATCCCGATGTGACACAGAGATCACAGAATGTCAATCCAGTCCATGTCATCGAGGAGGCACATGTGTCGACTTGGTGAATGACTACTATTGTAAATGTCCAGCAGGATTCACAGGCAAAGATTGCTCAGTAAGACTCAGATTTAATACAATTCATGGTTTATATTTGAATTCAGTACTTTAGCATGTTGTGTCAAAATGTAGAGGAAGGAAAGTAACACTTACTGATGGAGACTTTGTACAACATTTCGTGAATCATGTATCAGAGAAATCACACAAGGACATAGTAATAGATCTTTTGCCAGTTTTACATGATGTAAGGGGTTCATTGCCGAAAAAGCTACAGTTTGCTGGGATTTTCTTTGTGACCTCAATGTTTTGTTGATACATCTTCTATATTTGTGCTGCAGAATATCATATTTTAGGCATATGGTCAGAGACGAGATTACTGCAAATAAGATATATTTAGCACTTAAATAATTTCTTTAAAAAATTTGACAGTTTAATCAGCCCATACATTAATCTATTATAATGTATTTTACAATGTGTCATTTTAGGTCTTTTCATGTTATAGAGTTATGTTCCTTATGACAAGTTACCCGATGTAGAATAACTTTAGTTTAAACCATTTGTATGAAACCCCATGCAAAATTATGAAGAAAAAAAAAATGGTGCTTTTATAGGAATTATTTGACATCACAATGAATCTGAAGTTGACCCCTACCCAAATGAGAAATAACTCCGTAATACGAAAAGCAAGAATATTGTATAGCAGAGATTCATCTGAGACATCTCTCATTCGTCACACATATTGACATTGATATTGACTTCTTTCAGATGTTCAGTAGTTGCCTCTCTACACCTTGTTATAACAGTGGAACATGCCAGTATAATGAGATGGGTGATTTCAATTGCCTCTGTCCTAAAGGGTTTACAGGTCGTACATGTGAACAAGAGATTGATGAGTGTTCCTCTTCTCAGTGTCAAAATGGGGGAACATGTCATGACTTTGTAAATGATTTCAAATGCAGGTGAATATTTTGAAACCTCGTGCTAATTCAAACTTTTAAATTTCTATTAAAGAAACAATAAATTATTTGTCCATCTATTAAACCATAAAAGATATACTAAAAAATTTGATAACATACATGTATGTACTCTGTGGGTGAAGTTGGAGAAAATTTTTTGACAGTATCAGTTTCAGCAGCCCATGAAATGACCATGGAATACTGTATCCATCATATAAATTTCATTTTCTAGTTGCCTACAAGGATTTATGGGTCAGTTCTGTGAAGAACAAGAGAAGGAATGTTTAAGTCAACCCTGTCAAAATGGTGGAACCTGTCATGAAGAACCCAGTGCAAAATTTAATTGTACATGCAGGAAAGGTTAGTGCATTCACATCATATTCTTACGTCAGATATGATTCAAGTTTACTGAAGGAAAGACTTTGCTCAAAATTAACTTTGTAGTAAAGACTGAGAAGTTTCAGTGAAAAATTCAGCTCATTTTCAGCTCTTATCATGTATTTGGGAAAATATAAATATATATAGTGTATTCTCAATTACTGGAACCTGGATAATATGTACTTCTGGTTAAGTTGAACTTGTTTTCAATGTTCTCAATTCAACTAGAATGTTTCATTGAACTCAAACTCCTCATAAATCAAACTTTTTTGTTTCGGCTCAGGTTATACCGGCACTCAGTGTGAGATCGACGAGGACAATTGTGCATCATTCCCATGTCTAAATGGTGGAACCTGTACAGATCTTATTGGTGGTTTCCTTTGTACATGTCCTGATGGTTTCCATGGCAACATATGCACTGCTGATCATTGTGAGGAATGTAAGAATGGAGCAACATGTGTAAATGGGTTCTGTCAGTGTGGACGGAAATACACTGGGATTGATTGTGGAAAAGGTAATTAGAGTTTACTCTTTAATTAAGAGAAGCCATTTTACCAGATTAAAAGGATAATTTTTTTTATCATTGGTTGGCATGATATGAGAGCATAAATTAATTAACCTATTGATCTATCAGTCAATTCATGTGTATGTCCAACAGTGTCTCCTGCATTGGAAAATATTCCCTTAAACTTTGTTTCTACCAGGAGGCATCAGTATTCCACAAATACTTTTTGTTTATGGATTAAGACTGTTGTTCATCTATATTATTTTTATTATTATTATTATTATTATTATTATTATTATTATTATTATTATTATTTATCCTAATGTTTGGTATTTAGTGTTTTGCCTTTTTTTTTTTATCTGCAGAGAAATTTGCTGACTTTGATCTGTTCTTTGCTGGCCATACTGGTAATTCTAGGATGCCAGTGGAGGCTGTACAGCACACAGAGGTCATGTCAGTCTGTCTGTGGGTACGCTATCTCCATCCTAATGGCCAAGGAACTTTCTTCACTCTCTTTGCAGAAAAGTTAGTAGCCATGATCTATTTACATTGTGTTCATTTTTAAAGAGGGACTAGAATCACTTTTGCGATAAAAATTGAAAAAAAAGTGTTCGCTGACATAAATCATCAGCATTTTTCCAGCACAGATGTATTTTTTGGCTTCAAATGCTTGTAGGTTCATTATGATGTGTAAGTAAAGAAAAATGGAAATGTATAGAAAACTTCTTGTCATTATTGAATGCAAATAAGAAAATTTGAATCATCAAAGTAAAAGGGAAATTTGTAGAAATGGTCTGGTAATTGCCATTGAATGCAATATTTTTCTGTACAGTGTTGAACAGAAGATGATCCCGGCTCTGCAGATAAATGGAAGTGGCATACACATTCAGTACTTGGCCCCCAAGACGTTCGTGAGAGCCAGCGTTAATGATGGTAGATGGCACCACTTATGTTATATGTGGACAGAAGACCAGGAATGGATTGTGTATCTAGATGGACTAGTAAAGGAGACTGGGCAGGATTCTGGATCACTTTCTAGCAGGTTAAGATCGGGTCACAGTGGGATTCTCTTGTCACCTAGAATTTAATTTGTATAAAACTTACTGTTCATTAGTCCCTCACTGGTAAAACTGTATGTGACTATAAGTCTGTTTGTCAGTCTGTCTGAAACACTTTGGTTTTCTGGACTTTTTTTGTTTTTTTTTTTATTTTGCTTCAGAAGTATTCAGTTTGCTTGTTAACAATATTGTTAATCATGACATTAACCTTTATGGTGCAAGTTTATATACTTACATGTAAAAGAACAAATAATAAAAGTGTTAATAGAGAATCTTCTATAAAAGTATTCTTAATAGTGACTCATTTTATTTGACATAAGGTGGAATAGATTGGTTGGTTGATTGGTGTTTTTACGTCGCTTTCAACAATATTTCAGTTATATCGCGACATGGAAGCAGGAGGTTACCAACCTCTTAAACATAGTGGCGCAACCCGGGAATCGAACCCGGATCGTTGGTGCCGCAAGCCAAGCGCTTAACCACTACGCCACGCCTGCCCCAGGTGGAATAGAGGCTTAATTACTAACTACTGAATATCTAAACTTGCAATCTATAATACATTTTTTTTGAATAGATCATAATTGCATAAAAGTGCTTATAGATTTATCAAGAAAATAAAGTAAAGATTTTATGCTTTTATTTCAGGCAATCTGTTACTCTTGGTTACACTGGAACCAACAAGTCCCATGATGCAATTTTCATTGGAGAATTAGCTCATGTCAATATGTACTACTTCGCTTTAAATGATTCAGACATTCAACAGATGTCTGAAAGCTGCCATGACAACCAGTTACCAGGCAACCGATTAAGCTGGATAGAGTTTGACAGCTATATTGAGGGTGATGTCAAGGTTGTGCGACCTATGCTATGTGGGTCATCTGACTGTCCCCATGGTTACAGAGGGTACTATTGTAACATTACTATAGGTATGTAGAATGCTGTGATGAAAAAACGAATGTTGGGTCAGTCTGTTACAAATGAGAGAAATGAATAAATAGATCATTCTGTGATAAATAAACAGATGAGGTCAATTCTCTTTTATCGATAAAGACGGTCATCAAGATAATTTGTCAAAGCATAACTTTACAGACTTACAGACTTCTAATAGAAATATTTGTGTAGGAAGTTACATATATAGAAACTTAAATTCCTCAGAATGCATGCTCATTCACAAACAATACAAGGGTCAGCATATGATTTTGTTCATTACACAGATTTGCTCTCTGTACTAAAAAGCTTGTTGACACATTCTATTTAATATTCTATTTGTTCTGTTTGACTTTCTGTTCTGATAGAAATTGTTCATAAAGGTATGTTTGGGTTTTGGGTGATTTCTGGTGTATTTTATTCTAGATAAAGTACCTCCTACAGTGGTCAATTGCACAGCAGATTTCTTTGTGGTTAGTGATGACCGCCGACTTGTGATGGTCAACTGGACTGAGCCTGTCTTCTCAGATAATGTAAGGATCATGAGTATCGAACAGTCTCATCGGCCAGGTCAAGTTTTCACCTATGGCGTTTATGATGTGCATTACACGGCGTATGATGAGGATGGCAATTCAGCTACCTGCTCTTTCAATATCTACGTCACACGTATGTATTCCTCCCTGTTCATCCACTTGATAATATTTGGAGTAAGAAATACAAAAGCACTGCAAAGTGCTCTGATTATTATCTTACAAGAACAAAAAAGAAAAGTCATATTAAAAAACTGAAAAACAAATGAAGGAGTGTACATATGTAGACCTACTGCTGTGTTTGCGTACCGATGGAGTTTGCCCATTAAATGCATTTAAACATATTTTTGTTGTCATTTTCAAGTTATTATTTTGGGGTTATTCTACCTGTAATTTTTCCATCTGACTTATATACCTATCTTAGTCAGCAAAATCTGTGTTTTTGGAAAACTACTCTTTACCTTTACTGACATATGACTCAATGGGTTCATCAGACATTTTGAAATGTATTTCAGCTTCCCACTGTAAGATGCCGGACAAACCAGAGTCTGTTCTATTGGACTGTAAAGAAGGGGCAGACTTCACTTACTGCCAGATCTCCTGTAAACACCCTACTGAGAATGCCTTCAGTGAACCAGTGCCCAAATTCTACAAGTGTGGAATTGAGGGACTTTGGGATCCACCAAGGGGAAGAAACTTTCTACTGCCAAGTTGTGCTCGTAAGTGAAAAAGTGTTGTTTATCCCTTTTACATATCTATTTGTTGGTTTATTCAGGGTTAATTTGGAAATTTCACCTATATTGTGGTTGCCAGTGTTTTGTGGAATAGGAAACAAAGTTTATAGGGAAAACTATAGACCTTACATAGGTACCTTGATTCTCCACTCTACTTGATCATATTTCAGTAGAGATGAAGAGCCACGACTGGTGTAATTGATGACTGAAGACCCTTTTATATATAACTGCACGTTATATCATGTGTTTTTAAATCAAGAGCGAAATATAAGACCAGTGTGTTGTTTGAGTATGTCTTTTACATGTATAAACATTGGATTATCTATAAGGATTAAGTATTTTTGTCAGTTCATTGTGATTACATTGTATTTTCATAAAGATTTATATTAAATAATTTTCAAGTACGGTACATTTTTGGTATTACAGCAACATCAGTACCAAATGGAGCAGTGAAAGGGTCCATGGGGTTCAATGGACCACAATGCACAGACCAGTCTCGAAATGTTCTCAAGCAACAGTTTATTTTGTCCATGGAGCAGTGGAACACTCAGTTTAAGCTATGTCCTGAGGAAGGATGTAGCTTCGACATTATGGTCGAATGTGGCGCTGTGTCAGAAGGGAAAAAACGCAAACGCAGAAATGCTGATGGTCCCTATTTAGTCCTTTTCAATTTCCCAGTGAATGGGTAAGTTATATATAAAAATTAAGAAAAAAGTATTTCAGTGCTGATACATTGCAAAAGTGTTGATATGTCATTGTTTTCTAGATATAAATGAGGTTTTTTATACAATATATGTTTCTTTTTCTAGATCCTCTCTGAGTAACAGTGAGGTACAGCCATTATCGAATCTCAAAACATCTGTGAAAAATGGTGACTTCAATGTGAACAACTTTGCTGCCGACTCAAACTCTCTTGTCGTTACGGCTGACTTTAGTTGCTCCCCTGGGCAGATGCTGATCATGGAAGCTGGTGCAGAGAAATGCGGTAAGGAGGGTATTTTGCTGTAAACATTTCTTGAAGATTGTTAGAATATATAGCTATTATTTTTCCTAGTCTTTCTACAATACAATTGCCCATTTCCAATAAGTGTGTTGTTTGGGTAGATTTTGATGAAGTAGTTCTAGGTTCAATTCCCATATTGCACCACCTTGTTGGTCACCTCCTACTTCCATGTCACGATAAAGCTGGCAATTTGTTGAAAATAACATTAAAAAGCCAATCAACTAGTCAACTTACCAACCTTAATAATTGACGAACACATATAAATCCTTTGTATTAGGTTCAAATTTGAATTTCAAGTAGCTAGTATCAACACTGTTTAAAACACTACTAAACATTGGGAAAAATAGTATACAAGTAATTATTAAAAATATATATGACAGGGAAAGCAAAGTAACAGATGATTATAAACTGATTAAAGTATTTAAAATAAATGATTCCATAATCTATGGTATTACTCTTTTGTTTTTACAGTAAGCTGTGCTGTTGGTACATTCTTCAACAACATCACTAAGGCTTGTGAGTTATGCTTAGAGGGGTTCTATTCATCAGATGATAGTCAGACACAGTGCACTCCATGTCCTTCTGGCAAAACAACTCAAGATCGAGGGTCAACAAGTGTCACTCAATGCTACAGTATGTACAACATTTTCTGCAGTAACAAGCATAAAGCTATAAGAATATATGATTCAAATATTGAAAATAATTAATATAATCTTGGCAGTACATGTATTAACTTTTTACTACATTTAACTGTTTATGTTTTTATTGAAGAATTGTGTTATGAATTCAAGTTACATGCTCTGATGCCACAATGGGAATTCCTGCATATGAGTTTATACTGATTGAATATTCTTTTGAATTTATTGTGAAAACATAAATAAAATATTGACATTTGATTAAATTTATGTTAATGAGGTTGAGACATTCATTTTTTGTCACTGTTTTTATATCTTAATTGCTTTACTGAATTTGCTTTACTGATTTTGTCCTCTATTTTAAGGTGTCTGTGAGACAGGGCATTACTATGGTCAAGGTCAATGTCGGAAGTGTTTGCATGGTTACTATCAAGATCAAAAAGGACAAAGAGAATGCAAATCTTGCCCCAATGGACAGACAACTGAGTCAGAAGGAGCTGTCTCCAAAAACCAATGTCAAGGTCAGTAGCTCACACAATCAGTTATCAAAGTCAGTAGGTCTCATATACTAATGTACTAATGTCAAGGTCAGTAAATGACATGAACCAATATCAAAGTCAGTAGGTCACACAGAATATTTTAAATGAAAGCCAAGGTAACCTGACAACATTTAATAAGTTTTCAATGCCACATTTAGATAAGCACTTATAAAGTCTGATTTGTTTTCTACATAAAAACTGCTTTTATAGAATAAAAAAAAATTAATTCAGTCTACTGACCCTGTTTTATTTTGCATTGTTACTATTAGTAAACATCATGTTACTTTTACCTTCTTAATATGGCATAAATATGTATCATTTTCGTTAGTTTACTTCTTAAAATTATATTTGAGAAATTCAGCTGAAGTTAGATTTTGAATATTTTCTGTATGTAAATTTAATTTGCCTCCAGCTTGTATGTATCTGGTATTTTCTGCCATCAGGTGGTTGTCGACCAGGAACAGAGTTATCTGTCAGGGGAATCTGCGTTCCATGTGGCAGAGGTACATACAAGGAAAATATTACCCAAAATGCCTGTAAAAAATGTCCGTATAATTTCACAACAGATGGTGAAGGTGCCACATCTCGAGATAAGTGTAATGTTGGTAAGCACGTTTATTTACATTTAACATCACCTGCCACTTGTACAACTATTTTCTGTTCCATGTTTTTATTAACATTACCTTTTTACTTCTTGAACTTGAAAGGATATTGAAAGTCTTTTGCACAGGCTTACTCAAGTCCCTCTATTTTTGTCCCCAGCTTTTCATGAAAGCATGGGGACATTAAATTTCATTCATCTGTCTGTCTGTCTGTCTGTCCGTCTGTCAAAAAAACTTTTTAACTGTAAGACATAGGGCCTTCATATTTTTCATATGTGTCTGTAGACTTGCACAACCATTACAATATGTCACAGATCACTGCACCCTTACTGATAGAACCCCGTAAGTGGGGGACCATAATTTTATTTTTCAATATCAAAAGAGAGAAGATTTATATTCAATGAGTAAGAGGAACAGAACTTCTATTACTCATGCTCTCTAGTGATACATTTCTGTAGAATCTAATAAAACAAAAAAGAAAAAAAGAAAGTAAATGAAAAAAAAAAAAATAATGTAGGGACTTGAGCAAGTTTATCTCTTACACTTTAAGCTTGTATATTGTATTTACATTATATTGTCAAAACCATAAATGTCAGGATTGATAAAAATACCAAAATATAATCATCAGAATTAAGCAAATATATTTATACAAAAGCATTTCAATTTTTTGTTTTGTTTCAGTTTTATGTGATAGAGGGTATTATCGTGTGCTGTCATCCAACACGTGTGATCCCTGCCCGAAGGGTCTTTACCAGCCATACAGAGGCCAGGAGAAGTGCTACGCATGTGATGCTGGTTTAACGACAACCCATCGAGGATCTGTCGATGCCATGCAGTGTGTACCAGGAGACATAGACGAGTGCAAAGAGGGAACTCACACATGTGACATCAATGCTGTATGTGAAAACACTGTGAACTCATATATATGTACTTGCAGAGATAATTACTATGGTAACGGAACTTATTGTCAAGGTACGTACTCACACATTTTCTAATTTGTCGACTGAGTTCAATTCCATACAGTAAATCATTTTTTATTGACAGCAGTTGAATCTTTAAAATATTTATAATTGTGTCTTGCTCGCTGTGCCATTTATAAACTGACTATGTTATTGTCTCAAAAAGTTATCTGATTCAAAGCAAAGAAAACATATCATTGGTAATTTTTTTGCTCTTCAGAACACACACTGATAAAGGAATCGCATGATGGCATTAGCAGTAATATCATTGTGTATGGTGTGGTTGGGGGTGTATCATTTGCCATCATTGTCGCAGCAGTTCTGTCCGTGATTATATTTTGGCGACGGTAAGTAATTATCCCGTAGAACGAGACACACGATCACAGATTATACATTCACTATGGTTATCTTTCTCAGAAAATTTGACATATCTATACAAAATATGGAGGCTCCTTTCTGTATCAGTGTAACACTTTTAAACATAGAAATCAAATATTGAATTTATTACTGTATACAGGGAAAATTTGGCCCCCGTTTTATTTTCGCCCTTTTCGCCCTCTGATTGGAGGGCGAATTTAAAACTTGACAAACATGTTTCCAATATTAGTCACAACTGAAAGAATTTTAACCAATAGTTCAGTGCACATGTTTATTTCATTCGTATTTAAAACATCGATATTTTAAAACATTAATTTGCTGTTGATATAAAAGTATGCAGGTGTCTAATAAAATTATTTAAAAGACAATTACACAATATGAAATGAAGTATAAAAATTGGCAGGCATGCAATTATGCATATATTACGAAAATATGATTTTGAAGGGAGGGGAGGGCGAATTCAAGACGGGGAGAATAAGTTTCAGGTCATCAAAGGGCAAAAAAAAAACTTGGCGAATTCAAAGCTGTATACAGTTCTTTGTTGTCTTTGTAGGTCAAAAAGAAGAAAGAAGCTTCCAGATGACTCTGATGTCAACTATCAAGCCCATCCAAATGTTCATCGAGAGAAAGAAAGAGTTCAATTTCCACTTGTTGCTATTCCCGTCTTTAACCCTTCATTTGATGGCTCTCTGTCTCGAAGTGATCCAACTCAATCACTGACAGGCAATCCGGTAATTGAATTGAAAACTTGGAAGCGGAGTGTTTATTTTGAAGAGGTAGAAATCACTGTATTATCATGCAGCTTGTGCACACTGCCTGTATATTCACCCTGGGTCAACAGTATCCACAGTATATCCTGATGTATTACCAGCTTAGAGGCTTATAGTGTTGTACTGTAGCTGTAAAGGAAACAGGAACCTTATAAATGTTATCCAGACTCTGTATTATATATATATATATATATATATATATTTATATTTATGTATATCAATTATTTGTTTTCCTTCCTTGTATCCTTGTATCCTATGTTACTTTCCATTGTTCCTTTGACTCATTATAACTTATGTAGAATTATCATTATTAGTGATATTATAATACGGCAAAAGTAAATTTATATTAAAATGAAAAAAAATAACAATAAACAAAGTTGCATTTCAAGTTTTGCATGTTTAAATGAAATTATTGATGTATGAAAAGTATTTCAAGACAACAATTGAAGTGGAATATTTCCACTTTCTAATAGGTTAATGGCAAAATTGAAGTGAGCTACATGTTTACATATAATTTCTTAACATAAGTATAGCAAAAAGTAACCTCTTTACCAGTTTGCATGAAACTGAGGAAAATTTTTAAATCTTGAAACAACATCTTTTCCCTCTTTTTACATTTTGAAATAATTAATATTGACATTAATAATTATATTTCATTTTAAAACTTTAATATTTCTATCGTCTGTAATAATTTGTCCTTTATCTTGCAGAGTGACGAATCGGGGAGCTGGCAGGAACCTCTTTCCTCTGAAAGTTCCAATTCACCCTCCTTCACTGGTGCTGAAAATGATTCGGACATTATGAACGGAAACTTTAGCATACATTCAGATTCATATTTCTAAGAATGCAAGTAATTCTTTGTTTGCATCAATGACGCCCCTGTCATTCAGTCCAGGCTTATCTGGACTTTATTGCTGTGCAGCCCTAGACATGGGCCCGAAACCGGTAAGGACTGTGATCGAGACTCACGGAACTTTGTTCAGATTGCTTTGATGTTGAAGTCCAAGGTCTTTTATTTGCAAGTTAGACAGAGCATCAAGGAAATTCAGCACACAAAGATTCAAGAGAAAAAAATTATTCTGACAAAGGTCCAAAGTCCAAAGAGAAGTTTAATCTTGATTGAGTAGAGGAAAGCAATTTTTTTTACAAAAATTGGAAGATTTCCTTTCAGGAGAAAACAGAAAACCGTCATAAAATGTAATCTTTCAGAATTGAACATTAAAAGAATGGATTACTGTGTTATATTTATAAATATGAAGAAGATAGATGAGCATGATTTGAAGATACATATTCACCAACCAAATTAAAACAGACTTGAATCGTTTTTCATGACTTTGGTACCCTTTTTTGACAGTGCATTAATGGGAGGATACCCATTGTTTATGTTCATGAAGTACTTGCCATGATCTGATGTGAAGTATCCACTATATCATTTATAAGCTTCATTTATTATGTGCCAAATATTCGAGACATATCCTCATATGAGATAATTTTAATGCCGCATTTGTTAGTGCCGAGGTGAAGTTATGACAAAGTGCTTTCCCAACAAAGGTATACAATGTGACAATATTCACTGATCATTGTAACTGTTATATTAAATTCATTTATCGTATTGTATCAGGTCGTATTTATAAGCAAAGTGATTACTTAATATGCAGTGTTATTATATTATGGTGCAGCAGCGTATAATAACGTACAATAATTTATATTGAGCTCTCTGTAAATAAGATTCTATTGGTGCTCTGGAGACCTTTGTGCTCTCTAATTACAAAGGCCTTCGTGCTTAGACTGTGTGTAATACACTTCGAATCAATCTACATATGTGTTCATACATATAGACACCTTGAGTGCAGAATTATCGAGAAAAATTCCAGCATTAATACTGACCAGAGTGAATTCGCGTCAAGCCAGATTTTACAGCATTTATAAAGTGTCCACCCTGGCATGACCGAGCCTTGTAGCTAGTGCATTTTGTTTTAAATTTGCACAGTAGAACACTTAGGTGTATTAAGGGTAGGAGCAACTTCCACTGTGTGCAATAGTGTCTGTATATCTTGTAATGTGATATCGTCTTATGAATCTGTCGTGCGGGAGGCATGATGGATAGCTACAACGGTCTTTGATATCTATTAGTATTATTATGTATGTATGTAAGTATGTAAGAATATCTGACCAAGAAATTGCAAAATATCATGTCTCTTTGTCACTTTATTAAGTTGTGAATCTGTTATGTACATTAGCCAACACTTTATTTTTTGCACATATATTTTTCACTTGCCAATATGTCTCATTGTTGTTGAAATTATATGTTATAATCACTTATCATCAATGTCGTCATCATCAACATCATCATCATCATCATCATCAGCATCATCAGCATCATAATCATCGTCATCATCATCATCATCATTATCATCATCATCATTAGCTCACAAACAAAAATATTATTATTTAAATTTGAAATGAAATTTTATTTTACCTTACAGTATATATAGTATTTATTAATGTAGTAATTGTAATAGATAAAATTGTAATAAATATGTCTTGATTTAAAAGAATTAAATTTAATTACATGTATATTATTTCTCATCACTGAAATTTGAACCTATTCAGTTGAGTAAGAAAAAAAGAATTATGTTCAGAAATCGTCAGCATTTTTGTCTTAAATGTTTGTCCTTAGTATCTAACCATTAGTTTTGGTTTTAAAGTTTTAATCAAAAGGAAAGTGCAATGTTCAGTAAATTTTTTCAGCATTATGTAAGGTGTTGATTTGAGTTTTTTTTTTTTAACATTTTCATCATCAACTATTATCCACGTCATCTGTATTTAATATCATTGTGATTGATTGATAAATTTTAATGTACAGAACTTTGTAAATTTATATCAATATACTTGAATTAGTAGCAAGTGTATCGGTGAGGATATTTGGAAGTAATAATTGTTGTGTAATGGTTATTTTATTTTTTCAATCCAACACCTTTCCCTTTGTCCTGTCTCTAAACTTTCACGCACTACTTTAAAACTCTTTTGATAATTTTCGACAAAATTTGAAACAGTTAATTAAGAGAGGTGCTTAGTATAATGAAGTAGATATAAATGTATAAAAGTTTCTGTTGACGGTTAACCTATAATTTATTTTGTACTTTTACAGGAAGGGTGTATGTAAATCCTACAAAATATGTATTTACCGATATTAACCATATTTTGCACTTTCTGTGTAAATCTATATTTTCATATCTGTACTGTATATTGTAACTGCTCAGAGAGACCCATACCTTTACTTTTACTTTTCTCTATTCTTAAGCCCATATCATCTCCCCGGTAAAGGCCAGGCCGAATTGTTTCATGATTATCTTAAAGCATATCTAATTACAATGTAAAAACTGACCATCAACTTGCCTTAAGGTATGGGATACAGTACTGACCTCTTATTTGAAGTGATAGGGATGCAGTATTGCAGCTACATGTACATGTCTCTATATTTGTCATGCACACATCACTGGACCTTGACATTCCATGTCCACTAGATGTCATCCTTGTATCTTTTTGTTGTCTCAGTGGGTTAAAGTTTGCCTTGCAACGAAGCATCACACGATATGCTAATGGAGTGCAGTTTTGTATCTATATTAGAGTAGTGGTGGTTAGCAGAAAACTTCTCAATATTTTTTCAGCTTCATTTTATCAGAATTGCTGGATTTGTCACTAAAAATTTATTGTATTCATTAGATTCACTTTTTAATGACAAACTTGCTAATCAAGTGAAAATTCATCTATCAGTTGATCGTGGAATTTCAAAGATTTTGCATAATGTTTGAATGAAGTAAGCAGCCACAAATTTAATTGGTAACATTTTTAATCTAAGTTCTAATGCAGTCTTCACGAAAACCCACTAATCTGATGCCCAAGGCTACCAGATTTATTGCTGGGCTAGTTAAAGTTCTCTAACAGTAGTATACAATGGGCTAGTGAAATTTGTCTGCGCTTCAGTGATTCAAAAAATGTTTGCGTGGAGATTGCTAATGTGTCTGTGTTTTTCACACGATTTTGAATAATTGTATATTATCCAGTAGAAAATAAAATGTCTTGAGTTTTCCAATGTTTTTGATATTGCAGGCTGCTAAGTCTCACATCTAGTCATAATTCAATCAATGATATTTCTTTTTAATATAGAATCATTTTATGGTGCTCTTTATGCCAGAAGTGCTTTAGTTTGTATGAAATCAGTTGAAATTGGAGACGAGACAAATGTTTTATTTTCAATTACTTCAAAGACTGATTTGAATTTAAAATATGGTATTGAAAATCAGTTTTTCAATGATTTATATTGTGATTGTACTTAATGAATTTTATTTTTAACCAGCATGCATCACTATGGTGATTTTATGAGTGATGAATGTCGATTGAGCATCACCATGGTAACTTTATGATTGACAGTTGGGCACCTGTAAATTACTCTGTTGTTACTATGAAATCACTATGGTGACTGTATGATTGACAGCCTTTATTGCCAGTAGACAGGACTTAAGTTATTGGGAGAGACAGCTTTTATCATTCTGCACTGTTTTACTACACAAAGCACTCAATCAAATTTGTTACATGTTCAGACATTGTTACTTGTATTTTGTAGTGTAGAATGTGATATTCTTAAATCTGTGCCATAAGAAATGTATGAATAAATGACCAATAATTAGAAAATGTTCATCTCATTTACAAAGCATAAGGGGAATTTTTGAATACTCATCATTGGTGCTTCTAGTTAGTCCCCTACCAGTAAATTTTGCAGAAGGGGAATTAAGGTCTGCACTGTGTCTGTCAGGCTATCAGCCTGACAAATCAGTTTTCCACAATTTTTATGCCCCCAGATCTGTTTGTTTGTTTGTCTGTCTGTTGTCAACTTTAACCTTGGCTAAAACTTTTGAACTGTCAGAGATAGGGACTTCATATTTGACATGCGTACTCAACTAATGAAACCCTTTCAAATGACACCAAGATCGATGACCTTTTGACCTTGACAATGACCTTCATGCTAAAAATAACTTTTTGGACTTTAGTGCCACTTGGGGTATTAGTGTTTCACAAACACAGCTTGTTCTCTCCATGCTTGCAGATTATCATTTGATATTTGGTACATTTACCATGACAAGTTACAGATCAAGTTCGAATTTTGTTACGGTTCCTGTAGTGGGAAAAATGTTGTCCAATAGTATGACTCATTTATGCATTATATATAAGAAATGTCATTACAGTATCAGCCCCTTATAAATGTGTTCAATGTGAAATTTGTTGGGGATGGTAGGGAACATGTATTGCTGCAGCAATACTCTCAGAATGCTTGTCTTACAATTTTATAAACAGTAAGGCATGCCATTTTGGGTGATGCATCTTTAAACAAGTAGTTGATTTCATGCTTCAAATGTTCGACCTTCATCTTCTACTTGATTTGATAAAGAAGTTTTTAGGGTTTATCACTTATTATACCTATGTTTCAAATTCCCTTTGGCATATGGTGGACTACGTTAACAAAAGCAGCACCATGTGCTAATTCTTAGAAATTAGCTCAAATTTCCTGGCCTTTAGCAGTTTTCTTGGTTCTAGCAATTTCATTCAAATGTGGTGGATGACATCATATTTGTGCTTGATGTCATGCAAACCAATCCTACTCCATTTATAAGTCAATGACTTTTTGGAGAATTTCAGAGACAACCATACCTGGAAGTCATTTATCAATGTCAGTTGGTTCAATCAGGGTTACCATGCTAGAGTTTTACAAAAAATGACAGGGTATCAGCGAATCCCCAGTCAGTTTTTGTAAAACACTACCATGGTAACCCTATTCTAATGTACTGACCTGTAAAAAGCTAACAAACATTGGTTTTGAATGATATGGTCAAAGGCGTTGCAATGATACCCTGTCAGTTTTTATAAAACACTAGCATGGTAACCAAGCCTATTCTAATGTATTGAAGCTCACACACGTTAGTTTTGAACATCACTTTCAACTATATTTCAGTCACATTACGATAATGAAATAAGAGGTAACCTACTTCTTACATATAGTGGTACATTCTGGGAAATGAACCAGATTGCCAAGAACTTGACCTCTACACAAGTCTGACCCCATTTATCAATGTGGATAAGCTAATACAAGTTCCACCGGAACAAGCTAATACAAGTTCCATCTTTCTGGGATCAGGTATGGATAGATAGACGTTAAACAAAATTAGGATGAATTTTATTCCAGATAAAGGCAACATTGCTCATATAAATAACAAATGATAATAGAAAAACAAGCTACACATCAATACAATCAATACATCATCATTTAGGCATACTAATCCACAATTGTGATAGCACTGTATAATATTAATATTATATTATTATAATAGTTAGTACTTATTTTTCATCATAGTGGTATCATAATAGATATATGGTTCAAGACTTTATGTATAATAGAGAGAGAGAGAGAGAATTTTTAATCAAGGTTACATGTTTTCATATTTGCACATTTTACATGGTGATCTTTTCCAACAATTATTGTACACTTTCTCCAATACTATGAACATCAAACTAACGACAGGTCGGAAGGGGGGAGGGGAAGACAATAGTGTAGCAAAATTATCTTAACTTTATTCTTAAAGAGAAAGTTATTGTATTTGTCATATGATAAATTGTTGGTCAATACTATAAAGAAGACTTGACAATTTATGAATATTTAAAATCAACAAAATCTGAGATAACAATATGATGAAGCATGTATACAAGTCTGGCAATCAAACAGTTTCCACTTCCTCAGTCATTCTAAAGAAATAATATACAATCAAAATTCTCTCTGGGTAACTTGTTAAATAAGAAGTAAAAATCAATAATTTGATGTAACTGGTGAAAGGCTGATATATCATTCTGTTTATGAATTAATTTCTCTTTATATTTGTATTTCTTCTTTTTTTAAATGTTTGAAAATAAACACAAATCTAAAGGCTTTAGTGATCAATCAAGAACATTAATGATTTTCCACTAATGTTAGTATCATTTTCTCAAGAAATGATGCAAATATGTATAGTTTTGCCACATATAAATGTAAAAAGACAAGTTTTGGATCATTAATGTAAAATACGAAAGTAACTGGTGTCATATGACTACGATACTTACAACAATGTACCCCGGTGGACATTCACGGACCCCTGAAATTCCGAGGTGAGACCAGGTGCCCGGGAGGAGTGAGGGTCTCCTGTTTGGCTAGCCACACCCACTGAAATGCCCTGACATACAGACGAAACAAATGTAATTCAGCACTGTATATATACATGATTGTGAACAAACACTGTGTAGAAAGTGTCACATAACATCAGGAAAAAGGATATAATAACACTTAAGTCATTAAGCACAGTTCTAGATCAAAGCACATTCACTCTTCAAAGTACTCTTGTATCAGAATTCAATTAAAACACTAATATGAATGATAGACAATAAAGATATAAAATAACTTTTCGCAGAAATGAATATCAAGGAAGAACATTTATTCAAATAATGAACAATGTTATAATGTAAATGAAAAATATACTTGTTCCATCATGAAACAAAGTGAGAAGACAGAATGGAATGTGACTCTTAAAATGGGCTACACCCAGTGCCCCCTATGATACTATCACGTCAAAGACCACGGCATTAAATCACTGAAGCTATAAAGGTTACCATGGAGACAACACGACACAACATGCAAGCATTAGAACTGTACAAATTACCCAGTTACTAAAATTGCGAGTATATCTTCATCAATGTAAATAACATGCATGAATGAACGACAGCTGAAAATATTGTTTTAAAATGTTTTAAAAACATTTTTTACGGGATGAACAAAATATAAATCATTATATAGACAAATATGTAAATATCTTAACAAACATATAAGGTATCATGAATTTTCATGAATTCTATGGATAAATGAGATAATTGTCTTTCAAACATTCAAGACATAAATCATTCAAAACTCCTACTTGGCAAAAGTATGTGAATGAACTGACAAAATATATGAATAAATATATTATAGATCAAGAAAAGTCAAATGATAGAATTCATACAATTTAATTAAAACTTTCCACATTACATCTACCTATAAATATCCTATTTCATTAATAATGAAGTGGCTTCATAAGGTGTTCATTTTTAATATTCTAATTGTCAGTTTAATCATTTTACCATTTATTTTCTCAGAACAATAAAATATCTTTGTAAATTATTAATTCTATTGCCCTGAACCTCTTCTTCTCTACCCCAAAACATAGATCATTCATGTTTACTGCAGCAGAACGTTAGTAAATGCATTTATTCTCCTTTCATCCAATGCAGTGCTTGATCATTACTTGATCTACACATGTAAAATTTTGGTGACTCGCAAAACATTCACTGTGTGGAGAATTTGAATGTAAGACTTTGACTAGAATTTGTGTAGTGTCCTACTATATGAGATTAAGATCAGAATGTGTCTGAATAAATGCCTTCAAAGGATGCATGTTGTTGTGCCTCCTATGGTCTAATTTTGCTAAACTACTCTTTTTTCTTTTTTATCTCGATGATGCCACACTGTGAATCACTGCATCAGGGTCCAACAAGTTATAGAACTGGCAGTGAATGTCCTTGTGTTTGCCATTAAGAATTATTAATGAAGATTTTCCAGGGGATGCGACGAAATCGCTGAAGACGTCTCCACTTACGATTGAGCGTGAAACAGATGAGAAGGGTGACAGCTTTGAGAGATGTGGTGTGTCAACACCTATTCCAAATAAAAAACAAGGATTAAATATTAGCAAAGATGAAAGTAATATTTAAATATGAATGTTCATAACATAGATTATGTTATACAAAGTTTACATATATTTTTTGCTTTATAAACAAATTCCCTCTCTGATACAATGCCTTTTTCATATATTAACGTCCATAATCTCATTGATGAATATTTCATCTGAGGCAGCACTAGATGTCCAAATATGGAATTTTTTTACAAGCACTTGTACTTAGTAGAAGCTCATATATTTCTTCATCAAAACCACTGAAATAGTTTTCACTCTTTAATAAAGACGACCCCTAACTAAGTACCATTTTTTTTGGTTTTGCTCCACCATGTTCAAGAGCTAGGTTACTTCCTGCTTCATTGTAAAGATATGACTGAACAAGAGCAACACCTAATAATGCATAATATACCCATCGCATAAACTGAAGCAGGAAACATAAGCACTGTGACCCTGACCTTGCAGATATGACCTTAGTTCAATGTCATGACACATCTGTGGGTCCTGGGATTTAATTTTGTGAAATATTATTCAAATCCATGCAAAGGGTAAAAAGTTCTGGTCCAGACAAACTACAGCAGAAGGATGTTGAACTCCCCATGCTGGACGGAAAATGCTGTAACATATAATACGCCCAGTCTGAAGATTGACATAATACTGAAAAGCAACAAAAGCACCATTCAATCAACCAATTTGATTGAAGTTACAGTGATTTGATGCATCTTCATTGACCACTGATAGATATGGTCAATGACTGAGGGCGTAATGCAGTGTAGCTCAGAATATGAGGTGCTCAGCTTGAGATTGACTAAAAGGTCCACGGTTCAACTGCCAATGTGAGCACACTGGCATCATCTTTCGAATGAGACAGTGAAAACCATGGTCCCATGTCGTGGTAGGTTTGGCACATAAAAGATCCCTTACTGCTTGGGTGGGTCTGTTGCAAAAGTATAAATTTTTATACAATGCATGCATCAGGCTGATGCCATCACTATATACGTAAAATTACCATGGAGTGATGATCACAGCAATAATTTATCGATCAATTATAGAGATAAGGGTGATCTGTCACCTGTCAAAACTAACCTCAAAACAATCCACTGACCACCTGACAAAGGTCAGTTCTTCATAAATGTAACTTCTTAATGAAGGTGTGCTTTACATAAAAATGACCTCTGTTAGATTTATAGATATATCTGTTCACACTGACTATTTGCAAAAGTAATAGAGTGTAACCTTTTATTGTGGTAACTTTTCCGTTTGCCAGATTGACGGAATATATTTCGGATGTTTCAGCAGATGTCAGGAAGGCATTGTACCCGGCTTCTTGGTCTGATGACAAGAATGTGATGTCACTAACACTTGCATCTACAGTCACATCAAATGATTTCTTTATCTCACCTAAAAAAAATGTTATTTACGTCAATTTCATCATATAGAACTATATCTGCACATTAGAAAAACGACAATATATTATTGTTAAACACAAGTACAGGCAACAAAGCTCAGCCTACCTATTTTCTGAAATTGATTTCTGTCATTAAGACTCAGTTTATCAGTATTTTCTGTACATCTTAATTAAGTCTACGGTTTTGGACATGATTAGATTAGAAATAACAAATGGCGAATCATGTATTATTGTATAGTACAGTAAACAAGGTCACACTGAGAATCAAACTTATCATCTAAATATGTATGCTATATGCACTTTGGTGATGAAGAAGATACTATATCAATTAAATTTGGCCCTCATGCTGAAGTAAAAATTTCATATGACAAAATTTTCTCAAATAATTCGTCACATTTCATCTTGATGAAATAATTAAATTAACTGATAATGTCATGGCAACATGCATTTTCCAGGATTTTAAATTTTAATGAAGATAATTAATTGCTGAAGATTTTGGGCAATTTCCTTGAATTTCAAAGCCGATGTGGTTCATTTGATGTGGTGTTTGGCTCAGGATGGAAAGATTCCTGGTTGGACACTCACTTTGGGCACACCGTTGTCTAATGTCTTTAGGATGAAACAGTAAAAACCAAGGTCCCATAAGAACATATACTAGAATGCAGTGTTCCATAAGTAACAATTGTTATGTCCTTGAAGATACTTTAAACACAATACAGAAAGACAAACACGTGGACGGACAGATGAAAAGACAGATTGATGGATGGACTGTAAGATGTATGGACAGAGATGGATGGACAAAGAGACAGACAGATGAACAGAAAGACAGTTGGGTGAATGGACAGATAATGAACAATGTGATCCCTAAGTGTTGCTACGTTTTCACAGGTAACACCAAAATAATTTGTACTACTGCTCACCATCTTCAAGTACGTCAGCTACCCAGAGACTCCCTGACTTTTTATTGACAGTAACAACATGTCTGGAGTCTGGAGTGACGTAGGGTGTGCCGTACATGGTAAGGTTGGCTAGAGGGATGTCTGTGATATAGTCCAGTAATATCTGAAAGGTGACATGCTCATTGCTACTGGTACGATGGAGGCAATCCACAATCACATGACCACCTGAAATAGAAAAAAAAAGTTTGAGATATCTATCGTTAAGAAATAATTTTGTCTTCATTTTCTATGTATTCCAATTTCAATAATGACTACAATGAAGTTTAAATCGTACATGAACAAAAAAGATTTATAGAGAAGAAAAAAAAGCATGAAAAAGTGAAACAATCACAAAAATATTCAAAAAGAATCATACATAAATACATAAAAATGTCTAGGTCTTCCAATATGATTAAAAAATTATTTCTTGCTTCGAAAGAAATCCATGTAAAATACTTAAGTAATGGAATACTTTTTCATGATGACATTCTGAAAATACACTAATGCAATTTCATCGACTAGTTAGCATCTCCTGTTTGGATAGTCCCAACCACAATGAATGCCAGAAATATACAGAATATGAGATGAATTGGGATTCACACTGTATTTGTGATTTTGTACTGCAGAGTTATTTCCCATTAGGGTAAATATCTGACATCACAGCTATTATGACATCAAACAATTTTCTAATGGAAGCTTCATTTTTATCCCTTCATTTCCTGTAATTTTACATTAGTCTGGTTTACATGCAATTATTCTATTTTTGAAATCTATTTAAGGGAAGATAACTCTTTATTATGTAAAGACCCAGCCAATAGGAATTGCATAATAAGTCACATATTAGATCAGAACCTTACCCATAGGAATGAATGCTACATGTTGTGGTACACAGTCAAAAGCTGCTAGATCAACTGCCTTAGTATACCTCATGGACTCCAGCTCCAACTTAAACAGCCCTCTCTGTTCTGTGTGCAGTACATACCCATAGTTGTATTTATATGTCAGAGTGTTAGATGGAGGGAGGAACAAATCTTCTACCTGAAAAAGAGGTCAAATAACAATTTCCCATTATCAGATGCTTTTTAACCTTGAAGAACATGAGTGGTCTGAGAAATGATCCCTGAGGTACCCCAACATGATTCTCTGGATCACTAAGGTCAGTTTCCTTGCAAACCAGCCCTGGAGATATATACATGTATTTATATATATGTTAGCATTATAAATGTAAGCATATTCAATTAGCAATAACCTGCTTGGTGAAAGGAGACAAGAAACAAAAAAATATCGAACATACAATGCTCTGTGACTGATTTTTGACCCTAATTATTACCAGTGGGTTTATCCTGCCACTGGTGAACTGTCAGTTCTTGAGATATTACCACCTCAGTACTGAATGCCTACATAATGAAACAAATCATACTTCAAATATTCTGTGACAAAAATTTTTATATTATTATTCGAAATTTAATATTATATCTCTCATGCATTGCTTTGTAACCCTTAAAAAAAGAGTTTTGACATTTCAAAGTTCATCGTTTTGGAAATTAGAAAAATTGCTCTTAGCAAATAGATTTGACTAACAGTATTTTGCCTGAGCACAACTGAAGAGGTGTAATGCATATCTGATGCTGCAGGGAATAAGTTTTGGTAAATGCATTTTTATAGATATAATCAACTTACCAAATCAAACCTATAGCCGATAGGTTGAGTATGTACGATATGATGTCGTATATTCTGGCTAGCTTCCTGTATTACAATGATAGTCTTCGATCCTGTATTGTGATTTGAGTTCCAGCATAAAGCCCAGACTTCATCTAAATGGGCCACATAATACAGCTTGGCAGGAAACTTGTCAGTTTCTATAAACTACAAAATATGTATCCAAAATTTACATCAGTAGAGTATCTTATTGTGTTCTATGTTTTGTTTGATAAAGTTAAAGTCTCTTCTAACTTGAATAAGACATCTCTGAAACATGCGTATAAGTCAAACTGCTTAGCATGCAAGCCTTTCAATATTTTAAACATTATTTTTTAAGCAGAAAACTTTCATACTGCGACAAGAATGACAGAAGTAGGTCATATTGTAAACTGAGATGCAATAATGATCATGAAATGTAGCTATTCATAACATTAAGTTACAAATTTGTAAATAATCGGATGCTGCCTCTAGACAATTTCTTTTTTAAAAAAACATCTCCACACAAAATTGAGACTTACTTAAAGTATGTGGACATCTTCTACCTCAAAATCCTATAGCTACTTCAAACATCATATGTAATATCATAGGTAATTACCTCTACTGGGTTCATTGTGTTTTCTGCATCAATGACAACAATTCTGCCTTGCTGTGGCTGGCTGACATATATATATTTGTCATTCACATTGACAGATTGTCCCCACTGACAAGCACTGGGTCCACTGCATAGTGAGGGGGCCTGGTTCAGATCTTCTGGCATGTGAACCAGATTACCAAAGTTCTCTTTGACATGTCTTTCAATGAAGCAACCAGATGGCTCGTAAACTGTGTATCCATTCTTGTGGAAAACAAAGAAGGATTCACGTCGATTTTTATTTGAAGAAACTGTAAGAGAAAAAAATCAATCCAATAACCATCACTTGGATATATTTTAAGAACTGCTTATTCTTTGTATATCATCTAATTAACGTAATTTCACACTTTCCGCATTACCTAATGAAGATGAATTGTTCAGTATTTTTTACTTTACTGGCTTTGTGTGATCTTTCTATAGATTGTCATCTGGTTTGTCTCTTTGTATATCTTATCAATATTGACTGCATGTTATCTGGTTTGGCCTTTGTATATCTTATCAATACAGATTGTATATTATCTGGTTTGACCTTTGTATATCTTATCAATACAGATTGTATATTATCTGATTTGGCCTTTGTATATCTTATCAATACAGATTGTATATTATCTGGTTTGACCTTTGTATATTTTATCAATACAGACTGTATATTATCTGGTTTGGCCTTTGTATGTCTTATCAATACAGACTGTATGTTTTCTGGTTTGGTCTTTGTATGTCTTATCAATACAGATTGTATATTATCTGGTTTGGTCTTTGTATATCTTATCAATACAGATTGTATATTATCTGGTTTGACCTTTGTATATCTTATCAATACAGACTGTATATTATCTGGTTTGGTCTTTGTATGTCTTATCAATACAGACTGTATATTATCTGGTCTGGCCCTTGTGTGTTTTATCAATATTAACTATATGTTATCTGGTTTAGCCTTTGTATGATTTATGTATACCAAATGTATATTATCTGGTTTGTCTTTGTAAGTTTCATCAATACAGACTGTATGTTCTCTGATTAATTGGATTTGTATGTTTTATCAATACAGACTGTATGTTCTCTGGTTAATTAGGTTTGTATGTTTTATCAATACAGAGTGTATGTTCTGTGGTTAATTGGGTTTGTAAATACAATCTATACATTTACCTATATCAGTTTGATTTGGCCGTTGAATAAATATTGTTGCTATTTGGCTTGATTTGCCGGCTACATTGCGACCTGTACATTTGTAAGCTCCTGTATCAGTCCTATAGTCTGATTGATAGATGATTAGGGTCCCATTGTCATCTGTAAATGAATAAAAATCACTCATATCTTTTTCAGCATAATCTATCATAATAAAAATTACATAAAAATGATGTACTCATATCTGATGACACAAAATCTATTTATTTAAGAAATCTTCAGGGGCAGATTTGGTGTAGTCCTTAAATGTTTAGCTTGTGTAGAGGATGTGGGTTTCATTCCCAGATTACAACTCTATGTTTAAATGGTTAGTTACCTCCTGTTTCCATTTTGGAACACAACTCAGAAATAACTGAATTTAGCAAAGTAAAACCTCATTCAATTGATCATCTTATATATCCTCTCCAAATCAAAAGTTTTAATGGTGGGAAATGAAGTATTCACTTAAGGTGACTCTCTATGTTCTATTGATTCTGTAAGGTTTCATTTATTTTTATAAAGTACAGCATATGAATTATGTAAAAAGGCCTCATTCTCTAGTATCAAGGATGAATTAACACAGAGACCTTTTATACTAAATTTGGTTTTACATGCTGATTTGATGGAAATATCGAATATGACAACATCATGACTTGCAAACAAGGTCTTGAGAAGTCATTTTTTCATATCAACTAGTACGATACTTCAGAATATCAACACTGAGAATTATCAACATTTTTATAGGTGTTAAATACCTTGCATTACAAGAGTTATCTTTCTTAGTAGACATATCAACAGTCAAAGATCAGGAAATTGTGATAAAAATGATTTTTACTCAGTGCTGATTTAAACAGATCATTTAGGATTACTCATACCATGGTAAAGAAAAACGATTCATATATTATCACCAAGAAAAAATGACGGTTTATCATATGCCAAGAAAGATAACTCTTGTACCATGTGAAGCTGTTGTAGCTTTGAGTGATATTCATATTAGACCACAAGAAATACTGACGAGTTTTTATGAAATGATTGTGTTCATTCGGCAGTGAGTGACCATTGACTTCCCACTCCAAGGTAGGCGTAGGTATCCCATCAGCATGGCAGTGAATATAAATATCAGATTTATCCTCTGGGAACATCTGCGTGGAGGGAGCCACTGACACAACAGGTGGCACTAAAATACAATAAGGAAATAGGAGCACTTAAAGAACTTCAAAGAAAACTTATAAAGACCTACATTATATTACACGTGATTTTCATATTATTGACCCATTTAATAAGTATGGTCAGATATTCCACTGTCCTTAGATAAATAATATTCTATCACAAATTTCGAGCAAAATGTTAGTGTATATGTGTAATTTTAATCTCATAATTCGATTGAATAATATCTTATTTGCTAAAAGTACTGAAGATCAACTTGTGAAGCGTCATGAGGCGTGATGTCATAGTACTCACGGTGTACTTGAAGAACGTGAACTTGTTTGACCCCAGGTTTGTCACGATCATGACATGTCCAGTTACCAATATGGTGGATATCGACAGACTCCAAGTACAGCGTGCCATCAGAAAACACCTAAAATAGACAGAGTTAGCAGTGACCACGCAGATGTTTTTTTTTTTCCACATGAGCAATTCCTAGATAATACGATTAAATGTTAATTGTAATAGCTCTAGTGCTAAGTAATGACCTTTTTGCACGTGTTTATTTTTCCTTCACTATGATAAACTTATCTTATTTAGATGATTAGATAAGATCAAAATTACTTTGTGAATGATCTCACCTGGCTTTTATTTATTTTAAATTGGGACAGACATTGTGGTGATTAAGCACTTGGATTGCAGTGCAGTCGATCCGGGTTCGATTCCCGGATTGCAATACCATGTTTCTGAGGTTGGTGATCTCATTTGTCCATTTTCCGATATGAATGAAAATTGTTGAAAGTGACGTAAATCCCCGAGAAATCAACTAACCATATCTTTAAATTGAAGAGGTATAAGGCAATTCGAGCTATTTTCAAAAGGAAAGGGGGGGGGGGGTCACACCGCACTCTTAGGTTATAAAATTTCACTATAGACAGGGGGATCTCATCTACATAATAACCATTAATTACCTTTAATTTTCCATCAAAAAGATGGAGATACAACCCCAGTACACCAATTGATCCGCCAATGGAAGTTCAAGCTATCGGTACGACAGTTTTGCGTGCAACCAAACGAACAATTCTTATCATTACGACAATCATGCAGATAAGCACTATCATTCGCACGAGGAAAAGTAAACTGAATTGCCACTATTCAACAAACGGACCCTTTTTGCAGCGGGGTTCCTGGATGACGCCTCCTTACATCTTAAACCAGGACTGAATACATGCGTCATAAAGGCGACGTTAAGATGTACGATACAACCAAAATACAAATATAAACGAACAGGCAGCGTCAACGCCGTCATTAAATTGTAGTTCAATTTCATTCAAGTAGAGAATAATTATAATTAAACAACACTGGACAAAAGGGTTCTCTATGCCATGCGGACAGCAGTTTCATCAACTCGAATGGCAGTCAGGTGAATACCGGAATTTAATACCACGACTTTCGTGCCGATAGTCATTACCGATAAAAATAATAATGACTCAAGTGACTAATAAAAGATGACGGAGAAGTTACAACTAATCAATGCATTCTTTTTCAATGCTTCATTTTATGTTATATTAAAATATGACAAGAAAAAAAAACTTCTTACAATATCTGAAGCACAAATTTATCTTTCTATGAAATCCTTATTAGTTAAAACCAATATCTGATCAAAGCAGACGACAGGAAGAGAGTATCGTCGTCTGACCTTGATGTGACCTTCTGCAAGACTTCAAGGATCGCCTTAATTACCGCGACACTACGCCATCTTATTGTGATCTACACCGTGTAGAATGAATTAATGAACGTGACATGTTGATCATAGTACAGACCGGACAATCGTTCATGCGATGAACAATTTACAAAGCTGAAGGTCACTGCTGGCTTGATTAAACATTACACATCATACATTTTAAGCTGATTAATTTTATTTCACCAAAACATATAGACGATGCTGAAATATCTTAACATTGCAAGCATGAGGTGAAAATGGAACAACATTTTACAAGGAGAGAAAGATACGACTGTCTTTCATGTAATTAGAATATGTATGTGCTGCCGTCACTGCGAGAAAGTTTTGATAGAAAAAAAACCCTACATGTACATGTAAAGGGAAAATGGAGTGACATCACAGAAGAAAGGGCACAGGAGACAATTCAGACAATTAACATACTTATCAAAGACACCAGAACGCATGGTTCGAACGAATTTTTCCGCACATTTTTGTTATAATCGAATTTAATGTTCATATGAAGTCAGATTCCGTTGTATTGTTATAGCGCCAATCTGATACATTGCGTTGAGTTGCGCCATGTGTGAATTTTACCATCGTTTTCAGTGGGATGAAATACGATTCCAAAATTAATTCAGTGTCTCTTCCTTTGTTTTGCCGTATACAGCAAATAAACCATTACTTTAGAAAACCTTACGTTGGTGATGAAATACATACAGCTAGGCCTGGGAAAGTCACTTGCATCAGGTCCACGCCATGTCTTCTCCATACTATCTCAGACACTGGGGACGTAGGTTGGAGCCCACATCTTATCTCTAGACCATTACCGACAGTTGCTATGGTGTTGACGGCTTGGATTTCTTCCTTTAACGCAGAAGCAGGGATGTCTGTAGCGCATAAACAAAAGTAATATTTTTTATAAAATTTACATTTACATTGAAATTTATAAAGAAGTATCTAAAAGAATTAATTTGAAGTTCTGTTTTATTTGGACTTATTCGGTTCAGTCTACAACTCTGTCCTAATGTAATGCTTAATAATAAGTCTGAATACAAACGGATAATACCAGTTCAATTAGCAATCTGGATCTCAAACATATTGCCGCTGTATTCTTAATTCATTGTAATGATATCTTTCATATAAGAAAACCCCATTTAGCATTCAGTCCAATTATTCGAATTATACTGTAATCGGATATTGAAATAGACGGTTATGTTTAGCGGCTATTTTTATGAAGTTGTTTTGTATTCATTTGATATAAATGTTATTGTTAATTTATTATTTTTATTATATTAATTTTCTCCGGTATATAATTTTACTCCGTCTCAGTAATGACAATAAAGATATTGATGATGCTTACCGAAAGCATCCATGAAGTCGCTCTTGTAGATATTAGCTGTATCCACGTTCTCAAACTTAAACAGATCCATGAGAGTGCATGATGAGAACATCCTGTCAAAATTCTCCATTACCCAAATTTCCCACAATTCATCTTTCTGTATGGCGTCATCCATGTTGCGATCGTAAAAACTGAACATCAGGGTCGTGATGTAATCTTTTTCTGAAAGAATAAAAGCGCATATTAATCGTGAATAAACAAATACAATATATAATACAAATTAAGTAATAATACAAATGTTATCACTACAGCAACAACGATGTGTAAAACTTGAAAAGACATAAAATGGGAAATAGAAAAGGTAAAAAGGAAATAATAAAGATAATACTGGTGGTTATTTCACATCTCTTTTTCTTTTTCTTTTTCTTTTTTTTTTTTTTTTTTTGCTTTTTGATAGAAACCCAGAATATCGGTCTTTTGCGCGCGCATTACCTTATCTTTATACTTCTTAGGACCTTGGGTCTTATCCATACTTGAGAATTAAGAGGTGAGAGTCCATACTAAGTATGATTGCACCATTTTAGCCTATTGGACAATAGAGGTCCCATCAGAGAAGGAAGAAATCGCAGTAATCATATTATCACAGAAATATTTGTATTAAATCTCCCATTTACCTTTCGTCCATCGATGACAATTATTAATTTACTGTAGATTACTTTCATTTCACGTGTCTTGACTTTCGCAAGGACATCACTTTCTATATACTTTTGTATTTGCGATACACAATTTTCGTGTGAAATATCATCATATACATTATAAATATTTGAGATTTTATGGTAAAATCAAGATAATTTCATTATTTATGAGGACTCGAAAGTTGCAAATCAGACCCGCAAATGTGCGCGAATTAAAGTCCTCGCTAATTTAAGGTAATACACAGGACGTTTTGGTCTGTTATTAAGACTTCTTACTAGGTATTGTTGGCTCTCCACAATGGGCCTCCCCCAACTTGACACAATGGTATCGTAATATATCGGCTTTCATTCTGTTATACTCTTGTAACGTGCAGATCTTCTCATACATGGAGTCTGGGGGACCATCGTCCTTGACATCGGGAACTTCAGGTACACCATCCCCTCTGACTCCAGCCATGACGTCATCACCAAAAGCAATATTTTGAGGTATATTTTTGCCATCTTTTTTCACCTCGCTACCGCCCCCCATTGTCGCTTTTGAACCTCCTTCAATGATCTCAATCTGGTCCAAGTTTTGAGATTCCTGCACTTGATTGTTCGGGGAGACTGTTGTCGCCTTTTCATCGTGGCTTGTTGTAGAGGTATCTAGGACGTTTTGGTGTTGAATCGCGTTCATATGGACGACATGCTCTGGGGCAGGGGTAGCATGCAGAACCTCCGAGGAAGATCTGGTAGCAATGGCTTCTTCTAAAACAAAAGGGGAACATCCAATCAAAAATGCAATAAAGAATTAATTATACATGCAGTATGCGACACTATTTTATGATATATAATCTCAGTGTAATATAACTTACAGTTAATAGAACTGTCGATAGTCTAGACACTCTATGAATAAATTTACGCGATGTGCAGCAAGAAATATGACACTTATAAATCCATTTTCGTGAAAATGATCAATTATGAATCACAACTACGAGGATGCGACACCGCAGTATTTTATTCTTAACTGCTTTTAAATAGAAGTGAAAGAGATATGATTACCTTTCATATTGGGGATCTTTAGGAGTGTAATATTTGCTAAAACTTGATTGATTTATATATTTCTTTTTGGTGTTTTAGAGGGTAGATGGAGGAGATGCATGGAATTTATACTTGACTTTTGTTGTTTTACTTTTTGTAATCGTTTTATCTTTTTAAGTCATTCTACCATCAATTACAACATTATCCCATCGAATCATCTGATCAGTTGGTTGATTGATTTCCTTCTTAAGTTATCTATTCAATAATTCACTTATCTATTAAACGGGAAGTTATTGCACAAACATGTCTAAGACATATTGATCAACAGAATTTTGTAGAAAATAATTGAAGATTTACCTGGTAATTGATGGCAATCTCTTTTGACATAGTTCATAGTTTTCTTGGCGATACATGAAGACTGTTGATATAGACTACAATCGCCGTTTTCATAGCTGTATTTGAATGCTACGCACGTGCGACATGCTTCACGACACTTCTCGAACGTGTCGGTGTTCCTGGAGAGTATTTCACACGGGGCATTTCCGCCCGATTCCATCTCCTCGTACTTACAGTCTGAAACATATCACATATTATAGAATATTATAATGATATATATGTCATAAGGGTATATCGTAAAATCTTTTATGATAGACATAAACACTATTCTTGGATGCACTGCGGGCGTAGTATGCCAGCAGAAGTTATCAAGATATCAAAAGAAATTATATTTGAATCTTTTATGAAACAGATTGACACGAACTATCTATTATAACCTGTCTAGAAAGCATGGCGAATATAATATGCCAGCAGTAAAGACTATCACTTTGTTATGTTATTTTGTTTATTATGTTTTCTGTCTTTTTTGTTCATTTATGCTTTTTAGAAAAAAAAACTTACATTACAGTGATTAATTTACGAATTCATGTTTTGACAAAATGAAAAACAATTTTCAATTTCTGAAATACTGAACCTCTTCTTAGCATGGTAGTTCTCACCTTCAGGATTTGCACATCTTCGCACATAATAATTCTCTTTTCCTTTCTCCAACATTGTAATACACGATTTATCGAAGAATATTTCACAGAAGCCCGAGCCATCATTCCTAAATCGGAAAGCCTGGCAATGTCCCCTTATACAGG
This sequence comes from Pteria penguin, assembly GCA_035048485.1. Lineage (NCBI taxonomy): Eukaryota > Metazoa > Mollusca > Bivalvia > Pterioida > Pteriidae > Pteria > Pteria penguin. The sequence continues at coordinate 48,025,059 of CM068580.1, read as the reverse complement.
TGTCGTGGCATTCAATCAGATTAGCCACACTGCTCGTAGCCTTACTACACATGTAGGGCGAACGTCCAGGTATCACCTCTAGAATGTGACAATTCTGACCTGCAAAACCAAAATTCAACAGGCTATGATCTGAATCAAGTTGAAGATGTTAAAATATTTCGAAAGGAATAAATGCATTACTTTTTGTCGATATGGTGTGTATATATGTTCTTAGTATTTGATACGTTGGTGTATCGAAAGTGCTGATGAGGAAGATAAGCGCGAATGACATATAGATTGAAGAAAGTTCCAATGATGATGTGTCTCTTTTAATATAATAGAGATGGCTTCATTCACACACCCATTGTGCCTTTATTGATTCAATATTGATGCACTCATTGACGTTTTTTACTTTAGATGGTAACAAAAAGAACAAAAGCATCTTGACTTTCACAACCTATATTATGCAATGCAACATAGCACTTGCAACAATTAAGGAAGTCGCTATTCGTCCGGGGTTTCGAATTGCATGTCAATTAACTTTCCTTTCCAATTTTGAAGAAAATCAAATCAAGTTGTCGACAGTTATTTCCCAATTCCTGAGAAGACAAACTCGCAATTTCTCTGATTTGCAGAAAATCAAATTGAGTAACGTTAAAACACAATATTGGAAGCAGAATTTTATAATATGAACTAATGTGTATTTAATTGAAAGGCTTTTTAGACCTAATGCGTTCCACCGAGGAAGTTAACCGGAATAGCGTTGAGTCTTCAATCAATACATAAAATTCAGTGGGATCAAGACAAGGAAACCCTCATTACTGATAGACTTTCATCATTAAAAGCAACCCATGATTCAACAGTATATCAAGACATTTCCTTATCTCTAAAAACCACAATGCGCTGTTAATGGTAAAATTATGTACACAATAAAACAATTAGATCGAGACGCTGATATAACTATTTGTATGGAATGTGCATTGTTTGAATGCATGATTACGTAAAGGTGTATTCTTTATTTTTATGTTTATGAATATATGATTATGTATTTTAAATGTACAAAAAGTGTACATGGAAATGTTTGTCACGTGATTTTATACAAACGAGGTAGTAAAAGATCGGTTAGGTGTGACGTCATCTCAGAACAACTTCAATTTTGACATAACACGTTAGTATACAATAAAAGACAAGTAAAGATAAGTTAAATATATATTTGGCTGGTTGCGCATACTTCTGTTCAACGTGTGTTTTGTTTTTAAAAGATTGCGTCATAATCAGAAACTACATCGAAGTCATGGACTTGAGATTTAATTCTTTGGAACCACCATAAAATGAATAAATTAAAAAAAATTAAAGAATAAAAAAAGAACAATAATAAATAAATACATGTAAATAAATACAAAAGTAAATAAATAAACAAATAAAAATACTGATATCATGTTTTTGGTACTCATTGCTAACATAAATTTGCAAGTTTTATCTTTATTTTTGCATTTGACTATTGGGCCAGATCTCATAAGACATGGATGTTACATTACTTTTCACACACAGATAACCATGTTTAATAACCGTAACTAAATTATCATGACTGATGAAACAGGTCGGCAGGGGATGCTTTCTGATTCCACTTCTTGTTTAAATATAGGCAAATTATATATTATATACATGTATTATATATCTTCTCTTGTTTAATTAGGTAATCCGCGGATGTGGAAAAGAATTGGTTAAAAAAAAAGCTGCGCAATGACTGTTATTTCAAGCGGTTCTTCTCGATTTTAAGGTCAGTTGTCAATGTTGAGATACAGCCATCCTAGCAACAGTCCCGTCTTTACATTTCACCATAATACGAAAAAAGAGGGAGAGTTCTTTTCAAAGGGAAACAAATCATCTTACTGAATCCTATCACATGCGTGTGTTATTTTATGTAGTACCTACAACTTAATCACTACATATTGTTTTACATTATGTTCATGATACTAACATCTTTTTATTATCATGATTTACGATATTTTTGCACGCAATCTGTATATTAGATCACTATAAATTACTTATTAGGACAAAAAACATACTAAAACCTATCACTGGCAAACACACCTGAATCATATTATCAGTCCTCGTGCCAAAAAGTAATTTTGCTATCTCGGAAATTAAATTATGCATACGATTTTCTTTTCATTGTGTGTTATCAGTATTGATTTATGTATGTTTCATGTACAAGAAGTCATAAGATCGTATCACTGCGTGAAGGAGGAATACATCGACACTGACAAGGAGATACTTGTTGTGCATACAGGCAACATGATGAGTCATTAAACAATAAAGTGCACAGCATTATGCAGTTCAAGCATGTTCAAGAATTGTAGAAGCACATCACATGGCAGTTTACAATGTATTCATAAGGTTTTATTTTATAATTAACCGTTGATAATCTCTCATGAAGTATTGCAGTGCCTTATTACGTAACTTCCGGCGTAATTTTCATTTAGTTTTTTCCAAATGCTGTTATAACTTTTAAATCGCGAAAACTAACTTTGTTTTTGAGATCATGACTTATTACGAAAAATAAAGCCTTCGCTGCCTTTCACTTGACTATTTAAAACATACAAGTTGTATATGGTTTTTCGCGAAAATAATTTCTCGCGAATATATTCGACGTGTGTTCATCGCAAAAATAAAATGTCGCAAAATGTAAGAGATAAACAGATATAAGTGTGGATTTTAGAGACATGAGTAAGCTACAAAGCAGTATCCATCGGAGTACATCCAATTGCAATGCAAAATAAAACGATATAGCTTAAATAAGCTTGATTAATTAATTTTTACGTCACGATTATTTCACATATATAATGACAGCATTTGCCTGATACGTTTTATAGAAATTTATACCTATGCATCGGACCAAATTGAAGCAGTGAGTGCCATGCCATCCGATGATCCGTGAAAAGGGACCTCGGTGTTATTGCCTCATCTGATAGACAAGCCACCCGTAATTCACATATATATTTCTATTCTGATAGGCACAGTAACATGCTAGCAGTAATAGAACAGCTTACGTACTAAACCGTTCATTTCAGCGAGTGTTAAGCATGACAATATGTAAATTAATGTGTTTACGCAATAAACCCTCATCAGAAGTGTAAATAAATTTAACGAAAAGGCTTAACATTTAATTGAAAACATTTTAAAATGCCATTTGAGTAATAAACGTAAATAATGTGTGCCATCTGTGTGCACATAGCGGGAGTCGAACTTAGGACTTCTCGGACACAAGCCAAGTACCCTCATATACTGAGCTACACCCACTCAGCTTAAATTGGACATTTGCATTCTTTTGCTTAATTCCAATGAAACGACAGTACATAAATGAAATTTTAGACCTCTTACTAAGCATGTACAGCACGATATGACAATTGTTTTTATTAAATGAATTCCTAGGGGATATCAATCAATGGTCAAGTGAATGTGAATTAAGAAAATGACGATGCCTTTATGGGGAAGCAAAGTGATTTTGCCCCACAATGTCCGATTTATGGTAATGAGGAATCGATTGATAGAACAAAGCAATGCATTCCATTGTCTCCTCCGAAAAACTGGACATCAATGTGCCTAAGACGAGAATCGAGCCCGGGATCTCTCGGACATAAGCCGAGCACCTCATCCGGCTCAGCTTATATCAGACATTTGCTTTCTTTTACTTAGTTCCGATGAAAGGATAATACATCAATAGAATTTTAAGACCTCTTACTAAGCATGTACAGCACGATATGACAATTGTTTTTATTAAATGAATTCTTGGGAGAATATCAATCAATGGTCAACTGATTGTGAATTAAGAAAATAACGATGACTTTATGGGGGAGCAATGTGATTTTGCTTTACAATGTCCGATTTATGGTAATGAGGAATCGAGTGATAGAACAGAACAATGCATTCCTGATCTGTAATTACAGACAGGGTCGCATAAGAAACAAAGGCTATGCCACGAAAGATCTTAAAGGTTATGAACTTTGTTGTTGACTGCAAGCGGTAAGATTAATGTTGGGGAGAAAGGTCTTACTTTAAAGAGCTATTGACAGAGTAATTGTCACAAATGACTTGTAAATTATTCCAATTGAGTCTAAGTAAATACAATGTAATGGATTTTTGAAACAATACAAGAAGTCGTATTACTATATGTATTTTCGGATTAGTGTTAAACAGTTAGTTGTAAATCACTAAAATGAGTATAATAACCTGGTTGTTAAAGTGGACAAAAACCATGAAAACATCAAGCCTTTATACATCAATAAATAATCCTGTGTGTTTAGAAACTACACCAAGAAGTGCGAAAAAGAGGTAAAACCATATAGAAAACAATCACTGTGACATAACTTTACGTAAAACTCATTCCAAATGTTCCCGCTTATTGTCATACTGTCATTTTTTCAAGATTCTCTATCCATTCAGTGACATAATTACTTTAATCATTTCTTAGAGAAAACATGATATGAATCTTATGAATATTAGAAGATTTCAAGGGATTGGTAAATAATTTATAATCGCCATGTTTAGATACTAATTGTAAGATTCTCTTATTTTTTATACACGTACTACTTTACCTCATCACAAATTTTAAAAAAAAACTAAGCTTTCAAAGTTACTAATTGTTGCTTCTTCGTAAAGTATAACGCTTTTACTAATACCTTTACAATGTTACCAAGACGCAAATTCGATAAAAATTATTCTAATTCTTCAGATAAGTACACCGAAGCAACATAAAAAGAGCAACGCCTAGCATGGCATAATACGTCCATTGCTTAGTTTGAAGGGATGAAATTTTTAAAGTATGGAAACATTCCCTCTTTGCCAACAATTGTGTGAAATATTATTTAAATCCGTGCACTGGGTTAAAATTCATGGACCGGACAAAATTTACAAATCATATGCACTGTGACCTTGTCCTTGTAGATATGACCTTGGTTTAAGGTCATAACACACCCTTGGATCATGGGCAACAATTCTGTGAAATATTACTCAAAACCATGTTAGGAGTAAAGAATTATGGCCCGGACAAACATTTACGCATCATATGCACTGTGACCTTGACCTTGCAGATATGCCATTTGAGTCAAGATCATGACACACCTTTGGGTCCTGGGCAACAATTCTATTAAATATTATTCAGATTCATGCATGGTGTAAAAAGTTATTGCTTGGACAAGAATCTAACTAAAATAAGCACTGTGACCTTGACCTTGCAGATATGACCTTGAAAATAAATAGGGTTCTTCCTCCAGTCATAAGAAATAAGTGTGCAATGTTTAAAAGTTCAAGCATAAACAGTTTGGTCTATACCTTGTTTATATGTTGCATTCTCGAAAATTTGCTATTTTTGCCCCAAAAATGACCTTGACATTTTATCTTGATACTGCAAATCAATAGGGTTCGTCCTCATGCCATAAGAAATGTGTACCAAGTTTGAAAGTTCTAGCCTAAAATGGTACGCCATGAATCGTGTTAAAGTTCGGACAGACCTAGTCACACGGCCCCACAGACCCATAACACCATACCATGATACGTTCGTCCACGACGGGCCTATAAAATGCTGATATTCTTTACTAAATTATCGATGCAGTATTTTGTAGGACCAAATATTTCAGAAAATTTTCGGCATTCACTCTTATAATTGTTTCTTCATTTATACGAAGCAGAATTCATTCAAATACTTCTTTATCAAAGGAAGAAGCAACCAACAACCGTATCTTATTCTATATATCGGGATATATATATATATATATATATATATATATATATATATATATATATATATATATATATATATATATATATATATATATATATATATATATATATATGTTTACCATCATATCCATTAATAATAATTTTTTGGTATTTTGAAATCTATGTACACATACATAAAATATATCCTCAAGTACATGTACTAGAATAAAAGACAATGATTTTATCAGTGCAGCCGTTTTGAATTCAGGAACTTAAATAAAAACGGTAAATTCCCCTCAGTAGTCAGTACTCCTACATCAGTAATTTCGCATTGACACACTAACTCTCCTTGAAGTGTTCGAGCTCGTAAAAAGATTCCCACATGATTTAACATGTTGTTACTCTCCTTATTGTTCAAATACAGCTGTTACACTACAAAGTTGTTAAAATTCATTTCACTATTTCATTGAAACGACAAGACTTTTAGTTATGTTCTTTATACTCATTTGTAGCATATGTTATCATTGGTTTAATATGCTTCTAATGTTTAACAATTACTTCAGCAATTTAACTTATCACCTCTCAAATGTTTACCACTGAGTAGCTTGACCATTAATTAAAGTCATATACAACTGAATCTTGGTAAGGTGTTGTATGGTTGTAACACTTTTCATCTAAATTCATCTTAGATGTGCAGGGTAGAAATGATTTTGTGTAAATGATGTCTGTGTGTATTGGGAATTCATGACTGGTGTGGCTAGTCAAACAGGTGACGCCTATTCTTCCCGGGCCCCGTGATCTCACCTAGTTTCTAGGCACCCTAAAGGTCCCAATGACAAGCTTTCTACAAATTTTACTGTCATGTAATGGTCCAGTGTGTTAATACAAATTTCCATTATCTACTAATAGTAATAGTAATAGATGTCAAGTCGTTAACGCATTACTAACGACCGTTTGGACTGTGATATCCACGGACTCACGGAAGATGTCACCGATCAGCAGGGAATGTTCACAGTTGTTGATCTCGGCTCCGTAACTCCAGATATCCACCTGTTTCATCACCCATTTTTTCCATTTTTGTATGTTTTATAATATATACATATATTCTGATTCTGTTTATACTTCGCTAATTGATTGATCGTCAAATGCCCGACATCACACATTTTGGCACACTTTTTCATTATGGCGTCATAAATAAATGGCCCGTCAAACATGATTTTAACTGTGACGTCACAATGAAACTACGTAATGGGCGTGGTTAAAGCCGAATCTGGCGATCCCTCAATTGTATTGTACTCCTGACAAGCTTAATAACATGGTAACAGTAAGAGAAGAAGTTACGAACAAAATCGTTCATTTCAGCGATTTAAGCATGACAATATGTGAAGTACATGTGTTCATGTGATAAGCCCTCATCAAAAGTGTTAATAGATTTTACAAAAAAGGTTAACATTTAATTGAAAACATTTAATAATCGCCATATACTCACCATCTTCGTGACAATGCCGGACATAATGTGTCGTGCCCTGTTTATTCAGCATTTCAACGCAGATATCATTGTAGAAAATCTCGCAGACGCTACCATGCGCTTGATAGGTAAATGCTTTGCAGTTGACGCAAGCTTTTCTGCATGTCTCAAAGTCCGGTAATAGCTGGACTGACAGGTCACACATGGCAAATAGAGGATCGGCTGTGATTTGGACCGTCTCATACCCACAGTCTGGAATCTCGGGCTCTGCCAAAAACAAAGCAGAAACATAAGTAGCATACTAGGCATGCGCAGTCTCATGTCAGATGATATTACAGTTTATTTGAATTGTGATTTTGAAATCTGAGTGCGCCATAGCATATGGACTGGAAAACTACGTTTTCTCTATTATCAGTATTATACGTCATGAATCAATACGTTAACCTCGTGAAAAGAAATGTCTTTTTGGTTGAAATATGGTATTACTTGAACATGTTTGTAAATCATATGCCCCCGCAGTGGTCTTAATCACAACAACAAAGATTTTCTACCTAAAGTGTTTAATTATAAGTTCCATGGGCTATAACTGTATCAAATACCACTAGTAGTAATATCACCTTTGACTTACTGACTTCTCAATTAATAGACATCCTTCCCATTGTCATATATTTAATACATGTACATCAAACTATAATTTGTATAAGGCTGTATGGTACTTGATTTATCCGTTAAAATCCCATATTTTTTATCTATTGACCCCAAAATTAATAGGCATCTTCCCCTTTTTAAAATAACCACCAATACATTACAATTCGATTTGTATACGATGCATGGTACTTGATTTATCGACTGGAAAGCAATAATGAATTGTGATTTTTACGAATAGTGAACTTGACCTTTGATCTCTCGACCTCAAAATCAAGAGGCATCTTTCCCTATTGATAAGTATCCATATATCTAAATTTGCTTTGGATAAGATGCAAGGAACTTTATTCATCATCCGTTAACCGATTTTGTGACCGAAAGACGGAAGAACGAAATGTCAGAAGGACGCACAATACAAACACTACATGACCCCAGGCGTGTCTGAAAGGGATTGGGGGATAAAAATTAGTAAAAGATGTAAAACTAGCCTTGCTGACTTAATTATAATCGTGTAAATATCATAACTTATCATTCTTGTTACCTAATTCTTTGCAGCGTTTCTTCTCATAGTATGTCATTTTCTTGTTTGGCCAAAATATCACATCATCAGAGTTATCAAAAATTCCACAATACTTCTCCAGATCTGAATACTCAAAACCCACACATCCTTTGTCTGCCTTTTCACAAAGGTCACGACATTCATCCATGGACTTTACATTTGCTGTCATGACCTGTTGACCCCACAGTATCCCGGCGGTTGCTGTGCGGACGCTAAATTCACACTGTGTCCCTAAAAGTTAAAATTTTTACATGTATCGAAAATACTGACAAGAATCAAATTCAATTCAAGGATCTAAATACAAAATATCAATTTTGCACATTACATGTCTACAATGTTTATTACTTGATACGAAACTAAAGAATATATGGATTCTACAAATCTTGATAAAGGACTCATTAGGAAACTGTTATTGCCATTCCTTTGTATTTTGGGTCATAAACACCATGTTCATGTATTTTTCTTTGTGAAATGAAAGAGGTCAGAAATCTGAATGCACTGCAGGAAAGTGTCTGCACAAGGTAAAGCAAAACTAATATGAGGACCAATTACAAAGAGAACGTCATGGGAGTGTTCGATTATACATGAAAAATTTACATAAATTTCAATATTACTCTGATTTCAACAAGACAGCAGAAAAAATTAAGCATATTATTACTATGCCGTCCTAGAACAACAAGATCATTTCTATCGATGGGCAATTGGTATAAGCATGAAGGTACAAAATTCACATTCAACAATCAGTAACCTATCAAACACCAAAAAACTTTGACGTTACCGAGGATGACTTCTGGTTGGGCAGTAGTGGAGGATACGGTGCTACCATTGGTGACTGGTGTAGGACTACCACTTGTGGTTGCTTCGTTAGTTTTGCACGAAGCTTGACTGTCGATCCTGATATGTTTTCTCTTGACGCAAGCAGTTCGATGAAGTTCGCAATGACTTGGGTACAATACACCATCGTTACCACATACTGGCTTCCTGTGTTTAGCACAGAACGAATCGTCACCACAAACACACGTTCCCTGGTGGCAGAATCGACCAGGGGGACACCACCCATTATCGCTGCAGGACTCTGAAAAATAAGGGAGAACGTCAAATTTAGTTATTGTATCAAATATCGGAACCATTGTAAAATTGTATATAGGAAACTGTTCAAAAATTGTACATAAATCAAATAGGTTCTCATTCGTTATTGTTTTATGCATTCACAAGTAACGGTTACTTTAATAAGTATCCCAAAAGACACATTACTTTCAAAACGACTTGGTCTGTAATTTGGAATCAGTGAATATGAGATATGAGAGATAAAATTCGAAATCTCTTAAGACAACCTCTCTATAAGATTTCTACAATCAGATTTTGACCAATCGTCTAGACATTCATTAATGGGACTAATAAGACAATATATTGACTTTTATTGACCGTACTTCATCGATAACTATCACGCAGACACGACCATCAAATCTCAAAAGACCAACAATGACGAATTGGTCTCTTATATGTTAAGCATGGACTTTCTCAGACGTTTTCCTTGTCATCGATCACAGAAAGGAAACTATTCATCTTGCTGCTCTTAAGACGAAAGAGTTAAAAGAATCTCCTTGTAAATGAGCAGAATGTGCTAAAGTCATGAATAATGGTTGTACTTTGTTATAAAAGATATGATAGATAAGTTTACTTTTCGTTTGATCGATCAATTATTTTCATCGATAAGCATACAAAGAAGATCAAGATTGTTCTGTCGTCGGTCTTTGTCGGTTGTTACATTTTTGCGCTCAGTTGGTATCCTGCATTGATCCTGTCCGAGAAGCCCCGAAAACAGTTCTCTCTCGAAAATAAAATGCCACAAGAAAGTTCTTATACTTCCACGAATGCCCCTGCAGACATAAAGTTTTAGTCCAAGGGTCATAACTCTTGTAAAACTTTTTGGACAACATTCCCTTTATATTATGCTTATCTACATATTGTGATCTTTCTTTGTACCAAGTTTCATTAAAATCATCCGAATGGTTTAGGAAGGGATACGAAGACAAAATGCATGCCGAAATGACGGCGAGGTGCAATACCAATTGCATATGCCCACGGTCATATATGGCAAGGGCATAAAAAGCACAAGTCGATGAACTATTACGACAATTTAACAATATACCTTGAATGATTTATAGTGTGTAAATATCATAAAACAAACCTAATGCGGTATTATATGGATTTAGGGGTTGTGAATACATAAATTGAATAATTTTCAGGAATTGGAACATAATTTACCTAAAAGCAAGTAATCAGTGACAGATAATGAAGGCAGACGCTTTGTAATATCGATAATAAAAGTAAAGGTCACACCATAGCTGTAATCATTTCCTACTTCACTTTGATCTCAAATTGTAATTATTCAGCTTTTAAACAGTTTGTAGAACTTTTCACTCGGTAAAGTTAATTCTAATCCGGTTGATAATGATGCCCTATAGCTTGTTGATGAATGGATTCCACGTGAATTTCTTTCAATTATTTATTATTTGTTACATACTTTTTACGTCTTACTGTACTGTTATAATAGGGATTGTATCAAACATGCATGTATGATTCATATTGTTAATTCTGCTTGGTATTTATGGCTTCATGTACTTTTAAAGTTCATCATACAGATGGTTTTCAAATTCATAGAATTCAATTAGAGTTTCCTCCCTTTTCCGCCATCTTAGAGGTAATGACTGAGTATCTGTATATAAAAATCAACCAAATTGTAAGAGATTTTTCAAAAGAAAGGATGCTTTCTGAATTTTAGCAATTCTTGTTCAATATATGAACCACTGCACTGTATAAAAATGTTTTCAAAGATGTCTAAACAGACAACTTACAATATAGTTAATACGTATAGAAGCAAAAACTCTATTAATACGCATGCGCGGATCTAGAAATTTTTGTCAGAGGGGGTCCAACCAAAAAAGGTATATTTTTCTCTTAGACGAGGGGGGTCCAACCCCAAAAATGCCCAAATATTACCTTTTTTTGGTAAAATTTTCGGATTCCAGGGGGGTCCAGACCCCCCTAACCCCCCCCTCTGTATCCGCGCATGAATACGTATAGAAGCAAAAACAAGGGAAACAACTCAAATTATAATTTAATCATGAGAAATCAAATGACCGTCCTAAGTCGGTATCGTAATTGCACTACAATCAAATATTTTTGTAATGTGATATATGTTCTAGTATATTATTTATATTCATGTATTCTTTAGCTCTCTGGTGACTTCTGCCACATAACTGAGCCAGTAACTCCTCTTTTTTCTTTTATACTGTATTGAAGTAAACGTCTCAGAAATGAAAATTTAATATGAAAATACAATTTATATGCAATATTTAAAATATTATTTTAATAACTGGGGATTTTCCCCTTTAATACATCATATTATCATCCTTGCTGATAAAGCCTCATCAAACGTATAAAGCACGTCTCAATATGGAATCATCAATGTGATACGTCCGTTCAAAAGTACTGCTTATGAGGGTTTAACGCACGAAACACGTTTACAGTAAAGTAAATACAATGAATGCAACAGAATGTTATCATGTTTCGTCAAGTTTCGAATATTTACTGATTTTCCACAGCTCGATTTTCCCAATGGTGGACTTAAAGTTCTCAATGATTTTTTAAAATAGTACTCGCTTTTTGTTGAATAAGAACATGTATTAACAATTAAGAAATTCATGGTTGAGTCTTTTACAAATACATATAAGTACCAGACAACTTTCGACATCTTATAAAATAATGGAAATATATTTGCATTGACATCCACGTCGGTTGTTATTCTTCAAACTGGAGACGTAAGCCAGCGTGGCCTAGTGGTATCGCGCTGGACTCCTGATCGGGAGGCCGGGGTTCGAGTCCCGCTCTGGTCATGCCGGTGTCCTGTCTTTCGAATGTGACAGTAAAAACCGAGGTCCCGTGTCGTGGTATGCATGGCACGTTAAAGATCCCTCACTGCTTCAGGCGGGTCCGTTGCAAAGGTCAAAATTTGTATGCCCTGCATCAGGCAGATGCCGTCACCATATTCGTGAAATATTCGTGGTGTGACGTTAAACAAAAATCAATCAATCAATCAATCAAACGGGAAACGTGTACTTCTCCCGAACACCTTGTCCCTCCTCTGACCCATAAATGTCAACCATAAGGTATTGTAGCCCAGCTTAATATGACGAGTTGTCTTCTCATGTTTAATTACTTAGCCCGCGGTAGTGGAAAAAGATTGGTACAAAAGTTGTGCAATGGCGGTTGTACGATCAATTGACCCTTCCATTTATGCGCGAAAAAATTGTTATATGATGACGTCACAATACTTTACATCTTGGTCATACCGCGGACAAACATGGTATTGTGACGTCACGAAATTCAATCAATATTCCGCGAAAGCGATGGGTCAAATGACCGTAGTGAAATAATTATGGTCAGTCAGGCAGCAGTCACTATAATATGCAGAAATCATGAGAGTTCTTCTCAAGGGCAGACAAATCACCTTGAACAATTCTCACATTGTAATTACCACTATCGCTTACCATCACTAACTTTACAATTCCTTTTTTTTTTTTTTTTTTTTTTTTTTTTTTTTTTTGGTCAGACTTTTATTCATTGATTCTATTGGTACTAATTTTGTGACTTTTTGTACTTGTTCTTCTGCTATTTATGTATACCCAAAGAGAAGTTTTTATATAGCTGAACAAGACTTTTCAATTCTATTCATGAAACCTGCTTACCTCAAATATTGTATTTTAGCAAATATTATTAAAATTTAATGTATAATGTTCGGAAATATTTTCTGAGCTGAAAACAAATTTGCATCATTTCCTGTTATACATTAAAAACTTTCCACAAGGTCTAACGTTTAATTAATTTTAATTAGTGTCTAGCTGTATCCATTCTCTGCTTGACTGAGTAACATAGTCTATATGCACGTACTCATGTGGGCTTTGATTACTTCCCCTATTTATAATTAAGGTTATTCATACGATATTGCATGCAAATCATCCCAGACTCATCACAAAGTCTGGATTATCATGCGCGGATACAGAGGGGGGTTAGGGGGGTCTGGACCCCCCCTGGAATCCGAAAATTTTACCAAAAAAGGGTAATATTTGGGCATTTTTGGGGTTGGACCCCCCTCGTCTAAGAGAAAAAAATACCTTTTTTGGTTGGACCCCCTCTGACAAAACATTCTGGATCCGCGCATGATTATTAATAGAACCTTGACTGTATGATAAATGACGTAACTCATGCTATGAAAAAGTAATGAAATTCTGAAAACCCTTGCTTGAAGCCTCGCCTTTTTGATTAAAATTTGGGAGTATTTCTGGACCCTATCTACATAAATCAATAGCACAAGCGGAATGTCGTATAGCAATCTATATAAAGCGATCTATGCCAGACATAACTTTTTTTTCTTTTCTTTCTTTCTTTCTTTCTTTCTTTGTTCTTTTCTCTTATTAAATATTCTAAGTTAAGTCTGACTGATATCGAATATAATCATTTTGGGAGTTATGATTGGTTTTTAAAGATGACATATCAAAATGAATATTATTGGCTCTGAATTTTGCTGCAATCCTTAGTAATTGGGCTTTTTTCATCTTTTGATGTAAGTATCGTGAATAAGACATTTATGTGATACGTCACTTCATATCATCTCTCACTCAAAACGATCAACATGCTATGAAATGATACAAAACATAGTATTTTTCTAAACAGAGATAGTGAAAAAGCAGTCCCGATAGGATTCTATATTCTATACCATGGACCCTGAACTAAATACGAATCAACACTTATACCATTAAGTAAATATTATTCATTTCAATGATATGCACTGTACATCTATTTGCGGTATAAAACCGTCATTCAGCAAAGCTGAAAACTGAGACGAATTTGAGAAAAGACGATCTTTACTGTCAAAAGAAAAGTTCAAATATAAGAATATCCTTTCAATTATTTCTGTTGGGACAGGCTTGGTGTAGAGTTCAAGCGCTTAGGGTGTGGCGCAGACGATACGGGTTCGATTGTTACACTATGTGTAAGAGGTTGGTTACCTCCTGCTTTCATCTCGCGATATGACTGAAAAATTGTGGGGAGCAACATTAAATACCAACCAACCAACCAATAAGTATTGATACTGTTGTCTATACAGAAGCACGGAAAATATGATATTTTAATGAATTTTTCAACTGAGTCATATGATATGACTGATTAGCAAGACGATAAATAATTTTCAATACAACTTTTTTTCAGTTATATATGATTTAGAAGGCTTAATATCAAAATGTTTTTCAACTCAATATCCTTCATGACATCAACACTTGGACTGTGACGTCACAATAAAATTATTTGATTGAAACATATTTTATTTCCATAAATAAGGAAACGGGATCGGGCCACAAGTTAAGCAACATTATGAAAGGCCCTCTCCCTACAAATTCGAATGTTGTTAACAATATGTCATAATGGCGGTACAATAATGATACTACTATCCATTTTATATGAAAAAACGAGACAAAAGGTAGGAAGAAGAAAGAAAAGAAGAGAATGGAACAATAAAATTATTGAAATTTTGCGACAGAAATCGTTTGTTTGGATATTTTTAAAAGTTTTCCACTTTAATGCATTAAACTATAGTGTGTGGTCTTATATTTGTGTGCCACTTTACCATCACATACTGCCATCTATATGTATTGTCTCTGTTACATATAAAGTAGTTGTAAAATGGTATGTGGTATTATACTTGTGTATTACTTAACCATTACCATTTATATTTGCTCTCTTGTGGCGTATAAAGTAGTGGTAAAATGGTGACACGAGGTGCTCGTACTTACCATAAGGTTTAGAAATGATGAACTGGAGTTTATGTCCCTTTCCAGTATTAGGTGTGACTTTTGTTGGTTTAGTTGTAGGGGGATTCGGTTGCGTTGAAAACGAGGCAGTTGTTGTTTTGATATTTTGTCTAGTTTTTGAATCATCAGCGACTCTTACAGTTTTTGTTTCAAATTTGTTCTTGTTTTTCAATGTATATTTTTGTTTTGGTTGTTTACCGTCCATCATTTTAACTACATCAGATATTTTCTCCTTCCTTTCCTCTGACTTTTGTATACTTGCTACCTCAGCGCTATCATCCGTGGGTTGTGGATTATTAATCTTACTGATTTTCTGATTAAGGTCAGAGAGATAACCATAATTTGATTTATCAGACATCGCCTGCTTATATATCCCTACATTATGTGGAAATGAACCTTGCTTGGATTCGCCATTCATTGACAGTGACCTCACGATATTTTTCGAGTTCCCTCCGTCCTTACTGCGTGCAGACACGGTATCAATAGTAGGATTTATTACTGATTGTCCTAATTGTTGATTGTCCTTTATTTCCGTATATTCTGGAGAAGCCGCATGGTGCTCGTCTGTTTCATTAATCATCTTGCTCATCTGTATATGTAAATCATCTACACCGTCTTTCTTGACCTTTGGATTCAAACCATCTTGATCAATTTGAGCATGTAGCTTGTCCAAGCTATCTTGTTTCGTTGATACCGAAGAGCCATCTTTCTGCATCTGAGCATGAAGTTCCTCTAGGCTATCTCTGTTAGTTTTGCTAATAGCGGCAGGTTTTGTATTGTCATACTGCGGTTGTGACTTTTTATCCTGGAGGTCTATAACGTTTTGTATCGTGGTAGTTTCATCGTCTGTTGAATCATTTTCCTCAGAATCATCATCATCATCACCATCATCACTTTCATCATCACTGCCATCATCATCGTCATCATCATCATATTCCTCGTCATCAAAATAATCATCGTCATTATCTTCATCCTCCTGTGAACTAACATCGACATCATCAACAATGACGTCATCTTGTGTAGGCACAACAGCATCAACGTCTTTACTACTTGATTTTACTTCATCAAGACTTATGTGGCCTTCACTACTTGATTTTACATCATCTAGACTAATACGGGGGGTATATTTAGTTGTGGGTATGTCATCTAGACTAATACGTGGGGCATATCTAGTTGTGGGATTGTCATCTTGAACAGACGGTGTTGTAATAAAATGTCCTTGAATGCCAATATTTCTTTTTAAAAGCTCATCATTTCCACTTTGCTTTCCATCGTGTGAAGTACTTTTATCGTTTTGTTTCTTGACAGATGTGGCATCGGAAATGTGCGTTTGTTGATCATTCGATGCATCGTTGGCATTTTGAAAGTTATCTTGGCTTGTCGTTGGCAGTAACCGTGATTGTTTTCCTACAATCACAGCGTCGTCGTCGTCACTTCCTGTTTCTCTTGCGTCTGCGTATGGTAGCTGCCCTCCATATACCTCGTCAATGTATTGCTGCATTTGAGCACTCCACTGCGTGGGTTTTACAATCATATCAATGTCTTCTGAATCCAGCATTTTCCCTGATTGTTGTGTTTTTACGTTTACGTTGCTAACGGTTTCGCTGGCTTGTGATTTAGCTTTAACTGACTCTGATATAGGAATGGATGCCGTTGCATCTTTAATATTAGGTGTTGAAACTTTTGGAATGGCACTTGCATCTTTGACATTTTCATCAAAATCTTCATCATCTTTATGTAAAGACCAATCATCTGCTTGCGCGTTCCCCTTATTGGTGGCGACCTCTTGGTTGAGCGTTGGACCGTTAGGTGTCCCCTTGGTCTCTAAGCTATAGTCCCTGTTATAAAGATGGGCCTGGAAACTGTTGTAGTCCCTCTGAGCGTCATCATATAGCGTTCCTCTGCGTCTCTGCAAATGTACAAGGAAAACATTCAATCAAAGACGTAGAAAATGTATCAATCTGCGAATATCATTTGACGCACTACTCCCCGCCCCCTTATTTTTAAATACGAACAAAAACACGAAAAACACATAATGAGAAGGGATTACAGGATGTTTAGAAGACAGCTCAGACAGTAATTGAAAAATTCAAGCTTTAGAAAAGATGGCGAAAGAATCATACAGTCGCATGAACACCGCGCCACCATAATGCAAACGTATACCCAATGAACCGTTTGGAACGTTAAATTGGTAATTTTTTTTAACGATTTAATGTTTATTTTAGAATCCATAACATACTGAATTATAAATTTCAAACAAAATTATAAATGAGTTTCTCACACATCTCCAATCATTATCTAATGCATCAAGTATAATGCTGATTTCATTAAACTCTGAGAATGGATTCTGCTTTGATGCCGTTTTTCTCTGAATATTAATATGACGGCTATACGGCTTCCCATTAAATGGAGAACACAATATCATTCTACAAAAGGAGCCGATGACGTCACTGGATATGTGGCTTCAGATAGTGAGTAATATTAGCATATTATGGAAGTGAACTGCTCAATGGTGAAATTTCAGTGCATATTCCAACATGGGAAAATCGATGTTCGTGCAGAAAGTAAACGCTGAAAGATGAAATAAAAGGATGAGTTTTTTTCTTTTTTGGATTCATGACTCACTATAATCTATGACCAAAGCTTTATCTTACTTTCTGCAAAACCTACAAGCAATATGTAACTCGCCCTATTAAGAAAACACTTTTTCTGCAAAGATCAAATCTTGCGCCCACATTGTGCAATTGATGTTTAAACATTGCAGCAAACAAATATGAAACTAACAATTAACCAACATTGATTTAACATTACATTATTTATTTTTCTCATTTTCGCGAAAGAAAAATGATAAAACGACAGAGATATTCATCAACTTGTCAAGACATTGCGTTAATTTTCATTGAATTGTTCTACATTCGAGAGAGATTTCATGCCGCCAAGGACACATCACGTCATCCGTCTGCACGCTTTCTGAAACGCTAAAACTACTTTATACATCTTTTGGATGCTTATCTCTAGACCAACACGCATTCGTATCATTTCGTTGACACTCTCACTATTACCACAAGTAATTGTCAATATTCCCTCGCTGTTCTAAAGTGTCTTAGCCAACAAGTATGAGAACGACAATGGCGGTCACTGTACCCGATACTTAATATACATTGGAAAAAGCGGTCAGATCTGATGTACTTTTCATGCAGACGACGCCTAGACAGAGAGATCTTTTTAGGCAGAACGACGCTTATATAGATCGTTTAGGCAGAAGACACTTCGATAGATGTTTTGGACAGACGACGCCCAGATAGAGATCTTTTTGGGCAGAAGACATCTAGACAGACTTTTGAGGCAGACGACGCCTAGATAGAGAGATCTTTTAGGCAGACGACGCGTAGATGGAGAGATCTTCTATGCAGACGACGCCTAGATAGAGAGACACACATCACACAGATAGATTTATTTCGGCAGACGACGCCTAGATAGAGAGATCTTTTTTCGGCAGACGACGCCTAGACAGAGATCTTTTTGGACAAGACAGAGATCGAGATCTTTTTAGACAGACGACGCCTAGATAGAGAGACCTTTCAAGCAGACGATACTTAGATAAATCTTTTAGGCAAATGACACCTAGATAGATCTGTTTAGGCAGACGACACCTAGATGGAGAGATCTTTTAGGCAGATGACGCTAGATAGCGAGATCTTTCTAGGCAGACGACATTTGAATAGAGACATTTATCCCACGACCACTTAAAATCCCTTCTTTTTACATACCAAAATGTAACAGGTCTTAGTCTAGAATAAATCTCTCTGTGGTGTATTGTTGTGAAGTTTCCAGTAACACGACAAAAATAATTATTTTTGTAATTTTAATGTTTTTATTGCACTTACTCTTTTGCAGTGCGGACACCGTTAGAAGTTTCTGCAGGGGATTTGATCAAAGTGTTATTACATCCCTGTTATGGCATTTATTTTATTGTCTTAGGCTTTATTCATCCGGTGTGTGCGGTGTCACATGCACCTGTAGATAAATTTGTTTACTATGAAATCACCCCAAGACTATAATTTCTTCCAGTAAAGAAATTCTTGTTCAGGAGTCATCCGGAACACATGAGTTAGTTTCTTTTGTTTACCAATTTTGCTGGAAAGGCCCGAGAAGGTGTGATTGCGAGTACCTGAGTGCGGCGGTCTTGACACATTTTGGGGTTTTAGCATGGCGGATGCAACTATACAAACAGGAGACGCTCATTCCACATCCACTAAAAGTCTCATCTGGGATTTCCAGGGTTCAATGTATGCTTAAATTGGTATTTTGTTGTGAGTGCCACACTGACGAGGCATCTGTTACTCTCGTATTTTCTTTTATTTATAAATAAAAAGTATTCGTCGTTATTTACTTGATGCTATTCAAGAATATCCTGTATTGTTTTATCAGTGCTATGGAGTTACAACACTTCCAGGGAATTGAATTTCTATAAAAAGCGGAAGTGAGAAAAAATATATATATAAACGCATGGAATCCATATTGGGAAGTGCTTAAAATGAAAAAAATGTCACACCTCTTATGTTAATATAAATTAAAAAGCTCCTTTTTAATTCACTTTAGCGCCAATTTTAAAGTCACTTGGTACCATTGGATATATCTAATTTATTTAATCAAGCATTTGAAACTGAAATAAAAGACAACATTTATATATACGACAATGATGACATGCAGACTGCAGTATTTTCTTCTTACTGTCTGAACACGTGTAATAAATTTTACTCTTCTCGACACGGTTTCTCTTTAAGATATCCCTGAATCCGAAGTTTAATGATACAGCTATACCAAGACTCTAATTAGAAAGAGCAAAATAATAATAATAATAATAATAATAATAATAATAATAATAATAATAATAATAATAATAAAGTAATAATAATAATAACAAAAAGTCCGACAATTATATCGGCCTCTAAAAATCAATTTCATTAACAAAACATATCAAAAGAATAGCTACATCAATTATGTTTTATATTTCAGAAAAAAAACAAAACAAAACAAAACAAAACAAAACAAGAACAAAAAACAAAACACGTTTTGCTTTTGCTGTACCAAATATTTCAGATTATATATTTTTTGCACACATATAAACTCATTTTACAACGTAAATCATGAAATAAATGTACCAAAAAGGATTGCTTAAAGGTGAAAACCTAAACCTAAACTAAAAAGTGAAAAATATATCAGTTCATGTAGACCCATTTTATGTTTTCTTAATTGTGGTTGAAGTTGTAAATGGCTCAGTTTTATTGTATTTTGAGTTCAAGGAAAATACTTTCACAGACCCGAGACAATAGAAAATCAATTCGCAGGCCTGATATAAATTGATCTACTCCTGATTTAGATAGATTTGGAGTGAAGTTTTACAATTTCTGGGAATGATAAAACGTGAAGCTAGGAGAGTGATTTTACATGATTTGTACGCAAGTTCCTACTTAATCAATACACTTCCTGTATAGGATAACATCAAAAGTGGATGTATAATTAATGGCCTGAAAATTTATGGAGAGCCGTAAAGACCACAATTCTGCTATCAGCAGCCGTATGACGCATCGAGAAACTTGGACACAGTAAGCCATTAAAACAACTACGTGATTACAGGTGTTTTTCGACATGCAAGTCGCATATGTAATTAAGTTAATTAGAAACCCCTGTCTGATATACTCCCCGATCGTGATCACATTGTGATCAGATGTGAAGACCGGGTATCCTGTATGAATCATTAAGCTGTATTGAACGTTAGTAAAGTACGTAGAAACTGGAATAACAGGGCAGACCGTTGTGGAAACAAAAACAAACAAACAAAACCCCCGAAAATCGGTGATAGTTAACAATGACGGATTCCTGGAAGAGTGGCAGGTGGAATCAGGTGTTACAACGAGCATAATATCAGTCAGGGTTAACAATAAACCTGTTACGCCTGATATATATATATATATATATATATATATATATATATATATATATATATATATATATATATATATATATATATATATATATATATATATATAAAATACTCGTTTAATGAATAATCAGCTTTATGATCACTATAGATTATTGTTATTTGTTGTGTTTCGGAAGAGGAGAAATCATATTAACTTAATGACCTTTTACAACTGTATACATATTCTGATCAGATATCTACTTATATTTGACCATTACTTTGTTTTACCATTGATTATACAAGTTATACTTATTCTTGGAATACTATTGTAAATTGACGTAATAAAACTTTATACACATCAATAATAGTAGTTCTAATTCACTTGTTTTATTTTGACAATTCTGATTGGTTCACACGTAAGCGTTCAGACACGTATAACCACGATATACCGTCCTCAGATGTATTACTACATTGTACGTTCTCTTTGTCCACATTGCCTCTGACTCCCAACTATCAAAAATACTGTCTGTAACAACTTCGTTCAGTGCTCTTAACGTCCATTTTAAGTCTCGTATCAAGGACGATTTGCAAGTTCTACCAATGACGTGCACAATTATTACAATCAAGTTGAACCAACAAAACTGACAACGTACATGCCGTACAACCAATCCACCATGCAACATGCTTTCCAGCATGTCCTTTCATCTCCCCGCGCCGCAGCAAAACTGCCTGTTCAGCTGTTTACGATGCGATGTCAAGTCTGTCCTTTCATCTCCCCGCGCCGCAGCAAAACTGCCTGTTCAGCTGTTTACGATGCGATGTCAAGTCACTCATGTATGAATCAATTTGTGATTAATAATTTAATCATAGAATTTTAAGAATAAGAAAATGAAGAAACTTCTTATGTCAGTGCACTAAATATCAATTCGTTTCTCGTAAGAATTTTAAACATGGCGCTATCCGTCCCTAGCAACGAGCAAATTTCAAAGAGAAAAAAAACGATGTTTATGTTACAGTGAATAAGAATGGGGATAAACATACTGTGTTTGATTGTTTCCGACAGGTATACCGTGGTTATACCGTTGGAAACCACCGTTTTCCTGGCTCCGCAAGCGTCTACTACTACTACTACTACTACTACTACTACTGATGCTGCTGCTGCTGCTGCTGCTGCTACTACTAATACTACTACTTCTTCTAATGATGATGATGATGATGACGATTATGATGGTGATAATGATGATGATGCTGATGATGATAATGATGATGATGGTGACGATGATTAAGAAAGAAGATCAAAATCCCCCAATAAGTAAGTCTGTGACATAGATAACAAAAAGCAATCAAATTAAACAAAATTTTCTACCACCTGGCCTTTTCAAGTGGTTTAATGGTTAACTAAATGTATCAATGTTTTATATCTTATTTCATTGATTTATTTTACTTTATTTATTTATTTATTTATTTATTCAATAATGTAAATTGTTTACCCATTTAGAGTCGTTAGTATCATTTATGTTTTTTTTTTTTGTTTTGTTTCTTCTTTCGCATTTGTTGCTAAGGGTGTCTTTTCTTTCAATTTGTTTGTTTGAGGGGTTTTTTTGGGGGGGGGGGGGGGTTGGTTTCTGTGGTTTTTATTTTTATTTTGTTTTAATGAGGATGAATGATAATAAGAAAATTCGATACAACTAAAATTTATTAGCTTATGCAAAAATAATAAAAAGTGATATTCACACACATTGGTTGAAGTACACTGTAAAGAAATGTTTACAATTTTTCTAATCTATCTTATGTCAGATAAAAATATACATGAAGCCGTTTTTGAAAAAAAAAATGGAATATATCCATTATTTTAATTCTTTAAAATCTTACTAAATATATCAGTCTGTATAAAATTCAAACATCTATGCCTACTACGTAATTTGATGGTTCGTTGATTGGTGTCTATATCGCTTTCAATATCTTAAATATAGTGGCACAATCCGGGATTCGAACCCGGATCGTCTGCACCGCAATTCGAGCGCTTATAACCCACTACACCAAACATACCTCTACTACGTATTTTTCTGAATATTTTTGATTCAGTAATTCTAATGGTTACTCATTTCGCCATAGTGGGATGATGAGTTTTGAACGTGTCGTATAATCTGAGCCAGGTATTGATACATTCTGAATAATCCGTTAGATGAATCCATTAGCTCTCAGTAATGCTCTACGTCCCTAGAAGCTATTGTTCTGCTCTCCTATCAATCCATGTATTACGTGAGGAAGACATTTTCGCAATTTATTACTATCGATGTAAAACACAAATAAACACAATATTCAGGTCGTTCATGTGACCGAATATATTTCCGGACCAAAGCGCTAAAAGAGAAACACTGGGTATCGAGCAATGTGAACAGAGCAGTAATTCAATTTCTGTTAGTTAGTTCTCGTCTCTCCAGCTTTACATTATGTGTTTTGTGTTAAATTGCGATAATAATTCCACAGTACCATAAGAGACGATCTATTTATTTAATTATCGCAGTATTATATCCGATTTCGTAAGATAAATATATATTAAACAACATGAAATGAGAGAGCATTTGCAGCGTATGATACCTGCGTCTTTCAGGGGCGTAGGATAGTGTAATTGTTAAGGCACGAATCCCCCATTTTCATCATAAAGTTAATAAAAAAACTGAACGTATAAATTTTAAACATCAAATCCTATTTTTGTTTAAATGTGTCTAGCTTCCTTTAGTATCTATTTTAGAAACAATTATGAGTAAATAATACTACTTGAGAGACTCGCAAAAATGTCACAAGAGAGACGTGTTGACCCTAAACATGTACTGGGTCGTAAAAAAGATTTTAAAGAGAAAAATAAATATCAAGGTGTAATATGCCAATTGCTCTAAAGTTTAATAAAACAAAGAATGCAACATGAAAGAAAAGCTGATATGTATGATGACATATTTGTCACCCACTTATCATAATTATATAATGTCGACATAATTTTTCTGATAAGATGACGTAACGTCTGACATGTCGAAAAAACTTCTGACGTTTCAATATAATTTTCTGACAGGTCAATATATTTATCTGACAAGTGGGCAGCAGAAACATGCCATCATAAAACTGCAGTATAATTAAAACTATTATACTGCCGTTTTAGTAATAGAGATGGAAGAAAAACAACTAAAAATATAAAAGTTCATCAAAACAATCAGTCAAAAATGTCAAAATTTCCATTTTGATTTTATTTCGAAAAATTATATGACTTCATGTAATCTGAACTGTCGCAGTGAATCCATAAACTTCTTATCACGGATTTAAAGTCGGTCAGATAGATTGGTTGGTTGGTTGGTTGGTGTTTTACGTCGCTTTCAACAATATTTCAGTTATATCGCGACATGGAAGCAGGAGGTTACCAACCTCTTAAACATAGTGGCGCAACCCGGGAATCGAACCCGGATCGTCGGCGCCGCAAGCCAAGCGCTTAACCACTACACCACGCCTGCCCCGGTCAGATAGAAAATTTGTGTTGCAAGTATTGTGTTATAAAACACTGTGTAAATTCTACTGTTCTCGTTTTTCAGATTTTCCAATTTATCGTGTTTTAAGACTCTTTACAAAAAGAAAACGAATAATTAAGTGTGTTGTTTTCCTATTCATCGACCAATTGCGTTTCAAACTCTTAAAGGAAAAAGCATAAGAACTTTTTTTTAATTTCCTTGATGAAACTGATATTCATTCTGAACTTCAAGCCGAAAATATAACACATCTGGTGATATACTTTGTCAAAAATAAAGCGAATCCATGGCTGAATATGTATCGCGAATATAATTGCGCAAGGAATACCGAAATTGCGCTGAGCTTGAAGAACAATTATCATTACTCCCTTCCCTATTTCACAGGGGACTACAATAATTGCAGCAGAAATACATTATCAACTTCCTATATTGACTGCTTACATAGATTAAAGCTAAACAGTTAATCAAAGACCAAAACACAAAGCGTCATTTCCATGGCATTTTTGCCAATATGAGAGGAGGAAACATCAGGACATGTCAAGTGAAATATCGATCTCAACTTCTTTTTGATAAATGGCTGATAATCAATAAAATAATGTCTAAACCGCACCGCCATAATACAAATTGGTAGACAGACATTGTCAAGACAAATAGTTGATTTAGACTAATTGAATGTCCTCTCACAACGTAAATATATTGGTCAACCTGAAAGAGGTCCGAGATTCTCGAAGTCGCATTGGTTACATGACCCAACAAGCGCCATATTTGTTGGGGGATAAGTCTCGGGATTTATCGATTCTCTTCACAGAGAATCCTATATTTTGAATCTCATTATTTCAAACTTTAAAGAAAAGGGGGTCAATCTTCGTAAGATCACTTAATGAATTTTCGGGTTTTTTTTTTCAATGTTTCGGGAATGATCTTTATCTGGATCTTAATGTGATGCCAAGCCGACTTCGAGAATACATGCGGGAACAGGCCCAACCTATTTATTCGGTATATGAAGCATGCAATCCCACTACTAGTAATACAATAAAATTAGAGAAAATGTGGAGGAGCTCATTCATATTTCGTAAAGCACAGTGTGGCAATGTACATTAAAAGCTAGGTTACAACGAATAGAACTGCGTCTTGGAGTTTTGTTCCCACTAGTGAGAACGCTGTGTGTATGAATGAATGAAAGAAAGAATTAATTAATATAAAGAGTTGTCAGAGGACAACACAGCTCGCCGATGACAACCGAATGTAAATAGTAAAAGGTTTTTTGTAAGTAGGTCAGTCTTCAAGGTCAAGGTCAAAAGGTAAAAGATTTTGATACGTAATGAAAGGTCTTGTCACGAA
The DNA here is from genome assembly GCA_035048485.1 of Pteria penguin. Lineage (NCBI taxonomy): Eukaryota > Metazoa > Mollusca > Bivalvia > Pterioida > Pteriidae > Pteria > Pteria penguin. The sequence goes on along the minus strand of CM068580.1, from coordinate 47,999,036 downwards.
GAATACAGATATGAAATATTTGAGACTTATCTCTTACTGTTCATAAGTTATGATCAACTTCAAGGTCAAGGTCACAGGGTCAAAATTTTGGTATCTAATGAAAGGTCTTGGCACAATACATATGTGAAATATTTAAGCCCTGTCTCCAATGGTTCTAAATTCATGATCAAAGTTAAATTTTTGTCTATGGACGACGACGACAACAAGAAAAACGACAACGCCAGACGCATAACTATAGCTCGTCGAATATTTGAGCTAAAAAGTAATCTATTATAATATTTCGAAATTCGGTGCAACTTTAGTTGTGAATTCTTAGGTAGAAGATATGAGGGAATAAAATGATTTTAAAAACCCCAAAACCAAACAAATGAACAACAAAAGAAGATCAAGCAAAGCCCAGTTATTAGTTATAAAATCTACGTGATACTAAAGCACCCAAGTGACGGGCTTGGTATATACTATTAGTAGCTGAGCGATGTAGACAATTCGGGGTTCGATTCCCAGATTGCACCACAATGTTTAAGAAGTTGGTTTCCTCCTTTTTTCATGTCGCGACAATACTATAAAACAGTAACCAACCAACTAATCAAAATTCTGCCTGTTGCGACATCCACAGAAAACAAACTCAAAACAATTATTATTGTCAGCGTCAATGTTTTGACTCTCTCTATTCATTTAATTTCATTTTTGAAGAAATGGAATGGTAATCCACAATGTATCATAAGATGAAGATAAAGCTAATTTGTTCTTCATCGTACTGCTTGGATTTATCTGATAACGTACCTGATTAAAACAGTTGCAGAATAATTCCTCTATTGCATGTGACCAATATGCGATAAAATTCGATTAAAAAAATTAAACTTTTGCGATTTGATTTCACCAAATATTTATATTTTCATCATTCCTTGAGATTATCTTGATATATAGTACAATGGCGTAGCTAGCATAAAATTTTGTAAAAAGCAAAAAAAAAAAAAAAAAAAAAAAAAAAAAAAAACAGAAAAAAAGAAAAAGAAGAAAAAACAGCAAAAAGGCAGGGGCTCTGGGCCGGCCATAAAGATACAGATGTAAAGATGGGGGGGGGGGGGGGGGGGTTCAGAGTGAGGAGGCGGAACTCATCGAGACCTCGGCAACTTTATCATTTTGATATAAACAAATGCCATACATATAATGCGAAATGTGAACTTTATATATACAAATACATGTAAATATTAATTATATGATCTATCTCCTACAAATTGTTGTGTATTCATTTGCGTTTTTGCGTGAAGGGCGCTACACCACCGTAATACCCAGCAATTCACTCGGATAATGGAAGATACACTGAATAAAGGAAATCACATTTAGAATACAATACTTTATCACAGAAAATGAACGAAATTGATATTTTGAAACATTTTAGCAGAAAGTAGTTCCATTTGGATTTTAAGCTGGTGTGGCCTAGTGATTTGGGTGCTCGGTTCGTGGTCGAGAGGTCCCGGGTTCGACTCCCACCCTGGGCACACCGGTGTTCTGTCTTTCGGATGAGACAGCAAAAACCGAGGTCCCGTGTCACGGTAGGCGTGGCACGTAAAAGATCCCTCACTGCTTCGGGTGGGTCCGTTGCAAAGGTCGAAATTTGTAAGCAATGCATCAGGCAGATGCCGTCACCATACACGTGAATCAATTATTTGGATGTATGTATATAGTAAGTAAGCTTAAAGTGAGGGGACGTCTCAAACTAAGTTTCGATTACAATAGCGCATTAAGAGGCTCCTTTTCGCCACACGTATGAATAGAACTTCAGACTTGGAACCCAAAATGGTTGAGTATTTTGGCTAATACTAGTACTTGACTTTCACATTTGCCCCTCCCCCCTCTTTTCGAAAATCCTGGATCCACCACTGGATTACCCGTGATTCAGTCCACTAACCAGCCAACCAACGGTGTAATCCAACCCAGCCTTTTACGTCATAAATCTGGTGTATTACGTTTATATTATGTTATAGTAAAACAAACTTCGGTTAAACATTTTTTTTTTCAAATCGACCTTCCTAACAAATGAGTAACCCCAGATAGGATAGTGACCAAGTGTCGGGAAAAATAACACATATATGCATGAGATCATAGCAGAGCACAAAAACATAGCCCCACTCATCTATCATAATCAATATTTTCTGACATTTTGCCCTATCCCTATATAGTATCACTGGCATAACTACAGCCTCTTCACACGAATCTTTTATCAACGTTACAATTATGACCTGGAATTATCTATGACAATCCCAGGAGAATATCCGCGTCTGCATCCCATGTTGATTCTGCAATAATTGCAAGCAATTGATCCAAGAGTATCTATGAACATAGGAAAAAAAAGCAATTGAAAGGGTAAATCCTATACCGATATTGACCAAAACTTCCTCTCGAGAGAATCGTAAAAATGTACACTACCCCGCAGACAGCAAATGTTTTGGGGCCTTTTTTCTGTAAAGTCAATGGTGTTATTTCTGCTTATTGTGAAATAAACCAACAGATTTCTAGTCATTTATGAGTATTGTATTTTTGGCCGGGTTTAATTTATTGGAATTGTTTTGTCCTAGATCTATCTAGACAAAGTGGATATCTGATTAGGTTAAAATTATATTGGAAATAACTCCATGAGTCACTTCTGAGTCACCTTCGGTATCATATAACAACGGGGGATATGCATTTACATATTTACGTCTGTAGACTGTTTTTCAGAAAACAAAATACGGAATGATATATTCATACGATTAAGGGAGGACCGACTGAAATTTCGAACACTCCATTATGAGAATTCCACAATTTTCAAAACATTTGGACAAAAGAAAATTCAAAGGGAGAGCAATAAGAAAGTTTACATTTGAACATAGCAGTTCATTCTCTTAAAGTCAAAAGTATCATGTATATTTAATGATTAAGCAACAGCACTGAAATCCATAGAGAAGCCAGGGAAATATAGATATATGCATATTTCATGATATAATCGTCAATATCAGTCTGCCTCAAATGTGAGCTGATCAATCTATAAAGAGGGATCCGTAGTGTAACAGTATCATCCGCAGAGGGACTCCATTATTTCATCCTAAAACTGCTACAAACACCAGAATCAAAGTGCTTCTTCCTCAAACTGTCATCACACATATTGGGGCCCTAGAGTTTCTTCCTCAAAAAGACTAGTCTATGGCAAAAAAGACTGTCGCAAATCGCATGAATGGAAATAAAAGGATTTATCTTCGGGAAGCTTGGTATACCGCAAGGGGGGGGGGGGGGGGGCAAATATCATATTGCCCGCGGAGAGACTTAACTGTTTCACCCTCATTGAGGTCTAGTCTATCGCGAGGTGGTCAAAAGGTAATTGAACATGATGGGAACAGACTATTTTATCTTCATTAAGTCGAATCTATCACAGAGGGGTTCATAACAAATTGACAGTAGTGGAACAAATTCTTACAACCTCTATCGCGGGGAGGGTTCGCCATAGATAAATCACAGTGTTTTACCCCTCAGTGGGCCTTATAATCTCCTAACAGAGTAACAGGTTCAACAGTATATTGCCTTGTCTGCAAACAGATCAAAATCGCCCTGAGAATGATCCAAAGACCTGATTCCAAAGGAACATAAGTATTCACCCTATAGAACAATTCGTAATCTAAAGCAAACTGAGAGTTTAACTCCGGAACACCGAATCGGTTTTTTTTTTTTTCATACTACCTCGCAATAACCTCAAAGTTGCGAAGATACCAATTCGCTGATCCGGATGACTGGCGTTCACATGACATGATCCAAAGATTTCCTTATGTTCTACGGGAAAACGAAAACTTTTCTGAAATTCGACCACGATTCCCTTAGCTTATGGTTCATGTCTGCACAATTAAGATAAGCAGTTGTTAAATCCGTGTATGGCTCAACCCAATATCAGATCGACGATTTCCCCAGACATAACCTCATATTAGTGTGTACTGGACAAATGAATCGCAAAGACCATGCGTAGCAAAGTTCGGAAAATATGCTGTATCAGAATAAATTGGCAATCTGACAGATTCGGTGGACAGAGATAAATGACATCACAACATGGTCCATAGGAAATTTGATGGATCTCTTCACGGTTAATTTGGATTAAACATAACTGATGCATTATGGGTATTGATTGGAGCACTCATACAGAGAGAAAGTCTTTATAGATCTATTACACATTCAGATAGAGACTAAGTCATAAAATTTATGAAATGACGGGTCGATTTCGTAGCTTAACAATCAGGCAGGGATATTCTCCGTCGGCATTTCCCCGAATTCAATATCGCAGAAGGTTATGATAATGCATGCAGCATGCATTGATTGTCGACTCCGGGGGTGATTAATACGTGAGATCTCGGGGCACTCTGGGAGCTTTCCATCTTTTTGATTGAAACAAAGACTGATTAACTTCGTAATCTGAACATTGCAAGGTCAGGACTTGCTGCTTATCGCATATGTATTGGAATAATAATGACAAAATCCGATTTCCAAAGCACAACTATTTAGACATGAATGGAAATAATACATGCTGATAAAACCTATGGTCCCAGGCAATTTAAGCCAATCCACCACGTGATTTGAATTCAAATGGCAATAGACTTTTCTACTGACAAACATGATGATGCCATTCAACTTTTCTTTAGAAATAATCGAAACCGAAAAAAAAAAAAAAACTGTGCAAGCAATATACCATAATTACCTACACAATAAGTGCAAATCAATAATGAATGGATTCAAAGCGTGTCAAACATCAGAAAGCCTTATCGTGCAACAGCTAGGGGTTTTAATGGCTATAATATAAATCTCTACACAAGAATCGGCATGTGTTACTGTCTCTTAAATCAAACAGGAAATGGCTTACCTTTTCTTGCGGTCTGGAGTCGACCACAAAAAGAATACACAGAGACAACAGCAGCTTCACTGACCAAAATGACGTCATAGTTTAAAACAATAACACATCTGTAAAATAAGCAACATGTAGAGGGACATGTAACAGGCGCGCTAAACACTTGTGAAGAGAAAATACAAACATTTAAGTCATATGCAATTTCCAAACGTGGTGTTAAATTTCGAGTACGGACACTTGTATGTAAATAGGAAAGGGGAATACCCTTCGAGATAACATACTATTTATACAGGGGGAAATCAACAAGTGCATACAGGTAGATGTTGCTAATCAGTTATCGCCACCTTGTGCCAGTTTTCTGTGAGGAGGATATCTTAAAAGCCCCTATCAGAAACAAAACAATGATTTACCCACGTGTATGCTAATTTATCCTTGTTCAATATCGCGTAGCTTTGGATTTTAAAACCCCTTGCTGGTTCATCCCATTGTTAAAGTGTCATATTGACAAATTAAAATTTTGAAATTCAAGCAGGTAAAATTCACGTGTTATAAGGACACCCTATGGCACATCACGCGGACCGCCTGGTTGCATTTAAACCATTATTAATTACTAATGATACGTTTATCTGGTTTTTTTTTTTTTTTTTTGTTTTTACTTAACTGTATATTCTGATATATAGCAAGGAACCAGAATACAATTCCTACGATTTGTTGTGTGTGAAAACAACATCATGAAAGCCACTCAACCAAATCGAGATATCGTATATTTCTCGATCAATAAACGTGTAGCGACTAATATACTCTTATTTCAAATTCTTAAGATAAAACATGTAATAAATAACTGAAATTGTCAAACCATCTTTTAATGAGAAAGATATACCAAACAACAGGTAAATTACAGGTGAATTAAAGAGAAAATATACTGTACAACTTACCTGTGCTTTACCAACAGCTACGCAGCAAACATCCCACTGGAATCATGAGGCGTTCAGCACAAAAGATGGCGCGGCAGCTTCCAGGAGAAAAAGATCGATACTGCCGCGGTATCGTGCTGCACTCAGCTTATTGACAAAGCCTAGCCAAACATTTAAACTTTATTCCTCTTCATCCACTATATTCTTGACGGATGGTCGATACGCATAGATACTTCAACCCTCCATCGGCTTTAACGCCAACAAACGGAACTGATAGATTTATTATGAAAATACTGCATTGAGGTGGAAAGAAAAATATATTTTGTCATATTTTCATTTACATAATCATTACGAGAAGATGTTCTCAAATTGTGATTGATGTCCATATTGAGTGTAATATTTGCATTTGTTTGTTTATTTTTTATTGTTTTACATCACGAAAGGAGTATTTCACTAACAATGGTAACGGCATCTCCCTGATGGAATACACAGAATTTTCGAACTTTATAACGGAACCACCCGAAAAAAGCGACAGATTTTAGTGCAAAAATCAACCGAGACAGAAAACCTAGGTTTCCGTCGACTTCTAGAGACGAAAGGCACCATGGAAATCATACCCAGGACTTCTCGGCCCGAACCAACACGCTCTCATTCCCTACCACCCATCACAACCAAAATTCAAGCCCAGTCTTGGTGTCAAAGCTAAGAGGTCACAAGAAGTTCCCATCCACTCGATTCACATAGAAGATGACAAAGAAATTCTCCATGTATTCTTCAATAACACATTATGCATAATAAGTGATGGAATCATTACCTCTTTTACTGTCAGAACATACGATGAATTCTAAATAATATCATGTTTTATGGCTGTGGTACAGACGGCTATTAAAGGTTTTCCACACTTTTAATTTGCTTTCTACGTCTCTGAAATAAGTCTGCAAATGCTATTCTGTCTGACAGACTTTACTCTATATATATGTTTGTAAAACGTTTGTAAATATCATATTTGATATTTTGTAATATTGTGATATTTTCAAATATAAGTAAACTTTATTATTGGATACCACATCGACTGGAGTATATAAGGTATTTATTATACTCGCAGAGAAGCTTACTTTTTTATGAACTGTTTGAGGATTTCCTTTCTTCTTCTCATTTTCCAAAATCTTTTTGACAGTTAATTGAATTCGTGGACCATTTAAACCGAGGGCAACTATAATTCTAATCCAGTGTTTTCAATTTTATCGATTTAAAAAGCACGAATCTTAGAATAGCCTAACATCAATCAGCGACTTATATATTTAGATGTACAAGTCCCTGCATCAATTAACTCGCTATGTTGTAAAATACCTCCGTCTTTTAAAATCAAGATAGCATATTTCTAAAAACGGCAAAACAGTACATTTATTAAATCTGCCTTCAATCTAAAGGACCTTATAGGAAACATATAGAGCGTGTCAAAGGCCAAAAACACTTCCAGAATCCGGAAAAAGAGGCCCAAGTGGGCCTACATCGCTTACCTGAGCACAAATTGCTTATTCACAAACAAATGACAGCTCAATTTTGGTTGAAAACTTGGAGTACTTTTAGTATTTACTTTCTATACAATTTGGTGAAATTCTGTGAAGTAGCTAAGAAAAGAAGTCAAAAATTTGTCAGCAAATCATAGCTCTTGACGGCCATCTTGAATGACAGATTGGGTCAAAAGATACAATTTTTTTATGGGACCTTGATAACTTACTTACTGTGCGTTTTGGTGATACTCTGTGCAGCATTTGCCGAAAGAAGTAAAAATAAGCGTTAGCCAATCAGGGTCCTTAGCAGACATCTTGGATGACTGATCTGGACAAAAGATACAATTTTGGTAGGGGACCTTGAGTACTTGTACCTTGAACGAGTTGGTGAAATTCTGTTTTGATGTTAATGAAAAGAAGGTGAAAAGCCCTTGGTGACTATCTGGGATGAGGGTCGGGTGGAAATACACAAAAATGGTAGAGGACCTTGATTACTTACTTCTTATAAGGTGTGATGAAATTTTATGAAGCGGTTGTGGAGAAAAGCTGAAAATGTGTCCGTTGGATTACGGGTTGGGTTGAAAAACACAAACTTGGCAGAGGACCTTGAGTACTTACAACCTGTAAGTTTAGGTGAAATTCTGTAAAGCGGTTGCAGTAGAGATTATGTGAAAATTAAAGTTTACGACGAAAGACGACGACGGACGGCGCACTATGACAATAGCTCACTTGAGCCTTCGGCTCAGGTGAGCTAAAAAGAAAACAAAAATAGTTTTTTACAAAAAAGTAAAAGATGTCGAACTTCTTATGTAGATAATGAATATACACACCATGCTTTACTCCAATAATTTCCAGAATCACCGAAAATTTTCAGGAAACCTTTCTCTAACTTTCATAAGCAGAGGTCAATTGTAACTAAAGTCAAACTTCACAGGTAAGACCATATACATTTAACACATTATATATACCAAGTTTCACTTCAATGACATCAAAGGTCTATAACTCTTGTAAAGTTGGGTCGATTGAGAAAAAAGGCAAACATCTTTTGTTGGAACTGATAAGAAACATACAAGTTTCACTTAAATCTCTCTAAAAACAACTAAAATAATCGAAAACTTTTCAGAATACTTATTCTCCATCAAATGAATACATGTAAAATGGGGCAAGTTGAGAGAGAGAGAGAGAGAGATGGAGAAACCACTAGCCACGGGCAGTGCTGTATCATAGTATGCCCCATCCAATGAATCCGAGTAGGACGGACAGGGACTGGGTATATCCACAATTTAGTGTTTTATAACCGAGCTCCCCTTAATTTCATTAAATAATTGGACTACTGTTTTTTGAAGTCACAGTCACGGAAATACGACTTTTTTGCTGTTGGACTCTGCAAAGAATTACTACTTTTAATAAATACAAAACGTTGAACATGCATCATGCATAGCGCCAAACTACCTAGGTGTTTGTTTTTGCGGTTTTTTCTCTATGATTTATTCGATCCCTTTGAAACAGGTGTGTAAATAAATCATTAACTATCTTCAAATCATCCGTAATTACTAACAGCATGAGAAAATCGTCACTCTGTCTAGAAAATTATAAAAGTTTTCATTTGAAGAAAGTTCCAACTAAAATGAAGTTTTTTCTTTTCTTCAACGCATGCTAAGCCAGTGTGGCTCAGTGGATGAGGTGCTCTGTTCGTGACCGAGAGGTCCCGGGTTCGACTTCTGCCGTGGGCACAGCGGTGTCCTGTCTTTCAGATGAGACAGTAAAACCCGGTAGGCGTGACGCGTAAAAGATCTCCAATTTCTGCGGGTGGGTCCGTTGCAATACACCATGCAGATGTCGTCACCATATACGTGAGATTATCGTAGAGTGACGTAAAACAATCAATCAACCAACACATGCTTATGCTCGTCTTCGTATGCTCATATGTCTTTCAGCGATCTAAGGGGCCGCATCATGGACAACCAAAGTTGACACTGGTCGAGTTCTCCCGACCACATCACACAGCAAGAGGCTGCATGTAAATGTTGGTCTATATATAGCAAATAACGGTCATTGCTGGCAACAATTCGTTATAAAATTTCCATAAATCCATTATACATGGTGCATTAGCTTGTCGCATACACAATGCCCCTTAACAAAGAAAATTTTTAATGTTTTATTTGCATGTTGTATTTATTACCCGTCTACAGCAGACACGATTTCAGAAAACTATGGAAATCCTACAAAAACCATCATGGTTAGAGGGTATTACACAGAAATTCTACATTTTTATACCTCATTTTATAAAGCACAACACATTTTGAAATTTGTATTTTGGGCACCATCCCCTAAAATCAATTGTAAAACCTTGTTCAGTTACCATATTGAATCTTATACTTATATAAGATTATATACTTATATTAAGAATATAATAATTTGGCATAGTACATTGTGAGTCACAAACAAAGACATCAGTTACTTCCGCATTTCACATAATTGTCTCACTTACTGTCCACGCCACTCACTCTGGAAACTGGAAAATCTGGATTTTCAGTTATTCATCTTCAGAATAATTTCAAAAAGGCAAAACCATTCGATAGATTTTGTTTAGTCGTAACTTTTGGTGTATGCTATATGTTTGTATGAAGAAGCGTTCATAATTTATAGAAAAAAAAAATCAATTTTAGATAGGGCAATTTCCATATTAAATTTTGACGTGACGTCGCCAAGTTTCCCATAGCGACGTCACGTCAAAATTAACATAGAAAACGTCCTATCTAAAATGATTTTTCCCTATAAAATACGAATGCTTCTTCGTAGAAACATATAATTTACACCAAAAGTTACGACTAAACAAGTAATCCTTTGCTGCGAGAGGCTCGAAATAAGAGTTCCCTGTGTCGCCCCACATTCATTATGATTGTTGAAATAATTGTGCCGTCCGTACGTTTGGCCATCCATGACTGTTGTGGTTAGACGAAAAGAAGATGCTTACTCCTCCCGGGCACCTCCGACTTCCAGGGGAAAAAGAATGACCGCCGTGAGACACTGCTGTAATTGCAACAGTCATTTGGAAATACTTATTTTACGTACACTTACAACTCTTAAGTTGATTATATTCAGAACCACATCACCAAGAGTCGGGGCACCTGCAGGTACATTGTTATATTCAGAACCATATCACCAAGAGTCGTAGCACCTGCAGGTGCATTGTTAGATAAAATTTTGAGTTCTGTAACCGACCCGGTCAAAACCGAGATTGTTCTTTCGCATACCAACATCTACAGGTGTATGGGACTTACATAATCTTATCCCAAGGACAGTTAATATATGAAGTCTACGTGTCACCAATATTATTTCACTTATATGGCGACAATATCTGTCCGATTGATTGCTTAGAGAATTCAATATACCAAAGACCTATATGAAGCAGTCAGGGATCTTTTAATTGCCAATGTCTACAGTGACCTTTGATTATACTGTCTCAATGTCAAATATACTGACAATCTACTAGTGGGACTTGAATACTGGTCCTCTCGGCCATGACCCAAGCAATCTACCAAAAGGGCTACTTGGGAAATGTACACAGGACACCTTTACTTTGAACTGAGTATCTTAACAATGGAGTGAAGCTGGCTCCTCCGAACCTGAAGGCCGATCAGTGAATTTGATCTCTTCTTTTTCAGTATCCTCTTCATTCATTTCATAAAGTGTATATAATATTACATTTCATATAGTGTATATAATATTACATTCACATGACGATTCTAAGCAGTTTCAAAGTTTTTGAAAAGTTAGTTGAAAACTATGATTTAAGCTGTCACCAGAAGGTAACTTAGTTTGTGGAATATTAAATAGCTTTTGACTTTTCATTCATATTAGGATATGAAAGCAGTTTAGGTACATAGTGGAATATTCTAAGGACTGAATTTGTACTTTGCACCTTAAGCCAAGTGCTTGACCGCTTCACCTGACTCCAAATAAGCATAATGCAGCCATTTAAATCTGGTGACCTCTTCATCATTGCTGATTGTATGAAAAAAAAATTTAATGACTGATTATTGTTATACATCACTCAACCATTATTTCATGTATATTGTGACAGCACCTGCTTGATGCATTGCACAGAAATTTATACCCTTGCAAAGGGCCCATCTGATGGAGTAAAGGACCTCGATATTTACTGTCTCGCCTGAAAGACAGGACACTGGTGTGCTCACAGCGGGAGTTGATCCCGGGACATCTCGGTCATAAGCCGAGCACCTCATCCTCTGAGCCACACCGGCTTGTACACAAATTTGCATGACAATGCTTAATGATGTTATCTGATATAGCAGGTTTGACTTTAGTCTTCCTTCTCAGATAATGTTTACACTAAATTACAAACTTGTACAATTTTTTATTGTTTTTTTTCAGTCTTCTAATTTACATTATAAATGACAAAATTTCATGATATCAATCAAAATAAAACAATTATCAATATGTTGAGAATGCTCAAATAAGGGATCATCCTAACCCTAATACGTCAGATTTTCAACATAATAACTGCCCTGAGATACGCTTAAAGGGCAAAAAAAAGAGAAAATCTTATCATTCAGCACTATGAATCTTCGTCATCAGGGAAACTGTTTGTTACATATTACACCAACTAGCCACTGTACATTATAAGAAAGGAAAGAAAGTAAATACATGAAGTATAAATAGTTAGTACTTTTGGAAAATCTTCTTTGATAGCACGACACGATGTAAAAGAAACTGGCATCACAGTCCAAAACAGTATTGTGAAGTTGCACTATTGTCTGTTATGGTGGTGTATTGATCACATAGCATACTTGGCTGTCCATTCTTTAGCAGTCTGGTTGTATTTTGTTCTGTCTGTCTTGTATACACGTGCTATTTCTGGTACAAGAGGATCATCTGGATTCGCATCACTAAGTAACGAGCATATTGAAAGTAGGACTGGAAAAGAAAATAGAAACAATTCAAATGAATGCTAGACAGGAAGATATGTATTCCTGCAAAATTAAAGATATTTTTCTTGCGTATGTGCTGAACCTTCACAAGGGGAAGTCATTGTGAATATGCCCTCGACTCACACAAACTATTGAAGAATCATGATGTCATCATTCTAGAGCCAAACTCACTTGTTACACACTAAAGCATTCATATACATGTATAAACTATCCAGCAATTTTTGTAATTGGTTTGTAAGGGGGACATAATCACAAACCCTGGCATTGTTAACTAGAAAAAGTTTTAAATTTGTAGCATGAGCAAAGGCATCCCCATCCTCATGAACTATCTTTATTAGAGCTATCGATACAGAACAACACCCATTGCAACATTTATAGTGACTATAACCTCTTAAGTCATGGCCATGGGTAAAAGCCAGCATAAACCCTTACAATATGAATGAAAATTCTTTAAAGTATGAAGCAGATTAAAGTCATTAGAACAGTTATATGGACATAATGAGATGTTTGGTCAGACTCAGAGGCTTAATGTGACCTTGATCTTAAACATATGACCTTTGAGGAAAACATGACACACCCTTGCATTGCTAAGAAGTATGAAGCCAATTAATATTGGAGATCTAATTTTTTAAGCAAGACAACTGTTTCTGCACAGGCACAATGTGACTTTGATTTAGGAGATCCAACCTCGGGGCAAGGTCATGACACAACCTTGCTTTAAGGATACGTATTGTGTGAAGTATCAACTTAATCAAAAAAAAAAAAATCACGACTTAAAGAAAGAAACAGTAATTTCTGAAATTAGCTTTTACCTTTGTCTTGGAGATATGACCTTGGGTTAAGGTCATAACATGTCCTTGTCTCAAGGGTATCATTTCCATGAGAGAACTCAAAATATGCCTATGTGTTTTATGTATCTGACAAGAATTTCTGTCAAATGTTTATTGTAATCTTGACCTTGAAGATATGACTTTGGACAAGTTCAAGACATACTCCAGTCTCATACATTGTATGTATCAATAATTTCAGGTATCAAATCAATCAAAGCAAGCATAACTACTTTATAAACCATAAAGAAATTCATGGCTATCTGTGACCTTGACCTTCATTATAAAGCTGTGTACTGAGATTTATAAGGACAAAGTTATGGACAAACACATGGATGGTGACATTACTATTTCCCCTCTCCAAAGATATTGTGGAAGGATATATCAGCATAATGCATAAGATCAAAAACATTGTCTATCATTATATGCCACTGAATATATATCTTTTTGTCATTTTGTTTTTTGATACTGATTTTGTTTCTCAGTTTTAAGCCAACATTTTCAAAAATTTCTTTTTATAACAGGTTTGAAATACTGAGATGCAGTTCATCCTCTTTATAATGGACTGTTTTAAGATGCCCAGTCTATCCTTGACATGGAATTCCACTGTGGTACCAGAATTCCAATGTGTATGTTTACACAACCATGGTTCCAGGAAAATTTTAAGTCTTCAACTTTCAGTTACAAAACAAACTCACTAATCTAATAGGATTCCCCTAATAGAAAAGAACTTATGACTGTTATTAGTATTATCATTTTCACACCCAACCAGACCTATATGCACTGCTAGACTAAAACCTTCAACTGCCCCCCCCCCTCCCCAATCTGTACATTTAGAAATACCATGATGATGGACAGGCTGATATACCATGATGATGGACAGACTGATAAGGAGATTTCCGAATATTCCCAGAATGAATGTTCCCGATCCAAATCGCTGTAGGGAATAAGCAGTGATAATGCAGGTGAATTTGGAAACAGGTAGAGCCAGTCCCTTCTCCCCTTATTATCAAGTGATGATTTGTATGATTTTCACTACATATTTTTCCTTAATTGGTAAGCTAGATAAACAAATTGAACAGTCTTCAGGTCGGAACAACTAGTTCAGTACAGTGTGAAATGTATTAGATTAACTTAAATTATGCTTTCTTTACTGAAAATGTTTAATATTAATGTTTTTATTATTTTCTCCCTTAAACACATTTGCACCTTTTTAAATGCATATTGGATCTCCATACCAGCAAGTACATCAAATTTCACCTGAATCTCATCCCAACTTTGATGTGATATTTTGTGTTTATTTATTTCTATAAAGTTGCATCTATAAAAAATACTAGAACATATATACGTTATAATTTTGAACACTGGATGCGCTTTTCGACAACTTATGTCTCTTCAGTGATGCTCATGACAGAATGATTGGAATTCTAATAATAAAGATTTGAATAGTAATTTAAAAATTAGGTGTCTTATTATGCCAAAGACATTAATTTATAGGCTCGTTTGCCTATCAAATACATTTCAAGTAGGGCCAAACCTTGGAATTCTTGAGAATTTAGAATTTCGCACAATGTGACAATACTCATTGACCTTCTTGATGCCTGAGTTCATGAGTGAAGGAAACCCCAGTTTTCTAGGAAAACCACGATCTCAAGCTGGTACTACAATAATAATAGCTTACAATAATAAATCTTTTCACTTGTCACCAAAAGGCAATCTAATAATGGGGTCATTTACACTCTCTAAAATCTCTTCGAAAAGTCTGAATGGTCACAAAAGGAGAAGTAAAAGAAAATTGTCTCAGATACATTTAATAAGGTCAGATGCACAATGACAAACACTTCAGATAATATACAATACAATATACTTATGTACAAGCTTTTTTTATGCTATTTTACATTTATATATAGATAAAATGTTCAATTACACGAGTACAAATGTGAATCAAAAAAGCATAATTATGAAAAAAAGTATTCTTGTGTTGAAAAGGAATCTCACCCACATAATAAAACATTTAAACTAGAAATCACGTATAAAACAGAATTTTTTTTATCTAAAAAGAAACATTATATCACTGTAATTTAGGAAAAACATTTAATTCAATTTTGTAGTATTGAACAATTTCCTGTTTGCACTGAATTCATATTTATCAAAGAAAGGTAACTCTTGTAATATGTCTACACACGAGGCTCTTTCTTTTTTTTTTTTACAGTAACCAGACTCTGATGTGAATGGTGTACTAACTGACAATGCTAAGTGCAAACAGCCACAAAAGCAGCAAAATGGTGTGACATTGCTAGAAATAACTTGAACTTCTTATGCCAAAACAAAATTCAGGGTTATACATTGTAAATAATAATGAATGACTTATATTTAATCAAAATCATCATATCAGTTATTATCACCAATATCATCATATGCATTATTATTACTATCACCAATATCTTTATTTTATTGTTGAAATGTAATGTAATGTAGAATAAAGAATGGATCTGGTGATCCAGGTAAAGAGTCCATTCAAATGAGTATACAGGTTTCTCTAAATTACATCTTTCACTTACCGAATATATAAAGATAAATATGTTTGTGAAACTCTGTTGACTCTAAACGGTGATAAGATTTTGAGAAATAGGTCCAAATCAATACATGGGTGCAAAGCTGTGGTCTTAACAAAGTAGTAATGACACCAGAAAAACAAGTGAAATATCAAAACCTTGTCTCCGTTTTTTCTTCCTTCTAATCTCTGCCACAGACAAACAAACAGATGGATCAAAAACCATACACCACAGATTATCTTATTCCTGGGACAATAAACATCATCAAAGAAAACCCTGTAAAGTAAATTAGCATTAACAGAGGTACGCAAAGTTTACATACATACCAAACAATAATGTCAATTCCACTTATCGTGTAAACAAAGATACATTTAAAACTACAGCAACAGAGTCCTGTCATAATAAAAGGTTAACAACTCCTAAGAAAGAACTTCCAAATTCAAATGTCCAAATAAAAGAAGTATGGTCATCAGTTAGTAATGAAAACCACCACCACCAAAATCAATGTGTTCCAGTTGATTTTCAAAAACCCTTTGAAGTACATATTTCTCTCTCTCTCTCTCTCAAAAAAAAAAAAAAAAAGATTTTACCATCATAAATATAAAATCACTTAAAATTGAATGTTTAAATAAAGATCTTTTAAAACTGAATGTTTAAATAAATGTTAATCACCTTTTGACAACCACAATTCTTTGGAAAAGCTTAACACAACTTCTTGTCAATAAAAAAGTTTTAAATAATTATAATGTGCATAATACTACCCTGACAAGCTTTCCTTTAAACCTGCATTACAGAGACAGAGATACATAAATACATACATGTGATAAATAAACAATCAAGCAAACATAACAAAAAAAAATCATTAAGCTATTAATTCTGTGTATCTACATACAAATATTATATGTATTCATACAAAATGGAACATACCAGTAAACAGTTAAAAGTTGAATTCAAAGATTTAAAAATAAATATTATTGTTATAAAAGCTTTTCCTACTTGATATTTCAATGAAATTAATTTTTAATTTTTTTTTTTTTCACAAAATGGAATACCTCACTGAACATTGTTAAGACAAAAATATAAAATATGTAGTATTCAGAATATGTAATCATTGAAAAACATACCTTTATGTATGTATATATATATTTTATGTATATACTTACATATATACATATACGGAATAGGCTGAAGTAGTTTAGTACTCATATCAATCAGCTTAAAAACAGTTTGATCCAACATCTGAGCGTGTCCCATACAGGGGGAAATTTGTGAATCCCAAGAAACATTTATAAATCCTAGAGGAAATTTGACCAAAAATGCAGACAAAACCAAACATGGGTTTATCTGTCAAGTAGCTGCCCCAATTTTTTGTCAAGGGACATCAGCTGATGTAAATATATTACAATCAGTCTTGAAGCACTTACATTTAAATAGTTCTAAAATTATTACATTATGTACCTTCTTCATACTTTATAAACCAGTTCTGACTGGTTTCAATATCATAATTTATGTACATATTCCTATGTGAAAAACATGAAACAAATCTGTCAGAAATATTAAGTTACAAAGAAAGTAATGGTGAAAGAATCACCACAACAAATTTAACACTGTTCTTTATCACACTCAAAGCATAGGATCCTAATTCTGCTTATGCCTTACATAGCGTACTTCTTGGTCCATTCCTTAGCCGAGTTCATATATTTGGTTTTATCAGTTTTCCAAAGTCTTGCAATATCTGGAACCAATGGATCGTCAGCATTGGGGTCATTCATGAGGGAGCAAATTGAAAGAAGAACTGAAAGACAAATTTCTATATATCTGTTTTGTTTTGTTTTAATTGAAATACTCAAAAAACAAGTATGACATTATTCATCTGAAATAATCAATTCTGTTATCTAAATGATTTACCTATTTATCAGCTTGAAACCTATGATCAAAGTTTCTCTTATTTGGGAGGAAGAAAGAGTAGTGGTGTAGCTTCCATTTGAGATGACTACCATACAGTCAACCTATAGAGTTGTCCAAAAAAAAAAAACCCAAACAAACAAACAAACAAAAAAAACAACAAAAAACCCACCTATACAAACAAACCTCCCCCCCCCAAAGAACAGAATCTAGTAGTGTGATACAAATACCTCTGCTGGGAAAAAAAGCTATACCTGGATACATCTTAAAATTTGCTAAATCCAAAGGCCATATGTGTATCTTAACTAAAAATCAATCAACTAGAACAATTTATGGTACTCAATCCATAAAATGCACTAATTAGATCTCAATAGACACAACTTTTATCTTTAAAATGAATACATCATTTTGAAGCATCTTACAAAATAAGACCTTTTGCCAAAAGGATCTTTTTGAAAATAACGTTATTCGGTCCAATAGGGATAATTAAAATTTATATTGAACTTCATAGGAACTACTATTTTTTCATAATTTTTTTACAAAAGACAAAATTTTGGAAAAACTCACAGTTTAAAGTTCCTTAATATTGTCATTTATCAAAATTAATAAACAAAAAAGAAGTTCACCATGCAGTAATTCTGTACTTACCTATAACGTTTTTTATATTTATAACTAGGGGAGATAACTCATTTAAGGGCAATCAAATTGTACATTCCAAAACTTTACAGTGACAAACATCAAGATTGTCTAAGGTGACATGCTTTTTGCTTTAACAGGTAACAATAACAAAAATTTTGCTGATGTCTTATTTTGTCATTTGAGGCTTATTATGGATTGAATACCTTAAATCTTTATCTGCTTTTACTTAAATCTGTACCACAACTATAGCAAAATTTCAATTCAGTATCTTTTTCCATCACCGAAAACATTCTTGGAAATTAAATTTTGATGGATGATAAAAGGTAACAAAAATCCAGTATCATTTCTTCTTATGATTTGACTTTACAATATATGTAATTCAATATATCTGTAAAGCATTCTGACTACTATCAAAGGTCATCATTATGTCACAGTTTGCAAGTTTGTTGAAACAAACAGGAACTCTTATTCTATAAACCATGCTCTTTAATCATCTGAAAATGCATATATAGACAGATGTACAGACATGTGGATCACTATACAAATCCTGTAAGCATGGTATGGTGGGGATTAAAAAAAAAATAGCAGAAACTCAGACTTTCTCCTACGTCATCTAGATCCAAATACCATCACTATGGCAAAATTTAGTAGATTAAAACTAAAATACCTTGACTTGCATGTTTCAATAATACAAATATGTAAAAACTTGAAGTTTATTATCTCCATCCATGACAAAGCCATCAAAACATGAAAATACTTTTGAACATTTCTAAGTCAAAGGACAAAAGCTGTGGTAAAACTCAATCAACTAGAACCAAATGTGAACTTGACCTTCAACTTTTAACATTACAACTTAAAAAAATGTAGATAAATACGGTTTATACCTTCTTCTACAACTGATAAACAGAAGGAAATTTCAATATACCGAGAGAATGATAGAAAAACAGCCATGGGTAACACTAAATTTGTAGATGTTCTGCTTAGCTCCTGTTTGTTTTTCTAATTATTTATTTCCACCAAATTTTTATGAAAAACTTGCCTGAAATGATACGAAAACCTATATCAAGAACTCTTATTCATTATCACTACACAGAGGAATATCGATGGAATGATTTTATATGCACACAGATTTACCACAACTGAATTCATAATACCAGTCTGTGAATCCACTTCCTTACATTAACTTAAAAACATTGAACACACCTGTAATTTCACATATATAGATTTTTAAACTGGTTAAGAACATAGAACAATTCCTTCTCGATAATGTAAGCCCTTTTCTTTTAAAGAACAAACTCTCTTTAAGAAAATGAATCTTGCATTAAGATAATAAAAAAAAAATTAAACCCTTGATGCATAGATTATTTATTAAACTAATCTTTTTTTCCAAAACATGACAGCAATACAGAAAAAAATATTACATGACTACAATATTACCAAATTATGTATGAAATATAATCAAGAGACCTTGTAGAATATAATAGTGATTTAATATCAAAATAATGAGAGCTTAACACTACATACTAACCACTATATACCTGTATGTACCTTTCTTGTTTTGTTCCCACAAAATTAATTTACTGTGTATGCCATAGAGATTCCATTGATCTATGGGGATTCCTCATTGAAATTAAATCAATGTAAGAAAAACAGAAATATGGAAACAAAAAGCAACAGAGTTTCTTCTAATACTCACCATGGCTGAATTTCTCTAGTCTTCAAACTCCCGTTCTGAGTTCCGTTTCAAAATGAAATGCCGAAGTCTTACTTTCATATCTCGCAGGGATTAAAGACCTTTAAATCTAGTTATTTTGTACATTACTTGCAGCTCTATAGGTTAGATTTATGGTTGTCCTCTCAAACAAATGTCACAGTAGGGTAAATGAAGTCAACTTGTTGAAAACTTTGATATACAGGTGTACAAAATTGCATAGGAATCAATTACATAAGAAAAACCACAAAATAAGAAATATGCAACAATACAGCTCCTCACGATACGATATGTATCACGATACTTGAACAGCGATACGATATGTATCACGATACATTTTCTTATCATGAAATCAGGGTTAAAATGTACCTGTTCGATTTCATGAAGATCCTACATGTATAAAAGAGCTTTGGGAAAAAAAGAAATACACATTACAATTCATACTAGAAATGAGGTACAAACTGATACAATATAACGATATAAGGAATATACTGAAAACATATCCATTTGGCCTTTTTCTTACAATTTTTTAAATATGAAACATCTCTATTTATCATGGAAATTGCAACATAATTTTATAATGAGTAATATTGGCATATGGTTGCATATCGTTTGAGTTCCCTATCGTATCGTGTATCGTATTATGACCCATGTATCACGATATATCATATCACGGTATATCGTTGCATCTCTAAGAAATAGGATCATTTTGTAATGATATTCATGTAAATTTTTCCTAATTTCAATTTACAATCCCAGAAGATGACTGAAGTACAACATGACCTTAACATAGGATCGAAATAATTTCATAGTTGAGATTTTTATTTAATTTCATGTACAGAGAACCTCTTATTCTAAAGAAATTATGGATCAAAAACAAAAGAAATAAACAAAGGGTAAAAGTTTTTGCGTATCGCTCACCTGAGCCTCATGAGCTGATGATAAAATCAGAAAGTATCAAAATTTTCAGATGTAAACAGTTCACATCAAAACCTATACAAAGATGACACTTTATCTTTTTGGAAAACTGATAAGAGTGTTCTCAGTAATCAATGATGATAGTCTTGTCAAAATGAGTCTGGACTCTCAAAAAAATTTTCAGTACTCAGTTTACATCATTATTGGGTCATACAGTATGACCACTGTAAAGTCATCACCTTACAAGCTCATTGAGAAATTTTTACTGATATCGCAGTACACTAGCATTTATTTTCCTAAAAGTTTAACAAGGAAAACTACACAAAATTAATACATGTACATTATTAGGAATTCTGTGATGAGAATATGAAAGAAATTATTGAAAATGTACCAAATGTGTCCAAAAAGATATCATAAGAGTGTCAAAAGTCTGATCTGAGAATGCAACCAAAAACAACAACATATTTTAAGATATATATGCAGACACAAGAAAACCTATGACAATAGCTCACTCTAATGTTTGGCTCAGGTTAGCTGTAAAAAGAAACTGTTACTTACATAATACTGTATCAATATAATGCCGTAAAATATTACTTACCTTTAGAAATAGTTAAAGCAGGCGACCATTGTGAACGAAGAATATCCAAACAAATACTGCCGTTACTGTTTATATTTGGATGATAAATTCGTGTTGTGAAGGCCACCTAAAATTCAATTATATTTTGTCATTAACTAACATAATGATTAATAAATACTAATTTAAACAAGATATGATTGTCATTGAGAAACAATGATGCCCCTAGACATCAGACTGGCATAAAAGTTAATAATGAAAGGACTTGAAAGTCCTCAAGGTTTGAATTGCATGGTCAAGTACATCAAAGGTAATAAAGTCGTGATCCACCAAGAGATCACACACCAAGCGTGTAATGTTTAGGATCAGTATTGACAAAAACACGGTATGCGCACAGGTGATCGTTTTCATATAAACAACGGCTTCGCCCTGTACACCCCTGTACGTCTCCGTCTCGTACTATATACTAGTAGTTATCTCATTTTCTCTTATCACTTTTGATCTTGACAGAAGTGTGAAATTAGTAATCTGGACAGTCTCCCGCTGTACATGTACATTTGGGGAATACCACGTCTGCACATGTAGATCTATAAATAACTGGCTATTTTTAGTAGCATTACACAACAACTACCCAGACGTTTGTTTATCGTTGTGACGAGAAGATTGTAGAGTACTTGGAATTCCACTGCTATAAAAAGAAGCGATATTCTCAAGTTTTATTAATTATAATACAACGGATACTAGTACGGACTAGTAGTGTACTTCTTAAATTACGGCACAGCTACACAATAATGTCAATCGTATTTTTTCGGGACTTTCCGTCGAGTATTCGGAAAGACTGCATCTCCTCCAGCGAATGAATATAACTCGTCTAAATCGATGGAATAACTGCACATCTATTTTCTCATCTGATCAAACTTATCTTGTATTGACTCGTACAATATGAATTATAAGTACTAAAAGTAAATGTAATCACGCTTTTTCTAAATATCGACGCACTATTTATACACGAGGAGGTATTTTCTGCGTTCCACGCATTCACCACAGTATATTGTAACGACTAGGGTCTGGAATTGCTATGCAATTCCGACCAAAAAATGGGTCAAAGGTCACAGTCCAAAATTAGCATACATTGTTTATGCCGTGCGCCTTTGGATAACTTTGGATAAAAAAAAGAAGAATAAGTCCAACCAAAAAAAAAAAAAAATTGGTTCTCAGGCCACTTTTTTTGAAATCAGATGAGGCAAGCAGGTTTTTTTTTTTTTTCATGAATGTTATATCAAACAACATCAAACTGCAAAATTTCAAAACGAATAAATGTCAGTCATCTTTATAGAATTGTAAAGATCGCCGATAGATGCCCCTGCACTGTAGCCACCTACAATGTTCCATGGCAGAGGGACTTTTGTCCCAAAAGATATTTGGCAAGATAATAGAGACATTGTCCCCTCCAGATGTCACATTTTTTCTTGGTCAATGTTATTAGATTGTTTGCTTGTCACTGGCGTGCAATAACCATGAACTCAAACGCTTTGAAGATGAAAACGTACATAATAAAGCTCAGAATCGAAACGGACAAAAATTTCCGGATCTAATCGGAACTGCTTAATTTTTTTTTGGCGGAGATACGAAAGACTTGCGACAGTATTCATGACAGCGTTGGCCCCGAAATCCTTAGTCTCCTGGGGAAAAGAAATTCACAGTAGAAATTTTTTGGATTTCTAAGAAAAAACCAGGACCTGTTACGAAGGATAATTTAGAAATGACCAGGGCCGTATGCCGAATTTGTAGGAAATCTTATGCCAAAAAAAGTACGATTAAATTTTTAAATTGGATAAAAATGAAAATATAATTATATGATAAAGTAATATTGACATAAGTAAATAAAAATAAAAACATTATACATAGGTAACACCGTAACGGTGAAAACATTCTTCTTATCGAATTAAGGGCTGTCTGGTGATTGAGAGGTCCTGGGTTTAAGCCCAGATGGCACACAGATGTCCTGTTTTTTGGAATGAGATACGTAACATGTGATTTAAATCTAGACAGGGCTTGTAAAAGATCCCTCACTACTTTAGATGAGCCTGCTGACACACTATATGTGAAATAATCTAGGCATGACATAATATCAAATACAAAACATGATTATATGATAATCTAGATAACTACACCTGCTTGGCTACTACTTAATTATTGCCTGTCTCTGTTAAGAGGCACTTTGCAATAGAATACAAAACAATCGATTAAAATCGATTTATCATTCGAAAAGTATTTTCAATTAATCGATTATTGTTTTCTCACCGATTCCCAACGCTAAGGTTTACTAATCTGCCTCACTTTGTGTTTAACACAATTATGGAGGTCTGTAACAATCAAACACTCAAGTGATTGAGTTTGACATTTGTAAAATCTGAACTAGGCTGGAGTAGACAAGTAGCCTAATCCGGCGATATAAGGTATGCTGGATCCTGCCCGCGGTTTGTGATTTTTAAAGGGGATTAATGTATGTTTAGCAGGGAATCCCTGACCTGCTGCAGTCTCCACAACAACTTCTTTGAACCATTAGCCCACAGACAAATTTTACTAGCCCAATGTACCTTGTTAAAAAACTTTTACAAGCCCAGCAATAAATCTGGTTGCCTCGAGCATCAAACTAGTGACTTTTTGCAAAGACAGCTGTTGGTGGTACACAAATAGGTACAAGAACTGATAGATTAAGTTGTGCACCCTTTGTCAAATTGGGCATCTGTCCACTAGGTACATTGTAGGTGTCATTCAGCATTTATAAAAGCACAATGTACCATATATAAAACATACCTTAGGTGGTTTAAAAGGATAATCTGTTGGAAAATGTATTGTGAGGAAAAACACTCCACCCTGATAGGGACTTTCACTCTGTAAAGAAAATAAAAATGTCACCAACAATAGAAAGATTTAGTCATTTACATTCCTTTAATAACTGAATTGAAAGGTCATTATCTGAAGTCATGGTAATTCGGCAATACATGCCGGTACATGTACAAGGCCAATTTACCAATTTTCAATAATGAGGGATACTATGGTACATATATACATGTACAAATGTACACATAATATTATTGGTACTGAAACATAAATATGACATTTACATGATGACCTTTTTGTCTAACAGCCAAGAAAGAACACTGTGATAAAATCTAAAAAGAAACTCTTTCCTACCTATCCTGTTAAGTATTAAACATTTTACATATGTCAAGCAAAGCACAGGAAGCAACAAAAATCTCATTCCCAGCCCTGCTTTATGATGTTTATTTTAACACTAACAGTTTCATCAAGTTAGGAAAACTTTTACAGTATTGGTATTCAACCAAAATTTTAAGGAAATTGGTGCGACACTCTACATTGTATTTTGTAAACAATGCTCATGCTCGATAACTTTATTGTTTTACACCACTTTCAAGAATTGATCATTTATACATGTACATGTAATGATGAATCGTGACGCAATTTCTCAAGAGGTTATTGACCTTCAGCTTCCTTGTTGCAGTATGATTCATAAATTATTAAAAGCAACACAAAACCTCTGTAATAAGCTGGTGTGGCCTAGTGGATAAGGTGCTCGGCTCGTGATCGAGAGGTCCTGGGTTTGGCTCCTGCCCTGGACGCACCAGTGTTCTGTCTTTTGGATGAGACAGTAAAAACTGGGGTCCTGTGTCACAGTAGGCGTTGCACGTAAAAGATCCCTCACTGCTTCGGTTGGGTCCGTTGCATAGGTATAAATTTCTATGCAGTGCATCAGGCAGATGCCATCACCATATACGTGAAATAATCATGCATTCATGGAGTGACATAAAACAATGTCAATCAATCAAAACCTCAGCAATCAAATCAATTCAACCATCCTTATTACAGTTCAGTTGTTTCTGAGAAAATTGTTTCTGACTCTGAGAAAATTACACAAAACACAAGTGAGAAATCAGGTGTGAATTTTCCTATGCTTGATCACAACTTTGTGTAAAATTTGTGTTTGGTGTAATTTCTAAATTTACACCTGGAATACAGCTATTGTATTTTGTGTAAAATTACAAAACACCTTAACCTGACTATATTGGCAACTACGTACAAGTATCTTTACATGCCAGGCCTATGATGTAACTTCTACTTAGGGTCTTTCACCTGACATGACCTTGCACCAAACACAAATTTTTAACATTCAAGAGATGTTAACGTTCCAGACGTAACATGGCTCTCAATATAAATTGTTGGGAACCAGGTAGCGCAGTGGGTGTCGCGCTCGCTTCTCACCAATGTGACCCGGGTTCGAACCCTGGTGTAGTATGTGAGATGGTGAGGCTGTCACCATCCTGGCTTTGTGGGTTTTCTCCAGGTAATCTGGTTTCCTCCCAAATTAACGACAGCCTTACGCTAAGATCTGTGCCAACGAGCAAGATTTATAGAAGTTAACTTTTTTCTTAATCGTTGTAAATTTTAATATAAATCCAAACTTTCAAGCACAGAGTGGACAAAATTAGGGACCCATCAAGAATTGATTTGGCAACTTTTCAATTACATCTTAGTCATCTTCATTTCCTTAACTAACCATAATGCCACACTACATGTAAGATTTGCTCAGTAAGACTATCATTACGTTTTGTTATGTTGGCATTATGAAGAAACCCCATATTACCGGTAAGCATAAAGTCTATACAGCTGTTTTACAACAGAAGTGAAACAATTCACTGCAATTCTCATTTCATCGCAATCTTTAGTGAAGATTCATTTTGAAAGTCTGAATTTAAAACAAAATGACACTGTTTATTGCAAACAATAATGATCCTGAGAAAATAAAATTCCCTCTTGGACTCCAAATAACTCAGGTTTTATTATTTGGTATTTATAAGAACTATAATTTGCTTGAACTATGATTCAATCTTTTTTTAACTAAACAAGATGTATTTCCTTGATCTTTTATGTAAGGTTTAGTCATGTAATGACGTTTGGAACAGTTCAATGTAATATTGCAGTACATATCGTATGGTGAGCCCTGTATCATGAGGTATCAGTATCAGTCCACCCCTAATGTACCGGTACAAGTATATAATACAACAGTCTGCCACATTATGCTTCAGTGAAACTCAGACCTCATAAGTCTGTCAAACATGGAGAATTTGTCACTTAAACTCCTCTAGTTTAACAATATAATCAATCAAATTGTGTCATTATCAGTATTTTCATATTTCATATGCAGTTTTACTTTAGAATCCCAGTAAACTAATGTTCAGAACAATCTTTTTTTTTTTCATTCAATTCTTGAGGAGTGCAAATCTATTCCAAATAAATTAGGTGTTTAAAACACTTAAATGAAGACTATTCATTTGCACAAATGAACAGATTTTGCTGGGGCTGACAAGTACCCTGTACATGTATATTTAAATACTAAAAGTTTTAAAGTTATCCAGGAATCATACTCATAGGGAATGTGACATTGTATAAACCATATCCTTGGAAAAATCAAGCTCAGACCCAGAATATGAAAAGGTTGTGAAATTAGCCAACAATTTAATTTTCTACTGAGAGTTGGTCTTTTTGTTTGTTTCTTTCTTTTTTTTTTTTTTTTGGTGGGGCTTGTTGGTCATTTTCTGAAAGGTCAACAGAATTTTCATTTTTAAAAATTTTTACTTACTGGACCCATTATAGTTGCTTGCCAATGAAATACTGAAATAAGAAAGTAATCGTTATATAAATGCTATTGATAAACCATTACATACATTTTCATCTATTTATAAAACATACATCATCTATAGATATATAAATCTATTTTTAGAAACAGGAAGAAAATAGCATGTAAATGATACTGTATACACAAGTACATGTATGTCTGCAAAAGAATTAAGAACATATGTCAAATTCTATATATTCCATACATCAGTCTTATATTTTGATTTTACTTTCACTTTTTACTGTTACAAAGAATTAAGAACATATGTCAAATTCTATAAATACTCCTTACATTAGTTTTTATACTTTGGATTTACTTTCCCATTCTACTGTTACAATGTATATATACATACATGTATAAATACACAATGTATACATGTATGGTATTATCTTCTCATCATTTGTAGTAAATGCTGATCTCCAAAATGATGTTTTTCATATCTTTAACACTGCACCCATTTATGTCCATAACATAATCAAGAATAACAGACCATTTGAAAGTACATTTATAAATAATTCTTAAATTTAGACACTATAAAAGAAAAACAATAACTTGTAACACTAATCTATCTATCTATCTTCTGATACTGCCGACTCCTCGACTCGCGAGTATAATGGCAGGAAATTTGCTAGCGCAATGCGTGCTGAGAAAGAGAGTGAAAGTAAAAACTTGATAAAAATAAGGGTGAAAAGGGGATAGGTGTGTTAGAAGTAAAGGCAAGAGAGATAGAAGAATAAAAGTAAAGAATCTTGAGGAAAGATGGTTAAAAATCAGCCGTATCTACTTCCTGGGGCTAATGTGCTCAAAGGAGCACACAGCTTCCTTGAAGCCATCCAGGGTCAGATTTGCTGGGATGGCTGGCGGGAGGGCGTTCCACTGCACTATTGTAATGGGGAAGAAGCTGTATTTGAAGTAGTCCCGTAATCATATACATGTACACTATTTCTATTTTCTTTTATTATTTGAATACCTAAAAACTTTCACAGAAGACAAAATACTTACAATCATCCCCTACTGGACCTGCTGAGCATTGTGCTGGTGGATCCCTCCCTAAATCTTGAAGTTCCTGAGAACATATAAAATAAATTCTACACAAACAGATAGTGTATAAAAAAATAAAACTTAAATCTCTCTAGAGAATTGGACTATAAGAAATTCTCTTCAGTAGAGTGAAAATTTATTAGTTACTGAAAAGTCGTTTAACATTATATTTTAAGTATCTTGGAAATACGGATTTAAAAATGCTATATACATCGTTACATGTGCACATCCTATATATCATGTGACATGAGGGCTTAATGATTATGGAATGTGTGAATGTCATTACTAAGTGAAAACAGTAGAAGTAAATGCTTGATGCAACAGGAAGTATGGGTCTACAATGCTGTAAATATAACAATAAATGTTCATGTATTTATTCAATGACATTAATGCAAACAGCAGGAGACTAGTGTATTAGTGATGTCATATATTACTAAGCGACACTGTGAACAATTTCAGAGTAGAACTGTATTATCTTAGTAACTCTTAGTCACAAAGAATACTATATCATATTATCAAAATTTTGTACTAATTGAAATGAAGTGAATAAACCAACACATTGTAAACTATTCTTTCATTAATATAACATTTTATTCTAGAATTTTCTTATAAATTCATAGTATTGAACCTGGTGATTCACACCTATTTTCGTTTTGACATGAGCCGTCAATCCACACTATAAAAAGCACTCAATACAAACACGACTAAATTATTAAACATAATTTGAAGAATATTATTTCAAAAGTGAGTAGTAGATGTACCAAAAGGCTAAAGGTTCATACAAAATGATGATTATTTCTTTTTGTTATATATATCCTTACAGGGAAGAACCAAGTATGGCGGCGCGAACCAGTTATATGACATAAGATCATAAAATAAAACACGTTTAAATAACATTTAAAATAAGCACTGTAACAATAGAAATATGATAATTACGTTGATTAATAACTTAATGATGTTCTGTACCTTTTGAATACGTTTGAGAGCCATTGTGTGACGTGAAAATGTGGTATAAACTAGAGGACAACGTTGCCTGTTGTTCTATTTAAGACTCGATACCGGATATAATGATTGCGCATGTGTGAATCCAAAGCAGATAGCAGCGCCGAATGCGGGAAAATCGCACAACAAGCTTAGTTAGCGGCAAATTTTAAATGCAAAGTAGAGATCTATTTCTAACCTGACACAATTAAATCTATACGTTCACGGACTATAAAAGAAGTTGGAAATTTAGAAATATCATCAAAATGAATTGGGTCATATCCAAGTTCCACAGAAGCGAATATATAATTTAAGAAAAAAGGGGAATGATGCGCTAATTCAAGGACTTATAAACAATTGTTAATAAGTCCTTGGCTAATTAATGGTTTTTAGCCTTGCTTAATGCCGAAGGCATAAGCTAAGGCT
Source organism: Pteria penguin (assembly GCA_035048485.1). Lineage (NCBI taxonomy): Eukaryota > Metazoa > Mollusca > Bivalvia > Pterioida > Pteriidae > Pteria > Pteria penguin. The sequence goes on along the minus strand of CM068580.1, from coordinate 47,969,511 downwards.
ATAGCCGCCGAGCACGATTCTCAAAACGAGGCAGTCTAATTATAAGTTTTCAAAGCCCCCTTTCTCACTCAATGTGTTCTTGCGCTTCAAAACATAATTTCTGATGTAATTTCTAGCATTATAATATTCAGAACGTATTGAATCTTTATTGTATCATTAATTATATGTAACATTGCAAATAGAGATATAGATGTGCATACTCGTGTAGACTGAAGTTACCTGCTCTTGCTTGATATCGCTGCGCGAAGAGACAGGTGAGCACCGCCATTCTGGATAGACTTCTACTCCAGCTAGTGTTAATTATATAACACATTCCGTATGGACAGATAACAAACAGTAAACACTGCGTGTAGATGTAATTCGTTTGCAGTAGCATACACAGCATTATTATAAGTATTTTATGTAATTTATGAGAGGCGCATGATGTTTAGCGTCGACAGGGACGTATATATCTAAATTTAGATATATCCTCGAACCCCCGAACTCCGACACCATAAGCATGTAACAATGAAGCGTTCTTCGTTTGGTAGTTTGTATGGTTATTTCTATATATCAGTCAATAAATCAAACCTTTTTGCGTATTTTCATATCCTTTTCAGCAGCAAACGGTGACCACAGTGCTTGGATAAGCGTCTGAATCGATCCGAGGTCAGACATGTGTAATCTGTGTCAAATGAATGTAACTACGTCACCTCGGTACTTTAGGGGCCAAAGCAATTAAATTTCTTGAATTGTGTGTTTGTTGTCAAATATTATTACAATTATTATTATTAAATTCGAAATAAACATATATTTCAATAATTATAATCCTTTACTACAATTATATTAAAGAAAATAAATGTTTGTAATCAATTTATAGAATGAGAATGATATTAAAGAACATTTTAACAGTCAAAGAGCACGTACAGCAGTTCATAGAGGATGCGGTTGCATTAATAACAGTGAATGCATTTGAATATGGCCCCTCTTCTCAGTGCTACTAATTTGGTGCAGTACTTTAGATGTACCCAGTGTCTACATATGTCACATTCATGCATTGTCCCCAATTTACAAATAGTAAATGTACGCATTTTGTAGGGATTTGGGATAATAACTAAGTTCTGTTTTTTCCTTCTCTATACTTTTTTATGATTTGTCTGAAATCAATATTATTTATTTGCTTTTACTATTTTATATCACGAGGGAAAGGGGGGGGGGGTTCTTTCATGATTTTACTGAATATCATTAAAATAAATGATTAATTATTTATTTTATTATTGAATGAAGTAATACAATGTATATTAAAACAAGTTTTAAACATTTAACATTACTCCAATCACCTAAAGGAATGATTACTTAATATTGAAATACATGCAATTGAAATACCAAGACGAAGAAGTACCTTATTTGCAAAAACTTTATATTTGTCATATCACTTTATCATCCACGTTTTAACCCAATATATCTGTAAACATGACTATTACTCGCTATATAACATCTATATTGCGTCAAGAACGTCATTGCCAACAACAGAAAATACATAGCGTATTATTCGCAATAAAATAACAAAAACATATCATTGGCCTCATTCTATTCTGAAAAATCAGGGGACACCTTCGGCATTGACCTTTCCCAATATGACTGACAAGAGGATGTAAACGTGTGTAGCTCCTTTGGGAGAATCACGGCTTATTTAGGTGCTATGTAAAACTGACATAGTGACTGGAGTACGTTTAGCATAATATGAAATATATTTAATGTAAACATAACCTGTTTTTGATACATTTTCTCGGAAGTTTGTATTTATTGACAGAAAATCGATCGAAGATTTGAAACAAGTGAAAAATGACGTTATAATCGCTATTGTTAACAAACGGCGACGGTTTTCCCGAAAGTGTCGCAGTTCGGGTAGTGTCGTAGTTAGGGGGTTTGACGTTATACGTCCCCAGGCGTCGAGGATGTAATTAATTGTCAGTATTTGTTGATTCTAGGCTAAATGAATAAAACAAAACGAAATCCAGTGATATAAAAATAACCGATAACGCGTCACTTGAATCTCAGATAGTCTCGTTATGGTTACTGTCTAGATATTTTAAGATCTTGTCTAGATATTTTAAGATCTAGACAGGCATGGCATTGCCAACTGGTCTGATATTTGTGTACATGGGTATGTGAGGGGTTTCCCTATGTCTATTTTTGCCGACTGAAGCATGTTTCTAATTCAAGCGTCATACATAAACATTGGTATAGCGCTGTGTATTGCCCATTGCCTTAATTATCGCTTGGCAGAAAGAAAACGGGTACATGTATATTGCGGTTCCCTGTGCTGATTAGCATGTCTGACATTAGCGGCAAATAGTTGCCCTATATATACCTATCATTCATAAAGGGCCACTATTTGCGGTTAGTCTGACATTATTCTCAGATCGACGTCATTTCCAACAAAATAGTAATCAAGATGTAGTTTAATCTAATGTCGCCGGATCATGCATAGAGACAAATAAACCAAGTATCATTTCAGGTTTGCTCTCAGATTTGTTCCGTAACATCTAAATTTTTGCAATTTTAACAAAAAAAAAAAAAAAAAAAAAAAAAAAAAGACGATAATTGAATTTTTTCATGCATTACTCTTCGAATCGTCGGCTACTATCAAGCTATGTTGAATTTCTATGGTAGATATGTTGAACTTTTCAAGGATAAATAGATTATACTGCTAAACAGAGTAGGTTTAATACTCCTCAAGGATATCAAATAGAATATCCTGCTAAACAGAGTAGGTTTAATGGCCATAGATTGTCATTGCAAGTGAAATTGTACTAAAATAATTAATCCACAGAGTTATAGTCAAAACGGCCCAAGAGAAAACGGTACACACCAGAACGGCCCACACCAAACGGCCCATTTTTTACCACACCATCCGAACTTTATAATATTTTGGCAATGGATATCGACCTTGAATTCAAAATTAATTTTTTCACCTAGTGTTTAAATTATACTCGATACAGATACAGTAAGAGGACACACATTTTGCCATTTTAATAAACTGCCTTCAGCATAAAATTATTCCTATTTTGGTGTGGGCCGTTTTGACTATACACCAATCAGGAAGAAAAGTCATAATTCTGCTCTCTGTAGCAATTGGAGATGACAGATATATCTTTTATGTTCAAGAGAATAAAGCGTGGCAAGGGCAGTGCAACATGTAAACAGTAATGAATCTATGGTTTTCATCATGATCAAGGGTAGATGCCATGATCAATTTTAACCAATGATAAACTTCATTTCACTATTACTTAAGAATTGTTCTTCCATAATGAAATAGGTAAATTCTTCTTTCCTTGAATTTGTTACCAACTGTATTTCAACTCCAATTTAATCTTTTGCTGCTTGACCAGTTACTAAAAGCCCGGCTACCAGTACTGTAAGTACCTTGACTTTTTTTTTCACTCAGAGGAACTTGTTTATTTAATTTGATTCTTGTTTTTTCGACATCGGACTTCGGATACGAAACACAGGATATCGACAAGTCACCAGAGGGAGTGAAACCCGGGACCAAGCACCTAGTATCTGATTGTACTACACCGCCTCTAAACTTTTGGAAGACTGGGAGAATTCACTTGAATCATTGACTGACAAATTTATGGACTGTATGACGATACATTTTGGGTGAGGATAAGTGGCGTTACCCGCCCCCTCAAAAACCTGCCAGTAACTTCCTTATGTCCTTATTCAGATTAATTAAAGGAAGGAGGCGTTCTTCTTACTTTTTTTGTTTGTTTTTGTTTTTGTTTTTGGGGGTGTTTTTTTTTTTTTTTTGTTTTTGCCGGCCGATCATTGACTGATTTTTTCATCACGTTACGAAACGAAATGAAATTCAAGTTTTGCCCCTCCCCATTTTGAAATGCTTCCTATGGCCCTGTTATTGCTTATGACAAGGTTTTATCAAAAATTTGGGAACCAGGGAATGCCGGTTTGGGTCAGTCAGAGTAATTTCCCTCGGGGAAAATCTATGCTGGGTCGTTTTTTCCCATGGGGATTTTACATCCTAATCTTACATATCTAAGGTATTTTATACTGTGCTCGGGAGGAAATTCTATGCTGGGTCGGCTTATCCTGGGGGAAATCTGTTCGAGGGGTGGGGCCAATAATCTATGCCAGAAAGCCGTGGTAACCTCAATTTTACTTACAAAACTTTGCCATATTTTTTTTCTTCTTATTCACCTTGAATTCCCCAACGCTCGAGATGTTAAGGGAAAAAAGGTATCAGGATTTCGGAAAAAAAGGGGGGAGGGGCACATGTGAAAGTCAAGTATTAATCAAACTATTCAGCTTTTTTGAGGTATCAGGATTTCGGAAAAAAGGAGGGAGGGGCACATGTGAAAGTCAAGTATTAATCAAACTATTCAGCTATTTTGAGGTATCAGGATTTCGGAAAAAAGGGGGGAGGGGCACATGTGAAAGTCAAGTATTAATCAAACTATTCAGCTATTTTGAGGTATCAGGATTTCGGAAAAAAGGGGGGAGGGGCACATGTGAAAATCAAGTATTAATCAAACTATTCAGCTATTTTGAGAGCCAAATCTGGAGTGTTACTTGTAAGTATGTGGCGAGAGGGCACCCTCTCTAAATCCGCCACTTGATATCAGGTAGGAAAATGGAAATTCTGTTCCAACTCATTTAAGTGGTGGGAGGAAATGAGAGAGTAATGAAGGGGAGGGAAAGGATCGTTGGTGGGAGGAGGTAATACTCCCTGCCCACACCTCAGTTATTATTAATGATATTATTATTTTCATTTATTTCTTATACCATGGAACCGACATTGGTCGATATTTTGAGTGTCAGAAACCCATCAACTTATTAATTTTCATTTTATTGATTTTTTTTTTAGTTTTGACGGAGACTTCGTCGATTTTTCTTCGCTTGTTGCACTTGCCTCTAAGATATAACTTTACTTATCATGTATTCAGTTTCTCCTTTTATTTCACATTTTTATCAATGACGAATTCAGCACATCCGATTCTGATGGCTACACGTAAAAGATTTTGGCCAAAATTGTCATAATACGGAGGTCTGTGGGGACAATGCTTGTACACTCTCTCCTCGTCCCTCTGTGTCCTCACTAAATATATTATTATTATTATTATTATTATTATTTTAAAACAGTTTTAATAAAAGTGAAAGGGGTATTGGGTGTTGGGATATAATTTTTGTCCTATTTTCCCCTGTCGATTGGTGTTTGATCAGAGACCTATGATACTGGTTTGATCACCTTCATGCATAAAACTTCCTCTTCCTTTTAATCTTTCTATTATTTCTTTATATATAAGTGTTTCATCAAGTGAATATTAAGAGACGGAAACAGAATTATGCTGTAACGCACGTAAAAGATGCACAGGAATATAATTGTACTTTGTTATGAAAGAAATTCACAATTTGTCTTCTCTGTTTGCTGGCCATTGTCATCAATGCCTTGCATGTCAATTCATGATCATTCTTATATCTAAAGACAAATTCATGGAGAAGGAAAGGAGGATAAGAGGTTGACCTATCGATGTCGCACTGGATCTCTCATCTGACGACCCGGTTTCGATTCCAGCGGTTGGCTCGCAAGGATTTCTCCCTTATACTTGCCTATCTGTCCGTATAAATACATGAATAAATTTAATAAATGAATGAAGATAAAAATGTGTGGCTGCCAAAAACATTGTAAGGTTTTAATGTAAAAATATTTGAGAACATTAATATTTCCGGTATTTGTACATTGAGAAAACAAATATTACATTAAGAAAACAGATATTCTGCATGGATTCCCCTCAATCCTAATTCCTGAAGACCAGCTAATATTTTGTATGAATTCTGTGTCCTGTGTCGACAATTTAGAAAAAAATACCTTCCAGAAAACAGAAAAACAAAACTACCCCCACGCCAGAAATAACCTTACCAAAATACGAAAGTAACTGGTGTCACATGACTATGGCATTAACAACAATGTACCACAGTGGACATTCACGGACTCCTGAAATTCAGAGGTGAGACCAGGTGCCCGGTAGGAGTGAGCGTCCCCTGTTTGGCTAGCCACACCCGCCACGAATGTCCTTGCACACAGACGAAACAATAATAATTCAACACTGTATATATAAATGAATGTGAACAAACACTGTATAGAAAGTGTCAAAGTCACATAACATCAGGGAAAAGGTATAATAACACTTAAGTCAAACCCTCCGCGGGGAACTTTTTAACGAGCTCCACACTGCAAAGGGAATAAGTGTGACATTCATGCAAAATACGAAAGTAACTGGTGTCACATGACTATGGTACTAACAACAATGTACCACAGTGGACATTCACGGACCCCTGAAATTCAGAGGTGAGACCAGGTGCCCAGGAGGAGTGAGCGTCCCCTGTTTGGCTAGCCACACCCGCCGCGAATGTCCTTGCACACAGACGAAACAATAATAATTCAACACTGTATATATAAATGAATGTGAACAAACACTGTATAGAAAGTGTCAAAGTCACATAACATCAGGGAAAAGCTATAATAACACTTAAGTCAAACCCTCCGCGGGGAACAAACAAAACAAACAAACAAACAAACAAAACACACGAAACACACAATAAATAAATAAATAATACATACATAAAAATAGCAAATTAATAACAATAAAATAATAACAACAACAACAACAACAATAATAATAATAATAATAATAATAATAATAATAATAATAATAATAATAATAATATTGGTATGGTGAACGGAAGTAGCTAAGTCGATAGCGTGCTTGACACGTAACCGAGAGGCCTCGGCTTCAAGTTCTACTTGCAGCTCGTCGGTTTCGGTACCAAGAATAGATTTTTTTTTTGTGGCGGGGATCAGTCTTTAAGAGAAGCCCATCATCATCATCATCATTTGTTTTTTGCATTAAGGATAAAGAGATTCAAAAGAAAATTGTTGTTATTAGATACTCTGAATGAATACTTCATCCATCTTCAATTGAAATTTCATGCTGATATGCTGTCATTAGACAAACCTATATCAAATTTTGATAACTTTTATGGACGACCCAATGACCTTGCGGACGTTTTTATAACACATTCTAAGATTCAATGATACTTAACATAATATATAGCAGACTTGGTTTTTTTAAGTTACCGGGTATTGTCTCTGATATGCTGGTGTTTCAATAGAGAATTAAAAACGTACCTATGTACATCAGATAACTGTGGATTTTTTCAAACAAACAATGTAACTCTTAAAAATATTGGACTTGTAATGAGTTATGTAATGCCATCACATTTTGATGCACAATATTTATATACAATTTAATGACAAAATCTATCAACAGGTGATTGGAATTCCCATGGACACTGATTGCGCTCCTGTTATTGCATATTTATTTTTGTGTTGTTATGAGAATAATTTTATGCAATATATTCAAAATCCAGACGACTCGACTTTATTGATATGTTTAATGACACCTCTAGGTATTTAGATGACATTTTGGCAATAGATAATAGATAATAGAAGTGGTAAAATTATATATCTAGTATTTATTCATCTCAATTTCAACTGAATAAAACCAATAATTGGGATAAAGAAACATATTTTTTTTATTTAAACACTAAAAGTATTGATAACAATATTCATAAATACATATATGATAAACGTGACGACTTCGGATTTCCTATCATAAATTTCCCACATTTGGATGGCGATGTACCAAGAATCCCATCGTACGTTATTTTTATCTCTCAGTTGGTTAGGTTCGCTAGAGCCAGAACAATGTTTTAGACCTTCACACTGAAAATTTACATATCACTTCGAAAGTGTTGACTCACGGATACAGATACCATTAACTTAGAAAAACTTTTGGAAAATTTTACAGATCATATTAAAAAATTATATCTAAATTCGGAAATTTGAATTCTCAGCAATTTGTGTCCAGCGGAATTTTTCATTCTTATTTCTACGATGATGTAGCTTACAAATTAAGGAGGGTCAGATATTTTGATAACTTCACTAGATACGGAACTAAAATTGTCAAAGGTCTTCTACATTGACAGTATGACCCTAAGGTCATCGCAAAGACTATTGGTCTTGTATTTGGCCCTTATACAGTCTTATACAAACTTTTCTTTGAGCGTTTAACAGTGACTAACACGGCAGTTGGGACTCCATGAAGGGCCTTGTCTTAACCTTTTCAGAGGAGACATGGTCCCAAACCTCATCCTCTCTGTTAGTCTGGACTCCTAGAAATCAAGGGTTTGAGCTCGCTTCCAGACCAGCAGAGCACAGTTACCTCATGATGACGTCGCTCTATATATTTTTTATGGCATAATCTTACTCTACATTACTATCAGTGTTTATATATTTCTATGACTTCTTAACTTGAGATATTCATTGAACCTTTTTTTTTTTCGATATGTGGAGGATTATTTATAAATTTTTAATGTGTGTCTTTCGATTGTACTACATTTGCGACGAGTAGGAAGGTGGGCCCGTAAACCGCTTAACCACACTAATTGAGTACTGTTTGCTACTCAGTTTGAATGCCCTAAATCGATATCGCATCTGTCGTACAATCAATATTTTGTAGTGTCATTGCATGTATTTCATTACTTGTTACCAAGTTTTATGGTACATCTCCTTCGCGACTTCTGCCCTACTGCTAAGTCAGATGTCTTTCCCTTCCTGTTTATAAATAATTTAACAGATTTCTCTTTAGTTTGTATTTGATAATGTGCTTTTGTTTTGTCATCACAAGTTGTAGAACTGATAGCCGGGTATCAATTTGGTTTTGCTTTCAGTTTATTTATCATGATATATAAATTTAATGGGGTTTTCTCCCTTATTTTTATTCCCAAAGTTGACTGTTAAACCATATATGACCTACAACACGACAGGGAATTCTTACCAAATCACTCGATCAGGACTGATGTGGATATCGTCACAACAGCATTACTTACAAAACCACACAGAGCAGGTGTGGAAATCAACATGGAAGGAGATATGACGCTTACGAAATTCCTCATGGCCGATGTGGCAGACAGTAAGGCAGATTTTAATTACTTACAATTGACGCCTGGTGTACGTATTAAAAGAAACTTCACAAATCGTAAATACGACGACACATCAAATGTACATGTTCGCAAGAAATGAAGATTGGTATTTGATTATTTTGGCAGGTTTTGACGGAAATTGCATTAATCTTGGAGTAATCAAAGAAAAGTTGTATAAATTTAGTAGTCCAAAATTTGCGATTCGTCTTCAGTACGTATGTAGAATGAGTCCAACATATCATCATCGTTTGTTACCATTTACAAATGTGAAATTTCCTTTACTTTAATTTAATGCCTGCTTGTAAGGGATTTTATCCTATTTTCGTTTGTTGTTTTCTTCATTCGTTGTTTTGCGCCACACTAAGTATATGGTGTATTTGTTTGATGCATTAAACAGAAATTTCGACAATGGCCAATGACCGAACAAGGGTCTTTTATTCGCCAAATTTTTTACTATCTCATCCAAGGACATGATACGGACGACTTGCAACTGAGAATCGATCTCGGAACATCTCGGCTCTAAGATAAGTACGTTTTCAAACGATCTACGCCGACTATATTGTTGTTCTCCCTATATGTCTGTCCTTTGAGGGAAATATAAATGGTTTTTATACTGCTGCAACTATTGAATATTTGCCAAACAAAAATATTTTTGGAGTCATTATTGACTTTAATGAGAAAACAAAGCTCTTATTTATATTGCTTAATACAACATAAGAAATGTACATGAATATCAGTTATAGTATGACTGATACGAGCAAGTCGCTAAATATTTTGAAATTCGTGCCCCATGGTATGTCTTTGTTCCACAGCGAAAAAATAAATAGCGATTAAAAATGGAAAATTGCACATTTTCAATGAAATAAGAAAAAAATACTTTATATATATATATATATATATATATATATATATATATATATATATATATATATATATATATATATATATATATATATATATATATATATATATATGTATCAGTTGTAGCATTCCCAGATACTATCACACGCTTTTAGTATTCACTCCATTGCATGCTTTGTCCCATGCATTTATATGGACAGGTTCGATTCCCAGACAGATTGTGCAAAGTACTATGCTTAAAAGATTGACAACTTTGCTTCATTCTGGAAAATTGTTGAAAGTTTGTTGAAAGTGACGTAAAACACCGATCAAGCAACATTTATATACAGTGTATACAGAATCGGGGTAATACAGTCGTAAGCATGTTTGATACGAGGGGTCCCGAATTTGACTCGCACCGTCAACTCGTCGGTTGATTGATTATTGTCTGACGTCACTCGACGATTATTTCACGTATATGGTGACGGCATCTGTCAGATGCATTTGCATAAAAATTTAGACCTTTACAACGGACCCTCCCGAAGCAGTGAAGGATCTTTTACGTGCAACGCTTGTCTCCTGTCTTTAGGATGAGACAAGGTAATCCGAGATCCTGTGTTACGGATGAATTTGACTTTTATTTTTCTGTGTAATGGATAAGCCAGATGTGTTCATGATAATTATTCATGATAATTAGTGGAATGAAACAATGTAAAACAAGAAAGAAACATTTACACATACATTTCCTAGATTTGCTCTGAATATGGCATGGGCAGACTGTGAACTAACTAGACATACGCAGTATAATGAGGTGGAGGATCGTTGACCACGACCTTCTAAAGTCTGACATTTTTCCAGGTTTTTCAACTCGATGCCAAAATGCAAAAAAAAAAAAAAAAAAAAAGAAAAGAAAGGAAAAAAAAAAAAAAGAAAAAAGAACTTTATGTTGTTCAGATGAATGGTTAATAAGCATATAATGATTTCACTATTGAAATTATTGTTAAAGTTTTGTTGTGATATTTTCAGTTGAGACATGATTGTTTATCTGGGCATGCTCGTTAATCACCATTGCTTCATTTACATGCCCATTCATATGCTGTAGCTTTCCATTAAGTTCCGCCGTATTTTGTTTATTTTGACCATTTGCTTCCACTTTGACTTCTTTATTAAGAACATCGAAGTCACTTTCCGGATAAGGTCCCCCATATGTGTCCATATGCTTTATCTGGAAATAGAACAATATAAAATAAGATATTCTGTACTTAGTATTAAGCTTAGTATGGGATTATCTGATAAGATGGATAACTCTGGTGTTGAAATTCAACTTAAAAATTGAAAAATCATTCTCCCATTTTCACTGAGTTATAGTCACAATATATACAAATGATCAGCCTGTCATCCAAAAGAGATTGGGAGAGGATTGAATATAAACTTAATGTGCCTTATAGGAAATAACGCCGACCAATTTACTGGTATGATATTGACGTCATGTCTCAAGATGACGTAATACATTTGTGATCTTGCGAAGTTTACGGTAATTGATGATATATGGCGAAGAACAACTGGGTTATTTTAAGATATATTCATTAATTTATATTCATCGCTTCAGATTTATTAAAATATTCTTATTAGCCCAAAGCGGCGTTGTGATTAAAGGTATTCCATCCCTAAGTGCAACCTTGAGTAGTGAAAAAATACGTGTCTTTTCAAAAATTCTTTTTTTATTTGAGGAACATATAAGACACAAATAAACTGATGGTGTTAAAACATTAACTGCCCACATTTGTTTTCGTTTGAGCAAGAAATCAAAATTATGGAGTCTCAACATGCTTAATACATATTTTGGTAATTTCTGAGTCAAACATATCATCTATTATTTTGCATTGCACGGCCGATTTTTATGTAAATTAGCAGATTATAAACACTTTTTATTTGTAGTGTTATATCTTTCCTTCATGGTTCAGTATCAATTTTGGAATCCTTTATATAAGCAATGAAAGAAAAGACTGTCTTGTATCATTGGTTGCTAAAATTATCCCCCGTACAAATGCATTAAAGTGTGATATTTAGAGCGCTGATAATGTAAAAAATATGTGCAACTCAAATCTCATTTTCTTGATTTATTTTCATTCTACAATACCATATGTATATAACAAACAAAATACGTATGAATGTATCCAGGTTAGATTTCGCGCAAAGTAAGATTTTATTACCCTATCCCCTACTTTGTCCCCAAATCATTGTAAAACAATGAAAGGGCAGTTCTTATAGAGATGAGTTATCTGTGTGTTCATAATTTTACACTGCATTCTTTCTACAATATCAGATGTTTCTTATCAGCTCGTAAAAAGTTCCCCGCGGAGTGTTTGACTTAAGTGTTATTATACCTTTTTTTCTGATTTAGTGTGGCTGTGGCACTTTCTACACAGTGTTTGTTCATATCTATGAATATATACAGTGCTGAATTGCATTTGTTTCGTCTGTATTTAAAGGCCTTCACGGCAGGTGTGGCTAGCCAAACGGGAGACGATCACTCCTCCCGGGCACCTGGACTCATCTCAGAATTTCAGGGCTCCGTGAATGTCCACTGTGGTACATTGTTGATGTGCCATAGTCATGTGACACCAGTTACTTTCGTATTTTACATTTGAACATAAATATTGTTTATATAACCATGCTAAATTTAAAAATAAAAGAACACCGCCCTCTTATTTTGACACAAAATAGATGCAAACAACTTATATAATTTGGTAAGTTATAATAAATCATGAATATGTTTAGGATCTATAGTTTTACATTATTTTGTTAATACAATAATATATATGCTATTGTTTTAAGAAGACAGTCAACAAAAATTCGTTTCTCCAACCCCTCCTTCTGACGGAACAGATATGACGTCACCAAAGGATTGAGAACCCTCAAATTTAGCTCTTACGTGATACGGGTCTAATGTGTAGTAATACACACAAAAACACGTGTCAAGGTTTACAAACAAACCTTGTTGGAAATAGTACAAACGGGAGACAAATAATCAATCACTTGTCTGGTGATGAAGGAGAAATACAAGCGACGACACGGACTAAGTCAACATGGCACTCAAGTGAATGGATTCCTCAGTTATCATCCAACAATAACGATAGATTCTATTAACCATACTGGGTAGTGGTTCCCTTTCAAACAAAATTGTCTGGAAACCTATATCGCATGTCGAAAATTTGTTGCTTTTCCAGAAGTCTTTTCATCTTCATTCATCTTTTGAAAAGAAATATAATTTACAAAAAAAAATAAATAAATAAATAAAAAGAAAGTAAGAAAAAAAAAATAAATAAAAAGAAAGAGAAAGAGAGAGAAATAAAAAAGAGAGTTATTTGTATACTAATTTGATCTGTGGCTTAGATGATTAGTTTAGCTATTAAATTATTGCTAGGGGTAAAGATATTTGTGCTCGATATAAGCGACTGCTTCACCGCTTTCCGCACATCCACTATTTTATCACCTCTATGAGTATCAACTACTGCCGATACCCATTCTTACAATCAATATTAAAATTCAAAAAGTAACATTTTACTAAATAAAAATGTTTTAGTACCTACACACACCATATCATAAATATAGTACATCATGCATCATGAAACCGAAAGAACAAAGAGAAGTAACTCTAACAATACTCCTCCCGTAACTTTCCCAGAGTTTCCACGCCGCAGAAACTGAAATTGCCTCGACGGGGCATTTGTAGTCTTTTTACACAAATAAATAAACGAAAGTATACACACATAAAAATCACTATGTTTGATTGAAATATTAAATACCATGAATTAAAGTATAAAAAGTAACTGAATATTTATCTTGTCCATTTGCTATATTAACACTAGAGTTAATTAAACTATAAAGGTGAATCTACCTCATCGAATCTTACTCCAAATCTCATTGGTTTTCTGATCTTTTCAGGCAGGTATGGAAAAAGAATATCAAATAATGGGCAAATCAACTTAGGGTTAATTTTCTTGGGATCCTCCGGACCTACAATAACGAATTCAATTGTACAACAAAGCGCTTATTTTAAGTAACAATATTACTATTTTTATACAATAATTGTATTTATACAATGCAGGAATGCATATCTCTGAGGTGATTTATCCTCTTCTTTTAATTGCTGTATCACAAGGATGAGGCAGGTGCCCTAGCATTTACGTGAAATAATCCCAGTATGACCTAATTTTTGTTGTTTTGATTTTTGTTTAATGTCACACCAAAATTATTGCAATTATATGGCGATAACATCTGTCTGATGTAATGCACAGAAATATACCTAAGCAATGGGGGATATTTTAGGTGCCATGTTTGCGGTACCATGCTACCTCCGATTTTTTTACCTCCGCATCCGGAAGAAAAGGACACCGCGATCTATCGAACCTGGGACCTCTTGATCACTGGCAAATCGCTTCACCGACTGAGTTACACCGGCTCTGGTGTGGAGTAAGACAACACACACACACACACACACACACACACACACACACACACACACACACACACACACACACACACACACACAGGGACAGGTGTGGGGGTGGGAGACAGAATAGATCAAAACATGAGGAAACATAGAAGTGTTAGTAAAATATAAATGTGCCTAGGACTTAATGAATTATAAAATTGAAACAATCATACGTATTGATTTCCATACACTTTATATATGTAAAAGCATTATGCACCAATCAGGCGCCGCCACTGTATATGCTAAACATTTCTGTTGTGAAGGAAACGCAGTTAATCAACATTTAGGTAAACGTACAGATATATATATATATAGATATATTTTATATTTCAATTTTTTCCGTGTTTTTTTTTTTTTTCTCTTTCTGTTTTTTTTTTATCAAATGATAATATATTGATGAGTGAGACCAACCTGTGACGAAGCTAACGAGAAGGCCGATGACGACGACAGTTAAGACAGCTGTAGCACTGTACCACATGTAAGACAAGGAATATAGGGTGGCCAGGGCGCCTCTGTACAAAATATGTTAATAATGACTGTGATATTTAATATGAAGCATTGTGAAAAGTAGCTGGTTTAAAGTCGATGATTGATTGATTGATTGATTGATTGATTTTTGTTTAACGTCACACCACGAATATTTCACGTATATGGTGACGGTATAATCACTTCACCCTCTTCTAAGCGAACATTAATAGCTCGAATTACTTGTGTACATCGAAAGTCCCAAAGTCTATTCTTTGAATATGGAAGTATTTCCCTAATTCGAACTAGAATTTGGTGTCTTTAAGTTCGAGATATCGAGAGTCGACTTTACCTAATTCTAGTTTGTCGTGGTCTGTGTATTTATTAAAGACGAACGATCCCGCTTGTATGAAAATTTTACTGCCCTTTAGAACAGAAATGTGCAACTTTTGGTACTTAGAAATGCTTCAACATAAAACAAAAAGCCTTTGATGTATAAAAAGTCATAACATTAATTACAGAACGAATTGTTTGTTTTCAATACGGATTCATTATTATATAACACATTTTTCTAATCAAAATTGTTCTCAATTTTCCATTACTGAAGGTGAGACAATCACCTAATTAATTAATTAATTTTCTATTACATAGACTTTCCCAAATTCTCGAGTTGTGACAAATAATATCATTCCACATGAAATTAGCAGAGGTTTTAAATTACCCGTCATCATCTGCTGCTGACGTAACAGGAGAAACAGTAGACGAGTAAGCGGTCAAACCGGAGATTGCAGTTGGAGCGGTCGTGGTCGTTGTAAGGTTCCAGTTACAACCTACGATAGATATATTTGCTTTAGGGTTATGAGGAGGGTAAATTTGAGCTCCGACTCCAATCCAGAACATGAAAACTAATCCTAGGAATAACCCAGAATAAGCACCCTGAAATACAATTAATACAGATAAAGTAGCACATTATAGCAAGGAACAACCGAGAATATGCTCTAAAATAAATATCGGACGGAACATGAAGTTTCAACACAGGAATAATATAGAAAAATTACCCTGAAATAAAGTAGTACGAATAATAGAAAATAATGGAAAATGAATGCCCAAATGAGGAATAGTCAAGAATGAATACTCTGAAAAACAGTCGTTACTGTGGCTATGACACTCGTAACAACGTACCGAAATGCACAATAATGGGTCCCTGACATTTATAGTTGAGACTATGTGTTCGGTAGGAGTAAGATTCTCCTGTTTGGAGCGACATATCAGCCATGAATGTCTACCAGCGATTCAAAAATATTTCAGTTTTGTACTGAATACTGTGTAGAAAGCGACAACGTCGAACTCTACATTATAAATGAAATTTAACAATCGCAATATTGACATTCGTATGAAATAAAATTCCATTTGTCATCTCTAAAACTAGTGAACTAGTGACGTACGTAAAACATGGGAAACCTTTTTAATCAATACTAGCATGTTGATGATGTATTAGTACATATTGTGTCTGTTGTGCAATTAGAAGAGCATTGTTTATTATAACATACCCATTTATTTGCCCAAGGAAACATCATTCCGAGTATAAAAAGTCCGAGTAAAGGTCCCCCAATCATACCAAATAAGGACAAAGCTGCCTGGAAAAATAAATGTGGTGTAAGATTTATTCAAATACTAGTAAGTGATAATAACCCTATATTAACAAGTATATGTAGATTAAAGGTCAAAAATACTGAACATCAAACAATAGTATAATTAACACTCTTAATAAGAGGCTTGTTATTGCAAAATTAAGGAAATTAGATATGCCACGTTTCATTACATGTTATTTTCCTAGATGATGAAGGTAATCACATGTCCAGTTTTCAGTGCTTTTGCAATGACTACGAAATTCATACTTCAAATCAAATGTGATAAAAGTTAAGGACTATCTCTTGCATGCATAACTCTTTCCTATGACTGGTTCTCTGGTCCGTACTTTCGGTCAGTTTGATAATTAGTTTACTATTTAAATATTTATAATATGGATTTTCACATTTTCGACTTTGAGCATCGCTAAAAAGACACAAGTTGTCGCAAAGCACATATGGTGCACGAAATCAATTTATATAAATATATATCAAAGTTAATATTGACAGACCTGTAATACTCCACCAAGCAAGGATGCCACATATGTAAGTCCTAGGCAAATTATTCCAAATACACATGCTGAAAAAAAGTTTTCTTGATATGAGTTCCATAAACTGTCAGATATCATTGTCACTTTCCCCACCTTTCGCTTATTCATTCTATTTTTAGAATTACTGATGCTGAAGTGCCCATTAACTGAAATATACACGTGCAGTTAATGTTATTAAATTTAATATGCTTTTCCTAAATGCTGTTAACCTTTGGTGTTCATTTGATCTTATTCTTTTGGAGATTGCTGTTAGCTAGTCCGAAATCCCGACGCAAGTGTAGAAATGGGTGTGAAGTTTACTACAGGGTAAAACCTATTAGCACTCATATTAAAATTTTTCATTGACTTGATTATAACCCAACTATATCGCTTTAATATCATAAAGTTTGAAGGAAGGCCTTTTCAGCAAGTGACATTTTTATTCCACATTTTCTCTTTCTGAATTTACCATAATGTTAGTATAAAAATGGTGGAAAAGGCGTCACTTACTGCATGCCAATTATAAAACTTTTAGACATGGAGCATTTCCATTTAGATGCAAAAAAAAAAAAATGAATGAGAAAGTGAAAAGTGAATAATATAAATCTTTTATATGGAAATATTTCTTACCCAAATTCTATGTTTGGGCTTGACATTTTGGTGTAGCTCTTATTTAAAATGTGTATTCTTCTATATAGCAATTTTTGCCTTAACAAAACAAAAGGGTAAGTAATTGCGGAAAATCTGAATGTCAGCAAAACAATTAGAATAGAAATATGTCATTACCTAGGACTTTTGAAGCTAATGTTGCCCTGCTGTCAGACATATCTTTCCATATATATGCCTTGAGAACGTCCTCTAGTACGACAGCTGCTAATGCACTCAAACCAGAAGACACCGTACTGAAAATACAGATAAATAATCATTGAAGTTAAAATAATAAAATAATGAATGAAGAAAAGAGATAAAAATGTGGTTTAAAAAGTGTAACCAGCAACGAAGTGTCATGAAATGAAAAAAGATATATGTATATGTTATAATTATTAACAGGACAATTATTATGCAATTTTCAGGTACAATCATGCACAGGCAAAGGCACAACCATGCACATGGCATGGATAATCAATTAAAGGGCTCTACTTTTCCAAAGAGAAATTTATGAAAAAATCGTCTATTTACAGTAAAAAAAAACAATAAATAAACAGTTCGTCAGTATATTATGGTCGTTATAATAATATCCTATTTACCAACATTAAAGGCATGACAAACGACAAACACCATACATTTGCGTCAGAAAATAGATATAAAAACTGTATGATAAACATCAGTAAGCATTAGCCAAGCCTCGTGTAAATATCTCTAATCTACTGGAATAATATTCCGTCTAGCAAAACTAAAAACCGCAGAAGACAAATAACAAGTATTTTCTCTTGAGATTTGAGTTAGTAACCGTAAATGCCCCAAAATAGTCCTCATATAGCTATTAGTATGTTAATAGAGTAGTAGGAGAATTGCTTATGATCTGATCGCATCAATACTCCTGTTTTCACTACTGAGATTAAGTCGTTTTTTTCTGACCTATGCCAATATGGTCATGCTATTTCAATCTTGGTACTCTTTCCCATCCCTGTGCCAATACCATCGTAAAACTGTCAATTATTTACGTTCAGACTTCAAGAATTTACGAGTTTTTTTCTGACGAATAGATTTAGCACCTTCCTGAATATCGTTTTATAAATTCTTTTGACTTTATATGTGGGAATGAAATCTTAATCATACCTAAGAGCGCCACTGAAAAGACATGCCACAAAAAGTCCTGGAAACCCTGTCAGATATCCAAGAACGTCCATCACAAACAAAGGGAGCAGCTGAAAAGCATAGTTTCTAATTTTGTTCATTTCATGTATCCGAGTATAAAATACGAGCATGGAATTTCATAGCGCACACATCATTGATATAATGGAAAATGTCAAAATCAGAAAGGAGCTAATACTACTCAACAAATCTAATGATTTATTAAGACATCTAGATTAGCAAAAAGTTTATGTAATTCAACACGCACGCAGCTGACATTCATAACAATATGTGCATATATCTCGCAGATTTAATAAATTCAGTTTATATGCTTGCCCACAGAAAGCCCAAATGCATAAAGATCACATTGTTAGATCTAAGTTTGACAGCCCACACCCTTTTTGGTTCATTCAATTCTTGCATCTACAAACGATGTGAACTTTATCCCCGATCCCTCTTCTTCTGTTTTAAAAGCTCCAAATCAGGAAAGAAAATGCATCTAAGCATTTCAACAAGAACAACCATTCATGGGAAGACATAGACGGCAGTGGCTATTGACCACAAATCATCGTGAACTATCGAAGTAAGAGTAGCTAAGGAAAACTTTTGGCAAACTTTGCTAAAGACCATCAACACTGATGAACTTAAAACAATTTTTGATATACTTTATATGAAAAACAGTTTCAGTAGTGTTTTTCCTCCATTACCATTTTATTTCATGGGTGTTGCATGCAACCAGGGGACGCTTACTCCTCCCGGGCACCTGGTCTCACCTCGATTTTATTGGGGTTCGCATTTGTCTGAATATGACACTATTCACGATATTGTCCTTTTATTCCATGGACTATGAGATATGGTTTACCCTTCGGTACTTCTTCGGTTTTTTTTACTTTGCTCTGTTACAAATTGTCACAACTTTTCCTGTTTACATTCCCACCTATTATATAAAATTTAAGAGTATGGTAGGGTCAATGCAAATTCCTAGAAGTGTCACCACCAGTTCATTGACCTCAATATCACCCACTAAACGAAGCTATGAAGTTCCTATAATACCTTTTTATTGTTTCACGTAGTTTAGTGCTTTGTATATAGTTCTATATGTACATGTCCTGCACATCCCTTCCAAAATCTGACAATCTATTATTTGATATTTAAGCGTCGTTTTCATTTCTGGTTTAAGAAGTTACGACCGTCATATTTTGTTATACTAACCTGATCTGATGTTGTGATGAGATTGAACTTGAATGGATCACACTGACTGTAGAGGCCGTATACGACCATTCCAATCAGGCAGCTCAGGTAAAGGATCAGACAAAGACCCGGAAAGTTAAGCCATACAGCACTTTAACAAGCAAATTAAAGTACGAAATAAAATGCTATGTAACCAAAATATAAATAGTAGATATGCCGAAGGCTACAATAAAAAAAGGAAATCTAGTTTTTGATTTTTCTGTGAAAGTCGTAATTTCTCACGTTGGAAAATTGCACGGTATATTAAGTCTATCACAAGTCTATAATATGTGGACTCTTCTTGATTTCAAGTTAAATTCTTTGAATCAAATTTTATTGATATTATCACATTGTAACCAAAGTACCAAACAATTGCATGAAAGAAATTCAATAAATAAAGCAGAGTTACTAAATTCGACCTGCTTTTACTGATAAAGGAAACAATGTCCTATGGCAATAGAAATGTATCTTACAGTTGCGCTTTGCGTAGAGAAGGGCATGTGCAGTAGCGCTGTACCTGAGCCTGATTCACGCCATATATCGCTACCCAGGTAAACGTTCCTCCAATGACCAAAGACCATGCACTGTGACGAACTGCCGGATCCGGACTGAAACTGAAAGTAACGAGTATCCATTTACACACAAATGGTGACTATTTGTCTGTAGGTTTTGATTAGAACTATTCTGTTTGTGTACTTCTGTGCATTATGAATTCTTTTAACTAATTAATTTTTGCAAGCCATTGAAACAAATATTTAATCATTTTAAATGTTAGAATTTATGTATTATTTCAATAAATATAAGTTTCTAGATTTCTTTGACGATGTAGTATATTCATCATTTAGTCCGTCATATTTACTTAATAAATATTATAACACCAAATGCGCATTTCGACAATAAATATCTCTTCAGTGATGCTTATGGCCGAATGAATAGAATTCTAATAATATATAAAAATTTAAAGAACAGAAAAACAGAAGACATCTGACAAAGCTGTATGACACCAATCACCAAGGACATGTACACATAACATGATAATAGTAGAATATACATGGGAATATGACATTACAAAAACATTCGATTGTGCTGCGGTTACGACTTAGGACGGTCAACTGAAGTAACAAACGTCACTCAATTGGTGTGGTTAACCGGTTTACGGGCGCCCACCTTCCCACTCACCGCTAAAGTAGCACAATCAAATGACACACCTTAAAAATTTATAAATATTCCTCCATATAGAGAACAAGGATAAAGAGGTTTCTTAAGAAAAGAGGTCATAGATATTTATTACCCACGACACGTTTATAGAATAATATGTTGCTGTCAAAAATATCAACATCAGTAAATCGTGCTCTGTTCGTCTGTAAGCGAGTCCAGATCCTTGATCAATAGGAGTCCCGACTAACAGTCAGAAGGGACGAGGATCAGAACCTAGTCTCCTTTGAAAAGGTTTTATCAAGGCCTGTCATAGAGTCTCCACCGTCCTGTTAGTCAGTGTGCAACGCTCAAGTAAAAGTCTGCATTAGGTTGTAGAGGGACTGAATACAAGATCTATAGTCTTAGCGGTTATCTTTTAATCATCTTAAAACTCGCCGATATGAAATTATCGGAACCTGTGACCCTCCTTAGTTTGTACACTAGATCACCGTAGAAATTAGGATGGGGAATTGCGTTGGATACGTTTTGTTGAAAAGTCACATTTCCGAATTTAGATAAAATGTCTGAATAAGATCTGTAAAATTTACCAAAAGTTTATGATATCTATAACCCTGAGTAAGAAGTTTAAAAGTAATATGAGAACATTTTTGCGTGAACATCCAAAACGTTAGTGCAGGCTCTAGCGTACCGAACCAAATGACTAATATAAATACCATATGATGGGAGTCTGGGGACATCACAATCTAGATCAGGGAAATTTACAGTAGGAAATCCAAAGTCGTCATGTTTATCATATATGTTGGTATGAAAATTGTTGTTAATAATTTTAATATTTAAGTCCAAAAAGGTGTTCCTGGTCGTAAGTATGCGCTTTGTTTAATTGAAGTTCACATGGATAAATGTCATTAATATAGTTTTCAAACTCAGGGTTATCGATAACTTATATATCATTAAGATATCTAGCGATGTCATCGAACTTATCAATAAGGTCGAAACGTTTACATTTACAATACATTGTTGGAAGATCGTTTTTATCAATACTTAAATTGAAATCACACATGATCAGATAGGATTTTGTACAGAACTATGTATGAGGGAGATACTCCTAAGTTTTAGAGTGATTTACAAAATTTCATGACTGAAAAATATGTATTTCACGTCAGTACAAAAGCTCTGAAGATTAGATTTATGATGCCCTCAGGAACTGTCAGTCCACTAGCAGTGACAACGGCCTAGTGGTTATATTGACTAATAATTATCATATACAATATATCACAAATAATATAATGGCACTGATTTAATACAAACAGCATGAAAATGCCTTTTAAGTTAAAATGGAGAATATGTTTCTAGTATATCGAAATAGCTTTTCTATAAAAAATAAATATAAACTTTTTTTCTGTATTGTGTTTCTGCTTGTATATTCTTTGATGATACCCATTTTCTTCGATTCTGTCAATGGTATGTATGCAGCCATGTGCATATGTGTTTCACATTTCTGAACAATATTCAAAATATTACGGATACAAAATATTTCGTATGAATCATATACCATATGTTATATATCATATAACATATAGATCATGTGCTGTAGGTTAGAGATAGGAAACTGCATACTCTGTAAAGTACACCCTGCCACTATCGTATGCCTTTTGCCACGCCTCTCCGAATCCTCCCAAGTCCATACTTCCTCTGATCAATATGGCCAGCAAGCCAGCAAACATCATGAACACCTGGAAGGAGTCCGTCAGCAACACTGCTTTCATACCACCCTAAAATATAGATGAGATTTCGGGATTTCATATTGTGAATGTGTAAAGTTTGGCGCCATATTAGAATATGTATGTATTTGATATTCAAATGATAATGAGCGTGCTGGTTTAATATTTGTATTTAAAAGTATGAAATGATTTATACTTACTATAGTTGTGTACAGAGTACATACAACGCCAACCGAGATGACAGATCCCCATAATGTGAATCCCGTCACTGTAAAACAATATGTATCATTAACAAAATCTCTTATATAATAGTTTTAACAATATTTATACCAAGATTACCGTACATGTCAGTGCATTCCTGGAATTACTTATATTCTGAGACCGATGCTGTAGAAGTCAAACCATTAATAAGTAAATAAAGAGGAAAAAGTGAAAGGTAAGCGACATCTCGAAGCCCATGGAATTAAAAGGCAAAAACTTGTACAATGTTATATTCAGACAAATGCGAATCCCAATTGAATTGGAGGTGCACGAAGGATAAGCCTCCTCTGCTTACAACACTCGCCAGGAAATTCCTTCACGTTCAGAAAGTTAATACATTTATATACACGTATGAGCACATTTATATACACGTATGAACACATTTATTACCGAATTGACACAATTTAAGAACATCTCATTTTACAGAGAAATAATCCCTGAACTTCGAATACTTAACCAGCTGTAAATTTTCAAATTTATATTTTTTTACTGAAAGTTTGAGCTTGTTTGCCCTCTGATATTGACAATCCACCATAGGCACCAAATGGTAATAAGAGCATAAACATGTATAGTGAAGGAATGACTGTCTTTTTTCTAGGTTCATGGGGAATGAACTTGGGCGAGAAACAAACAAATCACGTGAATTCCCTATGAACCTAGAAAAAAAGACAGTCATTCCTTATATTTACAATGCATTTTAAAAGGTTCTTTTTTGAAAACAAAATATCAAATTTCCGTTATCAAACTGGCAAGGACCGAATTTTTCCTGAAGTGGAAAAGTACTTCCGCCACGCAATATAGTGTGTGTCTAGAATGCTAAAAATACTCTATCTGTCCAAGTAATTTCTTTAATTGCTGAAAATTAACAGATTAACATTAATTTCGTTATTACAATTCTTATATTCAATTAAGTAAGCCCCGCCTCTCTTTATATTACTACGCACGTGATTTGCCATACGCCGGGTACTACTTCCATGACCCAAGGTCATGGGCTGATGAACCGAGTCTGTTTAGCATGGTTCATCGAAGGAATTAGACTAGCATTGTAAATATTGGTATTTAGTGTCATAGATGGTCATTGTGACGAATATTTCTCTTCATATACCCGTAATGTATCATCCAGTATGTTACTCTCTGTAAGCTACATATTTCTATTGTACCATCAAGAACGAATCTATTGAATGAAATCAAAAGCATGGATCTCGCTGAGGATCACATAAGTCTAGGGACAAACTCCCGTAAGTTATCAATATAGAACTATTCTACAAATTGCCGATTTGTATTGAAAAAAGACTAGTATAGAATGGACATTGTTAACAGTTAGGCTTGAATGCCTGTTTGAAATGATTGCAAGATGAAACAAGCATTCTGAAAGTATTGCTTAGGCAATACTAAGTCCCCTACCGGCAAATGGAAAACTAAGACCCCCAAAACACACACACACACACACACACACACACACACACACACACACATACACACACACACAACATACTGTCTTTCAGGCTGCCAGCAAGTTAAGTATTTGATCACAACCTTTAAAGAAATTTTCTAATTCCAAGGGCCGTAATTCCGTCAAAAATCAGTGGACCGAAACGAAACTCGAACTTGATCTGTAACTCATGGTGGTATACTAACACACCAAAAATTGGATGAATATCTACAAGCGTTGAGAAAAAAAGTCCGGAAAACTGCCATTTCAAAGAAATTTCCTAATTCCAAGGGCCATAATTCCGTCAAAAATCAGTGGACCGAAACGGAACTCGAACTTGATCTGTAACTCATGGTTGTAGACTCGCACACCAAAAATTGGATGAATATCTACAAGCGTTTAGAAAAAAAAGTCGGGAAAACTGCCATTTTAAAGAAATTTTCTAATTCCAAAGGCCGTATTTCCTTAAAAAATCAGTGGACCGAAACGGAACTCGAACTTGATCTGTAACTCATGGTGGTAGACTCACACACCAAAAATTGGATGAAAATCTACAAGCGTTTAGAAAAAAGTCCGGAAAACGTGTGTTTGACTGACGGACTGACGGACGGAGTGCAAACCGATAGTCCCCTTCGGCGATGCCGGTAGGGGACTAAAAGCCGGTGTAGTCCAGTGGATGAGGTGGATCCAGGTTCGACTCCCGCCGTGGGCACACCGTTGTTTTGTAATACGAGTTAAAACCATTGACGTAATCTCATAATAAACCAGGAACCGTATTTCTTTTGAGCTTTGAACGTATGTGTTTAAACTTGTTCCATATCATGACTGTAAACATGATCAGAATAGAAGACTGGAGGGTAAAACATGCACTCCCTATTGCTAAATCGTCATCGGTGCAAAAATACCTTTTATTTCAACACTAACACATAAATTACCTTGCAAGAAATCAGGTTCAAGGAGAGTGTTCTTTGTGTTTGTATTCACTCTATAAAACTTGCGCAGAACAATATTGGAATGTCAACATGCATCAACTTACTGTCGATACATGCATGTATGATGTTCACGTGTCGACTGCGATGACAAACAAGGTAACACGGTTTTCGCAATTTTCGATAACCCTATTCAAGTGTCCTATATTTTATACCTCAAGTGCTTAAACGTAAACTTAGTAATGAATAATGTTAGTTCAAACGCATAAAAAGCAACGAGTGTCACTGAGTGGAGATAGATATTTTGTAATGATGCATATTTCAACCGCATTGTAGTGAAGGATTGAAACTTCACAGAATAACTTACCTGCGTTCAGTGCCAACGAGGGAGCGTAAAGTACGAGGGCCATGTATAACAACTAAAATAAAGAAATATGTATATATTTCTTTGTTTATCAAAATATATATAATCAGATATAAATGGATTAATTAAACAATCAGCATTTAATAAGATTTAAATATAGTATTTAGTAAATGAAATTTTTAGACCTCTTTAATTACTAAGCGACTATGGAATAAAAATAATTATTCGTTGTGTGTGAATGCTATTTCACATTGTATGTGTGTGTTTGTTTGTGTGTGTTCGTGTGAATATATATAAATTTGATTCCTTAAAATCATAGAAAAGAATACCAGAAAAATTGGCAGAACGAGAAACAAATAGAAAAGAACTAAAGGGCATCATAAAAAGGAGTATACGTGAATTCCCAAAAGGGAATGAGATCAGATGGCCAGGGAAGCAAAAACTACAAAAATCAATATACGTATCTAATTACACATTCATATATCAGAACAGATATGAACTTACCAAGGTTTTCCATGTAACATTTTTTGATCTATCTTCCAAATCTAATGTATTGAAGGTAGAGTAGTGGTTTTATATTTTTTACTTAGCTAAATAAAATGATATAGTTATATATTACAATAATTACACTTACCATCTGAACACAGAATGTCATAGAGCCAGCAGTTCTTACACCTTTACTAAATCGGTGTTCTAGATACTGAAATACAGAAAAATAAAGAATAAGTTTTCATTTTGTACGTCAAATGTGAATTCACTTAAATTGACCGTCCCATGTCGGTACCGGTATTGCGATAGCGTTATGATGGAATACATTTATGATGTACTTTTTACATGCTTATTCTTCTTTACTCCGTGGCGACTTATCATGCAGCTATATGGTATATCTTCTATACTTTCTTTGCAACAAATGGTGAATTTTCAGTGATGTTCGAAGCGGATATATGTAGAGCAAACTTATTAAAAACCTAACAGAACACGTAGAGCCAAACCTATTTAACGCAGACTTGTTGACAGTGACCAGACCTGCTATATTCTGTGCTATTAAAGTATATTGCGGTAGTTTTGTTTTATTTCATTCAAATCGCTACAATTTATCATATAGTAATACTTTGGTTGCCTATGTTTAATGTTCATTTATTATTTTTTGGCCGAAGAAGGAGATATATACAGCAAACTAAAGTTATTAACTTTCAATCATGAAATATCAAGTCAACAAATGCGACTATTTTTTCACACTGCATCACATTGTATTATGTTTCTTTACTAGATGTAGGTAATATTATTGGATATGTATTTTGTGATGCCATCTTTGGTTGATTTTTATGGTAATTGCTGATATCTACACATTCAAACCTTCTTTACCAATTCAGAAAGGAACAAGCTTGGTATAGTGATTAAACTCTTGCAGCGCCGACGATGCGGGTTCCATTCTAATATTGCCCCACCATATTTAAGGGGTTGGTTACCTCTTGCTTCCATGTCGCGATATAACTGAAAATTTGTTGAAAGCGACATAAACACCAATCAACCAACCAACCAATTTTTTAAAAAAAGTGAATATACAAGTAAATTAAATACATTTAAAAGTATTCGGTTTACATTTCAATGTCCATTTATTCATTTATATTGTGAAAGTACCTTGCATTGCAGAAAAATTCAGACATATCGCACAAACACCTCTTTGGACCTTTACCGTACTATCATAAACCGATTCATGTTGTCTCTCTCCTTTTTATTATTTCATATCATTTTATTTTATTTTATTTTATCCACAAAATAACGCTAATCTCACCACTGACTGAGCTACGACGACAATGCATATATTTTACGTAAACAGTGTTTGTGAGCAAAAATACAAGGTTCTTGTTTGTCTTTTAAATTTATCAATCACTTCCTAAGTATATAATCAACAGTTTTCCAGATGTAACAATCAATATTAGACAAATTAGTACAACTAGAGCGTTTATTGATATGTGTTTCGTGTACGGTACTGATAAACGATTTGTACTCAATATGCATAATGATAAAACTGATATTGATGTTTACACATTACATATCGTAATCGTAAAAAAGACGACATGATGTCCAGCGTTGAGTAACACGTAGTCGTTTGTTATCTTTTTGCGATGAGGTAAGTCACACAGTGGCTCCACTTTATCGTGTCAATAATTTTTGCACCTCAGCAAAAGTTAACACCACCCTACTTGCTTCATTCGCTGCCTCACACTTTTTTTTTATTATTTCATATCATTTTATTTTATTTTATTTTATTCTATTTTATTTTATCTTATTTTATTTTATTTTGTTTTATTTATTTTATTAAGGACCACTTCGTTACGTGAGAAATCTCTCCTTTCTAATCATGTAATTGCTAAAGTAGAGTCCACTATGGCCCGTTACAAAACAATCTTACATCACTTCCTCTTTGTTATCTGTATCAAACACCTAGAAACGTTACGTCTAAGTTAAAGTCCACTTTCTTGTACAAAGTACACAAAATTACAGAATGTTGGAATTTAGTCTTCGTAATAGAAATCTAATTATTTCAGTAAATTCTCATAATTTTGAACAAAGACACAAATCTGACATGGAACAAATTATACAATTAATGGCATAGGCTTTTATAGTATATAATGCTTCTTACTACATTTATCATATAATTTGAAAAAAGAAGAAAAATAACACGTCATAAATATCATTACAGTTCAGTAACTACTTTAAGACAGCTAAGCAACGACTTACTCTTTAAGAGGTTTTCTTTTACGCCGACATACTGAGCTTAATTGGAGTTTTATTTGTCTTCAATTATTTATTGTTCAATGTATTTACTGGGGTAAGTCGCCGACAAAACGTCTCAAAACGTTTACTTTCAACGCAGAATGTAAATTAACTTTGTTCGCTTGGTAAATACATCAAGTATGCTTTTGATATACGAAAACAAATAGTATAGAATTATTAATGTACGTATGATTAGACGCTGTTTAGAATTATTTATATTAATCTATGTATGATTAACAGACTGGTTTTTTTTCTAATCATGTATTATAGATTTTAAGCTGTATCATTACATGTATTGTAATGTCTATAAGCTGTATTGCTTTTGACCAATAAACTATCATATGCTCATAATGAAAAGTAGACAACAGACTACAGCGGACCTGTTTAGCCCGACGTGATATCTGAGTTTAATGATTCCAAATACATGTACGAATAGTATAATACTGCATTACTTTGAGCAGTATAAACGATCTTAAAAAACCATAATCAAAGGAAGACGACATGCCAAATAATTGTTAGATATCTGTAATTAATATTTTTATAGAAATCGTTTCTGAAAGTTTAATTAATACCAAAATTGTATTTTTCTTGCAACATTTGAAATTTCAAATCTTTGTAATTAATCATCGAGTTTACTGATTAGAAATTAAAGAATTTATATCTCATTGTAATATCCTTTGGGGAAACCCCTCAGAATAAGGAAATACCATATTATCTTCATGTTTCCTTGTCGGTGGCGAAATGTAGCTCGATGACATGTAACTCAACCAAATACCTTTAAATTAAGAGCGTGTACTATAACTGTTAGGAAAACTCCTCACAACCGACATCTCTCCTATTATTTATTGATTACATTGTAACATATAATCGACTCCAAGTAGACAGGTTTATATTTTCACATTATTATTGATGTTAGAGATTAAAAAATAATCTCTAAATCATTTGTTCGTATTTCACACGAAAAATAATGCACCCGAAAAAAAACCATTTTGCTACTTGTAATTTCATACCTAGTGAATCACTGTAATACGTAAATAAGCATAAGAAATACGAACATGTTTATTAAGATTTATTATTTCGAGAGTGGTCTAGAAAGTAAACCAAATGAATCGGGATACGGTGAGCATAAGAGACAAGGAAAGGATCTGACTCGACTGTGTGATAAAATCTCCTCGAACACAGCAAACAGATAAATAGGTAAACATACATGTTACGATTATGCAACGATTGTAGTACTAACCAGCGTACGGACTCATGATGAAAAAATACGCCGTTTTATAAGGTAAAAGGTTCCCTGTACTGACCCTGTCAACAAGGGCTAATCATGCTCTGCTCATCTAAAAGAGAGTTGCGGCTCATGGTTTCTAAACTAAACTTCAGCCTGTATGTCAGGTTCAAAGAAATATTTGTCTTAAGCTAAAGAAGGACTCATTACAAAAATTTGAGGTCTTGACGATGATCCAGTTGGCAAATACAACGAAGGCATTTTCTGACCCGAATAAACAAAACTATCCACACAATAGGATTTCCATTCTAGATTTGTTAACACTATAGAAGTTGCGGTAAATTATCATTTTATAAAACATCGATCACAGTGTATGTGGGCTTCATTTCACAACTTTTGATATTTTAATACATGTACATTATTAAGCCTGTTCAAAGCAACGATCAAAAAAAGAGAATTAAAAAAACTAATGGATGCTCCCAGGACTGCATCAAACTAATGACAATTTGTCTGTAGAATTATCATGAGATGCTGGTAAATTCATGAAATTAAGTCTTTCCTGGCCCAAAGAAACATTTGCAGGAAATGTAATAAAATTCCAAAAATGATCCTTGGGCCAGGGACTTTCGGACATTACTCACACAAGGTCACCTTTACAAATAATTTAGGGATATGTGCTGAGTGATTTCGACCGTGCAGAAATTATTTTAAGTGACCTTTGTCAGGGAGTCCTGTCCCTAGGAAAATTTGTGTGAAATACGATAAGATTAAAATGAATTAGTTTAAGAGATATGAGCTCAACGGAAGGACAGATAGACGATACGGAAGGACAGGACACCGATTATGCTTCCCCGATTTTTTTAAAACGGTCACTTAAGATAGATGGCCTAAAACTCAGTCTCGTTGATTTTGTATCAACAACAAGAATAATTGATTGATTGATTTATTTATTTATTATTGTTTTACGTCACTCCACGATTATTTCAAGTATATGATGGCATCCGCCTGATGAATTGCATACAAATTGAGACCTTTGCAACGGACCCACCGAAACAGTGAGGGATCTTTTACGTGCCACGCCCACCGTGACACGGGACCTCGGTTTTTACTGTCTCATCCGAAAGACAGAACACCGGTGTGTCAAGGGCGGGAATCGAACCCGGGATCTCTAGGTCACGAGCCGAGCACCTCAACCATTAGACCACATCAGCTTACAATTGGAATAAAGAAACAGAGAAAGATGGCTGCTTCAAATAGGTGATCTTTTAATACAGATGTTCTTTAAAGAAATTAGCACTACTTATGAGGATAGCACAACCAGAGCACCTGCACAATGATTTATACTCTTGGTCTGTCTAATATAAATAAGTAATGTATTGACCAGCATCTTACATTTAATAAGATCGAAGTATTTTGACCTCGAACTGTATTTCATATCCTTTAGTTAAAAAAGATGGCTAATAAATTCGTAGTATTTAATATTGCAGCAATTATAACAATAATACAAATACCAATATCAATTTTACAACAGATGCGAAATTTGATCTAATATTTTGCCAACTATCCTTTCAAATATGTGAAATTAGAGGAAGTCCACAATACATTTTCATGTTG
Organism: Pteria penguin; assembly: GCA_035048485.1. Lineage (NCBI taxonomy): Eukaryota > Metazoa > Mollusca > Bivalvia > Pterioida > Pteriidae > Pteria > Pteria penguin. The sequence goes on along the minus strand of CM068580.1, from coordinate 47,937,996 downwards.
TTTAAAATGTATTTTTTCTCGACATTACTTTGGCTATTTGTCTGACTAGTAACTTCTAGTAAAACTTGCATACAACTCGTTCTGAAATACCGCCCTGATCTATTGCATACTGAAACATGCATGTTTCAAATTATGTTGAATGTGGCTACAGTCAACAGTTTTTGGCGTCCGCCAAAGGGAGGTGGGAAGAAGTCCCTTGACGCATGCCGTCTCTTTATACAAGTTGACAGACGATCAGTATTAATGACCAGAAGAATATGATTATTTAAGACAGGTGATTGCTTAGTTGTCTTTCGGAATTTTACTTGTATTGTTTCCGATTTCAGTGTAATTAAAATTCGATAATAGTATGTTTTTGTACATAGTTTGGATGTTTTCAACCTATCATCTGCATATACCTTGAAATTTGTGACGAAAAAGGGTTTATTTTATTTCATATCAGCCCGATATATGGAATGAATGGAACATTATCATTTAGATGAGAAATGTGCCAAGTTATAACGACATGTACATGTATCAAGATTATATTATCGAATTAAATGACATATGATTTCAATGATTAAATGTAAGCACATCTGATTGATTGAATGATTGATTGATTATTGTTTTTCGTCATTACACGATTATTTCACGTATAAGGTGACGGCATCTGCCTGATACATTGCACACAAATTTAGACCTTTGCAACGGACCCAACCGAAGCAGTGAGGGGTCTTTTTTGTGCCACGCGTACCGTGACACGGGACCTCGGTTTTTACTGTCACATCCTAAAGACAGAACACCGGTGTGCCAGGGCGGGAGTCGCACCCGGGACCTCTCGATCACGAGCCGAGTACCTTATCCACTAGGCCACACCGGCTTGTAAGCATATCTGAGTAAGTATCATGGAAATCTGACATAGGTTCATAGGTCCATTGGTTATTCTAATAAAAAAACAAAATTACTTTGTAAACATGCCTGCATATTGTGCATTTTAATTTTGATTGTGAGGTAATGCACAGAGTAAAGCAAAAGAAAGTTGCCATAAGTGTTTTGCTACAAAGGGATTTCTTGTGTGAGTGCTTTTTAATGATATAAAGTTTACGAAAAGTAAATCTCAATATCCTACTAAAGGCCATTTTGTGGAGAATTTTAATCAAGAAAGTAAACAAGAAAGAAATACCGAAAGGTTAATCATATCTCATAGTCCATGGAATAAAAAGACAAAATCGAACACACACAAAATGATCAATAAAATCTGGATAACGGAAGAACAGTATTATTATTATTATTATTATCATTGTTATTATTATTATTATCATTTTTATTATTATTATTATTATTATTATTATTATTATTATTATTATTATTATTATCATCATCATCATCATCATCATCATCATCATCATCATCATTATTATTTTATATATTTTTTCAGCGTTTAATGTATACTATTGTTATTAAATATTTATTTAATGATTGTGCAACGAAATATGATCAAATATTCGCATTTTAAGCACTTCAAATTGGTATTTCTAGATACATGAAAAACTTCCCTGTTTCCTTTCGATGCCAGAAATTCCCTACTAAAGAAAGATCAGGGATTCATATTAACACCAAACTGACTTCAAAATACAATCTTTTCTGCTCTAATTATCGAAAATGTGTATGACTTCAAGACACATCGTAATTAATTATATTATAAAACTTGGCACTGTTGTCAATTACATACTATATTTTGAGTTACCCAATCCTATCTCTAATAAAGATATATTAATAAGTATATTTGTAGTGAAATCTTATATTCAAGTTAATGCTTATTGCAAACTACTGCAAATTAATCCGGGGTGAAATTAAGTTCAAAATATATAGCATTGTTTACCATCTGTTGACAGATTAATTTTGAAAAACATGTTTATTTCATGTAATTGATATACGAAAATAGTACATTAGTGTAAGTAGAGTATTAATTACTAATATTATTTTGTTGAAAATATTTTTAGCGTAAAACTACAATCCATAAATAAATAGTGCAGCATTTATATTTAAACTGAATTTCATTGCAAATAAATAAACCGGAGATACATATAGAGTGAACTAATTACGAATATAATCAGTTAAGATAAACCGTACTCGGTTTGAAGACAGAGCCTTCTAATTTTTTTCTATAATTTAATTTTTTCTTTAAAAATTTTAAGATATAAATTGCATGTCAATATCGAGGCACCGATTACTTCGTTGGTGATGCCCTCGGGAACTGACAGTCCATCAGTAGTGATATCGATCAAGTGGTAATAACATCCACAGGAAAATCCATATACATATAAAGTTTCTGCATAGATGTCCCTTGCTCAAGGCCAAAATTATGTACCAGTTTTATTGGTCCATAAAAATTCCCTTTAAATGTGTTTTATTCTAATTTTGTAATTTCTTTATCAAATGGATTCTAACCTTTGATTTTCAGGGGTATGTAGATGTCTACCTTGTTTTGAAAATGTGAGTAACAATGAAATCTTGATCGGTGTATTTTCGAAATACAAAGTTATTTCCCATTTGTGTAAGGTTTCTGACGTTTTTGTTTTGTTTTGTTTTTTTTTTTTTTGTTTTGTTTTTTGTTTTTTTTGGGGGGGGGGGTTTCGGGGGGGGGGGGTTTAAAACTTCATATCCCTTAATATCACATTGGTTTCTTTAAAATCAGCTCACGTCACAGTCTTTTTACGTAAGATACCTGCTCGAAGGGTATATAAATCTTCTTTACGCAATAGACCTAATTACAGACAGAAAGATTATAGTTTTACTGTATGGAATAATATAATTATTATATATTATGCCGGGATAGATATTTGAATTCATTACAATATATCCAAAAGGAATACTCTCTGTACAGGAAAAAAACACAATTAAATTCAAACTTCTTTGTTCACAAAAATCACTAAATAGTTTGTTTCCTTATATTATTAAAGCTGATTTAAATTTTAACTTACGAGATACAGAGTTCATATTTATGTCATATCAATACTTTTTGGTGAAATAAAGTTTGACATAAACTCATCTTATTTCCGTTTTGTCTGTTTGTTAGGGTTTTTTTTTAATTCTTTTATCTTTTTATTATTATTATTATTATTATCAAAGTTTTACTTTTTTATTTTATTAGTTTTTGTTTTTTGTTTTTTGTTTTGTTTTTGGAGTTTTTTTTATTTTGTTTTTAATTATGTTTTCTTATTCTAAAAAAAGTGATCACTTAAAATCTGTGCAGATGTTAATCTGAACACATTCTCATGCTTTTCGTCACATCTAGGAAAATTTCAAGCTTTTGATTAAAATGGCGAGGTTTTCCGATTTATGTTGTCAGACAGATGTTCCGTGTGTATAATATTTAAACGTTTTTTTTTCCCAATTAAACATGATGTAAGGGACTTCATGCCAGACATGCTACTTTTTGACAGGATTTTCATTATGACGTTAATGCTAACATGGTGGCGTCAGAGTAAAATGATGCCAATTTCTGCGGCAAATAATCGTATGTCTGGCATGGAAAGAAATATGATATCAAAAGGAAATGGGTCTATTAAATCTCAGGTAACGAAGAGAGACCATTATCTCATCTTAACTCGCCCGATTTATTAGATACACATTTTTCTTGTAATCTCACTATATAAATCAGTATTAGTTTCCAGTTTCTGGTACTCACCAAACGGAAAATTATATAGATTCTTTCATTGTTACTGCCAGACTGACATTTTCTTTGGCAAATGATAACGTATCCTGTAAGATTTTTGACGCCATAAGAAATTGATTGTCTATGACGTAATTGTGCGGGAACAGTTATGATTTTGTCAACAAAACCATGAAAAGGTCTATACAAGTAACGGGCACAACTATATAACGACCAATGTAATGCCACTAAGGGAGCAACCATTAGAGTTTGGGGGGGGGGGGGGGGGGGCAGAAGACTTTCACCGGCCTGAATATTTTTAGCCCAATTTCAGAGCCGGATTTCCTTTTATTATTTATTTATTATTTTTTTCGGATTACTTTTTTCCCCCAATATTTGAGCCGGACTTGTTTTTTTTTTGCAAAGTCTTCCTGTCCCCACCCCCATAAAAATAAAATGGTTGCTCCCTTATAGATGTTTATAGATGACTTAATACGAACGTGTATATTTAGGCTGATAAAGGAAATTTGTAATCGAGTATTCAAGCACAGGCTGACCAATAATAACAGAATCCATATAAAACGCCTTAATATTTCAATCAGATGATTGTTCTCCCTCGAGGTTTCAATGACAATTTATATGTGTATCATAAAGGTCTCAGTATGAGATAGTTAAAGTCGAAGTGCCTTACCTCGTATGCACTGGTAACGTGCAGATTGTAGAATATTGGCATGAAAACATGAGCAGCACCAAACGCAACAAACAAGTAAGAAAGTCCTATCCACCAATACATTGTCGTATAGTTGTACATTTCAGCAGGCGTCCCCAGCAACGTAATGGCAGACATGAAACTTGCTAACAGGGACAAAGCCACTGGCATCGGATTCATATTACCTCCCGCCATCAGAAACGTTTTAGTGTTGTTCCGTTTACGGTCTGCGAAGGCAAAGTAGAAGCCGATCGCAGCAGAAACCCCAAGAATAATTCCAAAGAGAACATAATCCACTGTACTGAATTTACTGTATGTGCCAGTTTGGAAACTATATAACTTCTCTGCCGTCATAACTGAGCTTGAAGTAAACCACAAACACTTGTAAGTTATCTCTTTCTATCCTATTCTCTGACAGGTAAAACTTAACAGGATAACAGGGACACGTGACAAGGCAATATATACATTGATTACATGCATAATCGGCAAAGAAAATGTGCAAAATCTCACCGCGCTTTTCTTTTGTAATTGTTTGCTTAACAGTTCTGAATTTAGGTCAAAGATTCCGTCGCGCATGGTGATGAAAATATTATCCTTCCTGCTCCTTAAATATTCTGACCACCTGGAATACCTCACGCATCCTTCAAATAATGATTAATTATACTAACGGTTTAATTTTAAGTAAACTTTTAGGTAAATCAAAACGAATTTTACATTTGACGTCATCATGTATATTCTTTCGGAGGCCTTTATTCTATATTATATAAAGAGGAAGGAAAAATAAGCAATCACAATTCTCGATCGAAACATTTTATTAATCTATTTAAACACCCCCAAACCCAAAGGGGGTTGATTCAAACTTCCCTTTACTTTCTATTAGAAAGGGGTAACTCGTGTTGCTTATTTCACTTATAATCTTACTTTCTAATTCTTGGCTTCTGTTAAAATTTGTGACTATACCTCCTTTTCAAAAGACCGATAAAATCATTGAATGATATCCAGTTCTTTCATCACATGTTAAACAAATTTAGTGGGAGTGGAAACGTGATGATCATTTTAAGTCCACAAGCATATTCCTAATACTTGTTTCTTTTCAAACGGTAATTTCTTTAAAACATATCAAAGCGGGGGGTGTAAAACGTGGAATTTATTTTGAATGACCTTACATGTATACCACTTTTGTAATACTTCTTGTGTTTTATATAACAAACGCCCTTGTATTTGACTTAATCATCCTATGACAATCCTGATACTTAAGCCACGTCAATTTTATTAAGACAAAATCCGTGTTCAAATTCAGGTAACAAAGAATGAGTAGCTTTATTGTTTTATTTTTCTAATGTAGGCGTTCTACTTTATGCACAAGTGTTTCACTTTGATAAGAAATGCAATACACAAGTACGTTTATAAATTTTATCAAGCATTTCTGTACTTATCGTAGATTTTACTACATGTTCAAAACACTAGTATTGCAATATAGATACATAGTTTCACGTTTTCAACTTGTCTGATCATTAAATTATTCAAAATCTTGACGCAGTAATGATTTATTACTATAAATAAATATTATATATATAATGCTCCAGTTCTACGGGATCTCGAAAACAAATAATTCGATATTTGAATTTTCTTTTGACGGTGGCGTAACATCCGTTATGCAAAAATACAAATGAATACATGCGCGGATCCAGAAATTTTTCTCAGAGGGGGTCCAACCAAAAAAGGTATATTTTTCTCTTAGACGAGGGGGGGGGGGGGGTTCCAACGCCAAAAATGCCCAAATATTACCTTTTTTTGGTAAAATTTTCGGATTCCAGGGGGGTCCAGACACCCTCCCCCCTCTCTATCCGCGCATGGAATACATAAAGATTTGTAAGATATAGATATATCATGATTGATATTTAAATGAATTTGAATGTATACAGTTTTTTATTGTACATCTCCTTGGTGACTTCTGCCTATAGCTAAGTCATATGTCTTTCACTTTCTCTTTTGTAAAATTTTACATTTTGCATTGTTTGGATAGAATTTGTCAATATAAAAGTGCTAAAATCGCTAAAGTTTAGAGGAGTTTTGTTCCCTCACCCTAACCCACGAAACTAGGGATTCACCCTGAACTCACATTGGGCTTTATAGCAGTCCAATTGTCCCTGCCATTTTGCTTTTTCCCTTTTATTTCTTTTCTTTTCTTTCTATTTTTTTTTTCTATACACAAAAAATTTTAAGCTAGCTTAGCCAACGAGTGTGTGTGTGTGTATAGGTGTGTGTGTAGGTGTGTGTGTGTGTGTGTAGGTGTGTGTGTTTGTGTGTGACTTGTTTTATTTATGTAGAGGACATAGATTGTTTTTGTTCAGGCCGTTTGGCTCGATAGATTTTAAAACAAGATGCCAGAATTCTTTTGACACTCGCTCTTCACATTCGCTCGTCTGTTGTCCATTTGTCACTGTGGTCATTGACAATACTAGCCTCCCACGAAACTTTTACTGAAATGAAGTGGCGTCTGACTTGAAGATCCATCTTTTTGGTCGTAATGGAAAACCTGCGGTTATTCACACACATATTCAGATTGTCCTCGCCCCCCCCCCCCCCCCCCCCCCCCAACATACTGCATCCCCCAACATACTGCATACCACATTCCTTGCATGTTATGAGGTACTTGCACGCTGTGATCACGAATGGAGATTATCCCAGATTTTGTACTCGTGACTTGTCTTAGTGCTGTTGAAAGAGGAAGTAATTGTTGAGTGGGGATAGAATTCGCATCTTCTGTTCGACATGCGGTAAATGAACCCACAGGCTGTGGGTTGTCAAAATTCGACCTGACAATATTGCCTTTAAGCGACTTTGGTTTTCTGAATGCAACTATCGGGAAAAAATAAACAGTTTTTAGTCTTTGGATGCATGAAGAGGTCGTAGGTATTTTTGTAATATTTGTGAATGATCCGTAAGGTTTTCTTTTAATTTAGCAGCCTGTTTCTATCGACCGAGCTTATTTCTGAGAAGGTTTGTATCACGCTTTCCGAATTCAAATCCTTTTCTAAGTCTTAGTAAAGGTTCTTTTTATATGTCTGTATAAAGTTCATCAGTGGAGCAGATTCGTCTGAGTCTAATATCAAGACCTATTGGTATGCCTTTAAAAGTGTGTGGTGGATGACAGCTAGCTGTCTATTCTGCTAACTGCATTTGTAATGACGTGAAATATATACTTAAAATTTTGAATCATGAAAATGGGAGTCAGTGTATTTGGTTTATATATCAAGTAAAATACGAAAATAACTGGTGTCACATGACTATGGCACTAACAACAATGTGCCACAGTGGACATTCACGGATCCCTGAAATTCAGAGGTGAGACCAGGTCCCCTCCGCGGGGAACTTTTTTACGAGCGCCACACTGCAAAGGGAATAAGTGTGACGTTCATGTAAAATACGAAAATAACTGGTGTCACATGACTATGGCACTAACAACAATGTGCCACAGTGGAAGTATAATTCTGTTACATCTAGACACACTTTGGATTTGTCAAAGATTTCTGTTGTAAATCTTCTGGGGGATGATATGAATTAGCAAAATCAGTGAAGCTCTTAAAGTGTTCTTTGCCATCTGTCCATTTCACTTCGGTGTCACCTATAAATCGGTGTCATCTTAGACGTTAGTAAGGAGCCTGTTCCAGAATACGCCTCTCAAAACAGCTCATGAATATGTGGTATATGACGGGGCCATTTTGGTCCACATTGTGGTGCCTTTAATTTGGAAATAGTGTCCTCCATTGAACGATAAAAAATTAAGGTTTTAAAGAACATGTTCCAACGTGTACTTAAACGCACAAAAAGCACACGGAAGAAAAATATTCAATCTCAGTTGTTAGATGCCTATCGAGAAATCCACTAACCCTCTTGTCAAGTCAAGTAGTTCTATCTCTCGGCAAACCTTTACATGGACTAAGTTTACTTGCGACTAGGGTCAGTGGATTACTCAATCTTCACCAATCAACAGTGATAGGGCCTTTTTATCATACAGAGTTATTTCCCGTATAAGCAGATATCTGACGTCAAATCATTGTGACGTCTACCAGTTCTATGTAACTGGTGTAAAACTATGGGAAATGATATATAAATATAGAACATGTATACCTTTCAATTTTGTGCACCAGATGCGCATTTCTCTTCATTGATGCTCGTGGCCGAATGACTGGAATTCACAAAAGATACAAATATTTGAAGAGCAGTGTTGAGACCAAAATGACATATTTGATGTATAGTTGTTAATCGATGTGATTTCATCCACTATAACATTCCCTCTGAAGAATTAATATCTTCTGTCTGTACTATATCCATATGATAATACAATAGCAATGCCAACAAAACATCCAAACACGCCTAAATGGTCAATTACGATGTTTACATCTACATGGCAAGTGACGTCATGAATACTAAATACCCTAACAACTTTTTCTTCTCCCTAATAAATCAATTATTTACAGCTTCTCGTACATAATTATCCCAATCAGGGAATAATTTACCTATTATTAATGTATAGTTTATATTTTTTAAATGTACGTGGAGCTATGACAGCATTTATCTTGATTATGGATTGGATTTCTCATTATCTTAGATATGCAAACGAATTCAGTTTTATTGTTTATTCCCATTTGATAGTTTTGTCTTACTCATTAAAAGTAATTCGTTATTATTAATAATGATAAACCCATGCTAAAATGAAAACATCATTTGAGTATCATGTGATGTAATTACTGCATATATTTTCATCTAATATGCATAGGACATTTCCGTTGAGCAACTACAAATCCATGAATTAAAACATATGACTATATAATATGAACAATGAAAATTGAGTCCATGGATAGATTTAGAGAAGCTGCTCTAGAAGATGAGACGAAAAGCTAGTAATTTTGAGATTTTAAATATTAAAACATTATAAACTCATTGTATTAGCAAAACTCGCCACAAGACTGCCATTCCTACAGCAATGTTTGACCAACAAGGAAAAAGGACTATTTTCAATATTCATTCAACTGAATTGTGACGCAACAGTACGTCTCCGCCTGATGAATCTGAATGGAATTATCATCGTAATATCTAGGACATCATATTTTTATATATTATTTGCTGGATATTTTTCTCACCCCGGATCATCCTCTCAATGAAAAATTGAGCTTTACAGAAATATAAAATAGATTCATTCTGTGATCTCGTCCTTTTAATGTCACAGCATCTCTCGGTTAATGACGAACGTTTCTACAAAATATGATGAAACCATTCTATCGCCTGACTTAATGAGCGTTGATCTGCTACAACTTCAAAAACTGAAATACGTCTAGCTGGCACATATGAAGAATTGAGACTGTCAACTAAAATGGATAAGAAATTACAAATATTTTGAAATTTGGACATGTTTACGTATATATACATGTTTTAAAAAAAAAAAACAACAACAAAACGTGGTGTGCTGTATTATGTTTTAAAAACCGAAGTTTTGCGCCCTACTTTGCATAATGGCCCAGAATATGAAAATGTAATATGAAGGTCTTTAATTTGGATATTACATGTACAAACGATAACAGGGACCAAACCGTCCAATTTTTATTAAACTGTATGCATGTACGAATAATATGTATAATATGTAAGTATGCATAATATATGGAAGTCGTCGATATGTGTCCGTAATAGCCATACTATGAAAAAGATCTCAGTATTGGTACGCTTTTCATTCTATACCGCTAATATGAACCAGATGTGATTTTATTTCAATAGATATAACCATTAACTGCATCAAAGCAAATATAGGTTACAGTAACCTGTTACTTAATCTCAAGGAAAGATTGGTCAAGATCTTTTATAGAAAGTTTCTGTTATTTATGTATGGCATGAATATATACTATCTGTCCTTAGATTGATGCTTGGCTCACATTTTTTGCTACTATTATTTTAACTCTGCTCTTCAATTATTCATTTATCATTAGAATTCCAATCATTCTGTCATGAGGATCTCTGATGAGTCATACGTATAATATTATTATAAATATGTATAATGAATCTAAATCCAGAATATCAGCTAATAATCAATATTCAAACTATTTTCCATGTAAAATAGGGGTTAGACAAGGAGAAAATTTATCTCCTGTGTTATTTGCCCTTTTTCTTAATGATCTTGAACAATTTTTTATCTTACATAATATAGTTGGCTTGGAAACTATTTCAAATGAAATTGAATCTGAATTGAATATTTTACTGAAAATAATGTTTATTCTGTATGCAGATGATACTATACTCTTAGCTGAATCTAAAACTGAATTACAACATCAACTCGACATATTCTATTTGTATTGTGAATTATGGAAATTAGAGGTAAACACTGATAAGACCAAAGTAATGATTTTTAGCAAGGGTCGTATTCCAAATAATATAAAATTGTTTTATAATGGACAGGAACTTGAAATTGTAAATAGTTTTAAATATTTAGGTATATATTAGGTATATAACCATAAAAGATCTGGTTCTTTTATGGTTGCAAAGAAATATGCTTGTAGTAGGGCACAAAAAGCTATGTCTGCAGTTCTAAAAAAGGGTAGATGTTTGAATTTATCTATAGAGGACCAATTGCATTTATTTGATAAAATTGTTATTCCAGTATTACTCTATGGATGTGAAATTTGGGGTTTTGGTAACCTTGATATTGTCGAAAGAGTTCACCTAAAATTTTGTAAATTACTTCTAAATCTCAAACCTAGTACTCCAAATTTTATGGTATATGGTGAGCTTGGAAGACTGCCATTGGTTATTTATATTAAAACAAGAATTGTCAACTTCTGGGTAAAATTAATATGTGGCAAACAATCAAAATATTGTTCAATTTTTCATAACCTTTTACATCAAAAATTCATAAATGGTATAGAAACCAGATGGTTAAGAAATCTGAAATCAATTTTTGATGACTGTGGAATGAGTAACATCTGGAATCAAGGTAACATATTTAATGAAAAATGGATTTGTATAAGTGTAAAACAAAAATTATTAAATCAATTCAAACAAATATGGTCAAATGACTGCAACATATCTTCAAAAGGAAATATTTACAAATTATTTACTAATTCATCTTTTAATTGTCAAAATTACATTTCTTCATCATTAACTAATAATAAAAAATGTATCTTAGCCAGATTTCGAACAACAAATCATAAATTACCTATTGAAACGGGTAGATGGTATAAAGTTGATAGACATCTAAGAAAATGTGAATTGTGTAAAGAAGATATAGGTGATGAATATCACTATATTTTATGTTGTAAATATTTTAAAGAAAGCAGACCTATGTATATTTCAAGATCTTTTTATAACCGACCAAATACTGTAAAATTTTATGAATTGTTTTCATGTAAAAATGTACATGTACTCAATAATTTATGTCAATTTATAAAAATCATTTGTGAGAGGGTAAGCCCTCCTGGCTAAATTTATGTATGTTTGTGTATACTTATGTGGGTGTATACTTATATAAGTGTATGTATAAGTATGTATGTATATGTGGATGTAATTGCATATATGTCTATGTGTATATGTATGTGAATATATATGTATGTATATATGTATGTATATGTATGCTTATATATATGTATATGTACATGTATATGCATATTGGTATTTATGCGCATGCGTTTAAATTATGATAATGTATTATGTATATATGTTCTCGATGTTGTGTAAACGATTTATGAGAAATAAATAAACTTGTAAAAAAAACTTGTCGAAATGCGCATCTGGTTCACAAAATTTTAACCGTTCTAATATTTATTTTACTGTAAAATACTTGCCAGAAATCGATGTATCTTCTTTGAGGCTATACGCGTGTATGGTGCGTGACCTTGGGACACGAGATTGTGGTTACTCTCAGTAAGACTCTTAAGCAAGGACGTGATAAAATTCGGATTTTTTTTATCACATTTAAACAAGTTTGTCAAAATGATACGATGAATCCTTGCATAAATTTTATGAATCATGGTAGGCATCCTGTCAAGAATAACATTTTCGGCACTTTCAGGAAATTGAGGAAGATGGGGTGTCAACTCCCTCCTAGATATTTCCTCTTTTACGGTCTGTCGCCCATGTGTTTTGTAATATATACCAAGATCGGGTATATATTTCTACAGGAATTTAAAATTCAGGATATATCCGTAAAATAGTGAGTCTTTTGTATACTAGTAGTAATTGATATAATGTCGTGCTAATGACGTCATGTTATCGGGTAACACTTCCATTTTGGGGGGAGTTTAAGGCTACTACAACAACATCAGGATATATTCTTCCAATAAATAATGCTGAAAATAAGGTTTACTTGTTTGTACAACTTCTATTTTTCAAAAGTTTATTATTCAAGCAGGGGATGGGGTGTTAATGAACAACTACAGCTGTATATTGTGACTTGTGACAGCACTGGTAGTGTTATCTAGATTAATAGAATCTAGCACTAGTTTGAGTTCCACATAGAAAAAGATCAGTCGAGGGTTGGATGAATCAACAAATCTCAACCGAGGCGTTAACCTCGGTTGAGATATGATGATTCATCCTGCCCGAGACTTATCTTTTTCTATTTGGAACTCAAACTAGTGCTTGATTATTTTTCTCGCACCTCAGCAGCTCAATGTAGGCTATAGATATTTTCAATGTTTTTGTTAACTTCTTTTGAGGGCCGAATCACTGATTGAATAAAAAGATAGTCCGCCGCAATAAAATAAAACACCATGATATGCATGAAGAAACTTTAGATTTTGATAGGATTTTTCAACATTAACACACAATATTGACTATCTCTCCGACGCAAAAATCATGAGTCGCCATGTTTCATTTGTTTGTAAACAATGCAGACGACGCGCGGAAGGATACAAAGTGTTTCGGATAGAATTTTCCAGTACTGATAAAAAACGGGATTAGTCGATCTCCGGTGCGAGAATAATTCCTTCTATTCAACTGCCACATCCACCCTGAATGCGGAGTTTAATTAAATGGCAATATGTACTATTAATCATGATATATCAAACTATGTTTAGATGGCAGTGTCCCTAAAGGATCATCATGTCGACTTTACATTTCTTACTTGGTTTTATTATCTACAACATGCACTAACGTTGTTGATTTTCCATAAAAAATGCATGGCTCAGGATAACAGCTACTGTAAATTCAGAGACGCGTTTGGGAAATTTTGCATAACATATTCAGCGCTTACGCTATAGATTGTCATTGAACTCCTAATGCTAATCTCCGTAGATAAATTCCACTTATTTAATTGTATCGGTTCGACGTCGGCAGTATGACAAAGACATAGTAGCAAAGACCATTTGTATTGCATTGGGGTCCTCCCCACATCTACAAACTTATGCAGACTTTCTTTGAGGAGGGCTTCATGACGTGCTTTATCTAAACCTTTTAAGTGGAGAGTGTGTTCTGAATTTCATTCCCTTTGATTATTATAGCCGAGATCCCTATGGTCCGGGGATTTAAACTCCCTTTCAGACAAGCAGAGCAGGTGTGGCTCTTGTTGATGTCATTGTATACTTTTGATGATTTTAATACATGACACCAACTGAGTTCTATGACCTCTCAACTTTAGTTATCCCTTTGTTCTTTTTCTCCATATGAAGATTTAATTTTTAAATTCTGTCCCTTTGATTATCCAGTTTTGCAGAGTGTGATAAGGTTGTGATTTAATGTATGTTGTCACTTCATTTGAACGTCTTAAGTTTGTGCCGTTTCAATCAAAATATGTCCCATATAATTTTATTCCAATATTCTTTCTTTGGCTTTGCATGTCCGTTGCGGATTTTGTCATGCAGCTTAATTAGATTTTTCTTTCTTCTAAACTTCAGAAAGCCTTAACTGCATTTGACATCCCACGAATTGATCAATATATTTGAAATGTTTCATATTACAAATGTGACAGCGTCATAATTATTCTTTCTTTGAGTCCTTGCATTTCACATTAACACAGAGACAACAAGATAATGGAATAAACCAGATAAATGCGGATAATATACGAAATCAATACCCAACTGCATAATCACATTTAATACAGTATATGAAAGTACATGTATGCCATCAAATGAAATATTAAACAAAGATACAAATTTAAATGTGTACATTTCTCAATTAGTCGTATATCTGTTTCATGTTATTACTTCATGTACATAAAATATTGCTAATACAAACGGATTACATATGTGTTCACGGATCAATAATTAAAGTAAAGTGTCTCAACCATAACTGTAATCGTCTCCTGTTGGCTAGCCGCATCAGATGATAATGACCAGAACTTTAAACATGAAAATAGCATACGAGGTTTCGACTACTTTCTAATGAAATAGTTAATCATTGTACAATATAATTACAGTATTATACAATAAAGAAAACTAGAGCAGTCCTAACGGGACAAATACCCCCCGCGGGAACAAAGTTGAAATATGCAATAATTCATCCCAAGATACATCACTGGTATAAGTGTAATGGATGTCCCACTTGTACATTGTGAGTTATAATCAATGAAAACAATGTGGTTTGTGTGACATCTGACCTTGACCTTGTAGATATGACCTTGATTCAAGGTCATTACACATCCTTGGGTCATGGACAACAATTGTGTAAAATATAGTCTTCCAGCAACGTAACAGGAAGAAGTTTTGGGTCAGACAAGAATTATGGCTATGTGTGCGCTGTGACATTGACATCGTAGATATCACCTTGGTTCAAGGTAATAACACACCCTTAGGTCATGGACAATAATTGTATAAAATATTATATCCCTCCAAAGTAAAAGGAAGAAGTTGTGGCCCGGACAAGTTTCATGGACAGACAGATGGACAGACACACAGACTGACAACAAGCTTTGTACAATGTGATACACACCTTTGGATCATGGAAAACAATGGTGTGAATATCATCAAGATAGCAGTAAGGAGCTATGATCCGTACAAGGAGTTTGAAAATTCATGGGCTATGACCTTGACCTTAGAGATATGAACTTGAGTCAAGATCATAGCACACCCTTCAGTCATGAAAAAAAGTTATGTGAAATATTATCCAGATCCAACTTTGAAGTAAGAAGTTATGGCATGTACAAAGATTTCGACTATGTGTGCACTGTAATCTTGACCTTGAAGATATGACCTATGGTTGAAACCATGACACACCTTTGTGTCATGTACAACAATTGTGTGATATATATTATCCAGATCCGATAAATGGATAAGAAGTTATGGCCTGGACAAAATATTCTACTATATGTGCACTGTAACCTTGACCGTGAAGATATGACCACGGGTTAAAGTCATGACACACCCTTGGGTCATGTACAACAATTATGTGAAATATTATCCAGATCCGACAAGGGGGTAAGAAGTTATGGCTCGGACTGACTGACAGCTTGACATTGAGAGAGGGTGATTCCTATATACCCACCTCCCCCCCCCCTCCCCCCCCCAAAAAAAAACAAGCAAACAAACAAACAAAACCCACTTTGTTTACGGGGGATATATCTAGCCCATGGGAAGCAAATGACTTTCAAACATTGTGTAAAATTAAAAAAAAAAACAAAAATGAAATTGAGGTAAACATTAAAAAAGAAGGTTATACCAATTGTGTCTGTTGTGACTTTAACCTTTTACCTATGACCTTGGTTCAAGGGTCACGACACACCCTTGGATTTTAAGCAAACATTCTGTGAAATATTATTGAAATCCGTGCACAGAGGAATGAGTTATGACCCGGACAAGGTTTTAATTATTGTGTCTATCATGACCTTGAACTTTCACCTATGGCCTTGGTTCAAGATCATGACACACCCTTGGATCCTAAGCAACAATTCTGTAAAATATGATTGAAATCCGTGCACAGAGAGAGAAATTATGGCCCGGACAAGGTTTTATTTATTGTGTCTATTATGACCTTGACCTTTGATCTATGACCTTGGTTCAAGAGTCATGACACACCCTTGGATTTTATGCAAACATTCTGTGAAATATTATTGAAATCCGAGGACAGAGGAAGAAGTTATGACCAGGACAAGGTTTCAATTATTGTATCTATCATGACCTTGACCTTCTGCCTATGACCTTGGTTCAAGATCGTGACACGCTCTTGGATCCTAAGCAACAATTCTATGAAATATTATTGAAATCCGTTCACAGGGTGAGAAGTAATGGCCCGGACAAGGTTTGGTGGACAAACGGACAGACAGACAGAAAGGGTGATTCCTATATAACCCCCAACTTTCTTTGCGGGGGATATAATAAAATGTCTTATTCATCAGTGACAAATACAGAAATTCAAAGTGATTCTGAATTTTATGCGTGCGATGTGTATAATTGTCTCATGTAGATTGTACATTTCAATGTATAAAAAGTTCATCATTCTTTAACATGTACTGAAATGTCTTTCAAAGTACCTTATTTTTATGCAGGTCGAAATGCTCATTGTCCACATTAGAGGACAGTCTTTAGATAGAAGGCATCCTAATATGTACGTGTCGAGAAAGATTAAGAAGAGTATGCCATGAATTCAGATACATTGTATGTCTGTGTCTTGTCATGGAAGGACGTACTGATATGGTGTACTTCCGTCTTTGATTTGGTAATACTCTCAGTGGTTTCTTCCGTCTGCAGATTTTTTGCACACCCAAAGATCAAGAATACCGTCTTCTTGAATTTGTTGTTGAAGATCAAAAAGATGAGGCAATTTAAACTCGAGTGGAGGTGAGCAAGAAGGGTGAAGAATAGGTGTATCTCAACTGAGAGGGTATTCTCCATATCAATGACGATAATTACTGCGTATGGTGTCCAGCATATGGCGAAGACCACGAAGATACAAAACAAGGTCCGTGACGCTTTCACGGTCTCGTTCCATGCCTTCCGACCTCTGTGTGGGTTGTCCTTCGCCAGCATGTAGACGTCTCGTTTCGTCTGCCAGATTCTTTTAAACATCAGAAAATAGCAAATCCCCATCACTACCAAAGGAAAGCCAATCAGACCTGCGGACACCATCAACGTGTAGGAAAAGCTAGACGTGCGGTCCCAGATACACTGGTGATTCTTCCTATCAAAATAGTGACCACCCCAGCCTAGGATGTTGGGGAACTCGCAGAGGAATGCCACTATCCAACACAAGAGGCACATGATGATACGGCAATGTTTCTTATAGATCTTATCGTAGATCTCATTGTGGCAGATGTAGACGTAGCGATTTAGGGTGAGCATGGTGAGACTCAGAAAGGCGCAGAAGCAGGCAGTCAAACACATGGAGGCCACTATCTCACATAACACCATCTTGTCGTCAAAAAACATTTCTCCTTTCACAACACCTAAATAGATAACAGCATAATGATAACACCATTGTGAATCTCTTATTTTTCGAGTAACATTATTTTAGCTATTATCTCAATTTGGATATTTTGCCACATATGATTTTGGCGAAAAGTCATGTACATATCATTCTTGAACAGTTACGTTGGAGACATTCTCTTCGCATAGAGTCATACCAGCAATGTTACGCAAAAATTATGTTCTCGCGAATAAAAAGCGTTTTACAGTATTTATAGATAGACAGTTTACAAATTTACATATTGACTGATAATAGCGTAAATGAACATTTATACCTTCAGATACATGTATATTCTGGAAATTCTTTTGATTTAACTAATTTTTTGTTTCAAACGCTTCCTTTCTAAACGTACAGTAGAAATCAAAGGATGAGAAGATGATAATCTGACAGAGCCGAAAATTTAATAATATAAATGTTAGTGAATGGTTAAATGACATGTGGAGAATAAATTCTCATATTGTCTCATATTGAGTACAATAGAAACATAGGAAGCCATGTAAATGACGTCTTTAAAGTGTCGATTTCTATTTAAAGGGACTTTTTCTTAATATTTGTACATGAAATTTGTTGAAAATAAACATAATTTAGTATGCTACGACACGATCTACTTAACTACATTAATGTATTCTGACCGATTCGTTACCATTTTTTTTTCTTTTGTTTTATTTATTCTTATTCTCATTTTTTTTTTTTTTTTTGGTTGTAATCGTGAGAATTTAGAAAAAAAGGTACCGAACGTGAATCGTGTTCGCTTTGCACTACAGATTTGCATAAGGCAATCTTGTAGTCCTAATACGTTCACTGAAAGCGTCAAAACAACAACGACTGGGTAGGGGTAGATTATTGTTGTTGTTAAAGAAAACCGATTAAAATTGTCGTAAGACACTCATTTCTTATGGTTGCAATAATATTTTTTTACCAACAATGCACATGGGATCAGCGATGGCTGTCACACACAAGTCAGCCATTGCTAGATTCACGATGAACTCCTTGCCAATCTTGTTGATGTCACCGACACAACACTGCACGACCAGTATGACGATGTTCCCGACAACACCTACTAATAGCGCCACCGATATTATACCAATATAGATGAATGCCAACTCTCTTTTGGTGTCCAGTAAAGGAACTGCGTGTATATCTCGGGGAGCAGAGTTGTCGGAACACCCTGCATATTGCGATGAATTGACAAACGACTGAAAAATAAATCACTGATTTAATACACAATACATATATCCAAATCCAAATGTATGTTTCCCTGTTAGTAATTTAAAATTAAGATGAATTGCAACAAGTACACCTAAAAATCAGACTCTTATATCTCCTGTTTGGCTACCCACATCCATATTGTTGGATGTTGTATCTAACCAAACAGGATACACTTGAAGTCGGGCACCTGTTCTCGCCTCCGGTATCTATGGGCTATTGACAGTTGTGGTACGTTGTATGAAGTGCAACAGTAAAACTACATCAATTATTTTCGTATTTTAAAAGTAATAAATATTTGGGTTATAGTTAATCAATTAATTGATTATTCTTTTGCGTCATTCCACGATTATTTCACGTACATTGAGACATATGCCTAATTGCATAGAAATTTATACTTTGCAACGGACCCGCCCGAAGCAGTGAGGGATCATTTACATACCACGCCTACTGTGACAGTTTTCGCCGTCTTATTCGAAAGACAGGACACCGATGCTCCCACAACAGGAGTCGGACCCGGAACCTCTCGGTCACTACCCGAGCACTCATTCACCGTTTAACACCGACGTCATAGTTAATAGATCTTCAAGACTTTGCAATATACCTTTCATTAAAAATTGTTCACTGTAGATATCTAATTAAACATACACTGATTACACTTTCTTCTCACGGCATTTGACTCCAGCAGTGATATTTAATTTCGAAACATCTCAGTTTTAGATCGGTTCCATAAAATTTGATGACGCTATAATTGTTTTACGTCAGATACCGTTCCAAATGGAAAGTAATTCTGTGTAACGAAAAGACTGAATATACACGTGCACATACATTATTACCTATGGTTGATAAAAAAAAAAAGGCACTACAAAGGTTTTGTTGTACCATCATAAATGGCGAGCTTCGCTTGTTGGTAGGAGGTCTCATAGTCATCTGTATTTGTACTTACCACATTTGCCTGTTGAATTTAATTGTTACTGCTTCCTTAGCCAATTTATTGTGTCGTTCTGGTCCTTCGTACGTTTGTAATCGTTGTTGAATATAATTTTGTAGGTCCTCGTTCCTAGTTGTATACTTTGTGTAATGAATAGACTGATCAATACGTGTTTTAAACAATATTTTTCTGGAAACTTTCTTTCATAGGTGAATTATTAGCCAGTGTTCCTCTGTCGATAAGGTGTATTGCATTTGACCAAAAGGTCCCGTGTTCTAGTGCCCTGAAGGTCCATGTGTCCTTCTTTCGGATTTGCCATTATTGGTTTCAAACTTTGTGTGCGAAACATCAGACAGACGATGTTACAATGTTATTCAAAAAAATCTTGGTGTGACATCAAAGAAGAATCAATTAAACAAACAAATAAAGGAACAATGAAACGTCTTTTTTAAATGTATTTTTACATTAACAGACGGAGGAAGAATAAACGATTTTATACTGTCATTTGCACTACATTACAAAGGATATCAGGAATGCCGTGATGCTGAACTAAAATTAAAGAATCGTTCTTTTCTAATAGATGTCGACAAATGATGTTACCATCACCAAACCCTTGGCGGATTAGCTGTAATTCCCCCTTTTTGGTCGGAAAATGGTAATTTTCGACCAGTTTAGGGCTACAAACCCCCTCCCGTTCCGTACCAGATCGTGCTAAACGTTAGTCACGTGTGGCTGAACCCCCCCCCCCCCCCCCCCAAATCCTCTTTCAAAAATTCCTAGATCTGCCTATACCAAATTCTAATGTTATCAAGTACACATACAAATGTTACACCACTATTAAAACATGAGCCCATTTTACCAAAACAAAAAAAGCAGAGAGAAAAAAGACCTTACGAAATTTCATTATACTTTTACTCCTGAAACAATGATAATAATAAAAGTGCATGTGATACTCTAAAACAAATGAAGTTTCGCGATTTTTTCAAAAATAAACTGATCTCAAGCAGAGTATAAGTCATTTCTACGTTTAACGTGTAGTCAAATATTTGCTATTTGTTGAAAGTTTTTTAGTAAAATAGGCCCATGGTCGTATTCTCTTAATACATGTTCAATGTATATATAGATTTTTTTCAGTCCGGTGCACTCTCCGGTAAAAAAATTGATAGATATTCAAATCTGTTACGGATACATCAGTACAAATCAATGGAATTCTTCGTATCATCCGCAGAGAAATTCAATCATTAAAAATATTTTCCTTCTCAATTCATTATAGATAATACGAGTCAGTTTTGATCAAAGGTATGGGTGTCCTTTGGAGTAGCGTGTTTCTTTGTTATCGGTAATCTGCCTATGAGAATAATTGAAATATGATTTCTTGAATGATTTACGTCGTCTCAGTGCCATAATAGTATAGAAGATTATTTCGAATCGAATTCTATTGTAGAAAACACGAACTCACATGTCAACGCCTTACTATTGAAAAGAAAACTAAGCCATGTGTTTCCTTTTGATTACACAGTTTACACGCAAGCGAAGATTGGGCCCGTAAACCGGTTAACTACATCAATGGACTGTTTGTCATTGACCGTCCTATGTCGGCACCGTCTTTACGATTGTCTTTATTTTACTTGTCTGTTCCCTAGAGATGAATTTGTCATACAAATGAGTCAGATTTCTTTCTTTCCATTATGGCTAAAGCACAATGAATCCGATGTAACCCTGTAACCTCTTAAATACATATTATGAGTTCGAGTACTATACAAGGCCAGCCGGAATCTCTGTCAGCTGTGTATATATAGGGCGAAATACTTCACCATGAAACACTGGTTGTCCATTTGTAAGGGTAATTATCCTGGTAAAGGTTTTGTACACCACAGAAAAAAAAATGAAAAAGAAGTTTCTATAAACTTTAAATTTTTATGTTCTAAAGAAAAGTATAACGACCACTTTTCCCGCATCATATTAAATTTTCGTCTTTGCGATATACTGCGAGTGCAACTCATTTAGTGCTTTCTTCATCTGGAAAGCGTGTGTGAATAATGATAATTCATTCTACCTTTAATCATTTTCAGTACTTACTGGTTAACCATTTTGAAAAGAAAATATTACCAATATGAATGGTTAATAGAATCAGTGCATGATCGTCGAGTCATCGACGTCGAGTATTGGTCAGATACGTTTTAAATTTAGGCAACATATATTGGCAATAGTTTACGTCAATCTATTTACCAAGAATGTCTCAAGATAAAAGAAAAAAGCTTATAAAATCTGTTCAGTTTTCAACGTTCGAAGTCTGAAACATCCATCAATTTAAGATAATATCTCCATCACTTCATTTACTCAAAGAAACTTGCATAAACACATCATGTCGTTAAATTGTGTACAGCGGTGTTGTAAATATATATCATTAGTGAAATTTAAAAGTGATATGTCTCTTATCTAAATTTTAAATAAATCATCGACTTATTTGTATAATCTCTCCCAGCAGAAAAAAAAAATGTAATAGTATTCTACGAACGTAGAAAATGCAATATTACCATGGTCTCGTAGAGCTTCAGTTAAGACAAGCGGCAACTTTGATTCAATGCTATGATGATGATGATGATTATGATGATGACTATCATTGTCATGGTCATCATTTATTGGAAAGACATGTATTAAGATGTTAAGAAAATAAGCACAAAGGGAAGGGGGGGGGGGGTTGTTTTCGAATCTTTATCATCTTCTAAGAGTCCCACAAAAGAACATTAAATTATTTCTGTCTTCGCCACGAAATCCGTGCGTCTTAAAAATAGCAATTTTGTGACATTATAATTTGAAAGGGGAAAAAAAAAACATTATCAAAAAATAATTCCGTATTAGAAATAGTTTACAAAATTCATTATCTCTTAGAAATGCCGACAGAATCTTGTATATTTGGTGCTTGAATTTGCATCATAATAAAAAATAAATTTATGGATAATGATTTATTATAATCTAAATTATTATTTTTTCATAATCTGCTCTGCCTAATTTTGCTATAGAAGGACAGCTTTTTCAAAAATAATTTTGGCTGAAATTAAAAAACGTAACTTTGATGTGTGAAATAATGTTCTTTTCACTTAAGGGATATATTTTTTCCAGACTCTAGACAAGTTCTTATGATGGTGTCTACAAAAATATCAATATCATCGCAATTTATCGGGAGCATGAATTTGGTTACGAAGACGGCAAGGTTTTTTTTTAAAGCCAAAGAAACAAGAATTGGTAACTCATCAAAATGAGCATCTCTAGAAAACTCAAATCCTTTCGAATTCGTAAGGCCAATATATTAACTTTAAAGTTCTTGAAAACAGTGACTCCGAGATTCCATTTACTCGACGGTATTAAAGGAAATGATCACAAAATCACACATGAAAGTTGCAGATTTCGTTCCTGTCGAATATCAGAAAAATCTTTCAGATATATACACCGAGAAAACGATTAATTGTACAGACGACGGACAACACCTGACTACATGAGAAGTACGAATGGTGAATATGACCCCGTGTTGTAAAATAACAAATTAGAGAGAAGAAAAAAAGAGTAACTATATATTTTGTACATTTTCCGCCAGGTAGGCCTGTAATCGAAATCCCTTTGTATGTATCTAACTACAACTTAAGTTTATTAATAAAAATGTTTTTGTGTACAAATATCTATTATTTTGTTCAATAGTAAGCAACACTTACGTCGTTGATGCATTTTTCCATTTTGCCAACTGTGATCCTGTCTCTTCTCTGTACAGTGGCAGACTGAAAACACCTGACGGATATTGGTTAGGGTGATTCCAGATAGGCGAGACCTACATCGGCGATAATTTACGGAAATCTGCGCATCTCCGAGAAAATCGATCTCTTCGAAGATGAATCAAGGCCACATAACTTTTTATATATGCATCATTACTGAAAATTAACGTTATGGACAACTTAAATAGAAACACAAAAATTAGTAATTAAATAGATAATATAAGCATCATAAAAAATATTCGCCAATTCCATTTGAATAATACCAAAGGTAATGAAAGTCCTGAATATTAATTAAATATACTAACACTTCAAAGAAGTCATAGATATGTTGTTCATGGATTTATCACTACAAAGAATGTAAAAATCTGTCTGCTAAAAGAAAACGTACAATATACAAGTACATGTAACGAGAAATATCCTATCGAGGGACTTACCACAACGTATCACGATGGACAACTATAGACTCTTACAAATCATCGACCAGGATTGATTGATTGATTGACTGATTTTTTTTTTACGCCACTCCACGATTATTTAAGGTATATCTGTCTAATGCATAGCACAGATATCTCGGACCCAATCGAAGCAGTGAGGAATCTTTTACGTGCCACGGGACCTCGGTTTTAACTGTTTCATTCCAAGGGTCGAACCCATGACCTTTCGGTCACCACTGGAGCACCTCATCCACTGAGCAAAACCGGCTTCCATCGACAGATGTACCCGGAAGTAATGTCTCCTGTTTGGCTCGCCATGTCCGCTGTAATTCCCAGATCACAGAGACATATCTCAATACTACATACATTGTATATACATACATAAGGTTGGCGCCCGTAAACCGGTTAACCACACCAATTGAGTGACGTTTGTTACTTCAATTGACCGTCCCAAGTCGGTATCGTAACCGCAGCACAATCGAATATTTTTGTTATGTCGTGTATATTATGCTATTGTAATTTTTTGTGTGCAGGTCCTTGGTGATTTGTGTCATACAGCTTTGTCAGATGTCTTCTGTTTTCTTTTTTATACAGATTAAGCGATTAAACTACAAGCCAAGTCATAAAAACTAAGCCATCCCTTCCAAAATAGAAATCTTGTGCTGTTGTTGTTGTTGTTGAGAACTTCTGGAAGGGATCAGTATACTCCCGTCACCTTCTTCTCAGACAGCATATCAATTCTCAGATAATTCTTGCCAACTTGTCATATAATTATTTAAACTTTTCAGGAAATTTTATTGACTTGTCTAGAAATAATACGGAATTTTCAGATATTATGACGTAGACTTGTCAGAAGAAACTGTCCGGTAATTATGTGGATTTGTCAATTCCAATTTATCGCACGTAGATATAACAAGAATTGTCATGTTGCCATGGGCAGACACAAATACCACATCGGCAGAATGATTGTTTGAATATAGCTTTGACATTATGGAGATCAGGTCAAGGGCATGACAAAACCCCAGGTGAGAGGGGGGGGGGGGGGGCGGGGTGGGGGGGGTCGGGGCGGGGGGGGGGGGGGGTGGGGGGGGGGGGGGGGGGGGGCGTTGTGGGTAGTATGAACTTGTGCAGTTGCTTTTCTGGAAAGATGTCTGTATTGTGATGATGTTGACCCAACAGGAGAGGCCTTTGTTGATGGACTTGTCACACACACACACACCGTTAGGTTCAATATATATGGGGTATTCTTGTAGCCCATTACACTTGACCTTTGACCTTTAAACCCCAAAAATCGATAAGAACCACCCTTGTCCCATGGGGAGTTCATATGTGACTTAAAGTGAAAAATTTACAAGCAAGACCCGAGAAATGATGTCGCTGTATCAATATCCAGCACTTGACCTCTGGACTTCAGAATCTATAGGGATCATCTTTGGGGCCACGGGGAGTCCGTATGTCCATAATAGTGGTTTAAGGTGAAAAGGGAAACCCATGAAAGCCCGGAAACCATTTACCTATATATCAATGTCCAGTAAACTTTACCATTGACCTTTTGACCCCAAAATAGATAGGAATCATCTTCCCATGTTTGTTATCTCGACTCTAGGTGAAAATGATGACACTATAAAGCCCAGAAACCATTGTGTCTACAGACGGATGGACGAACAAACAGACAGGCGGACAATCTGATTCCAGTATACCCCCACAACAGTTGTGGGGGTATAAAAATTAGACAAGTCGACATAATTCGGTCACAGAAGTTAAACACCATACGCCGAAAGTGGAAATGAAGGATTATAAAACTTTGATGCACTACTATACAAATCCAGCAATAGACATTTTCATATTTTCCAACCTGTTCCAATCCCACTGAACTCACATTTATATTTTACATGATAGTTTTTATTTTACATGTGTATTCCTTGTAAGTCTTTTAAAAAGATAAAGAAAACAGAGGGGGATTGAAATAAAACTTTCACCTTTAATGTGACTTTTGACCTACTTTTCAAAAAAACTTCACCAATTAGGGTTAGTTGTTTGAAACTTTAACCAATGACTAAGCTAACCAGTGGTTAAAATTGAGAGACAATTAATTTGATATGTAACATTCTTATGTAAATATCTAAACTACAATACAATCTCTGTTCCATATGCTAAAAATCAGTACATAGACTATAACTTAAAAGTCTTCTCATTTCAAAAATAATCAGATGAAATTTAACCATAATTTGGTCAGCATAACCAGTGATTAAAGTTTCTAACAACTGGCCCCTGGCTGCAACAGTTTTTCAAAAACGTATCTTGTTTTGCTATTCTTATGTTAATTTGCAATGATTTAATAGATTTAGATGAGTTCAAATTATAATTTTCTATGATACTAATATCACGATTCGAATAATGCAAATCTTTAGCATTACATCGTCCTCACTTTTTTTTTTGAATCACTAAATAATATAATAATATAAAATAATGACTGAACAAAATGATTTCAAGGTTTGTTTTAATTTAATTAACCAACACATAACGGTCAATAAAACATAAATCTATCTGTCTCTAGGACTCATCCATTGACCAACATTGATATACAATAGATTCATCTAGCACATGTGAAAATCAAGAATTAACCCAAATCCTCAGCCATTTTGGCTTTAAAATCAGAAGTTTTATTCATTCTTTTGTCAAAAAATGGGAGGCCCAAATACACCTCCCCTCCCTCCCTCTTATTCTGCCACTGAAGAAGATGATGTGAATCACTGGAACGGATCATTAGTTGATTTCAATTTATATGAGTAGAATGACAAAGACACACCAACAGATGAGAAATTGACATGCCAGTTTTCTATGGGCCTTCAATGTGAGAATTAAGCGTACTGTGACATGGGACCTCGGTTTTCACTGTCTCGTCTGAAAGCCCAAGGGGGAAGTCGAACCTGGAACCTCTCGATCACAAGCCGAACACCTTATCCACTAGGCCACACCAGCTAAGATCAATACACATTCAGTTTTAAAGTAGCTCACTAGAGCCTTCAGATCTAATGCATTTATTTTTCTACTGGTGCTGCATGTTAAGTCGCAATATCATGAAAAGAGCTCTACCCAATACAGCATAGAGTAGTGATCAAATTCATATACCATGACAATGCACCCATCTCCAATAAAAATTTCATATTAACCAAAACAAACAATGAAAATGAACATCTCTTTCGTGATAAAAACTTCATCTGAAATATCACCATCAACTTTTGAATAATTTATTTTCATAAAATATTAACAAATGTCTAGAATACTCCTTTGTTAAGAGGTTTTTTCTTCTTCTTCCATCATTTTGAAAATACTATCGGGTTCTTGTAATTTAAACACTACAGTTATCTCTGACAATTTGGGATTGGCCACCTCTAAACACCGCAACCAGGTAACTAAAGAGTTCTTGGAGGAAGTGCCAGTAATGCACATGCTCAATACTGTACCATCTTCCTGTTCATGTACCAACTTTTCATCAGGCAGCATTAAGGAAGATTCTTCTTTTAAAAAATTCCAATTTTCACCATCTGAAAACAGTTATGAGCATTGCAAAGATGTGAATTTAAAGAAAATAAGATTTCAATAACAATGCTACACATTCTGAAAACTTTTGTAAAGTTATTAATATAACACTCTATTAATATACATGTAACACTCTAAACAGTACAAAATAGGCGTTATGGGGAAATTGCACAAAACTCGATAGGAAAAACACCCAAAATCACAGTTGAATCAAGGAGTAAAGTTACCTGTGCTTTTTAACACCTTGGTACATGTAAAATAAACTCAGTGTTCTTTTTCTTCAAATAAGGTTTGTCATCAGGACCCTTTCCAATGGAAAATTCATTGATACTTCCCAAAAAGTTGGCAAAATTTTTCCCAAACATTGATCTTTTAGCATTATGCAAATGGGACAAAAAATCCCAAATGAAATTCATTTGAATAAAATACCACTTAGAAACAAACAAACATTTCTGCCAGCAGTCTACACCTTAAGCTTTACAACCACAAAGACACATTAAAAGAAAATAATTCTTCCAAACATGAAACTTTAAATGAAATTCAAAACTACTATAAACTTATTCCTTACCTTTGCTCCACCTCTCTTCCTCCTCATTCATTTCATCTGGTGCTTTCCCATAATAATTGGTACCAGGTGGATCCGCAAGCAAGACATAGTATGTCTGTTTACAGTCTGACAAGTATGTGTAGTGACCACCAACAACATATAAAGGTTTATCCGTTGGGTGTTTCGCAAGAAGGTCCTTCTGTTCAGGACTTTGCGCACTAGCTATAAAAGTCTCTTCTCCTGATTCAGTGAAATACTTCAGATCCTCTTCCTACAAGTACAATATATATGTATTCATCTTCATTCATCTGATTATTATTTTACTGAGGGTTATTGTTACAATTCATTTGAATACAATTACTGAGGGTTATTGTTACAATTTATTTGAATACAACTACTGAGGGTTATTGTTACAATTCATTTGAATACAATACATGTTTTACAGTACTCAAACAAAGCAATCAAGGTGTTTAAAAAACAAGATGTGTTTTTTTGAAACACAAATGCCCCCAGGGGGAACAAAGTCCAAATAAGGCAAATATTGAAATGTATGTCAAAAGCCATGGTCAAGGTCACTAGGTCAAGATCTTTGGTAGAAACATAAAGGACTTGTCAAAAGGAATGCACATGCAAAAGATGAAAGCCCTGCCTGTAATGGTTAAAAAGTTATGACGAATGTTAAAGTTTGCAAAAATGTAGGTCAGAGGTCACAGTCAAGTTCACTAGATCAAAAACTGTGGTAGCAACGTAAAGGATTCGTCATAATGAATGCACAAGTGAAAGATAAAAGCTCTACCTGAAAAGGTTCAAAAGTTAAGATGAAGATTAAAGTTTTTTGCCACGGAAAGACAGGCCAAAAAGTAGATGCCCCCAAATTTCATTCTGGAAGCATAAAAAGCAAAAATACAGTACAGTCCAGGTGTTTTGGAGAAAATGCACAAAACACAGTGGGAACCACCCAAAATCACAATGAGAATCCCAGTGGAAATTTACCTATATGCTCGTTCACATCTTTGTAAAATATCCGGTACACAGTGTTATTGCATAATTCTTGAATTCCCATTTGGATGTGGTTCACTGTGGCTGGTGGAAAAATGACAAAACACCTGGACTGTATTGTATAGTGACACATCATTCTAAATCACAGTTGGAATTCAGTCCAAGGTGTAAAGCTACATGTACCTGTGCTGATTAACTACAATGTACTTTGTATATGATCACTGTGCTTTGTGTATTACCAAATCCACACCTGGATCAGGCAACTGTGATTTGTGGATTATTCACAAAACATCTGGATTGTATTGTATTTGTAAGACAAGAGGCATAACTTTAAGTAATGTTTATGTTACATGGTTCTGGGGCCATAAATCTGCCATGATAAGGGTGACAACCCCCAAAAATACATTTTTATTCAACTCAAGAAAAGAAATGAAAAAAAGAAAATCTCCACTTATCCTTCAAATGTTATCAACTCTAAAATCTGACTGTAAAATTTTGCTTCAGTATATTACAGTACATTCCAATAAAAAAAAAGACCTAATAACCAACCTTAAAATTCATGTCAGCACAGTTTTTTTTTGGACATACACATGTATTATAGAACCTTGAATGAAAAAGCTTTTCTCTAGAGATATACTATCACCAAAAGGTCATGCCAATGCCAACCCGTACAAAAGGCTGTTAATCAGAGTACATCTTAGAAGTGATGTTAATTAATGTCAGTTCAAGGGTTTTGATTGACAAAATTTCATTAGGACTGACAAAATTCTGTTTCTATATACCGCATTGTTCCGACTAAAACAAAATTTGAAAATCACTGAAAATGATTGACATGTTTGAAACCTTTTCAACATCTCTGTCTTAGAGTGGTAAAATTTCAATACAAATTCTAAATAAATTCAAATGTTACAAAGTATGAAAATTGACATTACATTCCAAATCTCTATCTCCGTTCTTATATCATGAGCCATTCTGCGCAGAGATAATGCTGCTAATTTGACCTCATCTTCAGGGAGATGGAAGGGTATTGGCCAGGGATTAATGTAGCGAAACTTTGTAACCCAGTATAACATGCGTTGAAACTTATACATCACTTGAGATTTTTGACCGAAGCTCTTTTCTATCATAGTTCCTATATCATTATCTGGTGTTAAACCTAAAACAAAAGTAAATATTATACATTAATAAACTTCATTGATCAATGAATAAGTGGTGTAAATGTAGCTACCATGTTTCCTTGTATGGCAAACAAGAGGCCTAAATTATCCACTTATGCTCATCCAATCTCTTTGCACACAACATGATCTAAAGAAAGTATTAATATTACTTTGAAAAAATAAGAGATTTTGCTTATGAAAAAAAAGAAAAGAAAAATCTATTTCTATGTTTATGCATATGCACAGACACACATACACACACAAGAGAGAGTATAAAATACCAGTAGATCCAAAATGACATGTCTGTTGTCTAACTGAAAACATGCGTATTGAGGCCAAGGCCAGTACTGGGTATTCGTGTGACTGGTTCTCATTGGACAAGTACATGATTAAATACATTGTAGCCTTGTGGCGAAGAAAATATCAAATGAGAATATTGTTATTTACAATAGGGAAAGGAGGAAATTAATCTTTTTAATGAAATTAAATATGAGCACAAAAGCAATCGGATTAAAACCAATCTTTATTCCGCGTCTTTATTTGTCCCATTGCGGATAAAGATCCAGCAAAACCCTGTAAAGACTCTGATGATGTTTCGGTTACCAGAACTGTTATTTTCCATAGCCGATCAATGAATCGGCTATGCGTGTGCAAGTGATGTAATATGTAACAAACACTGTTCAAAAACTACCTTTTTGGTCAAGCATACTGGGATGTAGCTGATCCACTGATTGGCTGAAAATCAGAGTTCACCAGAACCCGACATCTTATGGGGTTTCGCCAGATCTTTATCCGCAACGGGATAAACAGCGGTAGAGAAGCAGAATAAAGATAAGGTTTTAATCAGATTGAGCACAGAAATGAAGACATTTTTCCTTTTGGCACTAGGTAGGTAATAGTGATCTACACCTTCAATATTAAAAAGAAGGCGCTGAATGATTGACAGTTGTGTTCACTATTAGGTTTTATGTGCTCTGAAAAGAAGGGTATGATTAAATGTCTATGGTAATCTGCTGAAATCAGCTAACTCCTATCAAAAAAATAGCAGATGATCTAAATCAAAAAGCATCTGTCCATTTGCAAAAAGAGAAATCATGTTGCTATATACATGAATTTGACTACAGATTTGATTAAAACAAAAATATGTCAGTAATTCATACATTTAGTTTTAACAAGTTCACCAGCAGTCATTTGCTGAAAGGATATCATTACTTCAGGCTTTAATTATCCTTTCTGATATTTTTCAGGAAAACCAACAAAATTGGGTGTCAAATCCCATCCTAATTTTTTTTATTTCACTTTCAATCACCCATGTGAGTTGCAACATGTATTGACGATGTACATGTACATACTCCAGGGTTTAAAGAACCAGATATGATCTCTCTCATACAGTACAGTCCGGGTGAAACTTAATTTGCCCACTGGTCACAGTGGGCATTTTTAGAGTGGGCATTAAAAATGTCCACTGGACACAGTGGACATTTTTGTAAGAGCCAGTTGGAATTAACATACAGGTAAGTGGACAGCTTGATAACTCAGGTAAATATCCACTCCTAATGCCCACTGAAATTTCAGGTGGAATGCCCACTGTGGAAAGTGGGTATTCAAAGTTCCACTCGGACTGTACTGTAGTACATGTATATGCCTTTTCAGTAGTATGTAAATTTAATCATTACTGTGTTACCTGCTAACGATGTCATGTTTTGATGGTAAATTTAAATCTGTTATGGCCCTACATAGAAGACAATTAAAAACATAGGTACATGTGTCTGTATTGGTCAATTTGAGTAATTACCTTAATTACGAAATACCAATATTTAACAGATAAGTGTAAAATACTATCCCAAAATCTTGAGAACTTATAACAGAAAAGGTGTTAAATACCATTTTCTTCTATTTCTTGAAGTATTTGAATAGCTATGTTCTGTTGTCTTGGCATGTATCCCGCAGCTCGTAAGAATCGATTACTTGCAATGTAAGCGTTCTCGGGAAAAAGGCTGAAAAGGGCCTTATACATGGTTAAATCCTTATGTAAATCATATTCTTTTATCTTGTTCAAGCCTGTTTCTATAAACTCTACATGCCCTCTGCGATATTTTCCAGAATTTCGTTTATATTGTTCAACGGCAAGAATGAAACTCTCCTCCGTTTTACCACTTATATTCTCAGCACTTTTAAAAACATCCTTGGAGAGAACAAATCCTTTTCTCTCCAATTTATCTGTTTGGGTGGTAATATCAAAGTAAGGTTTGACTGGAAAGAAAATGCGCTTAAATACACTCCGTTTACGTTTAGGCTTTTCGGGAATCACTACATCTTTAGGGTCCACAAATTCTATTCTATTTTTTTCCACTTTTGTTACATCTGTGGAGACTTGTTGTTCATCATCTATTTTCTTAAGTCCTTTCAATTCTGGATCTTCCTGTTTGTCTCGTCCTACTTCACTTTTCTTAGTTGACTCTCTTGTCTTCTCTTTATGCATTCTTCTATCTATGTGAGAACTTGAATCTTCCTGTCTGTCTTTACCTTCATTCCTTTCCTCAGGGGATCCTCCTGTCTCCTCTTTATACAATCTTTTGTCTGTGTTAGTATCTGAGTCTTTGTTTTTGTCCTTCCTATCCTCATCACATGTAGAACTTTCCTCATTGAATTTTTCTTGGATTCCACTGCACAGCGAGACATGGAACAACCTTTTTTCTGTTAAGATGACCATGTTTTGATAACATGGTGATGGCATCACAAGTAAGCGTCTGGATAACTGATTCCTTAATATAACCATCATCTGATGAGATATAGTCCTTTTCACTTGGTTCAATGCCTGCATCATGAACTACATGAATAAAGATCCATATGTCAAGGATGGCAACCTATAGAATGATAAAACAAAATTTTTGGCATTAAAGGTTTAGCTGTACATGTTCTCATCTAACAAAGGAACTAAAAACAAATATGAAACCAACTGTTGTGGATTTTCATGTTTTGATTTAGATATTTTTAATTACTTAACAGTCATACAGACTTTTATTTGCAATTCAGGGCTGGTTACAAGGTACAAAAAACAAGAATGGGGTGGTTCTGAATTTGCATGAATAGATCAGAGGCACCCCTAGCTGAATTTCTTCTACTTCATGGAAGTTCAACTTCATGATGAAGATTACATCACTTGGGCTGCCCTGGCCAATTAAAAACAGATAAAACACTAAAACTATTCACATTGGGCGTTTATGTTAATTAAATGATGATGCCAAAACAGCTGCCTTAAACAACTCCACCAAGTCCCTCATTATTGTACAGTGTTCCAGGGGAGATAATTACATGTACATGTACAGTCTTTAATGGTTCTGGGGAAGAAGAAATGTCTTATGTTTTACTTGTAGCTACTTTTCCATTTACTATTTTATATAAGTCTGTTTGCCTGTCTGATAGTTTTCTCCACTGTAAGTCAGTAATTATGTCAATGACAGTGGAAGACTTCAAGTGTTGCTATGTTTGCCAGTGACATATCAAGGAGCCCTTCTCTAAATCATCTCTACTTTATTGTCCATGTGTCTTCTTCTATTATAAAAATGCTGACATAAAATGACTCTAAATGATTATATTTGTAATTTTCTTTGCAAATTATGCTTAAACATAACAATATAAGTGCTTAAGATTGCATTTAGGGTGCCATTCTGGTTAAGCTTAAAAGGCACCATTCCAATTATTCTATGCATTGGTAATACTAACCAGCATAAAAGAAATTTTCATATAAAATAAGGCATTTTTATTTATTAAACAATTGCACACATTGTAATTTTAGGTGCTGGGATTGGTTTGGAAAGCTCAATGGTGTAGGAAAGACATTTTTGGGACATAATGTGACTCAATCTCTCATACAGAGGGCACCACTCTAATTTCTGCTTTTCCCCTGTTATTGGCTCACAGCTGTTTTTAAAAGATTCTTGTAAAACTTGGAAAATCTCCATTTAGTGGGGTAAGGGACTTACATGGTGTACCGTATGTAAAAACCTTTCTATTAAAAGGTTAACTGATGTTTAAAAATCTATTTTACCATTAATTGGGATTTTTCCCAGTTTTACCAAAATTTTGAAAAACACAGCTTCGAGCTGATAACACAAGGAAAAAGCAGAGAGTAGTGAAGGGCTTTTTGTATGAGAGACTGAATGTGACTATAAGTAAGTAGATAAGTACGAAATAAAGTTGTTGTGGTTGATTGGTGGCAGAAATGCGTGAAAATTGACTGTTGGCCACAATTGTTGGAAAAGGGAGGTAATCCAATTCAGTCTCTGGTATGGCGACATATCAGTAATGGAGCCACCATAGATGGGATTATTTTGTTTACCCCAAAAGCAGAAGACTCTGGGTTTTATTCCAGATTCCGGCCACAATTTTTCATCCTGGATGTAACAATTGGACTGAAATCAATCTTACCTTTAACCCAATAATTAAAGTCGAAATAGAAAGGGCAGTATCCTGTTATTTGCCCCGCTGTCTCTAAAATGTTTTACAGCATCTCGTTTTATTCTGTATGATACGGAATAAAGTAATGGAAATTAATAAAAGTTTGCAAACATTCTGTTTTAGTCAAATAAACATCAATTATTACATACATGTACCCTATATATGTATTGATATACCGTATATATACAAAAGTTGAAAGCTGCGGGGCAAATAACAGAATACTGCCATGGAAAATAGGTTTATGGGCAGAAAATCTCTGGAATACACAAATGTAAAGTTTAACGCTGTGTTCAAATGATTTCACGATTTCCTCTCACAGGCAATTGTACAGTAAGGAGGTGGGGGAGAGATGGTTACTGTAAACCCATAAAATGGGTTTTATTCTTGACGTCGGACTAGTCACATGACCTAATTTGCATCATATTTGTTGGGGGATAAGTTTCAAGATTTATCATCGTTGTCTACGAAGAATCCAATATTTTGAAATCTTATTTTCGCAAACTGCGGTCATATAAAATTTGAAGAAGGAAAGGGAGTCAATCGTCATGAGATTCCCTAATAAATTTCAACAGTGTTAAGACTCATTTAGCTCTTGTGGCTGTGCTCAAAATATATTAGCTAAACAAAGTTGCATTACGGTCTACGATAAGCACAGAGTTTATCCGCCAGGTCATCCACGGAATGTTTCGGGGATTATCTTCATTTAGATCTTAGTGTGATGTCACGCCGACTTCGAGGATGGGTTGGGAGTAACCATCCCTCCCCCACCTCCTTACTACTATACAATTGCCACATGTTTCCTCTGTTGTGTTGAATTATCACCTGATCACCTATAAGATATAACCTAGTTATTATTGTAGCGAGAAGTCAAGTAATGATGTTATGGCGGAACATAGCATTAAAAATTACCTTAAAGACCGTATACTGATATTATAAACTATTAAGAGTTGGTTAGACATTTCAGCAAACAAAATAGTACGCGTACGTTAAACCACAGACATGTCATGCTTTCGACCTTTACTGTGAATCATCAAGACGCTTCGCTGACATGAAGTGTCATATGTATACAGGAAAAGCGCTAAAATGATGTAGACAACACATTAGTAGTTTCTAATGTATACTTTTGCACAATTAGCTTGTCGCACCAATTCTATTTTCAAATGCATAGCCAGAGTGCAAATGATGAGTACGCACCAGAAAGACAGGTG
This sequence comes from Pteria penguin, assembly GCA_035048485.1. Classification (NCBI taxonomy): domain Eukaryota; kingdom Metazoa; phylum Mollusca; class Bivalvia; order Pterioida; family Pteriidae; genus Pteria; species Pteria penguin. Next base: position 47,902,017 of record CM068580.1, on the reverse strand, counting down.
GTTATGGAGGGGGCTGCCTTAGTGTTTTAAAGAAGGGTAAAGCGGTCATTTTGAATCTTTATTTAAGGAAAGAAATGTTCAAAATATGAACATCTTTCAAACATACACAAACTTCTAAAAATGTAAAACTGAATGGATACATATTATGCGTCATATCTGATGGTACCTTACGGATACCCGGCATATGTTTCTTACAACCCTTTTAATTTTGGAAAAGAAAGAGAAGACGTCTGCATTTGCCGTCTGTGAAATATAAACGCAAATCTTAGTGGGGTGGGCATGTAGTAAAGCGAGGCCCGAAGAACGCTCAGTTCTCATTGTTGCTCTTTTTAAATACGTTTTCAATCTGCTTCTGACAAAGTCATGGTAGGACGTCCCAGAGTATTTTATTTGTTTTTAACAACCGGTGTTTCTCTCCGATGGATCTTTATCGAAATTACTTTTCATTCGTAGGAGAGATTTATGGTTCGAATGAACTGACATCATTCAAACAGTACACATGAACTTTTTTAACTTTAATCACATATTACGTTGAATTATAACAGAACTATCAATCCGGAAAGGAAAACGACTCTCTCTCTCTCTCTCTCTCATGAGACACTATATTATTGACAGAATTATGTGTACGCACGTGCGTGTTTGGCGTAATGGTAGATACGCCACTTAAATCGTTTAAAATCAACAACAATCTACTTGTCAAAAGGATGGTGTAAAGGAACTCAGTGCAACTGAGTAAGATTTGTTTTCATACCTTTACTATTTTGATATTTTTTTAAATCAAGGTGGTCTGGGTCATGGTCATTGCTCGATGATTTTATAGAATTTCATTGTTATAGCATTCCTCGTCATTTAACGTTCTTTAAGAGAAGAATCAATCATTTAAAAATGTATTTTATAACCTTAGGCTCAAGAACATATACTTTCACTGCCAAGGTTAATGTATAGTCCGAGATTCTCTGTCCTTCTCCCACTTTTGATACAACCGATATCAAATGTGGGAGAAGGGCAGAGAATTTCGGATTAGTTTAATGTACTGTAACCTAATCATGCCCAATCATCTTAAAGTTCATGCATGTGACGGAGGCCGGTATCGGCCTGGATAACTCATTGCATGAGAGCGTCCGTCTTGATAGCGGAAGGTTTTGGAATCGATTCCCGGGTTCCACATGTTTTCACCATGTCTGTAACAGAATTTGGTGTCATGAGAGTGACCCTCATGTGAGGGAAACCCAGGGTAATTTCTCTGATGGGTATCGAAGTTTTGAAACCTCTGGCAGGGTGGAAGGGTGACGGATGCCGGTGTAACATTAAGACACACGGGTCAGTTTTCAACGGTTCAAGGGTCGCTTTTTAACGTTGAAAATTGACTTGGTCCGTTATTTAATGACTCCACCCACGCGTAAAAAAGGGACCCTCGTTGACAATCTTAGGTCATATTTTAACGTTAAAAATTACCCTTGTGTATAATGCTCCTTTGTACTATTAAAATTCAATTCATACTGTGTACTTCCTGTTTGCACACGGGTCAGTTACAGAATGGTCTAGATTTTACGTTGGATAATGACATTTTATGTAGAGTATTATGCAAATTTCAATCTCATTAGACGTATTGTTTTAAAGAACTAATACTTCGAAGGGGCCATATTTCAACAGTAATTAATGCCTCCTTATGAAAAAAAAAAGCTTCGAACTCCTCCGTGTTTATAATACAGTATGACTATTCGATTATTTAATAGTAAGTAAAATAGACATTAAAACTGGTTGTTAGAGGTAGGGTCTAGTTTCAACATTAAAAAACGACCCCATATTGAGAAAATCTCCGTACATATATTACAACACAGGTATTTAGACAAGTACACTTTATGATTTTGTTGAATAAAGCGTGATAGTTTGAGGATACATTGCAGGGAAATAGGGGAGGGGGAGGGGTCATATTTCAGCATTAATTAATGACTCCAGATAAAAAAAAGCTTCGAACTCCGGTTTATAATAAAGCGTGACTGTTCGACTATTCGACAGTAGGTAAAAAGAACTTGCTAGGGAAATGGGGGGGTGTCTTATTTCAAAATTGATTAATGACTCCATATGAAAAAAGCTTGAACTCAGGTTTATAAAAGAGCGTAACTACGTGTATTCGATTATTCAATAGTAAGTAAAATACACTTTAAAACTGGGTATCAGAGGTAGGGTCAAATTTCAACATTATAAAACGATCCCATGTGGAGAAAATCTCCGCACATGTATTACAACACACGTATTTATAGATAAACACATTTTATGTTTTCTGTTGAATAAAGCGTGATAGTTTGAGGATACATTGCAGGGAAATAGGGGAGGGGGAGGGGTCATATTTCAACATTAATTAATGACTCCAGATAAAAAAAGCTTCGAACTCCAGTTTATAATAAAGCGTGACTGTTCGACTGTTCGACAGTAAGTAAAAAGAACTTGAAAACTGATCATAAGGGGTAGGGTCCAGGGTTGTAGCCAGAGTGCAAATGATGTGTACGCATCGGAAAGGCTGCGGGTTTTGAGGGCAGCCTTGAAGCCCGCAGTGGGTCCAGGCCGAAGTCCTGGTGGGAGCTTAGGGGTCCAAGCCCTCGGAAGCTAATATATCTTAGTGTTTTAAAGAAAGGTAAAATCGTCATTCTGAACCTTTATTAAAGGAGAGAAATGTTCGAAATATGAACATCTTTGAAAGTATAGACAAACTTTGAGATACAAAAAAATGTAATACTGAATGGTATATTATGCGTTATATCTGATGATATCTAATTAATACTCGGCATATGTTTCTTACAACCCTTTTAATTTTGGAAAAGAAAGAGAAGACGTCTGCTTTTGCCCTCTGCAAAACGTTGGATGACGTTGCTGGAATCGATACCCATATCTGTGTGGGGATGTAGTAAAGCGAAGCCCGAAATGCGCTCAGTTGGCATTCTTGCTCTCTTTAAGCATATTTTCAATCTGCTTCTGGCAGCGTGACAATGTCGGGGTAGGACGGCCCTGACTTTTTAATTTGTTTTAAACTGCCGCTCTTACTTTTGGATCTTTTTCGTTTTTTAGGTTCGATTGAACTGGCATCATTTAAACAGAACAAATAGACTTCTTAACTTCACACTATATTTTTGACAAAATGTGTACTCACGTGCGTATTTGGCGTAATGGTAGCTACACCATTGGGGTCTAATTTCAACATTAAAAAAAAAACGACCCCATGTCGAGAAAATCTCCTAATTACATTACATGTATTAAGTTAAGTACACTGTCTGTATTTGTTGAAAAAGAGGGATGTTTTGCTGAGACAATGCAAGGACAGTAGCTGGGAAGGGATGTTAATATTTCAACATTAATTAATTACTTCCTATCAAAAAAATCGAACACTGCTTAATAACATAGTGTGGCTATTCGATTATCCGATAGTAAGTATTACGTACTTGAAGACTGGTCATTAGAGGTAGGGTCAAATTTCAACGACCCCAAGTCGAGAAAATCCCATTTTTACGATATATGTACTTAACTAGATACACTTTCAGTGAGGTAAAATTTTAATATTAAGAAAGTATAACTTAAATAGCCTATAAAATGTCTTTGTACAGGAAATATCTGGAACAATCAATGCAAGTAGATTACGGTAGTAAATTCGTACCTTATATTTTGTTTCGTCATTTGTGACACTTGATACAATTATGAACTTTTTACATGGTAAATATGCTGTTTTGTCATATCCCTTGAAATAGTTTCTAAATAAATTCTATTGAACTGCTGTTTATATCAAGCGGTCTAAGGAACTGTTAGAAAATTCGGCCTCTGATTATCTGATAATCTTATTATTATTATTATTATTATTATTATTATTATTATTATTATTATTATTAATGTGATATATTTACTGATTGTTGTGACCTAGATATTAAATAATATAATAATAATGATAATAATAATAATAATTATTATTATTATTATTATTATTATTATTATTATTATTAGTGTGATATATTTACTGATTGTTGTGACCTAGATATTAAATATATAATTTGCAACGTTAAACAACGCCTTACTGCCATCTATAAACAAACTTTACTTGCTGAAATAAGTACATCATCTAAATGTTTCTTGTGCCGACATATAGTTGGTTGTGTAAATCTACAAATTTATTTGAAAAAAAAGTTTTATAATCAATATATATGTAGACTAAGACTTTCTTCCCATTGCTTAGCTATTGACACTGGTCGTTATAAGAATGTTCCTTTAGTCAGAAGAATTTGCCCTTTGTGTAAAATTTATGTCGAAGATTAATTTAATCTTATATTTAAATGTCCCGCCTATTCGACTCTCTATTATTATTATTATTATTTTAATTGGGGGATCCTATTGTCTTTTATGGTCTCTATACCACTCACAATATTAGAGAAGTTGGAAAAGATTGTAAACAGACATCTGAGAAAGTGGTTAGGAGTGCCTCCAAGTTTCACCGCCATAGGGCTTTACTGTCGTTCAGCGAAACTACAACTTCCAATCACATCTTTAACAGAAGAAGATAAAGTTGGGAAGGCAAGACGCTCAAAGATTCCCGAGACAAACGAATTCAGACTGCTGGCGTAGAAGTCAGGACAGGAAGGAAATGGTCGGCAACAAAGGCTGTCGACGAAGCAGAAAGCCGCTTAAAACACAAAGATATTGTAGGGACAGTGACATGTGGAAGACAACGATTAAGCACTAACAAATCCAACTACTGGAAAAGTGCAGATGTCCATCAGAGAAGTCTAAGGAGGAAGAGTCGAGGCAAGCTAAAGCTGTAGAATTAAGTTCTCAGGGTGCATGGTCACGATGGGATACTGAACAAAGAACCATCGGATGGCAGGAAATATGGAAATACCAAAGCTTCCAACTCCATTTCTACTTAGATCCGTCAATGACACTCTGCCAACTCCCTCTAATCTACAGGGATTGGGCTTGTTAGTAGGATGCATCATGTACTTTGTGTGGTGAAAGAGGATCCTTAGACCACATACTGTCTTCGTGCAAGACAGCTCTTACACAAGGTAGATACACTTGGCGGCACAATGAAATTCTGAGAGAATTGGCTGACATTATGGAAATAGAGAGGAAAAAGAGACGTGAGAAACAGAGACTGACCTTCATCCTTTTCATCTGGTAAGGGGAAAAGGGTCAGGAGAAGGGCAGAAGTAATCAGGCATTCTCAATTTAGCAGCGACTGGCAGCTGGCGGTTGACCTGGACCACAGACTAGCATTTCCAGACATTGTGCCAACAAACAAAAGGCCTGACATGGTACTGTGGTCAACAACAACAAAGAAAATAGTAATTATTGAGCTGGCAGTCCCATGGGAGGAGAGATGTGCTGAAGCCCATGAGAGAAAGAAAAACAAATATGAAGAACTGGTAATGGATTGCAGAGAACAGGGGTGGCAAGTTTGGTTATATCCAGTAGAAGTTGGTTGTAGAGGTTTCCATCAAAGTCAGTGTGGAGGATGTTCTCGGTACTGGGAGTGGCTGGACAACGCAAGAGGATGGGAATTCAGAGGTTGACCAAAGCAGCGGAGAGAGCATCATGCTTGGTGTGGATGAAGAGGGATAGTCGTAGCTGGAGACCCACCGTCAACGCGCAGTGACTTATCACCACTGTGGACCCCCCCCCCCCCATCTTGAGAGTGTACCGAGTTTGGGTCGAAACACACAATGAGGGATGGCGTCAGCTGAGGACGTTGGCGGTAATGCAGTATACACCTATACTGTATGTAAGTAACGAGATATGTAAATCCAGTTTAAGCTATTTAACGTGAATTTTCTATCACATTTAGTCTTAAATTTAGTGATTTAACATTTTGATAAATAAAAATCAGCAAAAGAAATAGAAATCCTAGCAACATTTATTCATTGCATTCCGGGTTTACTGATAATAATGGTCGTTATTTCCTATTATTGAAACTATATAAAATCAGGGACGCATATAACTACAAATACTGTATACAAGTCCCTGATAAAATGGATATCTTGGAAATATCTACCACACTCACCCAAGAATGCCTAAAATTGACATAGCCGCAATTCCAGAAAATGTTGTCGGAGCTGAATTTCCCACTTTCTAGTTATGGAAACGAAGTAATACCATTGTACTAAGCAAGAATGAAATCCACTGAATAGTCGAACAAGAGAGTGGAACTCACGAAACATTGTAGATGTTGTAAATTATCATTAATGAAGGGCTCTGAACTTCCTAACATTGTAAAATGCCTCTGATTTTTTGTTTCTCCCACATGCATAGCTTTGTCCTTGGATTGATTCTTTGGCTCACTTTTTCCGCCACTTTGATTTTAACTTTACTCTTCAAATATTCATACATTATTAGAATTCGGATCATTCTATCATGAACATCATTGAAGAGACTTAAGTTGTTGAAATGCACATCTGGTGCACAAAATTATAAGGTATTATATGTTCCAATACCTATAACATAGTACTACACACATTATTTAACCTATGGATAGTGTTTAGCGGAAGAGAAAACTGATAAAAAGGAGACACCTATTAACTTCTTTTGCTGCAGGATTCCAAATCGAGGTTTACCAGGTAATCTAGTAATTTAGCTTACTTGTACTACAAGAAGAAATGTCAGCCATTACCCATTCCACCACATTTCTATATTCTTTGAGTATGAAGAAAACACTAAAATGGTATGTTTGTACAAGTTTATTCTTCATACATTTACATCATTTGAATCATTTCTCTTATATAAGCAATGCTTGTTGCAAAGGAGCATTCATCAACAGAACAATAAATAAGCACTTCTAATAGGCCTCTTCCTCCTGTAGAAAGAGAAATGTTCATTCTCTATTATATACACAATGGTTTTGGACTTTATATATGGTTACAAAGCCTTATACATTGTATTAAATTGAAGGTCACTTGAAAAAAAGCAAAGAAAAAAAATTTTTAAATAAAATTCCTCAAATGGATGTTAAAAAATCCATGCAAGGAAACACCTCTTCTAAGGAATTGTAATAATGAGGCAGTTAACAAACCCAGACTGAAAATTTAATTCCAAAAGCTATGTTGCTGATAAATACAAAATTAACAGCATCCAGAGTAATTCATCTTATTTCATCACATTATATCAATTTCCTACCACCTACTTTAATTACCAATGATTTTGGAACGATGCCTGATTCATTGGGTTAACTCACTATAGGATTTCACTATACCCAGCATGTTCCTAGAAAAACAGGAAACCTGATAATGTAATTCATTACATGTCAGACTAAATCTGAGACCCAATAATTATCAACACACATAACCCTCAGAAAAAAAGGAAACATTATATTATAACTAATGTAAATACGATAACCTTCAAACGATAATCGTGACCAATTACATATAGTACTGTTTAAATAATTCAAGGGGCATTTCCACTTTATTTGTATATTTGAAGTAGTAGGGCTTAAATGTCATGCAAAGATCTAAACAAAACATTTAAATACTTCAAGCAGTAAATTCACAAAACCATTCTCATGTATTAATGTAATATACCACAAATCACTTGAAAAAAATACATCTTTCCTTCTTCTGGGATAATGATGAAATATTTACAATGATGAGTTACACTTATATATTATTTCAAAAAGCAGTATGAATATATATATCACAATATCAACAAAACAGCACTTATAACACAATTATTCAGTGTGATTCGACCTTTATTTTTCATATGACCTTGACTGTTACTTACTGTTATTTATAATCTTACATCAAAACAGGATTTCTGCATTCATCAGGTGACATTATACAAAACACTAGAGCATACAAAAAACATAAATAAGCAACCATTTTAATGATAGTATGGCCAGAAAAATTAACAGGAAGTACAAATGGCAAGAGATCTGTGTTAAGAATGCAACTGTCCATCCCCGAAAAAGCTCACCATGACTCAGAATTAAATCTAATAATAATACTTTTTGTAACAAGATAAATTTAAACTTTGAAGCTGAATATCAAGATCAAAGTTGAACCGGCATTCAGTGTTATCCCCTGTATTTCCCATAAAGTTAATAACTACCTCCAAAATAGAGTTAAATGCAATACCTGGTAATCAAAATTCCAATTTCAAGATCAAAATCAAATTTGAAGGGTAGCATCACTGCCCTTCTAATTGTGGAGTTACTCTACATATTTCTGTCATAACAGCACTAAATGTAACATCTGAAGCAAAAGTTGATACAAAATAAATAGATGAAACACATCATTAAATTCAAAGACGTATTTTAATTCATAATTCAAGGATTCTCTCTGAGGAACAAGATTTGTTTTGAAAGTAGCACTGACTAGTAGAATGTATTAAAATACGGAATGGGAAACCCACAGCCACATCACTTTTGTTTCATAGAATTGATTAATGAAGTCAACTGTATCTTCTGAAAAGATTCCTTACATTTAATCAACATGAAAACAAGTGTTTAAAGATATGAATTCTAAACTTTCTTTCTTTGTTTTTTTTTCAACATGAATTGAGATTCCAAATAAATTCCAATTTTTGTAGTATTTCATTATGAAGTTGATAAAGTAACCACATCATGAAGAAATCAAACTGGATTCAACAAATATTGAACACAAACATGGCAAATTTTATGAAATTAATTCAGAAATCAAGGTCTCAAAAACTTCATATTATTAACTTATAAATGTTCAGCACAAATGTTAAGCACTCTAAGTTTGTAAATTTTAGAAAATCCTTTTTTGTTGATGAAAAATGAGATGCAAAATTTGCCAATAAATAGATAAACAAATCCAAAACAAATATGACGCATGTGCAACAATATATCTCTTCGTTCAGCTTTATTTTAGGTGAGTAGGTCTAGTTTTTCTTTTAAAATCTAATCAATGCCCTTTACTCCAGCAGTAAGGGTCTAACTAACTGAGCATGGATGTCGAATATGTATCTTTAAAAGTTCAAAATCACTGCCAAGGTAAAAGATTGCGACAAATATTCAAAACATTTTGATCTGTCAATCCTAGGAGATTAAAATAAAGACAAAATTCAAGACAGTAATAACTCTTTTCTTCTTTGAAAAGAAATATTCAAAACACAAACAAAAAGAGTCAAGCTACAGCTATAATAATAATAAAAACTTATTGTTACATCTCCAAAAAAACAGTATCTAAATCTTGTGCAAAGAAAGTGTTTAACACTTGATGATTGCACAACTCATCTCAAATACACATTAAATAGTGCAAAAACATTGAATATTGGGTAAACAAAAATTTGATAACACTATAGCTATAAACACATGATGAGGCTAGAGAAGACTGTTAAACCATGGAGTTAATACATTTGATTGAATGGACACAAATAAGAAAATTGTACTGAACAAGGTACGATGTTACAATATTTGACCTGTTATTAACTATAAAAGATTACAGCTCTGTGACTGGAAATACTGTCTATAAAAAGTTTAATAAAGCTTGATAAATGTAAATTTAATTCTTCATGCTAATAATACAAAAAATGAAAATTCTGTAAAGAACCTGGTCTGTTTAGTCAATGTCAAACTTGCAAGGTTATACATCATAATGGCTTTACCACAACAAGAGCATTTTATGTGTCACGTTATAAACTGACATGAACACATCAACAGTTCAGTATACGGAATATCCCTATCAAGATTTCTCTGCAATACACTTCCAAAAAAATGTGAAAGGACTAGCACGCGACATGCATTAATCAAAGGACTGAAGGACATGTTTGTCATACATTAAGCATGTCGTTACAATTACTAGCACTGTTTGAAATACCACAGTATGATTTAGAGGAACACTGGACAATACACACGTGTATGCAATTTCAATACACACAATGTGTACCATTTATACAGTAATGTGTAATATATACAATTCAACAGATGATAAAATATTCAATGGTTCAACATGCATGCATCTTCAACGTCGAGTACATCAGATGATCAGTGACCTTTTACTCTCAATAAATGCCGCATTCAACAACAAATGTCACATGATAATTTATTGTTGAGCCTTCGTTAGACTCGAAACCTATCTTTTGCTGTTGACCCAGTTTTTGTCATTGTGTCTGTGTGTGCCTGTAAGATAAACATATCGTCTGTTATAGATACCATATTTGTGTATGGAAAGAAAGACAATGAAAAGATGTAAATGAACTAACAAGAGACTGGTCTTCAAAAATAAAGCAACTCTATATATCTTCTCATTAAGCAAGAAGCAAAGAGATAACAATGAGAAATTTCACAATTACGACACCATTAATAACTGGAATCATCAAAATAATGTCTAGAAAAGTGTCAAAATTTCAAAAAAAAAAATCCAAAACAAAGCAATATTGTTTTAATGTGATTACACAAAAAAATCTAGACATTCTAACACATTCTGATGAACTCACTTTAAACATCTAGTCTTAGATTTCAACTTCTATTATTTTAATTTCATAATCATAACAGTTGTGAAAAAGTATGAACAAAAAGAAATTTCGATGATGAAATACTCTTTTTTAAAACTTTCAATTAAATTGGAAAAAAAAAAAAAAAAAAAACAACAAAAAAGCAAAAAACAAAAACACTGTTTTGTACTTACTTGAAAACCTATTGATATTTTTGGTGGTATACATAATCTTTCTTTTAATTTTTTCCTACAATGAAAGCAAAGTCAAATAAATATTCCAAAAACTTTACCTTTAACTATGAACTGAAATATATATATGTACACTATATCTCATGTATATATCAGAGTAATGGAGAATCTAATACTACAATAATATGCCCTTAAATTTTACAATAAACCATCATAGTGACAATTTTGAAGTAAAATGAGCTAAATGTAAATTTGAATGGACAGAAAACGAAGAAAGTTCTTTCATAAACTTTTACAGAAACTTTGAATCTCAGGAAATGGTTGAATACATGGTAAGACAACTGGGCTTCCTTGTGAAGACCATTTAATATACACCTGTATCTCATAAAGATGCTGTATACTCCATAGTAAGTAGAAAAACATGCATTTGTAAGACATTAATGCCCCCCCCCCCCCCAGGTGCCACAGACACACAAAAATCTCTATGCCATAAAACTCTAATTCCCCAGACATAAAAATATCGAACAGGTTATGACCAACCTCATCCTCACTATGTTGGACATTGTGATTCCGTTACTTCTACACACAGCCCCCACCTTAGCACATTCATAGAATCCTAACTGACATAGATTTTGCTGCGGCTTATAACAAGACCAATCAGATCCTTGCTTTCATATCTTATTGTTTTGTAACCATCCTTCCCTTTGATTATATGAAAGCAACAATTTGTCTGGTCTTGCTATAAGTCAAACCAAAATTTGCCCAGATTTTATGAATGCACTAAGTCAGGGGTTGTGTGTAGAGTAGCGAAATGACAATGCCAAACATAGTGAGGATTTACCAACCTGAGTATCACGAAATATTTTCAACAGTCTTAGCACAATACAACTCTATCTAAAACAAAACTGAGAGACAAAGAGATAATTTGACGATATTTACCCTATTTTCATCACAGCATCGTTTCTCCTGGCATCTCCTATCCATAAACTTAGTTTATCACCTTTATTTCTTATGTTGATTACGGTACCACAGACATCTGCACTGAATTCTTCAAATGCTTCTCCGATTAAACATAATAACTGCAAAGAATGATTAAAGGAATGAGAACACTTTAAAATAAGATGTTGTTTAATGGACCTTTTTTAGTATAGTATACAAATTAAATCTGAGTAAACATATTTGTTTACGTCTGAAGGCCATATCAGGCCTATTTTACCTACATCTTGGAAGCACATGATCACTGTGTGGCCTCAAAATTTGACTTTCAGTTTCATCCGAAGATCATGCATATGAAAGACTTCAGTGGGATCCAGACTGTCATGTCCATAGCCATTAAATGTGACAGTTATGTTGCCATGTCGTATACAAAACTAAACTCACCGTTTCTAACCAGAAATTATCTAAATCTGTCATTCTTTGATTTTTATTGAGGTTGATTAACCATCTTCCACCATCCTTATTTCTGGCATCTTCCCACATAGGTTGAATACCATCCTGTAAAGATACAGCTAATTAAGAACAGCTGTTGGAATGTTCTTTCTCAATAGATTTTCAAAATATTTAAACTACACTCTATTCATAACATACACTCTACAAGCACTATGACCAAACCTATATTAATCCATATTTCTTTTGATTTTGAAATTGTTTATTGCAAGGAACTATGCAAACTTGTTGTTACACATGAATTTGCAAGCTATGCCGCCATTTTTCTTTCAATACTTTTTGTACTCAACTCTAAGAGCTTACAAATTATTTTGTAAACTGACATGAAATACATGTACATTAATGCTTTGCTGTGTAGCTGATCATAAGGTCTATCGCAGAAAGTTGAAAACACAACGGTACATACAAATGTATGATAAAATTTTTAATCCTTGCTCCAATAACCCCCCAAAACTTACGTATTCTGAAAAAAAATACAGAAGAGGAATTTTCACCAAATAATTATCCTTCAAGTATACATAAATCTGCATTCAAAATTAAGTTACAGGTTTTAGAGATTAGTTTTTCTTTTTCAAAGGTACCTGTACCTTTTCATTAGGGAATTTTTGGTCCCATTTCCATAATAGTAACAGATCAATGTTTGGGGAAAATTCATACAAATGTTGGGAAAGCTCAAAGAAATAACCATTAGGAAGGGTCCTTATAAAAGACCTGATTTGAAAAAAAGAAAAAAAAAAGAAAACAAAACAAAACCAAAAAACACTGCAAAAACGCTGGAGATTGATTTTTGAGTTTACCATAAAGATGACTTACTTATCTAGAACAGATTTCAGTGACACAACTTGTGGGTTTTTTTTTTTCTGAAGATCAAGCCAAACTTACATCAATTTTGAATCAGCTATCAGTAATGGCCATACCATCAAGAAGGGAAAAGATGCAAAAACAACTTGAAGGACTGAGAAGACAAATTGCAAAAAATCCTTAATGGACACATAATTTTCATTTCAAGGTACACATTGTAAACAAAGCTCTTTTTACCGATACTTACCTTAAATAGAGAATAATCACAGCCTGAGGGTAATTTACTTGCTTTCTGTACGTGGTTATATAGTCTACAATAACACAGTGATTCTTGATATAAATTTATTAAAAACGATAGTCTAAATTTCATGAAGAAACATTATATACTAATAAATGAAAGGATTTGAGCAACTTTTTGAGACACTTGCTGTGGCATAATGAATCTCAAAAACTTTGGATTAATCGCCGAGTGAAAAATTTCAAAATTTTGCTCTCTTCTTTGTTTTGATTTGACACCAAGACCAACACTAATTTTAAAGATCCAACACGGACTTTGACCCAAATTTCTCATTAGGTCTTGACAAAGTTTTGTCCTTCGATGTCCTGGACTCAAGCACCGAAAAAAGAACCTGAGCCCCTGCTTATATATCAACAATGTCATGTACATGTATCTAATGCACGTTCATAAACATGTCTGTTACAGCCATAAAGTAAAATATTTGGATATCTCAAACTACCCAAATATCTTGAAGCATTTTCTATGAAGTCTGACTGTACAGAAGATATTTGGCAGTTAATCTTGAACTGTATCTAAAGCTGTGACAAGTTTAAGGTCTGCAGTCCATTCTTTAAAATTGAAGTAGCTCAACAAAATCAGCCTTATGACATACACGCTGAGGACCTTTGCTGGTTCTTCTCTTCACTAGACAAGACAGATATTTCATGCGTTCCAGTGGAGTGCCTTTGACTATTTTGCTCCTAATCCTCCATCATCTTTCGGCCAGAATTTGCTGTCTTTATATATGTACCTTATTATCTTATAATCAATATTAACATACTTACGCCCAAAAATCTTCAACCGTATCAAAAGCTGTGACAAGTTTAAGATTTGCAGTCCATTCTTTACTGCGATCATTTTTGAAAAACCATAAAGCCCATTTTTCCTGCAGAGGATGTTTAATCAGTGCTTCAGGAGAAACAACTGGTTGTTTGACAGTTTCTTCTTCTTCTTCAACTCTCGTTTCCTGATAAAAAGAAAATAAAATTTCTTACTTGTCCATAAATTAGTTAGAAAAGTTTAAATCAGTAAAAGAGTTTACTGAAACCATTTTTCACTTTATGTAAATGATAATGTCTTTGACCTCTGATGTTCATACAACACTAACAGTGGATCATATCATAATTATTACATGTACATAAATCATAAAGATGAAGAAATTCCAATAATACAGTTACATGTAATAAAACTTGATAGCGTTTCTTGTTTGGAAGCAACATTAAGTCCTACAGACACAGCGCAGTTCATGTGTTTTGGAGAAAATACACACAACACAGAATGAAACGTGCATTGTGAGAATTCAGCTGTAAATTTACCTTAGCAACTTTTCACTTTAATAAAAAAAAAAAAATCCCAGTGTTTAGTGTAATTTCTAAATTTACACCTGGATTGGGTCCACTATTTTGTGTAAAAACCATGACACCTGGATTGCACTGTACATGTATATGTATATGCAATTGAGTACCAGAAAATAACATTGATCTTTGCAGTACATGAATAAAACTAGCAGGTTTGTTCCTTAATTAATTAATTAATTATTGCTTACTTCCTTAATTTGTCCTTATTTCAAAATTTGAGAAATAGAAGATACATGACTGAAGAGGTATTAGCAATCCATCAGCTTTGAGTATGACCTTGACACTTCACTAATTTGACATATTTACATGTACATGAGCAACAAACTTTAAACCAAAGCATCTCAATATGAATATGTATCAAAGCTGAATCAGTAATGCAAGTCCATTTTGCAGATTATGAAAAACACCTTTATGTGATCATGGCACATTGTGTTCATACCCATAGACAAAGTCATGGACAAGCATGGTGTCTTAAGCAATGTAAATGATAATTACTTATTAATTGCCTAAACATGCCGGTAAATCACAAGATATGAGCATAATAATCATAAGTTATAACCAGGACAGTCAGGTGAAAATCCACTAAAACATATACAACATGTATATATAGACCTATATATCTAAAAATAGAACAGAAAGTATAGATAAATAGGTCAGACAGGTGAGCTGTGTCTGTGAAGTATCAGTCACAATGGGTCAACTTCTATGAGGGAATCTACATGTATACAATGTCAATGAATTATATATAACGTACATGTATTCTGATTCAGTAAATATACTGTGGATTCAGGTATATCGTCTCTCAAGTATTTTAATACAAGATTGATTTTATATGATCCAAATGTATAGTATTACATGACTGGGTTATTTGAAAGTGTTGTTGTATTGCTGACATCTGACTGACAACAACTGAACTGATATCACTTAAGAAACTCTAATTGCCTTGAATAATTTAATTTTTTATGATAAATTGACACACAACTATACATGTACCAGTATTTCTTAATTCACTTATTTTTTCTTATTGGTAAAAGAAAACTCAGAAATACACTTATCTATTGTTTTTATAAAGTTCTATGTTTACAAATCCAGAATTGTAAATAATGCTGTATATATAAATGAAAGCAAAGAATATTTGAAATGCCACTATAACATAGAAATATATCCAGGAATGAGAGATAAATTTCATGCTAGATGGCAGCATTTTCATAATATTTTATCTGAATAACTTGTACATGTAATATCAATAGTTATTTACTTCACCTGTAGGATATAAGTGTGATATGTTTATGAGGTATATCATGTGTATATGTGTACAGTCAAATAACAATAACTCGAATACCCCTGGAAACTCGAAGTCATCCTACGGTCCCGAGAACATTTCAAATATTTTAAGGTTATTTGCCTTCTCAAACTTCTGAAACTCAAATACCCCCAAAAACTCAAAGTTATATTCAAGTCCCAATGACATATTTGTACTTAATTTCACCTTTGAAAACTCGAAGCATTTTACCATCGGAAACTCGAAGCCAATAACAGGATAGAAAGCAATTGGCTTGTTTACACATTGATTAAAATTACACAGTTGTGTGCATCCAAGCTTGATGGATTAAGAGACTTGGAATGGGATCCTATATTACATGTTTCATCTACATTAGTAATTAAACAATCAGGGTATCATCGTTATTATCTATGGATGATTTATTTTAATTTTAACTGCCGTAATTATGAAAGAAGGTTATTAGAAACTGCAAATGGTGAAAACTGTCTTGAATTATACAAGCTGCAAATTTTAAATGGTAACTTCATCTAAAATATGGAGCCAAGCCCCCGACATCGTTGAACAGAGTCAAAGCCAATGGAATGGCTTTAAAATGGCAGATCTCCATGTTATAAAGTTTTTAATAGTTTTATTAAATATTTAAATGATATTTGGCATGATATACATTGGAATTAAATAATTTGAGAATACTGCTTCATCTTTATACTATTTTTAGTATTACTGTAGTACAAAACGTATGTAGGTAATAATGTTCGAACTTTCCCCATCTAATTTCCCACAACCTCCACAACTCAAACCTACGGAACTCGGAAGTGATTTTGTACGTCCCGAGCACTTTGAGTTATCGAAGTTCGACTGTATTATAATGAATATTTTAGTTATTTAGTAATACATATATTAACAAAGCATGGGAGATCTGTATGTACTGTCAAGTCCAATTGTTTTGGAGAAACTGCACAAAACACAGTGGGAAAAACACTCGAAATCACAGTGAGAACCCAAGTGGAATTTACCTGTGCTTATTCACACTTTTGTTAATAACATTGATTATTGTGTAATTTTTGAAATCACACCTGGATGTGGCCCACTGTGGGAAGTGGAAAAATTACGAAACAACTAGACTTCTATATATTTATGTTTTTGTATGTGTTGTTATTAGTTCAATAAAAAACATATTTATTTTGAGGTCAGTCAGTCTTTAAAGAAAACTTTTTTGAACCACTAGCCCACAGACAAATTTAACAAGCCTACTATGCCGTACACTTTGTTAAGAGAACTTTTCCTAGATCTGGTAGCCTCAGCCTCGGGCGAGCATATTTTCCCAAAAACTGGTCACCTACATGTACATGTATATGGTAAAGCAGGTGAACAAAATACTTTTTTAAGACAATATGACTTTTGGTCCCTCTGCCACAGTGTTGTACATTGTAACTCTCCCAAAATTACTTAGATTTGAACATTTTGAGTATCCTGAAAGGAAGATCTTTTACATGTATTTGGGAAAAAAAATCTGTTTGGTTTCTATGCCAGTCCACTAACCATATAAAGATGATAATCATATGTTATTACAACCAAATAGGACTCATTTAACAAAATACCGTAACAATACCGAAAATCAACTCTTGCATGGATGCCAGTTTTCAAAACTGGTTCTACATGTAGTAAGTCACTAATTGTAACAATTTTGAAAATTCTGTTACATTCCAGAACAAAATATCACAAAATGTGACAAAAGGGATGGGCAGTGTGAGCCCTGTGTGGAGTTTAGTACTTGCTCAACAGGGCTCAAAGTTGCAAGTAAATTATTAGCATTTGCGAGAAAAAATTGAAGAGTGAGAAAAAAATTACTGCATGTCCCTGAATGGCAAGTAAATTACTGGAACATTATTATTTCTGGAAGTGAAAATTACAAACCGAGTCAATTCCATTAATAATTACTTAATTGGAATAATTTTCGCACTTAAAGAAAACTGGTAACATAAGCATTTAAGCGACTGAGGCATGACCACATCAACATCACGTCAAAACATATATATCAACCATGACTTAAATGTACTTTACTTGGCTTCAAATCGACAAAGATGTTTGTCGAAGGCATGGACAGTTAATAAATGTCCCCAAGATGCTGATCAACTTGAATGCTACTCAGCCAAGGCATAGCATAAGTACTAGTTCATAGTTGAAGATATAATTCATTAATTGCTTAACTTGATGCGAGTGAAATATTCATTATGATCGATGTGGAGGGAACGTTAATGATTTTGCTGTACAATGTTACAGCTCCACAGTTAAAGGAAAGAAGTCTATTTCTCCATACAGACTAAAACTTTTAGTACAAGATACATTGTTATTTATAGCATAATTATTCTGAGCATGTCCATGAATGGCACGAGTACACGTAACATGAAACATCAGAGGAAATTCGTTTGATGTGCCGGTTATTAGACTATTTTTTTTCCTTCAGAACTACTGTAACACGGATACAAATAGCCTCTTGTATCGGAAACAGGTGTATTATGACGTACACAAGAAAAATGTCATATATATTTTTACACGTGAATTATTTTCAACATGCTAAAGTGACGGTTGAAAATCTGTTGAGAGGGAAAATGTTGTGAAACAGTATAATACATCTTTTGTATGATTAATGTGTTAGCAAATGAATAAAACTTTCCAAATTTTTAGAAATAAACAAAAAAAATCATATGTATAGCAGAACATTTCGGTTTCTCATTACCTCTTTCTCTGAGGCCATGTTGACTGATATCCAATATGGTCTATTCTAGATCACATGGGTAACCGGCATCGAAAACGAGGCTTTCGAACATTACCCGCGAAAATTTCGAATTCATAAAATGACCCTAGAAGGTTAGTTCAGAGACATAGTGTGTATATATGTCTCTTGTTAGTTGGTTGGTTGATTGAATGGTGTTTTACATTGTTCAGTTTAATGGCGACATGAAAACGGGGTAACCAGCCTTTCAAATATATTCACCTTTCCACTAAACGTAATTTAAATACTAGGTAAAAGCTCAGATCGATTGATTGATTTTTGTTTTACGTCACACCACGCATATTTCACGTATATGGTGACGGCATCTGTCTGATGCGGAGCATACAAATTTTGACCTTTGCAACGGACCCACCCGAAGCAGTGAGGGATCTTTAACGTGCCATGCATACCACGACACGGGGCCTCGGTTTTTACTAGCTGTCTCATCCGAAAGACATGACACCGACATGACCAGAGCGGGACTCGAACCCCGGCCTCCCGATCAGGAGTCCGACGCGATACCACTAGGCCACGCCGGCTTAAAAGCTCAGATGACAGGTCAAATAAATTACATGAATTGAATTTCTGACGAATTCCAGGGGGAGGGGTTCCATGCCCATAAATTACAAATGATAGTTTCCCCTCCCTCCCTCTGTCTCTCTCCGCCATTATCGCTTGCCTTTTGACGATAAAATACGTCACGGTCCATCACTCTAGCTGAAATGCACACCAGTTGAACCTATATTTCTGAAGAGAAAATTTGTGACCCATTTCAGGGCAATATCAATAACCATAACGAAAAAAGTTCGGAAAAATATTTGACCTATTTTATTCCCAAAGTAGGTCACGGTGAACCAATCTAGCTGAAATGCGAACTGATTTTGTATTTCTATGAGAGGAAGTTTGTATCTAAATTTCAGTGCAATATACATGTATTCATAATGAAAACAATGAATCATGTTGGGTGATTGATGCTCCTTGTACCAAACCAATGGAAGATTGTATAGGATAGTCCAGTCCTGAAAGCACCGCGAAATTCACCAGGAGGGCCTAGTGGCATGCAACTTTCAGAGCAGTTTCTGTATCCATAATGAAAAAAGTTTCGAAAATTGTCCGACCTACTTTAAGTCCTAACGTAAGCCATAGCCCATCAGTTCAAAAGACATTCGAACTGAACGTGTCACTACTTCTCTGAGAGGAAATGAGCTTGTGTCTAAATTTCAGTGCAATATCTCTGTCTTTTTATAAATAACTTTTGATACTAAATCAAAAGAGATCAAAGTTTACCTTTTATATATGTATATCATGACATCTGTATCCAAAACGATCATCATCATCATCATCATCATCATCATCATCATCATCATCATCATTAATATTATTATTATTATTATTATTATTATTATTATTATTATTATTATTATTATTATTATTATTATTATTATTATTGTTATTATTATTATTATTATTATTATTATTATTATTATTATTATTATTATTATTATCATTATTATCATTATTTTTTATTATAATGTGTGTATAATGGGAGGAAGCTTGCGATTACATAGGCCTATCAAGGAAATATTTATACCCCAAAATAGAAATGTTCGGAAACTGAGTAGGTCATGACACAGCAATCTGCAAACTCACTCTCGCAAATTTCTGAGGGTCACAACAACCAAGTTTACGTCATCAATGTACATCAATGTTTATGCATTTGTTACAGAAAAAAATCCGGAAAACATGACCCTGGACGGACGGACAGCACCACGCCATAATAAGTCTCGTCTTATGACGGGTGTATAAAATTGACGTAGATCTAGATCCATCTTCATTATTATATTAAGCCGATGTGACCAAGTGGATAAGGTACTCGGCTCGTGACCGAGAGGTCCCCGATTCGACTCCCGCCCTGGGCACACCGGTGTTCTGTCTTTCGGATGAGACAGTAAAAACCGAGGTCCCGTGTCATCGCAGGCGTGGCACGTAAAAGATCCCTGACTGCCTTGGGTGGATCCGTTGCAAAGTATACGTGAAATAATCATGGAGTGACGTACTATAAAACAATAATCAATCAATCATCATTATGTTAGATCTCCCTATCACGATGTTGTCTATATTTCCCTACCTGAAAGTCTGATTTTATTTCGTTTTTCATTTCAATAAAATCAAAACGTAGGCCAACATAAATGTAATTTTAATAACATAAATGACGTCAGTATATGTCACAGTATGATGTGCCAAGTTATGAAAGTATAAAACGAGATATTATACTACAGTGCAAGATGTGCCTGTGTCTGGCAAGAAAAGATAAACATGTGATGATGTACCCAGAAATATAAATACAAAAGAAAATAAAAGCAAAGACATTCATAATATCGGACACTCTTTCATCCCCTGAATCCGCCATTGATAACTGTAACTGTTAGAAACGATTGAATGACCTTTCGGGCCGAATCAAACACTGCCTAATTTATGTCACTTCTGTGGAGAAAACGTGGTTGATAAGTAACGGAATATATCTTAACTCTTTACTTTTTTTCATGGTGATGATTTTCCAGTTCAGTTTTACACCCTCAAGTGAGGCTATGCATTGAAAATGCAATCTTAGGGTTCTGTCGCGTTGAGGATTTTCCTCGTTTAGAATAAACTGATCAAAAATACTTCAAAAGTATTACAATTTCAACTTAACCCAGCCCTACAGGACACTATATTTAACGTGGCGACTAAACCATATGACCTTCATACTCTATGGATATCTTACTGCGTTATATTCAGTAAAACTTATTTCTTTCGTTTAAATACAACATATATTTTTACGGAAAAACTTACTTCATGTTGACCGGGGACCTGTAGATACCTCGTGCTTTTCATTTGGTGCGTGAATACCGAACACTCCCTCGGTGAATGATTCGAGACACTGAGAATATGACGTCGTTTTCGAGGCTTTTTGTGTAATCTTGTGCCATGCTGTGCAAGTCAAAGACAAACACCTGATGCCAATGAGTATTTACGAAGAAATCACCTTCCACCGAGAAAAATCAAAATTATGCGGCATATATTTTATCATTCAGTACGGCAACACAAAGACGTATTCAAGTTACCATTTGGGCAAAAGATAATTGATAAAATTTGCAAGTTCTTTTACATAGTCAAAAGCAAATACAATGTAACAGAAGTTTTTTTCTTACACAGTTTAAACATATTAAACAGATCTCATCGTAGTCATGAAATGTCATTTGTTCACGCTTAGTTTCTAAATAATTAAAATTCTAGTAGAATGATTTCGAGAATTGTTCTTTAAGTAATTGAAAGTATCTGTCTGTCTGTCTGTCTGTCTATCTGTCTATCTATCTATCTATCTATCTATCTATCCCTCCCCCCGTCAGTGTGTGTGTGTGTGTGTGTGTGTGTGTGTGTTTGTAATGGGATGGGTTGGGTTGTCTTATTTCAACCCTTTAAGTAAAACTATGACTGACTTATAGCAAATTCAAGCCGGTGTGGGCTAGTGGAAAAGGTGTTCGGCTCGTGATCGAGAGGTTCCGAGTTCCACTACCGCCCTGGGCACACCAGTGTTCTGTCTTTCGGATGAGACAGTAAAACCCGAGGTCCCGTGTCACGGTAGGCGTGGCACGTAAAAGATCCCTCACTGCTTCGGGCGGGTCCATTGCAAAGGTCTAAATTTGTATGCAGATGCCGTCACCATATACGTGAGATAATCGTGGAGTGACGTAAAACAATAATCAATCAATCAATCAGCAAATTCAACATGTACATATTAAAATTACTCTGATTATCGTAAAATTTCCTCAAGAGATGTCGAAGCTCTATGACGCGCATCCACAATGGCATCAGTGTGTCAGTGAATGAATTATGGTAACTAATGTCTCGGGGAAATGAATATGGATACCGATGTTTTCAGTGGATAGAATTTGGATACCCATTAATGTGCTAGGGAATTGAATATGAACACCAGCGTGTCGTGGAATGACACATAGGCACCAATGTGTTCAGGAATGAAACATTTGTGAGCACCAATGTTTTAGGGAATTTGAATATGGTCACTGATGCATGCCCGAATCCAGAAATTTTTGTCAGAGGGGGTCCAACCAAAAAAGGTAAATTTTTCTCATAGACGAGGGGGATCCAACCCCCAAAATGCCCAAATATTACCCTTTTTTGATAAAATTTTCGGATGCTAGGGGGGGGGGTACCCCCTCTGTATCCGCGCATGCTGATGCATCGAATAATAAATATGGGAGCAATTGTGTGAACTGATGAGGCATAGACACCAATGCGTCGCGGAATAGAACTACGGTAATATGCAAGTTCCTTTACGATTCTCGTATGAAGCGCATCGTAATTACAAGTTGAATTTGAGCAGAATTGGGAACATGGGCACCGGTTTGTGGGAATGGAATATATGTATGAATGTGGACCACCATTGGGTTTAAGAACGCTGTTTAGGTACTAATATGTTCAGAAATAGAAATGCATGAATCCATACCAATGTGTTTAGGAGTGAAACATGAGTATCAATGTGTGGGGGATGAAACATGAACACCACTATTATAGAAATGAACATGGGCACCAGTGTGTTGAAGAATGGATGTGAGTGGCAATGATTTTAGGAGCACCAATATATTGAAGAATTAGATAGGAGTACCGATGTTATAGGGGAATGAAATGTAGGTAATAACGTGTTTATGAATGGAAAATGGGTACCATTAATTTTCAGAAATGACCACGAGTATAATATGCTGAGGAATGGAATATGGGCAGTAGTGTTTGAAAGAATGGGCAAAGGCTACCAACTGTCAAGGAATGCAAGACAGACACAGATGTGTTACGAAATAGGATATAGGTACCATTGTGTTAAGATTCGAAACATGGACACAATCGGTTAACTTGTATTCAAATCTTCATTAGATCACTGTGACCTTGACATTGGAGGTATGACCTTTAATCAAAGTCACGATATATCTTTAAGCCAATAGATTATATTTGTGTGAAACATGAAATATATCCACGATACAGTTTTGATTTTATGAGCTGGACCCTAATTTTGATTACAAGACTCACTGTAACCTTGACCTTTGAATTTGGATCAAAGTAATGGTATGTCACACATCCTTAATGTAGTAAATGACTATTGGGTATAGTATAAATCAGATCCATGTTACTGCTAAGGTTTTATGAATCAGACACCATTTTGGTCATACTTTAACCTTGAAGGTATGAATACAGGTTGATTGATTGACTGATTTTTGTTTAACGTCACTCCACGAATATTTCACGTATATGGTGACGGCACCTGCCTGATGCAGGGCATACAAATTTTGACCTTTGCAACGGACCCACCCGAGGCAGTGAGGGATCCTTAACGTGCCATGCATACCACGACATGGGGCCTTGGTTTTTGCCGTCTCATCCCAAAGACAGGACACCTGCATCACTAAAGCGAGACTTAAACCCCGGCCTCCCGGTATGAATACAGATACATGTCATAATACACCTTGTGTCAAGGGAAACAATTACCATAATATAGGTTAAGTCTTAAAGAATGACAAAGACTTACTGTGACCTTGACCATTGATCAAGGTTATGATACATCCTTGTGTCTTGGGTAACAATTTTGAAAACAAGGTCACATTAACATTAAGTCAAGGTCATAACACACCCTTGACGCAAGGTGAACTCTTTAAGTGCACAAATCCTCTCCTCTGATTTTCTCGGGTTCATAAATATGTCAACACAGTACCCTGTTGTGAGTGCCAGAGCACCATCTACTTTACATCAGTGTAACATCAATATCAACTGATAATAATTTCCATCAAGTCTGGGTAAACATTTTGAACTTGATCTCCCTCTATCATCTTCCCTCCCCCTATTTGAGCTGTCTCCTAACAAATGTTGCCTTAGATATTTACTTGATTTCTACACTTCATGTGTAACACAATGTAACATCATATACAATAAACAAGAAACCGTCAAGGACGGTATGGTATGACCGGATTGCAAATGCTAAACACAAAATGTTGACGCCGGACGGACAGACAGACGGACGGATGGAAGGACAGACAGATTTCGCCAATTCATAGACCGGAATTGCTTAGCAATCTGCTCAATAAAACCAGAACTATTTACCTTTGCTATTAGGGTATTTATTATTATCATTTGTTGCATTAATGTAGTTGTGATATTTACAATGTCCTTATAATCATAATAAAACAATAACTAAATCAGAAACATATCCAAAATTGCACTGAAGTACACACATGTACTTATATATGTAAATGCAAATACAGAATAAAATCATACAAAAACCAAAAGCAATTACACAGTATAATGAACACATATGAAAAAAAAAATCCTAGGCAGGTTCTGTCAAATTATAGTTATAAAGTAAGTACACATATTTCATTCATCATCTCTATAGAGGATTTTGAAAATCCTACATGTAAAATTAAATACTTTTATTAATAATATGTAAAAGAAAAATATGTTCAATTTGGCATTCTGCAATACATCCCTTTGTGATAATATTAACCAACCAAAATATAGCGCTCAAAGGAAGATATATGTCACTTGTAAAGGTAACAGAAGGTAAACAAACAGATGTCGAAATGATCTTTATGTACTGTTTTGCTTTAAGTGACATTAATAATCTTCATCATATGTTAAATTGATTAATTTGTACAATCTGTATCACCATACATGTATAATGAACCATATCTAATAACTAAAATCTAATTTCATTCATCATCATCATCATCATCATCATCATCATCATCATCATCATCTTCTTCATCATCATCATCATCTTCATCATCATCATCATCTTCTTCATCGTCATCATCATCTTCTTCGTCATCATCATCATCTTCATCATCATCATCCTCTACAACCTTTTTCTCTAACTTTTGCTTTTTGGCTACTGGTTCCTTTACTACAATTTTTAAGAATCATTTATTTAGTCATAAATTTATTGGATAAAAAACTTTAGTGGCATGTTTCGAGTAACATCTGTCACCTGTTAAGATACTTGTAGTTTAAGCAAGTCACAGACAAACAAATAATGCATTAAGTGTTCCCTACACGTGGCCATGGTTTGAGAAGACTAACTAGATGTGTCGATTTGCCATGAAATGCCGCACCGGCAACACAAGTCAAATATGAAATTTTTTTAACAGCACATGTAGTCCAAGGGCTATACTCTTGTAAAAATTTTGATCTCTATTACAATTTGCACATCTACAAATAGTGATCTTTGATTGTACAAAGTTTCAATGAAATCCTCTTAAGAGTTAAAGAGGAGTTGCAAAGACAAGGTGAATTTACCACATCTGCATAGACATCAAATTCCAAGGGGGCCATAACTCAAAAATTAATCAACTGAAACTAAACCAAAATTTGACCTAGATGTTCTTATGGTGTTCTTATATACCATACTTCCAGTCAATATGTGAATTCATTGCAGAGAAAGAGCACGGAACCTGTTATTATTGGCAATTTCTAAGTCCAAGGGACATTACTCCATTGACATGTATCAGTAAAACTGAGGGATGCACCATGAACGGCAGTTATACCTATAAAGCAGGAAATGAATGACTCAATTCGTATACAAAAAATCAATATAATTGATGGATGCTCCAAGAAGCACAGCAATATTGAAGGAAATGAATGACTCAATATATGAGAAATCATTGTATTAATTGATGATGATTTAAAATCTTAATGTATCATATGGATATCGAATTGAGTCAATTGTAGAACAATAAGTGATCACAGTATCTTAAACTAAAATGAGTAAGTTTGACCTTTTATTAGTTATGAAATAAAAATTTTAATCATGACCTTGACCTTTCAGATATGACCTTGAGTGACCTTTGTACAAAAGCCCTTAACCTAATAACATTTTGATGAAGTATGATCAATTTCTGATAAAAGGTGTTGGAGATATAAGCACGTCATGTTACTTTAAGTCATAGTTAATAATGACCTTGATTTTTAAAACATGACCTTGAGGGACCTTTATCCCAAAGCCCTTAACCTATATAATATTTTGGTGAAGTATGATCTAATTCTGATGAAAGCAGTAGGAGAAATAAGTATTTCATGGTATTTCAAGTCGTACTTAATAAGTGACTGTGACCCTTAAGAAATGACCTTGAGTGATATTTGTCCAAAAGCCCTTATTCTATATAATATTTTGGTGAAGTATGATCAAATTCTGATGAAAGGTGTAGAAGATATAAGTTCTTATTTCAAGTGACAGTTAATAAGTGACCTTGACCTTTCAGAAATGACCTTAAGTGAAATTTGTCCCAAAGCCCTTAACCTAAAAAATATGATCAAATTCTGATGAAAGGTATAGGAGATATGAGCTCGGACGGACAGGCGGATGGACATACACAAAGACACAACAGCGACTATATGCTCCCCCGAAAGTATTTGGGGAACATAAAAATTATTCGAGTGAACCAAATCATAACTTGACTTACATTATTTCAAAATGTAACAGTATACTAAATTTCAAGTCAATATGTGCATTCATTGTTGATAAGAGCATGGAAAGGAAATGATGACAGAGTGACGGAAGGATGGAAAGGGGAAACACTCTATGCCCTAACCATTTTCATTGGTGGGGTATAAAAATATTAATGGAAAGTAAATTCTAACATCATTTGATATAAAGAAATAGAAGAACTGTACTATCAAATTTTTGGTAATTAAAAAATCAAAGTTCTGAGTATGTTTTCACTGCAATATTTTGTAATGAAAACAAGACAACTGAAACTCCTACATCCATCAGTAGTTAGCACTACAGGAAAACAATAATCTTCCTTTTTTCTCAAGGTCCATAATGTTGGGAAACAAGTGATAGCAAACTATAAACGTCATGTGCACATAAACATTTTTGACTTTCTCTTCCACAAAAGTTACGCAAGGTCCATGAAGTTGTGTCTTTATCTTTGAAACTGAATACAATAAAGACTTTACCTTTTACATCATCTTTCCTTTTTTCAGGTTTCTCTTTACGTAGCCGAGCAAACACCACACTGATTTTCTGCCCAGCTACAATTTTACCATGAGCAGTTTTATGTGCTTTCTTGGCAGCTTCTTCAGAAGTGAAGGCTGCAAATGCATACCTGTAAAATGGTTTGATATTCTTATACATACTTCTCTTAACAAAAAACATCAATGACAGTATAACAGATTGCAAAGCAGACTTCACCAGCACAACATTGTCCAGGTACATGTATTATTTGAAGGTATCTCGAGAAAGCTTAGTTTAGACGTTTTACTTACATTTATAATCAATGTCATTTTGGAATCAAAGAATCAGTCTGTGTTCACTGATGTGTAAAATAAATTGTGCTTATCCTCAAAGTTTATTTCTGTTGGGTGGAACTCCTGAATGTCTACAAACCAACCAAAATTGGACACAATGCCCTCTTGGTCAATGCTTTGTGGAACAGAAAATTCTAATTACATGAGATTGAGTATGCCTTCAACAGATTCTTTCTAAGCCTCAAGATTTAGGTTGGTTGGTTGATTGGTGTTTTACGTCACTTTCAACAATTTTTCAGTTATATCGCGACATGGAAGCAGGAGGTAACCAACCTCCTAAACATAGTGGCGCAATCTGGGAATTGAACATGGGTTGTCGTCATGATTTAGGAGGAGCATAGACAAGACTATGGGACCCTATCCAAGACTTATGATTTTTGAAGAAGGCAAATAAAAACAAGATGTTTTGGCCAAACTCATGATCCCCACCCCTTAGAACCTGACCCCTTGAGCACAAACTCCTCGCCATGTTAAAATGCCACAGTCACATTTTTTCTAGGCTTCACGATTTAGGAGTGCTGACAAGATATTTTGAACAGACAGACTGGCATAAAGCAGCATTATTGCATAAGCCCCACTTTTTATTTGGACATTTGAAAATACTTATTGAGGTTTCAACAACAGGAAATTTCAAATATGGAAGGGGTACTGTATACCGATTGCCTTGATATATCTCTTCTCTATGTTAGATTAAGGCAAATAACTTTTGTAAGAATCATAACCTAGTCTTTAAACTTGAGTGAAGTAAAACCAAACAAAGGAATTCTGTATCTTTTTGTGTATATACATATTTACCTCATCACCAAATTATCATAAAATTCCCAGTACTTCCTGAGATATGCAGGCTAAAACCATGGAATGACTAAGCTTTTGTTTACTCAAAATTAGCTTGGACCTGTGGCATGCCTTCTATGTCAGGGAGTATAAGGTCGATAATTAATAAGACGCAACAGATGAATGCATAATAAAAAAATATTTAAAAATTTCTACATTGAACTCCTTACCTCTCATTGCAGATTAAAGTCTGTAATTAGTCTTATATTAACAGAAACATCACTTGCTTCAAATTTTTCCCCATTTACTTTGTATACACTTTATTCCTTAAGATTTATCCTTAAAAGAGCATGATAGGAGTATGGAGACCCAAACAAAACAAATCTCCAGGGACACATTTTCCAATCAAATCACTCGTTTTAAATTCTCATCTAGATCAAAGAAAATGGAAGGTACAGTACAATGAGATCGAAACCGAAGCAAGCGGTTTTTATTTGCTAATTAAGGAGTAGCCAAGAACTATAATTTGGGAAGTTTGTGATGAAATTTAGTGACAATATCGATTGCAGGTGATACATAATTGCCCTGTTTGGTTTTCTTTGCTCAAACTTAAAGACTAGGTTATGACACACATGAGAAATATTGGCCTTAATCTAACTTGGAGCAGAGACCCACCAAGGCAACTGGAAGGCCTGGAGTCAAAGTCACATTTCACCACAGCTTCTAGTTCAGGTGTTAACAAAAATACCTCCTGCGGCAACAAATTTGAAACATACAATAATTCACTCCAAGATACAGCACTCGTATAAGTGTAAGGGATGGCCCAACATTATATTTTGAGAAACTTACTTTGTAAAACTATTTAACCAGACAGACAAACAAACAGACAGATAGACAGAGTGACTCCTATATACCCCAAAAACTTTGTGGGAAGTATAATGATATAGTAATTTATTATTGCCATGTAAAGGATGACATGTTATGGTCTATCGTAGGCTAATAATATAAGTCAACATAAAAGAATTATAAGAGCATTATAAGAACATTATGGTGAAAATTTCAGGAGATATTTCTTACCCAAAAGATCGACCATCCTTTCTGGTGGGAACAACAACATCGTTTGTAGTTGGAAACAATTTCTTCAGATCATCTTCTGTGGCATCACCAAAATTACTGATAAATAATCTTTTGGGATCTAGTCCTGAAGAAATCAGAGGTCACACATTATATATGGAATTCAGTATTGTAAAAGCACAGGGGCTGTGTATTCTCAGAATGAAAAAATTTGAAAATTCTTATCTCATCTAAAATGTAAAATTGTCATAGAAAAAGTAAAGATAAATAAGCTGTAGTGCAGCATTCCAAAGAACATATATGCATGCTTGCAGAGATGGTTCAAACAGAGGGGTTAAAGACGGACAGACTGACACAATGAGGTGATCCAGTATTTGCGATGCTTTGCAACCCAAACAAAAAGTTTTCATAAAATATGAAAACCTATACATACAGTAGGGAATCCACTCACTATGCTGAAAACATCACGAAATGTGCAGAGCGTTAACTGATACAGTGTAGGAAAAGTAAGATTTTATAAAAACAATTGCGTTTTGAAAAAAAGCCTTTCATTACTTCTTGAATAAACATATCTCAACAGAATTGTGAGATTTCCGTTGTTTGTATATGTCTACTTTTAAAATTCCGAGCTCTCGAATATTGCCGATCGTTTCATTCCTGACTGGCCGGGTCATGGCGGGCGGCCGTGTTGGTAGTGTTAGGATTATACAAAACGAAGGTACGACTTGAGCCAATGAGATCTTGCCTTATAAATCGGTATGGACTGAAAGCCAATGAAATGTAGTTTCTGATGATATATGCGTCCTTCACCTAGGCCGAGTCTTTGATATTTAAATAACCTGCTGAAGTTTTTAGGAGCTCAGGAAAACAAAAACACGACAGTAAATATGACTGACGCATAAAGTCAGACAATCTTTAGATGTTTTCCTCTACTGTACTCTCTTTATCAACAAAGAATTTAATTCAGCTCAGGTTGTAAATTGTGTTTAAAAACACATGGTTCATGCTGGCTCGCAGTCAGTCAAGGCCCTGATGGGGTAATCGCTAATGTAAACAGTCGACTGAAATGATGTTGACTACTTGACGATCAGCCGCATTTTTATGTATCAAATATCAAGTTTTTGTCCAGTTATGATGTGTAGCCAAATAATTAAACCTATAAACATGAAATCTTGTATTTTATTCTAGTTTTCTGTGCCGAAGTTGCTGAAATCGATCATACGAACTCATTGAATTGGAGCTGGAGAAATGCAAGGCCCGAAAGGGGGGGAGGGGGGGGGGAATTGCACATTTTCCCTGTGGTCATAATAATACTTTTTTTCTTATAAAGTTTGCTGATTTTGGATGGATTTTTGATTTCTTATTATTTATATAAGTACTTACCATGTTAGCACTGATATTTATACATGATTAAAATACAGAACTTAAAAAATTCTTAAAATTGTTCAGGTGTTTTATGTGTTTATTTGTTTGTTTATATATTTAATTTTTCATATTATTATGAAATTTATTTTTCATATAAAACCTTATAAACAATTCTATATGGAATCTAAAACACTTTCATTGAATGTTCTACTCCATATACGTTTTTAAGATATGATTGTTTGAAATTGCACTTTTGTTTGATATGCACATGATATTGGCAGTGTACCGCTGCAAAATTTTCTAAGTCCAACAAAAAAAAGTAGCAACTTTAGAGATGTCTCACACCAAACTTTCAATAAAAACTTACCTGTATTTGAGTTTTTTTGTGTTGTATGTACCCTTGCCTTTCAGCAGTACAAGATTTGAATATGAAAGTACTTGATTTTTTTTCAAAACAGACCTTTCAAATAAGCTTTTCGGTCACTTTTTAAGGAAAAAGTCGTAATATTCTGAGAAAACGCGTAATTTTCCAATATTCAATTAGTCGTAACTTTGTCAAATCTTTATGGATTTTCAAAATTCTTTTTTTAAAATGTTCAGTTCAACAAGGTATTTGAAACAGTATTTAAAAAGCAGCATTTACATTAATCTAAATTTTGAGTGGACTCCCTACATACAGATATAATCCACATACCTGTATCTACAGGTGTTTTCCATTTTGCTTTCTGTACTTGGAATGGTTTTCCATTTAACTTTTGTTTTCTAAGAGACACTAGATGTTTCTGAGCTGTTTCTACATTTTTGAATACCACAAATGCAAACCTACAAATACATTAATAAATAAAGGTGAAGATAACATGTAAAATACTATTTTCTGTGTTACTAATACATTTAACGATGGGAATGTCTTATAATTAAAAACAGCATCTTGAAGAGAAAATAAATTCACACTGCCAATGTGTCAAAGAAGTAAAATGTCAATGTCAAAAATTATAAATAGTAGCAACATCCTGAATATATGCTTGTTTGGTTTTTTGTATGGTCTCACTCAGAAATTACTTCCCTTATATAGCGATGTATGAGTATGAGCAACACTGCATAGAATATAGACCTATGAAGTGCAACCATCTGAAGCAATGAAGGGTCAATTAAACCCCAATGTGAACTGTGACACAGGACCTGTGGTTTTACTGTCTCATCTAAAACACAGACGACCAATGACTCACCAACGACACTTGAGAGCAAGACCTCAGTCACAAGCTTAAAATAATAGCTCCACACTAAAGACAAATCTCGGGAAAAATAAAATAATTAAATCACTAAAATTCGAAGTCATATCAATAATCAAATGGTCCAGGTAACATCATCTTTATTCAATGGAAAGTCTTCCTCTATGAAGATTAATACTTTTCTGTTATGGTTTAAAAAAAAAAGGTGTAAGAAGATGGTAAAGAAAATGGCTAAGAGTCTGTGAATCAAACAAATAAACTAAAACCTACTTGTCTCCATGAGTAAAGATGACACTATAAACAGATTGATGTTGATTCTGTAGTAAATGAAATGTAATAAGACACATTTCTTCAGAATACAGAAAGCTTTGTTGTTGCACTGTTGCTTGGCCCAATAAGATACAAAGGCATTCTCATGGGTTCAAATACAATGCATGAAAATTTAAAATGTGCTTTCTATCAGTGAGCTTGACTTTACTTCATAACCCATACTGATATCTCCACAGGGAAAGACTCTATATAACTTCTTAGTTTGTTAATCACCACAATACAATTTCACTATCCCTGACAAAAATGATTGTTTACTATTTCCCCTGACGCATATCCATAATAGTTGGGATGGGGAGGTATGAATTTTCTGAATTAAACATCCGGATTTATTGCATTTATTGTCACTAATACACATGATGCATAAATCCCTACATAAGAAGTTAGACAAAGAGTGGTAATGGTTTTTGGTCATCAACAACTAACATGAAAATGTAACATCTGTGGATTTTTCAAAATTAAAGGATAAAAATTCCTTTAAAAACTTCCATGCCAAAAACTTCCTGTATTGGCATTCTTCTCGTCCCTTACTGGTATTCTTACTGACATTTCACAGAGCAGAAAGGCTAAAGGGGTTCCGCTGCTGAGCCTTCGCTCACTTGGCTACAGAGACCCCTTACCTGTGATATATGACCAAGTATTATAACCTTAACAAGGTGAAGAACTTCTACTTGAAGATACACAGGTAAAAATATGATTATAGCAAATTTTTCTAATTTACAACATCAAATCCTTGATATCCAATTATACCCTAAGAATTTTGAGTATAAGAGATAAACAGTGTCACAAACCTAGAGGACTTTGATCGACTATTGGGAAAGATTCTTAATCGAACTTGTTGTATTTCATTGGACAGAGACTTTATATTCTCTTCAGTCACATTTTTAGGGAGATGATTCAGATAAAGAGTTCTTTCTGTTTCAGCTCCTATAAAAAACAATACATTTCAAATATATATAATATGCTCCCAAGAAACACATTACATTTTGGTTTCAACAATGCTCTTCAAATATTTATATATTATGTGAATTCCAATCATTTGGCCACGAGCATCATTGAAGAGACATAAGCTGTCAAAATGTGCATCTGGTGCACAAAATTGAAAGGTATATATGTTCTATATTTATTATGCCATATACATATAGTGTTTTTTTTTATAAACATCATAAGCCGCACATGGTGACGTATTAAGCATTAAACCTTTAAAAGGTTGCCTAATGCATATCATATGCTCCAGAAATACTTGCATAGTCCAAAACATAGCACATATATAACACACATACATCATATGCTACTGAAAGATTGAACATGTTACACATGTTTTCCAAGATCAAATACAGAAACAAACATTTCAAAGTATAATAATCTCCTAAGCCTATTGACAAAGTTTTGCAAGCTACAGTACAAATGTAAAACTATACATCCATATATAGATGATAGTACGGTTGGTATTTTATCACCCATATATATATAACAGTATGGTTGGTATTCCAACACACTGAATAAAGAGCTCCATAGATACCATTTTCTTTTTTTTTTATTAACATATAATTTATGATTTACTAAACAAAAATATATATAGTATTTGATATTACTTACGTAACCTCTCTTGGTCTTCACTTAAACCAACTGAAACGAGGGGAGAGTATTGTGAAATAAAAGGTACTGGAAAGACACTCATAACTGAGATTCTATTCGTTTGACTTTTGTTTCATGTCACACCAAAATTATTAGACTTGTATGGTGACAACATCTGTCTGCTACAATGCATCGAAATTTCGAATTTAGACCTATATACAACCCCCACCCCCCCCCCCCCCCCCCGACCATTAGCAATAAATAATTATTATGTTTCAATATTTCTTGTGACAGGGCACCTCAATTTCCTGCTGTCTCATCCAGAATATTGGAGGACTTGACACTGGTGAACCAATGGTGGGATTCAAATTGGGGTTGGTTGGTTGGTGTTTTAAGTTGCTTTAACAATTTTTCAGTTATATCACGACATGGAAGCAGGAGGTCACCAAACTCTTAAACATAGTGGCACAATCCACTAAAGTTAATGCAAACACAAGAGAAGATCAATAAACTGGATTACTTTTCAGTAGAAATGTATCAGTATTACACAAATTGTATCAACATTGTATCAAAGTCATTTGTATCAATGATACATTGATATTTTGAGCTAACAAGTTCAACAATGCCACTCTGTGATAATATACCAAGATTATTGCATACCAACCTCCAGAATCTTGTGAGTCAGACTTTTTAACTACAGGTTTCTTTTCCTCAGATTGCTTCTCCTTAGAACTTTTTTGTTGAGATTGTGCTGTGAATGAGGATACAAATATTAAGATTGTTGCATTGTGCTGTGAATGGGGAAACAAATATTAAGATGATGGCTTGAATAATGGTATGACATATTGACAGGATTATACAACAACCGGTAATTGAGTGCCATCAACAATTTCTGAAGCTTTCATATTCAATTTCAGAAGTTATAAATAGATAGTTATCATAACATGTAATTTGGATTTGATTTGTAAGAAGATGTCAATAGGTACTACTACCAATGGCTCACTAAAATAATCTAGTCCTTGACATACTTCTTAGTAATGTTTCTGATTAAGTCCCATGAAAATTGCTCCAAGTATTTACAGGTGAAAATGCAGATACAATGGCTAAATTTTCTGCATGTTCAAAGAAGACAAATCTTGTTTCAGAAGAGGTGAAAATAGTGAATATACAACTTGTTATGATATATCATAGTCTTCATGCACATTATGCCAACATCTATGACAAATAGATCCTGATAATTGTGTGCTTGCAGGACGTATAATGTTTGGGATCACCTTGCCCACTGTCTGTTGTTATATCTCTCAAAAGTGTGATCACTTTAACTTGGAATTTAGTGATTTTTACGGCCATTATTACTGTTGAATAAAAGCCAGCGTGGCCTAGTGGTATCCGCTGGACTCCTGATTGGGAGGCTGGGGTTCAAGTCCCGCTCTGGTCATGCCGTTGTTCTGTCTTTCGGATAAAACAGTAAAAACCGAGGCCCCGTGTCGTGGTATGCATGGCACGTTAAAGATCCCTTACTGCTTTGGGTGGGTCCGTTGCAAAGGTCAAAATTTGTATGCCCTGAATCAGGCAGATGCTGTCACCATATACGTGAAATATTCGTGGCGTGACGTTAAACAAAAATCAATCAATACTGTTGAATAATGGCAGTTTTCCTGTGCCAAGAAACCTCTTTTTCTCCTAAAACTGACTTAAATTTTCCCCAGAAATTAAATATCTCCTTCATAGACCAGGTTCATTACTCAATCAAATGTTTAGATAATTCCACAACCGACGATATTTATTGCAATATCAGCCATTAAACACCATTGTATTTGCCTAACAAACTACCATTCTTTCTGGATTTTCACACACTTTGATTACATTTGTGTAGTTAGGCACTTTACACGAATTGGTACTCATAATGGTTAACGCTTACATGATTGATGATCAGGATGCATCCAGCATGTCATATTTTGGTCTTCTATCATATGTCTCATAATTCACGATATTACAGAATACGTCTGACCCAGAAAAGTAAATCGACTCCACAGAAAATCACATTATGTTTGCCTTCCATTTTCAATCAACTTCAAACATCCAATGTTGTGACTTTACTAGAAACTGTACATGTGTTCAATAATTGGAAAACAAACACAAAGACAAATTATCTAAGTTTGAAAATTGAACCCAGGATATTTCATTTGTTTATTCTATGAAAATATACAAGTTTAAACAATTATTCCAAGAAAATCAGAATAAATACACAAAAAATGTCATATTTAGACATTTTCCCCTTTTTTGCCATTTTTTCATGATTTTCCCATATTTCATGGGCATGGGCAGACAAGTAACTTCAATATCGTTGGGTACAGGGATTAAACGATTTATACCAGTCCTCTGCATTCAATGGGGAATCGCAAATACATCCAAAAGTCACAAAGCTTACCTTTAACATCTTGTTTATTTTGTTTAGCTGCCGTTTTCCCTGCCGATGGTTTTTCATTTGCTTGTTTAAGATCTGGTTTACTTGATTTAGTTTCTGCTTTTCCTACAGGTACTTTCTCTTTTGTCTTTTGCTGTTTGGGTTGTTCCCCTCCTGCGATATATTTTGAAATAGGTGAGTATTTAATTGCAGTGAGACTGGGATAACCACAAAACAGTTTTTTGTACAGAATTATACAAGAAAATCAGTCTGACATGAGTATGAGTGTTGTTCATGATGTAAAAAGCAAATGATGGTGTTCTGAACTTAGTTACAAAGGGAGACTGTCGTGGTATCTGTTGTTTTAGCAGATCAGTCATAATCAATGTTATAATATAAAGAGCATGTTATACTTGTTCCTATAAATTTTCACAAGATTACTGTCATTTGAAAAAAATGTTTTTGGTGGAAGGAATAAAGAAAACTCTGTCTTTGAATGTAGGGTAAACATTGTTACATTATTCAAATTGTTGTCAAATCTGTATACTCTATAAATATCAATTATACAAGCAATTATTGCAATTTGATATCAGATATGAGATTCTTAAATCCAAAAAACAATTATTTTATCTTTCTTTGTATAATGACGATATGTAACTACCTCTCTTTTGTGTTTGTTTCAAGATATGTTCATTTATTACGCTGTCAATTCCAACATCCTCTTCATCATCACTATCTTCATCTCCCTCCATATCACTATCGTCATCATCTTCCTCACTATCTTCATCATCATCATCATCATCATCGTCGTCGTCGTCAATATCACTATCATCACCTTCCTCACTACTATCCATTTCGATATCTTCCTTTTCATCAAAATCACTATCTTCATCTTCATCATCATCATCATCTTCATCATCTTGAACTTGTTTGATAGGTGTTTTAGACTTAGATGTTTGAGATTTTGGAGTTGGCTGACCTTTAGGAGTTTTCACGACTTGAGTTTGTTCTTTAAGTGTTTTTGCAGCAGGTGTTTGTACCTTTGGAGTTTTTGCTGCTGGTGTTTGTCCCTTAGGAGTTTTTACTGCTGGTGTTTGTCCCTTAGGAGTTTTTACTGCTGGTGTTTGTGCCTTTGGAGTTTTTTCTTTCTGAGTTGGTGTTTGTACTTTCTGAGCCTTTGCTGAAAGTGTTTGTCCCTTGGGAGTCTTTGCAGCAGGTGTTTGTACTTTTGGAGTCTTTGCTGCAGGTGTTTGTATTTTTGGAGTTTTTGTTACAGGTGTTTGTCCTTTAGCAGGTGTTTTATCAATCTTCCTTTTCTGACCTGCTTTTGGCTGCTTAACTAGATAAGAACATAACATAAATGCCCCTTAAGACTCAGTTAAACAGGAGTATCAACCATTACTTTCTAAACTTATATCAGGGATGATTTTGGGGTGCTATTTCTGAACTGCGCAAAATATCTGATCGATTGTTTTGGAGTTTTTTGTAGGAATGAAATGTCTGAAAAACATTAGGGATGAAATAATTCACCGAGATTCTCGGCTCATCACGACCTTTAGTGACGATTTGATTTACGGTATGACATATCATCCGTATTGTTCCCTTTCGATTTTTTTCGAAAGTTAGAATTTATAACAAAATGACATGGTTTATTACAAACAACAATTGTTCTGAGAAAATAAAATTCATTCTTGGACTCTAAATAATTCAGGGCTAATTATTTGGTATTTATAAGAACTATAATTTGCTTGAACTATGATTCAAATTTTTATGAAACAAGATGTATTTCCTTGATCTTTTATGTAATGATCATGTGATGATATTTGCAACAGTTCAATGTAATATCACAGTACATATCGTATCGAGAGCTTAATATCGTGATACATATCGTGAGGTATCCGTATCCCTGCACTTCTATCCAACATCTTTAGTTTGTGATCTTGATCTAGTAAAGATGTTTGGGGTAAAACTCAGGGTTTGTCCTAAGCAACAAACAAAAGCTATTCTGTATCAATTCTACATGGTTTTGCTCTTAAAACAGGATTGGAAATCTACATATATAAAAAAAGTGTTCATAATTTGATTATTGGAATGACAAAATATTTTGGGCATTCCATTTTTACCGAAACTGTTCCAAGAATTACTCTCTATGATTAAGTCTTAATGCCCATTACCAACATACCTGGACCTCCAACTGGAAAATTTTCCTTCGTTCACTCATAAATCCTTGGTACGGTGGTTTGTTTAATTGGTGTGTTTTATCTCAAAATTAAATCAAGACTCATGTTTTCTCTTATTGAAGTCCCAAAAATAAATTCATTGAGAGTAAATGAATATGTGAACTGTTAGAGATATATACTAAAGCTGCTGATATGTTGGGGTCTATAAGGAAGACAATTAACCAGCAACTTAAAGAGAAATTAATAGAAGCAATGATATCACAACTCATCAGAAACTTTGTAAAATCACTGTAATGGCTGCTAATGTGTTCTTTAGTATGCATTTTCCATAAAAATTCAAAATATTCCATTAACATTTTGTTAATAGGAGAATTCTATTTAAACACTCTGAAACCAGAATAATGCATGACTACACACTTCTATTCATCGAACTGATCTATACAACATACTACTAAATACAAAATTTTAATCAAACTTACTTGTGATTTCATCTTCTGAATCCATTTCATCTGATTCTGATCCACCCTAAAATGGCAATCAAAGTTAATTTTCAACATAATTTGATGTTGATGAATGAACTTTAAAACAAAATTAAACATCTATGGGTTTATGTTGGTTAGTTGATTGGTGTTTTATGTTGCTTTCAACAATTTTTCAGTCATATCGCGACATGAAAGCAGGAGGTAACCAACCTCTTAAACATAGTGGCGCAACCCGGGAATCAAACCTGGATCGTCGGCGCCACAAGCCAAGCGCTTAACCACTAAACCAAGCCTGCCCCTCTATGGGTTTATGAATTGAGTATTTGTTGTCAGTATTGCAACTTCACATTGTACATTTCAAGTAATAATTTATCAAGGGGATACTTTGGGGCTCAATTTTGCGATATTCTCGCATATTTTTTTTTCAAAAATCGCACTAAAAATGTCAGAAGGTGAAAAAATCTTGCATCAATTTTATCTTTAACATTGACATATAATAGCACGAAATGTCTGCACGGCGAGTCCTCTCATGCACTCCGTGATCATGTAAGCGCAATCGGGCTCAGCAGTTAAATACTGTAAGCGTGTAGATGACCCTGTCTCAAAGTATTATCGATAAATATAAAATATGTGTTTATCACTCCCCCATGTAGCTATACTATAGTATGGAAATGCACACTATAAGAACCATGTTTACATTTTATATTTATCGATAGAATTCTCAACAAGTAAGGGCACAGGAAGGACAGATTGGCAAGGACGCGAACATGCCTCCAAAATGTAAATTGCCCTCAGTCCCCAAAGAGGTTAATAACAATGATGTACCAGGCCCTAGCCTTGACTCTGATAAAGCGCCAGATGTTGCCAAAGATTTGACCACAGTTAATCAGAAAAAATCAGACTTAAAATTCTTCATTGTAGTAACATTCAATTCTTGATTGCTCAAAGACTTCACTAGCATCGAGTTCATACTTTTCATTAATTTTTCATTCCATTTGTGAAAAATCTCATTGTGACTACCGTATATACTCGCTTATAAGACCGACTCGCTTATAAGACGACCCCCCCTATTTTGGACAAAAATTCTAGTACTTTAGCATTGACCCGCTTATAAGATGAGGTAAAAAATTGCTCTCAAACACGATGCATGATGTACGTATTGACATTTTTGGGGCAGTGCCAACTGTCTCAATCTCGTTCACTGTTCAATGTGCGGTTTGACAATGCACAAGTTTTTCCATAATTACTGTGTAATATTAATAAATAACAAGATCTTTATTTGTTTTACATTAATTTATGAACCATTTTCTCAGTTACACCAAATTCACGCTCGGCTGCACAGTTATTTTGCTTTTCAGCGAACTCAACCACTTTAAGTTTAAATGCTGCATCATAACAGTTACGTTTACCGGAAGCACTCATGTTGTAATCGAATGTCATTGACTGATAACCAGAATGATGTATCTCGACATTTTATACAAAAATCATGACATTGAGCACTAAATTAAAATAATTAAATGCGTATGATGTGCCTTATGCTTATGTTCTCTTCATTATCTTATAATTGCTATCTTTTTAAAGTCAAATAATTTAGTCTCCCTAGCTTACCTACTCCTCATTATTTGATAATTAACTGTCGAATGGGCTTAGCATAATTATTGCTAAATAAACAACAATGCAATCAATCACCAATTACTGATTTTTTTCTCGTCAATCTCGGCAAATTAATACCCGATAGTTACCTG
This sequence comes from Pteria penguin, assembly GCA_035048485.1. Classification (NCBI taxonomy): domain Eukaryota; kingdom Metazoa; phylum Mollusca; class Bivalvia; order Pterioida; family Pteriidae; genus Pteria; species Pteria penguin. The sequence goes on along the minus strand of CM068580.1, from coordinate 47,860,949 downwards.
TCAATCACCCCTTATCAAGATCAATTGATCTCGGGAACTTTAAACCTATAATTAGATTACCGATGTCCCGCGTTTACCGCAGTTCACGTGAACAAGAAGTGTGATAAATACGGCTAGTGACACGTGTTTTCTGATAGATATTAATGACTTTTATGTAATATCTCGCTTATAAGACGACCCCCCTACTTCACAAAAGAAATTTAACTCCCAAAAACTCGTCTTATAAGCGAGTATATACGGTACTTCAGTGAGAGACTAATCTCTCATTAAAATTTGAAATCTCTTATAGTATATTTTGGAGCGAAAGAATTTTATCATTCACCCTGAAAGCCAGGGTAACTCCTACTTAATTTAGACTACTTAAAATACTGGGTATAGTAATATTTACCTTTCCATTTTGAAACAGTTTTCCTTTAGGTAATATGGGCTGAAAGATACAATAAAAATCACAATATAGATAATAATGAAATGGAGGATAATTCAGACATGATTATGCATAGGAATAAAAACTTGAAGAGACCATCAGGTGGCTGATTTAAATAAACTGCAGCATGCAGCGAAAGGGAGGGTGTGGAAGGGTTACCCTTCACATGGGAGATCTGAAGGACCTCACCCAAGAAAATTTGACAAAAAGTATGCCTTTTCATGCAATTTTAGAGCCCTTAGGTAGAGATTTCTTGAGTGAAGAAGTGTAGGAACATAAGAGATACCTTTAAAAGTATCCCTCATTGAAGAATTACTTTAATGTAAATTCTTTATCTCTGCCATGGTAGGGAAGGGGGTTCTCAGACCACCCCAGGGAAATTTTGCAAACAACTATGCCTTTTTTAAGCAAATTTAAATCAGATAGGTAAAGATATTTTAATTGAAAATGTTTTAAACATTTTCTTATTTTGAATGTTTTTTAAATGTCAATAATCTTGAAGAATCTATCTCTCCGACATAGGGGGAGAAGGGAAAGGGGGAATCTGGAAAATTTTGCTATAATACTGTGCTAGTTGGTGTAGATGTAAAGCAGTTCGGCAGATGTTTGACAAATGAAAAAGTCTTGAAACTTTCAGACAATTATATTTTCTGTTTATCTTCTTTCTCTGTCTCTATCTCAAGTTAGAGCCGATCAAAAAAACTTACATAAATTCTTTCTCTACTTCAAGTTAATTTTTATGTATATTCTTTCTAATCTTATGCAGTCTTTCTCTATCCTAGTGTCAATTCAAATCTGTGTACAACATCAACATCTTATATTGTGCTTTCCCGACATCCATCCTGAGGGTTTTTTAACAAAAAATAGCCACTATCAAAATCACCAATACCGGCAATAATGCGGGTCCCCAGCACATCTGGACAATAATGCTTGTCTAATCACTTTCACCAAAGGAGTTTGTTAAAATGTCATCGACTGTATGAATAGACCATACTGACTTTATGAACGGATGAAATTGCATCTTGCATTGTATTAAAAGGCTCAATTTAAAATGGAAAAAAAATATGTGAAGAAAAAAAAAGTTTTAAAACAGATTGTAAGATTAAATATAGCAATTCTATTTTAAAATGAAGAAATGGCGAAAGATAGATGTAAAACTACAGCAATTGATAAATTTAAGAAGTGATTAGCACTGGATAACCTTCATAACATTTATGTTTGACACAAAAATTCATACTTAGGCCTCTGCCTCAAATGCAGGGAGGGAAATGTGTTACAAATGGGTCCAAGACATTGATTAAAGTATTATCCTGCAGTATCAATTGACACAAGTTTTAAATGATGAGACATTTATATCACAGGCAGAAATGATATGTAAATGAGGGGCATCCCCTTTTGCATGGCAGCAAAGTCCATGGTACTAAATTGACATTGACCTTTGGTCCATAAAATCAATAGCGATCTTCTTCTCATATTTAAGTTATACATAAAGTATGATCCCAATTGGGCTAAAATTGTGGTTTGTAGAGTGTCTACAACGTCTTCTATGATAACCTCTATTGACCTTAAACTTTGACATTTCAACCCAAAATCAATGGGGATCCTTCTTTCCTTATAAAAGCAATATATGTGAGGTATGAACCCAATAGGGCCAAAACTGTGACATCTAGAATGTCTACAAGGTTTTGTTAGACACACACATGCACCCATGAACGGTACAGTTACAATACGCCCTCCCCCTTGCAATGCTGTTGCAACGGATAAATAAATAATTGCAAGGTATATTGACCAAAGCATATTTTACCTCCTCGATATCACTGTCATCCATATCACTGTCGCTGTCAACCTCCACCTTTTTACGAGCTGGTGGGGCAGATTTAGCAGCTTTCTTCATTAACATAGCTTTTTGTCCTTTTGGTGCCTGTGGTGTCTACAATATAATATTTCTATGTAACATGTAGTACATTATTATTATAAATATTACAAACCACTAAGATGGACTTCAATTTTGTATTTATATTGAAAAGAAAATTTCTACAGTTCTGCTTATTAAAAAATACAAACAGTCCTCAGGAAGATTATTTTCGTTTAAACAATGATTGCATCCCTCTCCTTCTTTCATAAAGCTGAAGGACTGCAATTATGATGTCAACTCACTGTGAAACCGATGATCCATCTCCTGGTTTCAATACAGTATTCTCACAGCTGCTTAAAAGCTCAAATGAGTAACAATCTCTGTTTTCAGTCATCAGTTTCAAAAATTGAGCAAAAACACATGTGAACAATAAAACTTTTAGAATTTCAACTTGAGGTTATCCTCAACCTGTTTTAATTCTGAAATCAAAATTACTAAGCTTTTATTTTAAGTAACTGTTAAATTTTTGGAGTACTGAAAACAGAGACATACGCATCTGAGCAATTCTTTTTCAAACAAGAGGCTGAAGGTATTTCACCTATTTCCTATTGAAACGGAGCGTTCACAATTCACACCTCTGTATAAGCGCTCCGTTTCAACAAAAATTAATATTCTCAATCTCCATAACCCGAGGCTGATGAGTAACATGAAGCATGATGTTAATCTCTTTTGAGATTCTTGCACGTGGCCGTTTATTATACTGTCGTTTACTATTGCCACTCCCCAGAATCTCTTGTCAGCCCATCTTTACGTTATTTGGGTTTTCGTGATTCGACAACCCCCGTGTACTAACTAGTGATGGGGGATCAGTTGAATTTCATAATCGATCATCGGTTGGAATCGTTGATGCTTTCGATGCCATTTTGCCAATTATAATCAATTCGCAAACATTTACAGATTAATGCACAATGTACAAATATGTAGTAGCATTAGCTTTCTATATATGCACCCTTTGGTTCTTAATCACCCTGTGCTTAATGCTGGTTGGCTCTGTAACATACAGGTATGGTGAGTGGTGTGATACAAATCCATATGGACCATTAGCCAGGTACTAGTAGCTTTAACTAACCTGGGGGTTCCAATTAGTCTAGAAAGTCTGTTTTTGTTGTTTGGTATGATTTATAAAGAATGTAATATCTTAAACACTTGACACAATAAACTGAACAATTTGAGACAAGGAGAACATATGTCATACATGAACATGTAGTCATTAACAAGAACAATAACATTCAAATTGAAATAATACGACTGAAGCAGTACTATAGAATGTCGCTTCCCTGGTGACACAAAAATGAACATGTGAAATCATAAGTTTAAACATTTGAATTTTATTCCCTACTAATATACCACACAGGTTCGTTCCACTGCAAAATACAGCTATTATAGTTATAGCTATTGTTTTTGACAGAAAATGACATAAATTTTCGATTTTTCAGCAATCGCAAAACCGAAACAAAATGTACTGATATTCAGTAGTGTACTAATAAAGATGACATTGGTGGTGTCATTTGTTATCAATGTAATTGCAATATTACATTGATTACAAATGACAGTACCAAATGTAATCTTTTTCAGTCCACAACTAAATATCAGTGTCCATTTGTTGCGGTTTTTGGTGATTGCTTAGAAATTGAGAATTTATGTCATTTTCTGTAAAAAAAGTAGCTATAGATAGCTGTATATAACTATATATAATAGCTGTACTTTGCAGTGGAATGAATCTGCCACAATCAACATGTAGGTTAGACCAAGGGTTGGGACGAGGGCTTCTTTATATCCAAAACACAGAACCCGTTATAAAATCGTACGTTCAAATTTATTTGAGCAATAACTTTCTCTTACTTAGTTAATGTCTACCTGTTTAGACTTGAGGACAGTTGTTGTGAAGAAAAAGCAACATTGGTGCACCCCGGATAGTAATTTTAACTTCCTCAGAAGTCAGAACTCACCCCTGTTCACTTACTCTTTTCGGCAAAGTCGACACATCGCCTTCTTCATATCCAAATTAGTTTTGGATGGTGGAAGGTCTTCGTCGATTTTGTAGAATCCGGAGACCTTCCACACATCGTATTTCTTTTTTGTTCCCGGGTTGTCCCAAATTGGATGATCTGAGGATGCCGACATATTGTTCGGGAAATAATCGCGTGTGTATAGTATTGAAAACCAAAACAGTAAAGCTCGAACAAAAACACGGAAACGCGGATTTGTGCATGCGATGATCGATTATGAAAAACGAGAATCGAGCATCGAAATGGACAGCTTTTTCTCGTCGTTAATCGATGTTTTCCAATCATGGCTACTTCACTAGTACTAACAATCAAAATCGTCGTACAAACCTTTGTTTCCTGCAGTATGTAGGTCACAGATAATATCCAGACATATTTTTCTTCATTGTCATGCAAAATTTTCTATCATATGCACTGTACAACACTGATAAATGTCCAGGTAAAAACAACAATACAAATCCTCGCTTCAATGTCGGCCATGTTTCAAAACTAAACACATGTCTTTATGTACGCATAAACAATTATAGTCTGTTCTCAAAAAGTGAGAAATTTAAAATGTATTAAAGTAAATTATTTTTTTATTAGTTTTATTCCACAATGTTTATAAAACTAACGAAAGTAAACAATTTTAGTACAAGAATAGTACTTCAGAATCAATAATGGTTTCGTATATTTAATCTTCCTTTTCAATTATGAATGAATTTGAAAATACAGTATAACTCACATGACTAGTTTGTTATGATTTGTAACATGGCCGCGTTAGAAAAGAGGAGGATTTGTGTTATTGTTTTCACCTGGACATTTATCAGCGTTGTACAGTGCATATGATGGAAAATTTTGCATGACAATGAAGGAAAATATGTCTGGATATTATCTGTGACCTGCATTCTGCAGGTAACAAAGCTTGCAAAGGTTTGTACGGTGATTTTGATCGTTAGTACACGGGAAGTGTCAAATAACGAAAACCCGAATAACATAAAGAAGGGCTGATAAGAGATTCTGGCGAGTGGCAATAGTAGACGACAGCAAAATAAAACGGCCACGTGCAAGAATCGCAAAAGAGTACAAGAGATTACCGTGAATGTGTACCCAATTTATTCATTATAATCACATCATGTATCAAGCACGGTCTTGTAAATAATTTTACCATGCAAGCATATATGACAGTTGCTATTGTTAGAATTTATCATTTGGTATATGACATATAAGATAAGTAGCATGTATACCTTTGCTTTTTTGGGAGGCATTGCTATTTTGTGTTTCTTCACACACGTGTTGAAATCAATTCAGTTCTGAATTACAAACCGCGTGTCGTATTTCATACGGCATGTGTATGTCAATTAAGACTTTAAAATATGATGATTTTGTTATTTTATTATTGTAGTTTATATGATAAGATTTATTTAGAATAGAAAATTCAAAGCATTATCATTGATAATACTTAGATACGAAACGAAAACTAGGATTTCTGTAAACATTAAAACGCACGTGCTGTTCCTTGTTGCAAGCATTGGGCTTTGTGCAAAGAATATAGAATTCCACGAGAGATAGAAACCCGAAATAATGGCACCAAAAGTAACAAAGAATAAGAAAGTAAGATAATATCAAAGACACAGTTGTTTTAATCTTCCATTGCAGAGTATTTTCATCTCATTAATTATCATAATTTTTTGTAGACCATCCATGATTCAATTACGATATTTCTTCTTTTTTTTACGTTAAATCAGTTGCCATGTTTTACTTGTTACATTTCATGTTGAGATAATCTTACATGTTTCATGTGATAACAAGTGAGGATGAATTTAAACAAGTTGCCTTCAAGTACAACTGTACAAAGTTAGAGATAGTCAGAATTGGTTACATTACTCAGGTTGGGGACAATCTCTCATTTGAGAGAGAATCACTCAAATGAGTGACACTCTCTGTTTTCATTAATCAGTTTCAAGTACAAAAAGATAGGTTTTTGGAATTTTTGATTTGAAATTGGTGCATGTTATACAACATGCTGACAACTGCAACAATTGTGCAGCTATAAATTCGAAATGGTAAGTTGAAAAGGTCAACTTCTTTTGTATTATATGTTCAGTATATCATAAAGATGTGCCCTTTTAAGTTTAAGTCAAAATTTTGAAACTCTAATTTTATAGTACTTGTTTACTTCTATTCATTCCTTGAAACTGATTACTGAAAACAGAGATTGTTACTCATTTGAGTGATTATCTCTCAAATGAGAGGTTGCCCACAACCTTTTACTTACAAGAAGCTGAAAGAGGAGATGTACACCCTTTCATCTGTATCAGGGATAGTCTCTTTAATACAAGACAATATCAGTTTTGAGAGAAAATTTTCAATTTTAGAATTGGAGTTCTAGTCAAAATATATGTGATGATAGAATCAAAACTCACTCCGTATTGATATTAATTATAAATGAATATGGTTGACATGGTTACAATACACTATATGGATTAATTAATGTTGTGAAAATAATTCTTTATGTTTTACACTTAGCTTTGTCCAAAAGAAATTATGGAATAAATTGCGAAAGACCATGAAAATGCCTGTATTGTGAATGTATTCTAGGAATGACAGTGATTCATATAATATAGATATATTTCCGTTTGTTATTGTTATATACGTGTTCATGTATGTATGAATATTTAAGTACAAACCAATCTCTGCATTTGATAAGTGCAGTTCACTCCAAGAAGTAAATCATTGTTATTTAATTGAAGTGCACTTTATTTCTTCTGACTATTTATTTTAGAGAAAGACTTAAGAAAAACATGAATAAATATATGAAAAGATAAAAAATCACCATAGAAACTACAACAAAAAATGAAATAAAGCATAGATGTAGGAAATAAAATTAACTTAATAAATTGATAAACACAGTAACAAAATGATTTCTTTACATACTTTAAATGCTCTTTGTAGTAGTGGAATGCCTGAAATGTGATATATATGAGAACTTAAATTTCACTTGATATATAATCATCTGTCAACATAAACAACTATCTTATGCACAAGTCGTTACATCTTCATTTTTCTTATTGTAATAGATTATAAATTGAAAGCATGTATTTTGTGAAAATATTGGAACCAAGCATGAGACATGTGTTGAACTCTGGATTTTTACCATAGCAAAAATGAAAATGGGAGAAAAGAAAATTTAGAAAAAAATATCGTTAAATGGAAACCTTTTCATACAGAGCATTTGAAGATTTCCAAAGAGTAGCACAATGGTTACAATAGAATCAGGAATACTCATTATCTTGAATTTTCAGCCTCCTGACATTTTATTAAGTGATTGTAAGGATTATACAGAGAGTTTTGTAAAATCCATCGTTATGCCATGTATGCTCAGGTACAGAAAATGATAGATAAACATCATCATTTAATAAAGGCTAGACAACGAGATATTCATGAAATAAGGAAACATTTTACTCACATTTTGAACTTTGTCATTTCTTTAAGTACAGCCTAGCATGCTTCATTCCGTTTGAAAATCGTACAGCAAGTGATTTTTACTCTTGAAGCTTAGAATTTACTTTTCAAAATCTTCAATCTCTTCAGTCAACCAATTAGTGTGACCCAATTTGATTTATGGAATAAGAAGATTCCAATTTGAGTTTAGAAAAAAACAATAGGAAAGAATGAGAGAAAAAGATAAAAATCTCTTGCTGTTGGACGGATATCAGTATCTGATCTTTCCTTAGATTTTTGAAATTATAAGAAGTAAGTTTTTTTTGTGTAAAGAGATATTGTAAAGCCTTAAAAATTTTTTTATGAAATTACATGTATTTCTACCCTAGTGAAAGATAAAAAGAAGAAGTGGTACAAGTTTGCAAAAGTTCATAAATGTTTGATTTTCTTCAGTGTTTTAAATGATGTTTTTCATGAAAAAAGCTGATTTTGTTTTCCTGATTTCAGTGGTCAGATTCTCAAGAGACGATTGGTTCTACTGCATACTCCCGCTGGCCACTGGTTACATAGACTCTGTGCATTTATAACCTGCTTTGTTCATATTATTTTGTGCAATGACCCAATCGACAGGGTCTTGAAAGAAGGGTTGTGGCGCGGTGGTAATCTAGGGGTTTATCAGGTCATTATGGGAAACAGACACTTGAATGTAATTTGGAAAAAATGACATCTATAAAAACATGAAATTTGGATTATTTTATTATTCATGTTAATACAGTTTAGCTGGTTTTCTTCTGTTCTTTCAATTTGTGTAACTTACTAAGTATGCTTGATATTTATGAGGTATTTGTTTTAAAATTTGATTCATCTCTTTTAATTCCAAGGATTTCAAATGGACCATTGCCAAATCTTAGATGATGTTAGGGGTCTAATATGGACAAACAGCTTATTGTTGGAATTTTAATGATGACATTAATGTTTGGATTGTCATCTCACAGTAATGTTACACAGATCTGGGTGGCAAAACTTCATTTGTCCAATATTACCCCCTTACATCATGTAAAATTGGAAGGTCTATGGAAAATTTTTGAGGTGCACATTGGAACAAAATCAACTAAATTTTTTAATGGGAACTATATTTACCAAATGTACCCTGATAAACCCCATGTAATCTATACCCTTATGCGGCTCGGTCACCTTTGAACATTCCATATAGCAGGTTTATTGAAACCTTGTGGTTTATAACCCTCTTCGCCGAGGGTTGTTAAAACACCAGTTGGTTTAGCCTCTACCAATGTGCATTTGGTTTGAGAGCATTTCCAGCTGAATGGGTTCATGTAAGTAAAAAGAGCATAGTAATAGTGTTTCAACTTCAAATTTTTAAAAGAACAAATAATTCAAAAGTTAGACATAGGATTCAGAGTGGTCAATGGAGCTCAGGCCCGTACTCTTTCTAGTCCAGGCATCATGGGAAGTGTTGCCAGTGTCCATCCTCACCAAATCTGACTTGTCTGACAGTACAGACTACAATAATTTTCATTGGACTAGTAAAGTAAGCTTTAGGCCACAGGAAGGGTACCTATCAGCTTATGTGTGTGGTATGCAAGTATACAACTGAAGTTTCACTTCAAGTTGATTTTTTTCTGACGATTTCAGCAAAATAGAAATGATGTACTCATGGTTCATCGGTTTCCTGAACTATTGCGCTACCATTTTTATATTGGTAAAATAGAATAGTTCTGAATGTATTTGAACTTGAAGGTACAATTGACGTAGTTAACAGCAATGAATATGAGATACGAGTACATGGAAATCTGTAGTAGATTCAAAGAATGATGCAGAAAAGGATTTGATGCTGTCAGAAGAGTACAACAATGTCACTGATGTTATGAATGATAACGGTGCAATCTAAGTTATCAAAATCAATGATCAAAAGTCAAAATTTGGATTTGTTTCAGTTTTCTGTAGTTGTGTATAATTGTTCTTGAAGGGAGGAGCAGAAGGTGGTAAAAAAGAAAAGGTGAAGAAGCCAGCTCCAGTAGAGCCCAGTGACAGTGAAGATGATGAGGAAGATGATGATGATGATAGTGATGAAGAGGTATGGCAACCTTCTTGTCATCTATTTGGAAAAAGTTAACAATTGTTTTAATTTTTATCCTCTTAAGTCATTCAGGACTGTTGATAAAGAATATAAATTTTTATGTCACCAGCAAATGTTACCAATAAATTTAGTGTTGAGAAAAAGTCAAAAGGAAAATTTCATTTTCTAATGCATGAAAATGAAATAAAAGGAAAAAAAATTCATGATTGTCTGACTGTCAAGAACTTAAACACATCAAAAAGTATGGAATTTTTATTGCCAAATGAGTTTTGTAGCTGTCGTAAATTGTGAGAATAAAATGACAGAGAAATCGATTTTGTCTCTTATTCTTTATACATGTTTATACTAATGTGGGGCAGTGTGGTTTTACTACCATATTGGTGCACTGCTGTGTTTTTGTTTTCAATCACCATACATTTTTCAAAAATTCGGTTCAGTTTGATAGTTCATTATCTTAATATATCTAGATTTATCTCTCTTTAGCATCACTTATCAAAATGGCCTCCAACAGCAAGGAGCACACCACCATGACAACAGAGTATTAAAAGTTTAATCTAATTATTAACTCCTTGATTTTTTCTATTGTTGTGCTTACTCCATACATTCTATTTAGTACCAAGTTTTAGCTGTACACCCCTAATAAATTATAATATAGTAAAGGAACACAAACGCTCTGTATTGCAAATTTTCGACCTCACAACCTTTATCAAGCAATTCTTAAGATGACAAATACAAAGCTAAGTAAAATCCATGTTTAGGTTTCAGAGATACATAAACTTCTGTATATTTGAAACGTAAACATGGATTTTACTTAGCTTTGTATTTGTCATCTTAAAAATTGCATGATAAAGGTTGTGAGGCCAAAAATTTGCAATACAGAGTGTTTGTGTTCCTTTACTTTTTTATGTACCTGACTTCCCTTGGAGGACTTCTTCGAATCTTAATTATAATATAGTTTTCATTATTGCAATACATTTTTTTCCCCAATATCTAGCCCTATTTATGTGTAAGAGTCTTATTGATATGATATACATCCTCTGCTCTTTAGGGGCAGGCGTGGTGTAGTGGTTAAGCGCTTGGCTTGCGGCGCCGACGATCCGGGTTCGATTCCCGGGTTGCGCCACTATGTTTAAGAGGTTGGTAACCTCCTGCTTCCATGTCGCGATATAACTGAAATATTGTTAAAAGCGACGTAAAACACCAATCAACCAACCAACCAACCAACATCCTCTGCTCTGCTCATGCTCTGGATGCAGTTTGCTGTTTGGCATCCAGTGACATTGGAACAGAATTGAAGAATAATTCAGTTATCGAAGATTTTTTGGAACAGTAGATTTCATTTTATTTATGATGACAGATGCAGGAAGATGTCCCAGCAGGGAAGAAGAATACACCACAAAAAAGGAAGCAAGAAGACTCTTCAGACAGTGATGAAAGTGATGGTAAGGGTATATTACTCTTTTAACTGTCAGTTCTAGAGCAATTGTTTTGCAAGTCTCTAAGTTGAAATATTGAGAGTGTTGCATTACTACATTCTTGGAAGCATTATTTCAGTAGATGTGAAACTTGTGTGGCCCAGTGGATGAAGTGCTTGGCTTGTGACTGAAAGGTCCTGGGTTCATTTCATGTTGTGGGCACACTAGTGTTCTGTCTTTCGTATGAGACAGTAAAAACCGAGGTACAGTGTCCCAGTAGGCGTGGCACATGTAAGATCCCTCACTGCTTTGGGTTGGTCCATTGCAAAGGTAAAAATTTCTATGCAATGCATCAGACAGATGCCATCACCATATGCATGAAATAATCGTGAAGTGATGTAAAACAGTAATCAATTAATCATTAGAAGTGAGTATGACAAATATAAGGAGATAAATACATGTATATATATCAATAATATTTATTATTTAGTGTACCATATTTGCATTTTAACAATTAATTTTTGTTAAATGAAAATTTGTTAATGTTCTTTATGCATAATAGAAGACAAGCCTCCTGTAAAAGTAGCCAAGAAAAGTGCTCCTAAAAAGGCTGCAATGGAAGTAGAAGAAGAAGATGATGATGATGAAGATGATGATGATGAAAGTGAAGAGGAAGGTACATGTATATATTTAATCACAAAAGATCAAATAAGTTTATATGAAATATCAAACCAATTGTGTTCTGCTAATCTTTCAAACAGTTAAGCTTAATCTATAAAATACATATGCTTGCTTTGATCAAGATTGTAATTTACACAGCTTAAGGTAAAACTCAAAGGTGAAGGTCGTGGTGAATTATTACCAAAAATTGATTATTGACAGCCATTGTTACTACTTAGAAGGAAATGGAAATAAAGACTAAAAATAAGAAGAAGAGGGCATAATTAATATTTAGTTTATGAAAAGTATAAATTGTGAGTGCAAGATATTTCTACATAGTTTATTTTTTTAAAACTTTCTTTGCCTCGTCCTTCAAGTTAAAGCACTTTAGGTTTAATTCGTGATTTATTGACCGCCAATGTTACTACTAAGAATGAAATAGAAATAAAGACTAAAAATAAGAAGAAGAGGGCATAATTAATATTTAGTTTATGAAAAGTATAAATAGTCTATGAAATGGCGAAATCCGTCTGTCTGTCCGTCCATCTTTACGGCATCAACATTTTGTGTTTAGCATTTGCGTTTAGCCTGGTTTCTTTCATACCCTAAAGGGTGCTTATGTCATAGTTAGTAGGTTTGTAGATACGAATACAAAAATTTAGTGACCTTGACTTTATGCTTCAGTGAACACACTGTTTTTTGCCTTTAGGGTGACCACTTGCATTCATGTATTGTTAATGTTAATGCAAAGCAATTCCAGTCTATAAATTGGCCAAATCAGTCCGTCCGTCCGTCTGGCGTCAACATTTTGCATTTAGCATTTGCTATCTGGTCATACCGTCCTTGACGGTTTCTTGTTGTATTCGTTCCCGTACATTATTTAGTCAGTAGATTTCTTTCTCTGTTTGATGTTGCTATCAGTGATTTTGTTTATCTTTATCCTTGTGGCTACATTAGGAAAACATTTGTGCATTAAAGACACTGAGTTGCTTCTCTTACACTATCGTTACGTTGGATCAGATTATGGTCATCGAAATGTGTATCATAATAAAATGACTACTAATCACAGGAAGAAAAAGTTCTAGAAGTTCTGCTGGTGAATTGATACTATGTATCAATGTTTTTCTTGTTTTTAACATATAAAAACTTAGCATTATCATTGATGTGCTCTATGTTTAAGGACTTGCTACTATGACACCAGAATGTCAATGTTCTTGACCCAAGGTCATATACACAAAGTCAAGGTGAAAGTAAGCCTCGAACAAAACATTTTTGTTATGATTTTGATTTACTTTATAATTTGCACAGACATTACCCGTAATGCAAGGGTTATCCTGGATTTGATTAAAGTTCATAACTTAAGGACAAGATGACAAAAAATGTTGCTTACAAAGTGTTGTATCATTAGGACAGAAGCTCTAGTAAGGGTAGTTCATGTGCAAGAGATGCAGCACTTAACAGTGATCTTGTTTTGTGTTTGACCTTTGATGTTTAGTGATATGATTTAATTTTTAAGTTAAGTCTTACCAAGAGCTGAATAAAAAGAATAAATGCTGTATGATTGTCTTAATTCCTTCAGAAGCCCCAAAACCCAAGGCAAATGGAAAGGCAGCTGCTGCAGCTGAAGCTTCTGGTAAATATGAAACATTAGATACTTTAACTATTTTATTCGTTAATTTGAATCATTGAATCAGAATTAAAAATTTTGACTTTCTTCTTACTTGATGGATATAGTAGTTTATACATGAAAAAGGAAAAAAAAGTATTCAACGTCAATCCATTGTGTATGACTAAAAATATTCTTCATACTGTTTACAATATCTAGAGACAATAGTGGTATATGGATCCTTGTTTTGAAAGATAAAGAAATATTTATTAGAAATATGATCATTATTAGTGAGACTTAATTTTCTTTAAACAAAGAACAATTAACTCTGTATTCACAATATTTCGGTCTCCTGACCTTCTTCCAGTGAATTTTATTGGTATTGGTGGCTTATGTGAATACAGAGTTTTAAGCCACCAATACCAATAAAATTCACTGGAAGAAGGTCAGGAGACCGAAATATTGTGAATACAGAGTTAAGCCACCAATACCAATAAAATTCACTGGAAGAAGGTCAGGAGACCGAAGTATTGTGAATACATCTAGTTAATTATTCTTTGTTTTATGTCACTTCCCTTTGGAGGGCTATTAAGATGTTTACTTATCTTTAGTCAAATGTAACTGACCTAGAATGAAATAATTACAATGAAAAGAAATTTTTGTTATGAGTGTTTATTAGAGGATGGATCAGTGAATTGATGTTAAATCAGGTCTGGAATTTTGGGTAGTTGTATGCAGATTTTAACAGGGATATCTGCCTTCTTTGGTGTGATTAATCGGCTTCTGTCTTGTTTTATTGAAGTGATGTATGGTAGAGTTTTAGATATCATTCATATTTCCATATTGTGGACTTCATGTTTAATTTAGAATTCTATATTTTGCTCTCTCATATTCGAAGATGATGATGATAGTGAAGATGATGATGAAAGCGATGAGGATGAGGCTAAAGCAGCAAAAAAAGCAAAGAAGGCAGCTAAGGGATTGAAACAAGCAAAACCCAAAGATGATGATGGTAGGTCTATAAAATAGAGTGGGTCTTGGTCTTGGTCTAGATGTGTTGTGGAAGATTTTAAAACCTGTACAAACATCTTTTTGATATACGAAAAGAGATTTCTTGATTTTAAGAAACCATAAACATTTATTCCATTTTTACATTGTGTCTGGCAGTTGGAATTTTTTAATTACATTTGCATATCAGGCAAAAAAGAAACTGTTTGACCTAAATTAGAAACATTCTCAGCCCAAAATGTGTCCAACCCTATTTACGTGTTGGATGGATAAATTAAAAAAAGATTTTTTTTTTGAAAATTAAAAATGGTCTGAGCAAATAGTGTTACCCCTTTCTGTTCTTGAGTCAGTCTGTCATCTTTTCCTTTCTGTGCTCTTTTCTGCAACAGGCACATATATTGAATTGAAATTAGGTATACAGATACTTTATGGAAATATCTAGGCCAAGTATTGATTTGGTGTTGTTTGATTAATTCTTGCCTGAGTTAGACCTTGGACCTTGATGTCCATGCATATATGGTAAATGAAAGGGGAGACATTGTTTTTGTCAATTTTCTTATTCTTCTTCTTTTTCTTCATCCAAATTTTGTCCAGGCCGTTACTTAAAGACCCTTTGAGGTAAGAACGGTAGAAAGGTGACAGTAAGGCTAGGTGCATGGTATAAAAATTTTTGACCTTGACATACATTTACAATCTAAAGGTCAAATTTTCAAAAAATTTGTCTAGGCCATAACTTGAATACCCTGTGAGGTTAGAACTTGAAACTTGGAACATAGAAAGGTGACAGTGAGTCAAGGTGCACGGCATAAAAAGTTTTGACTTTGACCTACATTTACAATCTCAAGCTCAAATTTAAAAAAAAAGTTGTCCAGGCCATAACTTGAATACCCTTTGAGGTAAGAACTTGAAACTTGGAACATAGAAAGATTACAGTGAGGCAAGGTGCACGGCATAAAAATTGGTCGTCCTTGGCACTTCATTATAAGCATGTTTTACTGTACATTCATTTCTACGGAGTACGGTTATCTTAGATTATATTCCTATAATGTTTTAAAATCCTAGTCAGATTCTTCCACTTGTACTGGCCCATTCTGAAGCACATCCATAAGGAAGGGGAGACATGTATTTTTTGTTCAAAAAACAATACCCACTAGTTTGCCTTGTCTTTGCAACTCTTCTTGAACCCTTAGGACGATTTCAGTGAAACTTGGTACAACCAAAGATCACAATATGTAGATGTCTATATTGTAAAGGGAATGCTGTTCAAAACTTTAACAAGAATTATGGCCCTTGAACTACATGTGCTGTTCCAAAAAGTCATATTTGACTTCTGCTGCCTGATGAGTATTTGTGGTGTATCGACACATCTAGTTTCATCTCAAGTCTGTATGGTATTCGAAAATAGTCATATACTAATAGAAGAACACTCACAATTTTGATCAGTACCAACTACTAGGTGTTGTAGATGTAAGTTGTTATATCATGATTGTATGGATGACCACATCAAAAATTACTTGAAGACAGATAAATGACTCACTACACCATTTGTATCTCATAAGAAATTCTCAGAGAAACACCTTAACATTTTGTCAATACTGGACTTCTATAACTACTGTAATGAATAAAATAAATTTTAACAATTTACTCATTGTATTAAAGTATTAACTTATGAATAAACAGAGCTCCTGATAAGGGTTAGAGGATATTTACCAATAGCAAAATTAGAAAATAACAGAAAAATAACAAACCAAATTGTCCAACAAGTGAATTTCGATCCCGATTTTAAAGTTGCCGACCTCGCTTTGAGAATCAACTTCCTGATCGTTGTTCTCTTACTGCTTTCGACTTTAAATTTGGATAAAAAGGATAACAATTTAGTTTCTTTTTTTTTTTATCTTAATTTTAGAACTTCCTTGCAGAAAAATCACTTGTCCAATTGGACAAGTACTTACTGTCCGCGCCACTCACTCTGGAAACTGGAAAATCTTGATTTTCAGTTATTTATCTTCAGAATAATTTCAAAAAGGCATAACCATTCAATAGATCTTGTTTAGTCGTAACTTTTGGTGTATGCTATATGTTTGTATGAAGAAGCGTTCATATTTTGTAGAAAAAAATCAATTTTAGATAGGGCGATTTCCATGTTAAATTTTGACGTGACGTTGCCAAGTTTCCTATAGACTCAATGTTAAACATTGGCGACGTCACATCAAAATTAACATAGAAAACGTCCTTTCTAAAATGATTTTTTCCCTATAAAATACAAATGCTTCTTCGTAGAAACATATAATATACTCCAAAAGTTTCGACTAAACAAGATCTGTCGATTGATATTAATTTTATAAAACTATTAAAGATAAATAAGTGAAAGTCCAGATTTTTCGGTTTACAAAGTGAGTGGCGCGGACAGTAGCAAGAATCACTTGTCTGTGAAAAATTTTCACTGGTATTGGACAAGCAGACAAGCGTTAATGTTTGATAAAACAATATAAATGCAAGTAATATTCAGTGCTACATATTAAAAATGTGTTTTATGTGGTGCTTATGGTATATACAAATGCAGATGAGGAGGAAGAGGATGATGATGAAGAGGAGGAAGATAGTGAGGATGAAAAACCAAAGAAAAAGAAAGAAAAGAAAAAAGAAAAAGCTGATGAAGAACAGACTGCTGAAACAAGTAATTTGTTTTTTGTTAAATTCTTTATTCCTCAGTAAAATGTTTTTATGTTTCAAATTTAGTTGAGATCAAAGCAAAATGAGATTTTTATGCATAGTAAATCATATGTCTTTATAAAGCTTGATTATCCCCTGACAATTGCAGGGGAATATAGTAACGGCCCAAGTCGTGTCTGCGTGTGTGCATATGTCTGTAACAAAACCTTGTAGACACTCCAGAAAATCACTGTTGTGACCCATTTGAGTTCATACTTCAGATGTGGCTTAAGTATAAGGAGAAGAATATCCCTATTGATTTTTGGGTCAAAGGTCAAGGTCACTAGAGGGCATAGAGAAATCTTGTAGACACTCTAGAAGCCACAGTTTTGGTCCTATTGGGCTCAGACTTCACATATAGCTTAAGTATAAGGAAAGGAAGATCTCTATTGATTTTGGGATCAAAAGGTTGAAAGCCAAGATCAGATTAGTGGATTTTATGGATTTTGCTGCCATGCAAGGGGATGCTACACTTGGTGTTGCTCTTCTTATAATTCTGCCTTGCAGAGAAGGGATATATAATGATTCTTACGTCCAATCATTTGTCTGTTTAGTTCATAACTCTCACTGTTTGATGAGGGTGTCTTTGACCCCCCCAATCAGTGCTTTCTATAGTTTCAATAGTTGATCTGAATGTTTGCATTTTCAGTGGTTAGTTTAGCAAGATGGATAAAGAAAGGTTTTTTTAAAGATATTTAACCTTTTGTTACAAATGATCAGTAAAGATTTTGACATCTGATTAAGATAAGTTGTTTCAACATTAAGAATTCTTAACATTTAAAGTATTTGATAAACACAGATTTTATGATTCCAGTTACTATTTTTGTTGGCGGTGTTGCCAAAGACATGGAAGAAAAGAAGCTGAGAAAATTATTTGAAAAGAAAGGCATTTCTGTTGCTGATGCAAGAAAACCACTTGGGAAAAAGTAAGATTGGATCAGTGAAGAAGACATATTTTGTTGAAAATACCATATTTTAAATCTTTTATATACATTTGTCGATAAAAATATTTCCTCATAAAATAAATTGACGAAAATTTAGTTGTGGTCCATTTACCGACCAGTTCATGTACGCTTGTTGAATTTCCTCAAACTTAAGTCACATCAGAATACTCCTGGTTTTTTTAACAGGTTTGGTTATGTTGATTTAGAAGATCCTTCTGAGTTGAGTAAAGCTCTGGAATTAAATGGTACAGAATTTGCAAACAATGTATTAAAAGTAGAAAAGGCATCCGGCACAAGAAAACCTCCAAAGGAAAGATCACCTGAAAAGAAGAAAGGTAGGTGTTTACATTCATTTTTTTTTGTGATAGCCTCAGACTTATGTTATTATTTCTTGTATGGCCAAAGTGATTACTTTTTATGCCCCCGGATCGATAGATCGGAGCATATTGTTTTTATCCTGTCTGTTTGTCTGTCTGTTGTCAACTTTAACCTTGGCTATAACTTTTAAACCTTGAGGGATAGAGACTTCATATTTGACATGCTTACTCAAGTAATAAAGCCCGTTCAAATGACACCAAGGTTGATGACCTTTTGACCTTGACAATGACCTTCATGCTAAAAATAACTTTTTGGACTTTAGTGCCACTGGGGGCATTGGTGTTTCACAAACACAGCTTGTTTGAATTGTGTAATTACTTTTTTGATTAATATTTCAGGTGGAGACAAGTCAGCAACCCTCTTTGTTAAAAATCTCCCTTTTACTGCAACAGAAGATATGCTGTCAGAGATTTTCCCAGATGCAAAGGAAATTCGAATGCCGAGACATGATGATAGCGGAAACTTGAAAGGGTCAGTATGATCTGTAGATACATTTGCTTTCTTAATTCTATCAAATCAACACCAACAAATAAATGCAAAGAATTATTTTTTCAAAGGCCTGCTTTTACACAGAGCAATTTATGCTACATTATATGACATTGTTGTTTGCCTGTGTATAATCTTACCCACATTTCTTTTTGAACGATGATATGATCTGATAGTAGTTTTTCAGGGCCCCTGTAGTAATCACTGTCCGTCCATCAGTTAAAACTTTAACATTGGCAATATCTAATCCACATTTACAGGTACCGTATATACTCGCATATAAGTCGTTTTTTTTTGGGAGTAAAAAATCGTGGTGGAAAAGCACTACCGACTTATATGTGAGATACTGACGGAGAGAAAAAAAATCGCACCTTGGACTGAAGCCAAACTTTCCCGTTTATTATCAAGTAATGAAGACATTAGGCATGATAGATTACGTAGGTGATATTCCCGGTCAATACTGCTTTAAAATACGATTTTATGACAATAAAATGTATATTTTGTGACCAACAGATTCTGTACTTAAAGTCGTAATATATTGCTTATTGTTGTTGAAATACCCATTACAAAAGGTAAAACAAATCTGCTACAGTACGTCTACAGGTTTAGTGAGCCTTGACGTGATGACCATTGGTTAAATAACGGTCCGACGTATACATGACACTAGAAGTATGTTAACGGTACCGGTAGGTTTGTCAGTGTGCCCCTCTATTGAATATGTCAATTAAATTCCCGTAGTGTGATTATGCACAATCATCAGAGCGGAAAAATTCTCTGAAGCCTTTGTATACATTTCCATGAATGAATGTCAGTTAACATGTACAGGCTTTGTTCACTCAAAAATTCCAACTGACATATGCGGGTCAATGGCAAATCCCAGAATTTGAGCTCCAAAATGTAACCCACCCCCCCCCCCCCCGACTTATATGCGGGTTGAATTATAAGCGAATGTATACGGTAGAACTTTCATATTTGACGTGTGTTCCTTATGTTAAGACCTTTCCTTTTGTACCAAAATTTTTGATCATGACCTTTGACCTACATTTAAAAAACTTTAACATGGAACTAGTGAACCATTAGAAGTAGGATTTCATATTTTGCATCTGCATTCCTTATGACAAGACCTTTCTGCTGATATTAAATTAAGGCCAGGGTCATGGTGACAGGCATCTTTAGGGGCCTTTCTGACTTTGTCAGTTTTCTATTCCCTTTTGTATTGACAATCTCAAAGCAACATACAAATTACTGGCTTTGGAATCTTCCATGTACTTACACATTTTCTACTTTGGCTTAATCATAATATTACATTTTTACATAGCAGAATTTGACTGTGTTGCAGACTTTTTTTCACATTCTTTCACAATGCCCTTTCTCCAAAGCAAAGTAGCAATTTACAGAATATTGTAATACATTTGTCTTTCAAACAGATTTGCTTTTGTGGAATTTGAGGAGGAAAGTAGTGTTGAAGAATATCTGCAAGAGAAACAAGGAGTTGAGTTAGAAGGGAATGCTCTGTTTTTGGATTATGGAGAAAAGAAAGGTGGTAGAAATGACAGAGGACGTGGTGGTCAGAAAGGTAGAGGTGGAGGCGGTGGTGGTGGTGGTGGTGACAGAAGAGGGAAGTCTTTTGGTGGTAAGTTCTATATTGCATAGAAAATCCTCCGTGAGCAAACAGTTTATTTGATAAATTACGGATTATATTTGGGTCATATCAAACCATGTACTCTATCGTAACAAATAAATGGTGCACATATTTCAGATTAATTACCTATGTATGAACTGAGTACTTTAGTTCCATTCATTTATTCCCTGACTAGTTTGAGTTTTGTGGAATCAGATGTATGAGATTTTACTTATAAACAAAATTGGTTATAAATATATTACATTTTGCAGTGGCTGGGAAGAGCAAAGTATTATTTGTGAAAAACTTGGCATACAGTACAGACAAGTACAGTCTCAAGGCTGCATTTGATGGACTAGGAGCGTTAGATGCTAGAGTTGCTACGTTTCCTGATAATCCCAAAAAATCAAAAGGGTAAACATACAGCTTCCGTTGGACTCTTTATATTCCCTGATCCATAGATCAGGGGCATATTGTTTTTGTCCTGTCTGTTGTCGACTTTAACCTTGGCCGTAACTTTTGAACCGTGAGGGATAGAGACTTCATATTTCACATGCATACTCACCAAATGAAGCCCTTTCAAATAACACCAAGGCTGATGACCTTTTGACCTTAACAATGACTCTCACACTAAAAATAACTTTTTGGACGCTGTTGCCACTTGAGGCACTAGTGTTTCACAAAGACAGCTTGTTTTATTATCAAGTATGCCTTCTGTAAGGATGCTTTTACATGATATCTAATATTTACATTAATTAGAAAAACAAAATTTTTAGGTATAAGTGATACCTTGTGGCATTTATAACTATAAGTCATCACTCTAATAACAGTAGTGTTATGCTTTGCAGTAACTTTGGCGAAGTAGTAGAGATAAGAGCACAATAGACGTAAACTCTACTATCAATGGTGCATGTGTGTAAAAAAAATTTATGACTTCCCGTCTTGAGAAACCTGTTGATCCTTGTTCTCTTTATGGAGGATTATTTATAAATGTGTGTCCTTTAATTGTGCTGCTTTTGCGGTGAGTGGGAAGATGGGCGTCTGTAAACTGGTTAACCACACCAATTGAGTGTTATTTGTTACTTTAATTGACCGTCCTATGTTGGTATCGTAACCGCAGCACAAAAAACATTTTTTTAACATCATTTTTCTGTGTATATTTTACTATTATCATCATTTGTGTGCATGTCCTTTGTGATTTTTGTCATACAGCTTTGTCGAATGTCTTCTGTTTTCTGTTATGTTTACATATTCTATGTTGGTTTTTTTTTCAGATTTGGATTTGTTGATTTTAAAACGGCTGAAGATGCTCAGGAAGCATATAATGCCATGAAAGGCCAAGATGTTGATGGTCGAGAAGTCTTTATTGATTTTGCTGGCGATAGAGGAGATAGAGGTACTACATTTGTGAAATTTGTTTTTCACGCTTTGTCCTGTTTGCAAGAGTTCCAGTTGAGGATTTCACTTTCACTTTCTCTGTCCCTCAACATTTAATTTTTCAGTTTCTGGTACAAGCAAAATATCTAAACATGGAAAGACAGCAAGCTTGATATTGTGCATGTGAAATGGCTGTGATATGTACTAGTGATATTAGTGTGATTTACATATTTAACAAAAGTTCATAATCAAGAAGACCCACAAACTGCACTTTGCTTGTAAAATGACCATTACTCTCTTGATTTTACGTTAAAATGTTTCATTATGAATAATACTCATATTTGATTGGTTTTTCTTAAAATGTAAGCTTTGCAATTCAACCATACAGTCTACCTTGATGTCAATAGCAGCTTATGTTGTACCCTCAGTTCTCGAGTTGGCAATGACAACATTAAAGTTTGGTTGGAATATTTAGATTACTTTTGTTTCATACATTGTATAAGTGCTATAGAATCATTCTTGACAAAACTCTTTGACCCAAATTTTAGACCACAGATACATCTGCAAAGTTCATATTGAGGTCAAGGTGTAGGTTTCATCATTGATAGAAATGTTCAGGGACTTGAATAGAATTGTTACTGTGACAAGGTAAAACGGTTCATTCTAAAAATGATTATTACAAACATAAATAAAACAAGATTTCATGCTTACAGGATCAGGAGGTGGTGGTGGTGGTGGTGGACGCAGTGGTTTTGGAGGTGGACATGGTGGTGGACGAAGAGGTGGTGGACATGGTGGTGGACGAGGAGGTGGATTCCGTGGTGGACGAGGAGGAGGACGTGGTGGAGGCAGAGGGGGAAAGAGTCCAGGTTAGGAAAACTCTAAATGTATATGTATTACGTGCAGAAATAGATTGCAAGTAATGAAAGAAAAGACTGGATTAATAGAAATGTAGTCAGATGTACTGCAGGATTAAAGTTAATTGAAGACTTAATTAAAAGAAAAATTACCTTAAATACATGTATAAATATATGTTCAGAAAGAAAATCAAATGTAGTATTATATATTAATTAACTGACAAAAAATGTAGTACTTCATAGGTAAATGTTTTCATGCAAGCTCCCATCTGTTGAAATGTTTAAGACAATAATTATAATGTGGGATCTGTAGTTCAGAATGTTTTAAAGTGATATAAATACAAAGATACCCAGTGCTTTTTTCAAAAAAAGGAGAAAGATTTAAGGGGCATGGTCTAAAATAGGCATATTTTTTTTATTTCATCGAGATACTGTGTTTAGTCATATATTAGTCAGAAATTGAAATTGGAATGGAACAATGTTCTTGTACTTACAGCTGCTAAAGGCAATGTGCAACATTATAGTGGGAAAAAGAAGACTTTTGATGACAGTGATTGATCTGATGTTTCACTTTTATCATTTCATCCAACCAGCTTCGTCAAACCATTCATATACATTTTACTCTCTAGCGTTTGTTATTTTGTCATAGATTGAAATCATGTCATAGCTTGAAATACATGAAACTGATTTTTCTACATAGCCTAATGCATGTATTGCTCTCACTCCCCCACTAATTTTTAAAATTTTGTTAATGAGAGCCAGAGATGTCATCCATTATCATCTATTCTTGTATACAGACAGACCTGGTGGTTTTATGGTGGATCAATTGTGTAGAATTGATAGTAGAATAGTAATGCAACTGGTAGTCAATTATAATTCTAAAATCTGTGATGTTAGCATTTTCCAAAAAAATGTCAAGTATAATATCCTCGTTAGTTGGTAGCATCACTATTGTTAGGAATGAAATCTACAAAAATATGTGTAATGATTTTTGTTGTAGAATTGATAAATTGTTAACATTTTACTATGTATATAAATTTCGAATCCACAATGTTGTTAGTGACTGTTATTGTATGAATGTTCCATATGTAAGAGTGGGAACATGATGTTTTTGCAATAAAATTGAGAACTTGTATACTTCGTCCTTCTCTACTTGAAGAGATTTTGTAATCTCTGGTAGAAAGTCAGTGGTTTTTTTTAGCTCACCTGAGCGCTATAGTCATAGTGCATCGTCCAGCGTCCGTCTGTCGGTTAACTTTTTCACATTTTCGACTTCTTCAAAAATTATATATATAAATTTAGATATATATGTCCCTGGTGTAGAGAATGTAATTAATTGTCAATATTTGTTGATTCTGGGCTAAATGAATGAAACAAAACAAAATCCAGTGATATAAAAATAACCGATAATGTGTCACTTGTACCTCAGTCAGTCTCGTTATGGTCACTGTCTAGATATTTTAAGATCTCGACAGTCATTGGTGTACATGTGTATGTGAGGGGTTTCCCTATGTCTATTTTTGCCGAATGAAGCATGTTTCAAATTCAAGCATCATACATGAACATTGGTATAGCCAAGGACTTATAAACAAGTTTTCAGACAGATTTGTTCCGTAACATCTAAATTTTGACCCCCCCAAAAAAAAAAGAAAGAAAAAAAGGCAATAATTGAATTTTTCCATACATTACTCTTCAGACCATCGGCTACGATCAAGATATGCTGAATTTCTATGGTAGATCTGTTGAACTTTTCAGGGTTAAATAGAATATCCTGCTAAATACAGTAGACTTGATACTCTTTAAGGATAAACAGAATATCCTGCAAAAAAAGAGTAGGTTTAATGGCCATGGATTTTCAATGCAAGTGAAATTGTACTAAAACAATTAATCCAGAGAGTTATGGTCAAAATGGGGGCAGACTTGGTGTAGTGGTGAAGCGCTTGGCTTGCGGTGCCAATGATCTGGGTTCGATTCCTGTGTTGCGCCACTATGTTTAAGAGGTTGGTAACATCCTGCTTCCATGTCGCTTTATAACTGAAATAATGTTGAAAGTGACATAAAACACCATTCAACCAACCAAAAATATAGTCAAAAGGGCCCAAGAAAAAACGGTCCACACCAAAATGGCCCATTTTTTACCACACCGGCCGAACTTTATAATATTTTGACAATGGATATCGATTTTTTACCTAGTGTTTAAATTATACTTGATACAGATAGTAAGAGGGCAAATAATTTGACATTAAATTGCCTTCAGCATAAAATTACTCCTATTTTTGTGTGGGTCGTTTTATTTTTGGGCCGTTTTGACTATACACTAATCGGGAAGAAAGGTCATAATTCTGCTCTCTGTAGTGATAGGAGACGACAGATATATCTTTTATGTGCAAGAGAATAAAGCGTGACAAGGGCAGTGTAACTTTTAAAACAGTAATGAATCTGGTTTTCATCATGATTAAAGGGTAGATGCCATGCCTCACGAGATATTTTATCAAAGTTAACCAATGATAAACTTCATTTCACTATTACTTAAGAATTGTTCTTCCATAATGAAATATGTAAATTGACTTAAATGTTATTATACCCCTTTTCCTGATGTTATGTGGCTGTGACACTTTCTACACAGTGTTCACATTCATGTATATATACAGTGCTGAATTGTATGTTTCGTCTGTATGTAAGGGCACTCACGGTGGGTGTGGCTAGCCAAACGGGAGATACTCACTCCTCCCAGGCACCTGATCTCACCTCTGAACTTAAAGGTTCGGTGAATGCCCACTGTGCTACATCGTTGTTAGTGCCATAGTCATGTGACACCAGTTACTTTCGTATTTAACATTTCCTTGAATTTGTATTTTAACTCCAATTTAATCTTTTGCTATTTGACCAGTTACTAAAAGCCCGGCTACGAGTATTATAAGTACTTTGATTAACTTCTGTTGTTTTACCACATGAAAGATTTTAATGAAACATGGTATACATGAAGTACTATAGGTCCTCTATCAATTTTGTACATTTCATCCAAATTAAGTCAACAGATAATGCCACCATATCTGAAAACTAAGTCTCACAATGGTACATATACCACTTGGTAATTAAAATATGGAGAGAAGCCGTTCAAATCCAACTGTGGTTATTTTTGAGTCCGCTTCGGTGAAGCCGCACTCATTGCAGTCACTTTCTTTTCAGGGGTTACAACTTTCACTACCGATATAGAGCTTACTACACCGCTGAATAATAAAGTGCCGAAAAATTACTGATGTTGTCTTAAAAATTCTTGATCAGCACAATGTACCTTTAACTCAGTTAATTTAAGCTAAACATAAACTAGTTTCAATAACTCGAAAAAGGAGTTGCAATAATGTTTTCAAATTTCGCGTAATAATATGTAGTTGTGACTACTTTACGATGTGTTTACCACCGACACCGTCGGATGTACTCGATTGTGTAATTCTCCCGACAAAACATTTGTCTTGATCTTGTATCGCTTGTTTTTATCGAGATATTTCAATTAAAGTTTTCCCCAACATGTTCTGGAACTTTAGGTCTTTTTCACATATATGACAAATTTAAAGATCGATCTTCCCGCATTTCCTCTGATAATGAAAATGCAATATAAATATTTAGGTTAATGTTGTATGTTTCTAAATATAAATGATGTTAAAACATTATGAGAATCGTGAATAAGATGGTTATTTAATGTCCCACTTGAAGGAATATCGTTCCTTGGCTCGGCTTCGACTCGTGACAACAATGCAGTAAAACTTGTTGCCATGAAGTTGTCGATTGCACGTTCATTTCGGATACAAGCAATTGCAAACTCTTTGCCGTAAGATAGTATGAAGAGAGCAAATTTTATTAGCACTTTGTACATAGGTATAATGACGATGTAGTTGCAACAAAGACCTAATTTTTGCCCCCCCCCTCCGATTTTCCTGAAATCCTGAATCCGCCACGAAAATGGTAAAATGGTTAAATACTTGCAACAAAGACCTAATTTTTGCCCCCCCCCCCCCCCCCCCCCTACTTAAAATCAGCAAAAGCCGACTCTCAGGACTTTTTAGTCCTTTGATTTTTTTTTCATTTCTTTACACATCTAAATAAGTTTTTAGATGTTTCTCAACACTCAACATATGAAATTAGGCCATTTTAAGTTGGATCTCGACAATATTTGAAACAATTGTTCATGACCCAGACTTGAAATCAGTCAACAAAGGCCCCACCTAAAGAAAATGACTAATTTGTTGCCCTGAATCACATCTTGCAGAGACAAAGCAAATGCTTAATATCAAAATCACCTGAATGGATGTGCAATTTCCCCAAAATTTGTCTAAATTTTTCCTAAACATTGTTCTTTTAACATTATACGGACGGAACAAAAAATTCCTAAATGAAAATGTTCAGGCACCTTTGAAAAAAAAAAGAAAAAAAAAAACCCCCCACCAAAATTTGAGTAGACCTTTGCTCACTCCATTTACCGCTTTGATGGAAGTTCTAAAGAAACCTGCATTGATGTCATGTCCTGATGACTTTTGTGTTCAATTAAAATTTTTGTCCTCAGTAGTTAAGGCAGAACATTGGTGAAGAAGTTTAGCAGTGTACACGGTACAGCATGAATTATTGTCACAGGTTCAGGCACTTTTTTTTTGTTAAATTACATGACTGTGATGTTAAATTGTAGACGGGACATAATATTTGTATTGTAACTTCTCTTTTGTTCAAAATGAGGCACTGTATGAGGTTTATGATGTACAGGACACTAGAACATATCCTTGAAACGAGCCGTTACCTTTCAAATATTTGATTGAGTTCTGATTTGATCCTGTCATCCTTGTCCACTGAGGTACTTGTGGATAATCTTTTTATCAGTTAACAATAGCAATCATCTGTGTTAGTAATATGTATATTGGGTAAAGAGGCGACGTGTTACATCGTCACTCAGTCTCGCGTCCAAGGTCAAAATCAGTCTATTTAGAAACGATTTCTAACTTCTGCTCTAAGCCTCTACATTTTAATGTTATTCTTTCGAAGGAAAAATATTGTAGTTTAAGGATACTGTATGTGTATCAGACTTTCACTCAAGGTTGTGCTTCCAAAGTTTAGGTACTTGTCAACTTCAGAAAAATATTCAGTTGTTCCATAACTTCTGCTACTCTCTTCAATAGTTCCTTCTTGGAGAAAAAATCCTTAATATAGGAATACAGTATGTGTTATAACTTGACTAGGAGACACCAATGTAAGTTTATGTTCATTGCCCAACTGAATTTTTTTCCCAACCCATGATTTATACACATTTCATTGGAATAATTTCATACTTGAAAAATACTCTTTATAGGAAAACGCTGCACTGTGATCTGGCAAAATTGATGCTAAGTCATACATTTGGAATAAAGGTCGATAAATAGGAAACCATGATTTACGACATAACCATCCTTGATGCATGGCCATGGATACATTTTGGATCAAGATTGTTTTGTCCTGCTTTAAAATGCCGTACTATATTTATTGAGCTAGTGAGCGACATTCTCCTTGAGATCACGTGCAGACATCTGGTCAGATATTTAATGCAATTGAGCTTAAAGTTGCTGCCAGTTGTAAAAAATTTTTACTGAAATAATGAAGTGACAATCATATGATTAATTGATAATTGTTTTACGCCATTCTACGATAATTTTACGTATAATTATGTTGACGGCACTTGTGTGATGTATTGCATAAAAGCTTAGACCTTTGCAACGGACCCACCTTAAGCAGTTAGTGATCTTTTACGTGCCACGCCTACCTCGGATTTTACTGTCTCATCCGAAAGACAGAACACCGATGTGCCCACGGTGAGAATCGAACCCGAGATCTTTTGGTCATAAGCCGAGCACCTCATCCATTGGGTTATACCGATTTCAAAGATGTTATGCAATGTGGGCGATGTCCTTGGTTTATAAATGTAAAGGTAAGTAATAATTTAAAATATGCTGTAATTATAATCATATGTAAATTTTAACAAAATGTTCATACGGATTTGACCCTCGAAGTATAAACTAAAGTAAATGATAACATTTTCAATGTTGAAGGTTTTAGTTTTCTCTTTTCTCAAATAATTACTGGACTATACTCGTGCGTATAGCCATTTTCAGCGTCATTGTATCCTGGTTGGAGCAAGTAGAATAGTCTGCAACTGAACCTGAGGCTGATCTCTTGTTGCTTGTGCCGCCAAACAATGGCAATCCCCATATCTAAGATACCCTTGTGTACACTGATGTATGTTAGCTTTAAAATGTAATCCTTTGGGGTTTATCTCTGTGAAGCTGATGGGATATGTGAAGCTGATGGGATTTTAAAATCACTTATAATTATGTTGAATATAGGCGTCATAAACTGAGAAAATATTTAAGTCAATTATTTGTTTTAATTTATTCCATTGTCAAACGTTCAAATAAATTATCATGCAGAATGGTTTAATTCTATTTATCAATAGTAAAAAAAGGCAGTAAAATTCGTTTCCCAGTTATCAGTTCATTGTGGAATAGAAGAATTAGAAATTATGAATAAAGTATTTTCTCCGTTGAGGGTGCCGGATCCTGATCTCAATCTCTTGCAAATTACTGGAGCACATCATTTACATCCAAGTAATGGACCACTTTGACCAGCACTCCATCCTCGCCAACCGTCAACACGACTTCAAATCCAGGCGTTCCTGTGAAACTCTGCCACCCATCACCAAAGACAACGCCAGGTTGGCATTGTTCTGCTAGACTTCTCGAAAGCATTTGACAAGGAGCCGCATAGAAAATTGCTACATAAGCTGCAGTAGTATTGTGTACGCGACAACGTTCTGCTATTGATTAGGGACAACAAAAGACAACAACGAGCCCTTCTAGTCGACCATACCTCATGCATCCAACGCAGATATCCTATCAGGAGTGCCACAGGGAAAATGTATTGTTTCTGATACCTGAAAACATGTCAATACACTGCTGAAACATATCTTGATTTGCCTATAAGTAAAGAGGTAAATTAAAATAATTTTAAATAAAGAAGATATATCTTAATGTGAATGCTAGTACATACAACTGTTTTTTGTTTTTGTTTTTTAATTTAAAACAGAATCAATTCTCAAACTTGATACGGAATGTATACAAGTTGTTCAATCTGATTAAAACCATATCTTTATTCCGCTTCTCTATTTGTTCCATTGCGTATAAAGCTTGCGTATAAAGCTTTATATGCAATGGAAGAAATACATGCGCGGATCCAGGAATTTTTGTCAGAGGGGGTCCAACCAAAAAAGGTAAATTTTTCTCTTAGACGAGGGGGGGTCCAACCCCAAAAATGCCCAAATATTACCTTTTTTTGGTAAAATTTTCGGATTCCAGGGGGTTCCAGACCCCCCTAACCCCCCCTCTGTATCCGCGCATGAAATAGAGATGCGGAATAAAGATATGGTTTTAATCAGATTGACAAGTTGTTTAGATTTTAAATATCCATATCCGTATCTAAGTCTTCTTTTTTTTTTTCGAAATATGACTTTAACTTTGAAATGGGTAAAAAAAATAGTATTGTTATGCCCTTTACTATTTTACCCTTAATAATCTATTTAAAAAAGTCCAATAAATCGACTGTTAAAAACAGCCGGTCCAAACGAGCTGTTAAAATTGACTGTTGAACCGGTCACGTGGCAAACTGTTGACCGACGAGATCTGGAATGCCGTTATGGTAACAAGTTTTTTTTTCTTAATTTAAGTTTATTTTATTGATTCCATTTGTGTTAATTGTTGACATATTTTGAATTGAATATTTTTTAAATTGTTACAATTAACAATTGTTGAATAAATTTATAAACTGTTAGAATTCTCTTACAGTGTTTATGCCCCGGTCTGAAAGGTACCACCAGGGCATCTAGCATTTGGAATGCCTGTCTATCTGTTTGTGCAAACACATCTTGTTCATATAAAAATATAACAAAACAGTTGTTGACTGGGGTCTCGGTCAAGATCTGATTTGTTGGACCCTTGGATGAATTGTTGCCCTCGGCCTTCGGCCTCGGTCAACAGTTCATCCAAGGGTCCAACAAATCAGCTGTTGACCTCAACCCCAGTCAACAACTGTATAATGTAGGGGTGTTTATTTTTAGCGAGTTCACACCTTGGCAGAATTAGTATTGCCTTTGTGCACTAATTCGCAACAATACTAAAACAAATGTTTTTGGAAATATAAAGATCGGTCAAATACCATCTTTAGGCCTATGTAGAAACATCACTACAATTCTCTACGTTTAACAATTTCACAAAATCTAATAGCACTAATGGAGATAAATGTACAGTATTCGATCAATACATCTGATGACCCTTTTTGACCAAGTTAGAAACAATAACTCACTCTATCTTCAATTGAGTTCAGACGGAAGTAACCACAAACTAAAATTGACTGTCTTCAGCTCAAACATTAATTACTTGAGCTTCAGAAGTGGCGGATCCAGGATTTTCGAAAAAAAAGGGGGGGGGGTGGGGGGGGGGGCACAGGTGCTTTAGTCAAACTATTCATCCATTTTGGGTGTCAAATCAGGTGTTTTTACTTATAAATATGCAGTGAAAGGGGGGCTCTAAATCCGCCACTGTTAAGGTCATGTCAAACTTACTCATTTAGTACAGATTCAAGTACATGTATCTGAAGGAAAAAGTACTTCGCCCGTTGCTCTTCCTCACATTCATAAACGGCCAAGGACCTCACAAGTCACCTAGTCAGAAGCCGGGTTGTTCGCAGATGACTGCTTACTGTACATACCGCCCAATCAACAACATAGAGGACAGCAACAATCTTCAGCAAGACCTTGCAGCACTTGAGCAATGGAGAGAAGAGTGTCTATGTCTTGCCATCCGGAAAAATGCGTTGTCATACAAGTCTCATCAAAGCGAAACACTATCAACGCAGGCTGCAGGCTACACAAGCATAAGCTAGGAGTAGTGGACTCGGGCAAGTACCTTGGAGTTACAATCAGCAGCAATTTGAAGTGGAATAAGCGTATCGATGACATGAAAGCGAAAGCCAATCCCTTGGCTTCCTAAAGCGAAACCTCAGCCTCCATATAGAACCTTTATACCAGCGGACATATCTTCGACAAGCCGGGAAAGCTGACAGCGTTACCAACATGATCAACTCCCCGGGATGGGAACCATTATAGTATTTCAAATGAAAAAAAGTTAAAATAGTTCAAAACTTTTCATTCTGAAAGAGTACTCAACATGAGCAGTTCATAAAATGAAGCACAGTGTTTTGGTTTTTTTTTAAATATCCATTTTCTAATATATCAAAATATTAGTGTGCACAACACTCATTAGGGGATAACCATTTGATTCTGATGTTTGTGTAAAGGGGGGGGGGGGGCGGCTGGCACTTTTTAGAAATTAAATATTTTGACCAAGAAAATGCTGAAAATATAAAAAAAAAATCTGGCTTTGACTGTAACGAAAATAAATAAATGGCTGCTAGCATGCACATATACCAGATCACGCAGATATAAAGCTGAATCTTCTCTAGAAAACACAGTGATTTCTACCCGGCTTGCTTCGCTCGCCAGAATGCTGCCTACATATTATTCTGTGTTGTACTTTAATTGTATGACTAATCGCACTGTTCAATATATTCGACAAAACTTATGGAATTGTTGCTTTAAAAAAAAATATATTTGCATTTCCATTTGTGTGCGTGTGTGTGTAGGTGTATGTGTGGTGGGGGGAGGGGTGTGACGGGAGCAAGGGGTCCACCATCTGCTCTCTGAAAGATTTTCTCATCAGGTTCTTGTTCGGAACAATGACGTTCACATCTTCTTTCTGCCAATTTATTTCACAGTAGAGCACATATTCAAAGTCGATGTTCAAGTTAAATCATGTGTCTTTTAAAATTTATGGTGGCCATACTTGTTGACAGTGTTTCACACTTGCTAAGTTTCATTCTAATGGTTGCAACAAGACCTAAGACAAATGATTTTAACATATTTATTTAAATCTAAAATATGACTTTAAAATGAGAACAAAAGTACAGCTAACAAAAACGTGTAGGTTATCTTCACGTAACATACTTGATAACAGAAGTAACAATTAAGAGGCCCAAGTACGCATATATCGCTCACTAGAGAGATAGAAAACATTGCACAATGATATTGAACAATGCGTGTAGATGGTCATAAGTCTTTATAGTTTCTTTAAAACGCTTATTTTAAAACATCTAAAATTGTACATAAACATCTTTACATAGCTACCTACCAAGTTTCCCCAAAATCAGTCTAAATCTCGAAGTAGTGAAGAAAAGTTGAAAATGTAAAAAATCAATACATCAAATATATCAAAAATATTTATTTTTTTTTCGCATTGAAATGACATAGTTCAAAGTAAGTAAGAAATATTATCATTAATTCGGACTGGAATCCAAAACAGCAGCACTTCTTCACTCCCCATCCCCCCCCTTCGGGATCCCAGAGAGACTATGCACTTTACAAATGAAACTAGTAGTATAAAGCCCTGACCAGTGGCGGATCCAGAATTTTTGAAAATTGAAATGGGGGGGGGGGGGGGGGGGGGGGGGGGGTGCACGTGTATTAGCCAAACTACTCGGTCATTTTTTTGTGTCAAATTTGAATGTTTACTGGTATATATGTGGAAAAATGAGGGGGGGGGGGTTCCCTCTCGATATCCGCCACTGTAATCGATTAAAGTGGTGTGAATAAACTATAGTATAAAGACCTATTCAATTAAAGTGGAGCTTGCATGTTATTTGTTGAGTTTACTGTATATTAGCATGTGTTTTGCCAGGGACTATATACGTCCCTGGTTTTGCTAATGGTATAAAATTATCGTGCAATTCTAATTAGTATTTATTGACGACAAAAATTTATATCATTATGTTAAATCAGAATGAAATGGCAAGACAAATATATTTTTCAAATCGGCTATTGCCATAAATATTTTGGTGTGAAAAAAAGAATATATATATATAAAAGAATATATATAATTCATTTTATAAATAAATAAATAAATAAATAAATATAATTTTATTGACATAGTTTATTGGCGGATCCAAGATTTATGAAAAAAGGGGGGACATGTGAGGTCTAGTATATTCAAAAATATTTTAAAAACCATTTTGGCGTCTAGATCAGAAGCTTTATTTATACATTTGGCGAAAAGGGGGACCTTTCCACCCTTATATCTGCCACTGTAGTTTCGGCCTCCCATGGTCCAACGTGACTTTTTAGATCTCAATAATTGGTGACGTCATGAGTCGTACACATGCTTTCACATGCCTAAGCAAATGTAAAATCAAATTTCATTGGCTGTAGAAGGCTTATTCGCAGAGCGCCGACCAATCACGTATTCCCGTGCATATACCATTTAAACGCCACGAAATATATGGTGGACTGAGTCGCAAGTAATTATGATTTTTAAACTCATTATACACGATCATATTTGATTTATTTCGTACTTAAACTTGATAAATCTAACACTTAGATAATCAAGACTTCATTATTGTTACTAAAAATAAAAATATAACTCGGTTTTACACAGATTGGCAAAAGACGTAGACCTCCGTGGATTGTCATAAATGCCATGTGATGCATCTTGCTTATTAGCCTGTTTTAAAAATAGATTTAACACTGTGTGATAATGATATAACACTGAGTAGTTATGATACAACACTAGTTGGAACTGGTATCACACATAGTGGTATTGATATTACACTGAATAGTGCTGATACAACACTGGTACTGGCATCATGCATTGCCATTGTGTGGTACTACTGCATTGGTATTGCACATGGTGGTACTGATATAAACACTGGGTGGTACTGATATAAAACCGGATGGTAGTGATAGAGTGCTAGGTGCTGCTGGTATAACAGTGGGTGGTATTGGTATCACAAGAGATGGCATTGATAGTGCACAAACTGATTGGGAAGGTAAATCCGGACGCACAGATTTATCCGGACAATCACTATTTTTGTTACTTATTGACCATTTCAAGTTATTTTAACTGCACAACTAGATAGAACAACTTATTATAAAACTGTATGGGAAAGGACATTGTAAAATCTGTTCATTTTTATATAAAATTTTAACAAACCATCCGGATTAATTACCTCATATCCAGATTTACCTTCCGGAGGAGATAATGGTACTGATATTATAAACACTGGGTGTTATTTATAAAATGCTGGGTTGTATTTATACAGAACATTGGATGGCATGCACTGTTATAACACGAAGTGGTATTGGATGGTTCTGATAAAATGCTGGGTGATATTTTAAAACAATATGTGGGAGTGTGTGTAAAGCTTGCTGAGGCTTTTACAGGACATTTCTCTGGTAAAGCTTCATATTTCAATGAAATGATAGTGAAAGTTTAACCTAACTTTCATTTTACCAGAAATGTAAGACTGGTTTCAGAAACACTGGCATGATATTTATAATATACTTCGTGATATTTATAAAACACTGAGTTGTATTGATGTAACAGTTGGTGGTATTGATATAACTCCTGGTGGTATTAGTATAACATGAAGTGGTACTGATGTAACACTGGATGATATTAATAAAGCACTAGGTTGCATATAGATATGTAATCGTACCACTTATGTAATCGTACCCAAGTGGTAAGGCGTGAAATAATTAGACAATAATGGTTTATTTTCAATCAAATCCTAATTAAATTAGATGTTTTCTAAGTATAAAATGATAACAATAGTATAAAAAAAAATTCAAATAGACTAGACAATATCAAATACCACTCAATAATCTCCATAAAACAATCAAAGTCTGTTCAATGAATATAAACAACAAAACTTTTCAAAAGAAATCAAATTCACTTAATATTCTTTTACCAAATACATGTAAATATAACCAATAAACAAAGCACTGAAATAATTCTTAACAGTTTTGATTTAAAGTTTCTTTTAATAGCTTAAAGTGAGCTGAAGTTAACCTACGTTGCCTGAAAGTCCGGCAGAAAACACCAGATGGTATTGGTATCACACAGGGTGATATTTATGAAATAATGCTAATGGGTTTTTCTGATATGATAAGCAAGTTTGGTCTGGTGGGTAAAGTGCACGACTCGTGATCGAGAGGTCCCGGGTTTGACTCCCGCCTTGACGCACCGGTGTTCTGTCTTTTGGATGAGACAGTAAAAACCGAGGTCCAATGTCACGGTAGGCGTGGCACGTAAAAGATCCCTCACTGCTTCGGGTGGGTCTGTTACAAAGGTCTAAATTTGTATGCAATGCATCAGGCAGATGCCATCACCATATACATGAATTATTAAACTATTGTGGAGTGATATAAAACAATATTCAATCAATTATTCAATCTTTGATATGACACTGGATAGTATCAGACATGGTGGTACTGATATATGACTTTGAGGTATAGATACATCACTGGGTGTCATTGACATAACATTAGGTAGGGTGAATTAACATTGAGTTACCTGATTGCTATAATATCGAGCGATGGCGATATATAGAGATGCAACGATATACCAAAATACTGTATACCGTGGTATTTGGCTAACGGTTCAGTACTTGGTACGCCGATCTCTGTCTATGGTATGGTATGAAATCAGTAACATTCCGTATCTATTTTATCTTCAATTTATATCGATTACTAAGTCATAAAAAACGCTGTTACGTATTACAGAAAATGTCACAAATGGTAAGCTTTACAATGACTTAGATTTGTGTTAAATTAAAATCTCCACCAGCTGAGTTTAAATATTTTTGGCTTTCGATCCAACCCAGATATTGCCGAAAAACAGCATGTAAGCATTGTTTTGTAGATGTATTCTTCAAAGGTGGACGTACTTCTAACATGGTGCACCATGTGAGGTGCCGCAATGCTAACATTGATATTTCTGAAGTGAAAAGAAACCTAAAAATAAACATGAATCCGAAGGAGTCATATGTCTACTTCGTTTAAGAGAAGCATTTAAAAGTTAACCTGAAAATGTAGACATATTAATTTTCATGAAAAAGAACATCAAATTATAAGTTTGAAAGTCATGACATAACTGTTCACAATGGATTAAATTTTGAATGTTGTTTAACACTGCCCTGTTTCAATTTGCAATAATTTTGGACTTTTATCAAAACGGTGTAACATGATACGTATCATATTGGGAGTAATGTATCATGATACGTATCGTATCGTGACATTGTGTATTGTTGCATCTCTAGCGATATAAGACCAGGTGGCCGAGTTACTTAGGGGCAGATTTAGAGGAGTCCCACCAAGTGTTATATCAGTACCATCCCATGTGTTACTAATACATGTACCACCCATTGTTATATCAGTTCCACCCTGTGATACCAATACTATCCCTTATG
The DNA here is from genome assembly GCA_035048485.1 of Pteria penguin. Taxonomy (NCBI): domain Eukaryota; kingdom Metazoa; phylum Mollusca; class Bivalvia; order Pterioida; family Pteriidae; genus Pteria; species Pteria penguin. Next base: position 47,823,652 of record CM068580.1, on the reverse strand, counting down.
ATATTAGTACCATCCACCGTTATACTAGTACACCCAGTGTTATATCAGCTCCTCTCAGTATTATATAAATATCACTCAATGTTTTATCAGTGGCATCAAGGGTAATATCAGTACCGTCCAGTGTTATATCATTACCATCCTGTGTTACTGAAATGTCCAGTAAACAGACTGATATAGCAAGTGGCATCTTTTGCAGCTATGGCGTTCCATAGACATCTCTCCTTTAACTACAGAATTGTAACACTGGATGGGAATTTCAGTAATGTTCCGTCCAGATTGATCAGAATGACATCAATCACATTATGATGCAATAGATTTTTGAAATTGAAGCAAATGTGTAAATTGCCGTCCGTCCAATCTAACAGCTCTGATCACTTTTAACTGTTAAAACACTTTCTTAACAAAATGAAAGTAAAAAAACTAAGGGATTGGCCATTTTGAAACACCATGCAGAGATGGAAATTAGCGGTGGTCCGTTCGCCCGAGGCGACCGAATTTACGATCGGGCGAATTGTTTTATATCCGAAGTCGCCCGTTTGGCAAATTGTCTAGACTGGCGATGCTCGTCTTGATCAAGTAAATGCTTAACGTAGTTTCTTCCGTCAGTTAAACATCTGTCCGACCACGTCTATTTCCTTATCTCAATTTGTATACCGCCCCCCCCCCCCCCTTATAGGCAAGTATTGCGGGCTGTCTCCCGAGTTTTCATTGCGTGAATGAAAAAGCGTTATGTTACGAAAAGCAGCATGGCGGCCCCCAGGCCCTTGTTTGCTGCCCTCGATGGGTACAGAAAACAAAAAGTAGCGGGGAAATGACGAGTTAATGTAATCAATTAAAGGAATAAAGATTAAAAAAAATTAACTTTGCTTAAACATTTACATAAATATAACGGGCCCCTAAGTTTTAGAACGGGCTACCAGAATTTCAAACCTACGAGCCCGTTTGGCTCCCGGGAAATTCTTGCCAATTTCCATCCCTGCCATGATAGATAATTCAAGAAAATGGATAATCAGAGTGGCTCAATCATGCCAACTCCTGTAATCCCATTTTCAAGAAGAAGAAATAATGCATTAAAATTTTCCCAAAATGGATTTTTTTTTGCTCTCTGGGCTTGGGCCTCATTATATACGGATGAGGTTTATAAACAGTTAGAATTCCTAACATTTAAAGTATATGATAAACACAGATTTTATGATTACAGTAACTTTTTTTTGTTGGTGGGGTTGCCAGAGATAATGGAAGAAAGGAAAATGAGAAAATCGTTTGGAAAGAAAGGCGGTTCCGATGCTGATGCGAGAAAACCACCTGGAAAAAGGTAAGATTGGATCTGAAAAGAAGACTTAATTGTGTTGAAAATATCATATGTTTGTCGATAAAGAGTATTTTGCCATAAATTAAAATGAAATGTTGTGACCCATTTGCAAACCAGTTCATGTATGTCTGTTGAATATTCTCAAACATAAATTGCATTAGAATTGTTTTGGTTTTCTTTGAACAGGTTTGACAAGCAGTCGGCAATCCTCTTTGTAAAAAATCTCCCTTCTACTGCAACAGAAGATATGTTATCAGAGATTTTCCCAGATGCAGAGGAAATTCGAATCCCGAGATATGATGATAGTGGAAACTTGAAAGGGTCAGTATGATCTGTGGATACATTTGTATTCTTATCTCTATCAAATCAAACACCAACAAATAAATGCAAAAGAATTATTTTTTTCAAAAGTTTCATGCAGAACAATGAATGCTTCTTTGCATGACATTGTTGTCTGTCTGTACGTACAGTTTTGTCCCCATTTCTTTTTTAACCATATGATATGATCTGATAGTATAGTTTTGCCTCTATGTTTTGACTCTCTCAAAGCAACATACAAGTTTTTGGATTGTGAATTTAACTAATGCATACTACATGTATTAATCTTCCATTTAGTTACACATGTTTCTACATTTACTTCATCATAATTACATTTTTAAATCGCAGAATTTGATCATGTTGCAGACTCCTTTTTTTGCATCCTTTTACAATACCCTTTCTCAAAATCAAATTAGCAATTTACAATGTATTAATTGTGAAGCATCTCTTTTTCAAACAGATTTGCTTTTGTGGAATTTGAGGACGAAAGTACTGTTGAAGAATATATGCAAGAGAAACAAGGAGTTGAGTTAGAAGGGAATGCTTTGTATCTGGATTATGGAGAAAAGAAAGGTGGAAGGAGTGACAGAGGACGTGGTGGTCCGAGAGGCAGAGGTAGAGGTGGTTATGGTGGTGACAGAAGAGGGAAGTCTTTTGGTGGTAAGTTCTAGAATAGAAAATATTTCGCAAGCAAACAGTTTATTTTATGAATTACAGATTATATTTCGGTCATAGAAAACCATGTATTCAATCGTAACAAATAAATGGTGCACATATTTCAGTTTAATTTACCTATGCAGGGATCTTTTTAGGCTGTGCCCTTGCGCCATTGGCACATAAGAATTTTATATGGTGCACTCTTATTTCATCAAGGCGATAGATCAGCGCTTTGTTGTTGTAAATGGTGTATGAGCTCCTGTACAGTGGGCCATACGAAATTAAGAGAGAGCGAGCTTGAGCTAGAGAGAGAGAGACTCAGAGAGAGAGGATGATGAAGATGATAATGATGATAATGATGATTTTAATCTCCATATAAGTGACACTGATTGTTGTTTGAGAATGTAAGTAAGCAATCTTTGCAGTCTTGTACATGAAATGTAACCATGCAAACCCATGACGGTTCAGAAGTTAAAAATCATCGTTTATTTGTTTGGTAAAAGAACTTCACATTCAGTAGGTAATACAAACACGTGTACATTGTAAATGATCTATATTATGTTATAGCACACACTTTCGCTCTGCTTTTATCGTAAAAAGTGTTTGTGTTTGATAAAAACCTGTTTTCCATCTTTACTGCAAGTATGACATGCAGGAAAAATTAAAAGTGAATTGTTATCAGAAAAATAATATTTTCAGAAATTGATTCACATTTTATGAACTTTTTGAAATGGTAAAATATGTATGGTAAGTGCCTTGAGAGGAAGGTTTTTAGTAAAATATTTCATGAAAACCATTTTCCGTAGGTGGTCTTCACACCCCTGAACCCTTAATCGGGCAACTGCCCTTGGACCAAATGAGGGTCTAGACAGCCTCCATACCCTCCGCCTTTGGTCCAGAGAATTTGCAAAGTCTAGGGAGATCCTTGCCTATGTATGAATTGAGTACTTTAGTTCCATTCATTAATCCCCTGACTAGTTTTTGTTTTGTAAAATTAGATGAATAAAGTTTTACTTGTAAACAAAATTGGTTATTAATGTATTACATTTTGTAGTGGCTGGGAGGAGCAAAATATTATTTGTAACAAACTTGGCATACAGAACCGACAAGTACAGTCTCCAGGCTGCATTTGATGAATTTGGGGCAGTAGATGCTAGAGTTGTTATGTTTGCTGATAATCCCAGAAAATCAAGAGGGTATACTTATAGCTTATGTTGGACTTTTTATCATTGAGATTTGCTTTGTGTAAGGTTGCTTTTACACAGTATGTAATATATATTATGATTTATAAGAAAAAACAAATTTTCAGTATACATGTAAATAATATTGTAGCATTTTTATTTAAAAAGTTATCGTACAAATAACTGTAGTATTATATATGCTTTGCAGTAACTTTGCTGAAGTAGTAGATATAGAGCACAATAGAATGGCAAACTTTGCTAGGCATGGTGAATGTATACAATTTCTTTTTTTCAGATTTGGATTTGTTGACTTTCAAACAGCTGAAGATGCTCAGGAAGCATTTAATGCCATGAAAGGCCAAGATATTGATGGCCGAGAAGTCTATATTGATTTCGCTGAAGATAGAGGTACTACATTTGTGAAACTTTTTTTTCATTATTTTTTTTTCAAGTGCTAAACAGTTCCAGTGTCAGGACTCTTCCTATTTTGTATATACTCGTTAAGTAGCAGGAGAAGGTAGGAGGAGAATTTTAAAGATGTGAACGGGGAAAGTGGGAGCCTTCTAGCGGGGTCTGGTATCTATTTACATGGCAAACAGATTTGGTTGAATTTCAGTCAAATTGGTAAAATATGAAAGCTTTTGGGGTTCCTGATAAATTTGTGAATTATCAAAAGTGTAGCTTGTTTAATAAACTGAAAACAAGTTAATACAGTGTCTCATAAGCAGAATCAATAAAGTCTACAAAGGGTTTACAAAAATAAAAGCTTCTGATTGAAGCGAAACATCAGAACATGAAAGGACCACAAACTTGGCATTTTGCATGAGAAATGACTGTGATATGCACTAGTGATACCAGATTAAATTGGTGTGACCTACATATCATTAATCAAAATTTTATTATCAAGAACAACCACAAACTTTATACTTTGCTTGTAAAAATGACCAAGACACTCTTTTGATTCTACATGAAAAAGAAATATTGCATGTTTGAGTGATTTTTCAAAAAAATGTTAGCTTTGCAACTCAGCTATGCAATCTTTGCCTTACCTTGATGTTACAGCAGCTTATGCTGCACCTTCAGTTCTTGAGTTGGTAATAATGTCTGGTTAGAATATTTATATTAGCTTAGTTTCATGCATTTTACAAGTGCCCTAGAACCATTCTTTACAAAACTCTATGACCCAAATTCTAGACCACAATTACATCTGCAAATTTCAGATGAAGGTCAAGTTGTAGGTTTCATAATTGAAAAAAATGTTCAGGTACTTAAAGTGAAACAGAATAATTCCTGTTACTATGCGTAAAAGTAAAATGGTTTATGCCTAAATGATTATTGGTTCCATAAATTTCTGCTTACAGAATCAGGAGGAGGTGGTGGTGGACGCGGTGGTTATGGAGGTGGATATGGTCGTGGCCGAGGCGGTGGATTCCGTGGTGGACGATGAGGAAGACCTTGTGGAGGCAGAGGGAAAGAGTCCAGGTTAGAAAAACTCTAAATCTATATGTATTATGTGAAGTAATTGATTACAAGTAATGAAAGAAAAGGCTTGATTATTTGAAATAATAGAAGTTTACTTATAGGCACTGCAAGATGGAAGTTATTGAATACTTATAGGAAAGACTACCTTGAATATATGTATAAATATACACGTTCAGAAGGAAAATCAAATGCAGTATTATATTATATTAAAAACCTGACGACAAATGTTGTGCATTTTAAGTAAATGTTAGATTTTCATATAAGCTCTCATCTGTTAAAATGCTTCAGTCAACAAGTATAAAGAGTCGGAATGTTTGAAAATGATATACAGAAATAAAAGTCAGAGATACCAAGTATGTACATTTTTCAGAATGAAGAAAAAAAAATTAAGGGGGATAGTCTGGTTCCCTTAAACATTCCTTTTTGGTTTCAGTAAGATATTGTGTTTAGTCATATGTTAGTCTGAATTTAAAAATGTGATGAAATGATGTTTTTGTACTTCCAGCTGCTAAAGGCAATTTGCAACATTATAGTGGGGAAAAAGAAGATTTTGCAGTGTTCGAAAATTTAGGCACAGAGAAAGTGCACACAATGGGTCTCGGCCAATATCAAGTGGCATAGATCTGAGTAAATTGACATAGACCATGGCATCCTGTTTCAGATGAAAACTTTCTAACCTTGACTGTGGTTATTGGAACGTATATTAAAAAATCAAGCATTAAATTCTTAGACGTGGTAAATAAAAGTGGTGGGTTTTGTGCGTTGTGTTGGTGTTACAGTTGGTGTACTCATGTGAAGAATATCTTTTATTATTAAAATTATAGCTAAACATAAAAATGGCATAGACAAATTGGTATCTCCCATTGACAGTTGGTATAGACTGAGGGAAGTTTGTGTAGATATTGTCTAACGGTCTAGCATTACATGCAAACACTGCTTTAGATGAGTTATTGATCTGACATTTCACTTTTATCATTTCGTTCAACTAGCCTTGTCAAACCATTCATGTGTATTTTACTCTCTAGTTTTTGTTGTTTTTTAATGCCATAAATTTCAAATTGTGTCATTACAGTACTGTCCAAGTGTTTTGTAATTTTTTCACCTGCCTCGGTGGGCTACATCCAGGTGTAATTTCAAGAATTACACAATACACAGTGCATTTAAAAAGGGTGTGAAGAAGCATCGGTAAATTTCGACCTGCATTCTCTCTGTGATTTCGATTTTTTTTTTCTCACTGTGTTTTATGCAGTTTCTCCAAAACACTTGGACTGTACTGCAACTTGAAATTCATGAGACCGATTTTTATATGTTTGTCTTCAGACGGGGCATATTATGTTATGGCATTGTCCGTCCACTTAAATTGTCCAAGCCATAACCTTTTACCCTTTGAATGGATTTAAATATTTCTTAGAATTGTTGCCAGGGACCCAAGGTTGTATGATGACCTTAAACCAAGGTCATATCTGCAAGGTCAAGATCACAATGCATATAATGGATAAATCTTTGTCCAGGCCATAACTTTTTACTCCTTGCATGGGTTTGAAAAACATTTCACAAAATTGTTGCCAAAGACATAAGGATATCTGCAAGGTGAAGGTCACAATGCATTTGATGGGGAAATCATTGTCCGGACCAGAACTTTTATCCCTTTACATGGATTTGAATAATATTTCACAGAATTGTTGCTGAGGACCAAAGGATGTGTCATGATCAATCAAGGTCATATCTGCAAGGTCAAGGTCACAGTGTTTATGTCGATTTAATTCTTGTCCATAATTTTTTGATGCACACATATATTGGAGTTATATTTCACAGAATTGTTGCCCAGGTACCAATGGTGTGTCCTGACATTGAACCATGGTCATATCAGCAAGGTGAAGTTCACAGTGCTTACGTTTCCCACTTTAATTAAAGTGACAGGCATATTGATACTATTATGCAACATTAGGCATTCTACATAAGCCATATCCATGTACTCTCACTTCCTAATTTTCAAATTTTGTCCATGAAACCCAGAGATGACGTATATTATCATGTATTGTATACAAACTTAGTGGTTTAATGCTTGATTAATTTTTCAGAATTAATAGTAGAATTTGTATATTATGTTTTTTCAATTCCCAATGAATGCATTTAGGAGATGATGTCACATAATCTATCATTATCTCCATTATTGTTGTCAGAATAGCCTTAAAACTGTTATTTCTATTCCTCCATCTCAAAGAAAATAAAAAGGTAAAGGTGTAATGTGTAATTTCAGTATTAATAATTTTACAAAAGTTTAAGGATACAAGTATCCTTAGAGGCAATAAAAGCTTAGTACAGCAACACAACCTTGTAATAGGCAAGAGAAACCAATGTGGGCAGACCCAGGAATCGCACCCAGAACTCTCTTTTAGATTAATGCTTTCACCATTGAGCTATTCGGGTTGATACTCGTCTATCACACTATCCCCTGCCAGAGGTTTCCAACCCTGTAAACTAAAACATAGCAACCCAAAGATAGTAAACCTCACAGTGCACAGGCATGCAATTCAGGAGAGTTGGAAATGGCACCAAATGCAACACGCAAGAGAAAAAGGTGGCTGGACCTGATGGACGCTCTCACCACTGAGCTGTCTGGGCTGATACCTGTCTATCACAACCTAAACTATACAATCTCAAATCAAAAGGGTTATTCCTATTGCTTTTCACAGAAGACACCTGTACTTTGATAGCAATTGACTGATTACCAAATACCAGACATTAAACTGTTTCCACACTTTTTCACTTGCCCATTATAAATAAATGACATCTTGATAAAACTACATGATTAAAATGGATTTGGCAATCCTTTGGTTGAATGAAAACCAAGGTCTGTATATGAATCATAAATACTGTGTGTTCACAATGATCTTGAGCTACTTAACCAAAGGCCATGTACATGTACAAGTAAAATTTGGAAGTAGCTACTTGAAAATGTAGTTCTGTATTTTGAATGCAAGGAAATATTTGCTACATGTATCCATTGATATTGTTCGATTGAACTTTGTACTGAAAACTGATACCATTTTATAGAAGACAAGAATTTGTGACACATGTATTTATTCAAGAAAACTCTATGGTTGGTGAATAATTACAAGGTAGATGATTGCTATAAATATAAAGAGTCAGTTTTTTGAAAAACATACAAGAAAATATCACAGAGTGCTTTAATTTTTTTGTATCACAGATCAGAAAGATTAAGCATTTTATTTCTACTTCATCAGTATTCCATGAGATAATTGTATAAGTTGTGTATATGTGATAAATTTAAAATGATGGATCTGCCAGTGTGCATGAAAGTAATTTTATTGTTGCACTTCCAAAGTCTCCTCTCCCTCTTGATAACTGTATAAAAAGTAAAGAACAAAACATTACATGGAGTTCTGCTGACCATTCTAGTTATATTCAAATTTACATAGTTACATGTACATAGTAATTTTAAGTTGAAAACAGCTTATTCATTTCAATTTAATATCATTACAATCTTTTCTACTTTAGTCATAATCATTTTTCCTACATTTTTGAAAGATATTCATTACATCTACATTTCATATAGATCTTGTAAATATGTAAGCATATTTTGTTGCTTTATGCAGCATGCAGATTTCTTTGCTGCATTTCATCCAAAAATTAATACTGCTTTGCCTATTCATGTAAAAGAATTTGGATGAACAATTTATATTCAAAATATCTTATCAAAGTAACGGATCTGTTCTTCATTGTTGATTTATTTTAAAATAACTGGTTTCTACTCACCTTGAAATAGACTTTAACTTTCTCAAGCAGGTATTTCCATTTTAACAGAGTTCTTTGCTGCTCACCCAAGAATTTAAACTGCTTTGCCTTTTAAAAGAACTTTAATAATTTATCTATTGTATTAATGTGCACATTTCAATATTTCTGATGTGATGTAAAAATCCATAGATAAAGAGGTTTCATGATTATATTGCAGAATGATCAGACATTTAATTTAGAATATTGTATTACCGGTATATCAAAACACTTTTCTGTATTTCATGAAAAAAGTCGACTATTTGATGCAGTAATTATAAATCCAAAGAGAGCAGCATCAGTTCATATTCTGTTTTGGTGTATGTCACAGTCAATGATATTATCAATAATGACATAGTGACAAGTGTATGCTCCTTGCTGATTGTTATTCATAAGCATTTTTATATCACTGAAGAACACATCATTATAAAGTTTTGCAAAAGTTATCAGGTGAGCACAGTTAAGAAAAAATTCAAGACCTATAAAGTGAACTGAAGACAAAAAAAGAAAGAAAAAAAAAGGTGAAAATGATCCAACTCCGATATGTTTCCTGTAATTTTAAGTGTTGTATAGATATTCTTGATCCTTGTACTCCAGCAGGTTAAAAAATACTTTATGATCTATGTATATCACTATATCTATACATATAATAGATAATGTACTATTTACTACCCCATAACGATGACAGTGTTCGATAAGCTGGTTTACATAAAGATGATGTACAAACCTGACATGCTGTCATGCTTTCTGCTATGGAACCATAAATATGACAGCGTTCAATAGTTCCAGTATGATCAGTTAAAGATACAGGTATATTATACTCTACAATAGCATCGTCATTATTCATCAAAGGGTCAAACAGGAATAAGGCACCCTTTGTACATTCAGCATTAGAACAGGCATAGCCGTTGTCTCTGTCAACAATTTGCATACATTTATCACTGAAATATCAAAAAGAAAAGATAATATTAAAAAGAAAATCATAAAGGAACATTAACACAAGAATTTTAATGGGAAAATTAAGAACAGTAATGTGAGCAAGAAAAAGAACAGTATATTAATTTAAAAGAACGGTGCAACCTGATCAGATACTGTAAATCACTATATTCTAGAACTTCAATTTCCCATGCAATACTGATAGTTTATACCATTTATAAACTAGATGTATCAATATGCCATGAATGCCCAGCTTGCAGCAGAAAAGAAATGTGACATTTTTTTAACAGCATGATGTGGTCCAAGGGACATAACTCCTGTACATATTCTAACAGCATGCACATCTACATAGTGTTGTATTCCAAATTTCATTTGAAATCCTTTCAAGGGTTGAAGAGGGTTGTGAAGACAAGGTGAATTTACCATATGTGCATAGACATCAAAGTCCATGGGGTATAATTTTCAAAAATTATTTGTTTGTCACCAAATTAAATCTTGACCTAGATATTTCATGACATATTTATACATGTATACCAAATCAATATGTGCATTCATTGCAGAGATAGAGCACAGAAACTGTTATTATTGGAAATTTTCTAAGTTCATGGGGCATACTGGTAACTCCATCAAAAATTATTCAACTGTTACCCAGTCAAAACTTGAACTATATATTCTCATGATGTATCTATATACCACATTTCAAGTCCATATGTGCATTCATTGCAGAGATATAGCACAGAAACCGTTATTATTGGAAATTTTATAAGTCAAAGAGGCGTAGCTGTTGACAAGAAAATAATTAAAATTACTTCACCTGCTACATGTATGTGCATGGTCTGAGCTATCTAACTTGATATCCATGTTTGCAACACATTGCAAAATTCACTCATATTCATGTTACATTGGTGCACACATATACTGCTTGAAAATTAATTCTTAAATTTGTACAAACCAACATAACCTGATCCAACACTGCCCTACAAGCAAAACCTATTCATGATTTATCTGTTTGAAATTTTATGTATATTGTGCAAAAATGAAAAATTAAAACTTCCACATACCAACGTGACCTGACAATGCTGGACGTATCAGAGTCCACATTAAACTGTGTCAGAAAGCAATAGGTCAGCCCATATACTTGAGTAGAGAATGGGTTGGATTTGATTTCACTCATCTTCTCCTTTATGGACTGAATCTCGTAGATATCTTGTATTGTTTCCACTGAAAGAAGTAAAACAATCACAAAATAATTAGAAAGAGGAGGAATAAATGTGAAGTGCTGATATTTAGACAGTCTTATCATAAAATGTAAATAAGATAAATTAAGACAGAGAGTATTGGAGATCAGATACAGAATGGAAAAGAATTAAGCTCTATGTACATTCAGTTTGAATCTTTATTCAATAAATGGTGTCATCTAATATATCTATTATAGCATTCAAATTTAAGGGACAAGGAAACTTTCATAAACACTATACTTTACATGGTGGATCTGGTTGTTCGTCATCTTTTTCTTCTGCTTGTGATTTCTCGGTCTGAGCAAACTGATATAGACTGAAGGCTACTGGAGTATCTATTAATAACAGATAATTTTTCATTAAACTTTGATCAGAGAGGCATGCAGAATTTGCTTGCATTTTGACAATTGTTTATGATTAGAGACACTCGCATTTATGATAAGAAAATTTTATTTCAATGTATACAAGTACCGATAAGTTAGTCTTTTATCATCAGTTAAAATAAGGAAGTCAATCCAAGAGCCCCAAATAGGCCTATACCATTCAAAGAAGTAGCTTGAGTGCATTAGATAATAGGAAGTATCAAAATATTCTCCAATGAAAGAATCTTCTTTAGAACTTTTATTTCAGAATAGAAGAAAAGACAAAATCACATCATTCTAAAACACTCATACATTATAACAAGCGGCCCAAGTGGGCCTATATCGCTCACCTGAGTACCTAGATTATCAGTCGTGCAGGAGGGAAGAAGTCATTTATTTTTACATTACTGTGACTAAGTCGACACAAAATGTTGAAAATATGTCAAATTTCATTTCAGACCAGAATAAAAAACAACAACAGTTTTTGCACATCCATTCATGTGATTTTGATATTATGCGTTGCCTTTGTCTCTGCAAGATGTGATTCAGGGCAACAAGTAAGTCATTTTCTTTAGGTGGGGCCTTTTGTTGACTGATTTCAAGTCTGGGTCATGAACAACAATTGTTTCAAATATTGTCCAGATTCAACTTAAAATGGCTAATTTAATATGTTGAGTGTTGAGAAACATCTAAAAACTTATTTAGATGTGTAAAGAATGATAAAAATTTTTTGACCACAGCTGGATTTGAATCGCTACTCTCCATATTTTAATTACCAAGTGGTATATGTACCATTTTGAGACCTAGTTTTTAGACATGGTGGCATTATCTGTTGACAAATTTGGATGAAATGCACAAAGTTGATAGAGGACCTTTAGTACTTCAAGTATACCATGTTTCATTAAAATCTTTCCTGTGGTATAACAGCAGAAGTTAAAAATAGGGCACCGCTAACGGGTGCATAATACGTTCGCATCATTTTTAATTGGTCTTCAAGCCACATCCTTTCATATGACACCATCAAAACTTTTGTTCCCCCTTTAGGTAAGGAGAAGAAGACCAGACAAGCTTTTCCGACCCCGCCCATTTTCCCCCAACCCAGGGGCCTGACCCCAACTTTGAAACCCACATGCACAACTACAAGCTACACCCTTTCATATGACACCTTCAAAACTTTTGTTCCCCCTTTAGTTAAGGAGGAGAAGCCCGCACAAGCTTTTCCGACCCTGCCTTTTTTCCCTCACCCCAGGGGCCTTACCCCAACTTTGAAACCCACATGCACAACTACAAACCACATCTTTTCATATGACACTATCAAAACTTGTGTTCCCCCTCTAGTTAAGGAGGAGAAGCCCGGACAAGCTTTTCCGACCCCACCCATTTTCCACCAACCCAGGGGCCTGACTCCAACTTTGAAACCCACATGCACAAATACAAAGCACATCCTTTCATATGACACCATCAAAACTTTTGTTCCCCCTTTAGTTAAGGAGGAGAAGCCCGGACAAGCTTTTCCGACCCTGCCCATTTTCCCCCACCCTAGGGGCATGACCCCAACTTTGAAACCCACATGCACAACTACAAGCCACATCCTTTCATATGACACCATCAAAACTTTTGTTCCCCCTTTAGTTAAGGAGAAGAAGCCCGGACAAGCTTTTCCGACCCCTCCCATTTTCCCCCACCACAGGTGCCTGACCCCAACTTTGAAACCCACATGCACAACTACAAGCCACATCCTTTCATATGACACCATCAAAACTTTTGTTGCCCCTCTAGTTAAGGAGGAGAAGCCCGGACGAGCTTTTCGACCCTGCCCATTTTCCCCCAACCCAGGGACCTGACTCTAAACTTTGAAACTGACATGCACAACTACAAGCCACATCCTTTCATATGACACCATCAAAACTTTTGTTCCCCTTTAGTTACAGAGAAGAATCCTGGACAAGCTTTTCCGACCTCGCCCATTTTCACCCACCCAAGGGGCCTGACCCCAACTTTGAAACCCACATGCACAACTACAAACCACATCCTTTCATATGACACCATCAAAACTTTGTTCCCCCTTTAGTTAAGGAGGAGAAGCCCGAACGAGAATGGATGGACGGACGACAGCGGTATAGCATAATAATCCCACATTTTTAAATGCTTGCGTATAAAAATGTGAAGAATTGTACCTATACACTGACCCTCATTTGGAAGTCTTAAAAACTTCATAAAAAATCCAAAAATTGAGATGTTGACATTCTTTCACAATAATATTCTCTGCCATAATTATGATCAAAATAGTCCATAAGAAATCATCAATATCAATTAACTGAAAAACATGACACTTTTCTGCATTGAAATTACTAAGTCCAGAAACACCTAAAAAAAGCGTAAATTTTTATTTGACAGATCTTAATCCTGAACACAATTTTTGATAACCCATTTTTATAGATTGTTGAAATGCAATTAGTTTGCCCATTTATGCATTGGTTCTGGAGAAGAAGATTTTTGAAGAAGATACCGTTTTGGGCACTTTTGGCCCTGCCCTGGATCCACCCCTGAGGGAATCTGGATCCCGAACACAATTTTAGTAGGGGACCTTGAGTACATCATGTATACAAAATTTGATCCAAATCTGCAAAACAGTTCCATAGAAGAAGTCGAAAATGTGAAAAAGCTAATGACGGACGGACGACGACGGACCGCACACTATAACTATAGCTCACTTGAGCCTTCGGCAAATTAAGTGGAATTAGCCCAACAGTGACTATACATGTATGCTACCCCCATCAACATCAAATCAGAATCAATTTAAATCGATTAATGGGCATATAGAGAGCATTTTTTATTGAAACGCAATCTAATGATTAAACTATTCAGGGTTTGATATTAACTTTATTTTGTTTAGCTACATCTAATTTGTCGGCAAACTTGATAACTTTTAAGAATTCATCAGTTCATTCAGACTAATAATTGGTTGGTTGATTGGTGTTTTACGTCGCTTTCAACAATATTTCAGTTATATCGCGACATGGAAGCAGGAGGTTAATTACCAACCTCTTAAACATAGTGGCGTAACCCGAGAATCGAACCTGGATCATCGGCGCCGCGAGCCAAGCGCTTATATTAACCACTACACCACACCTGCCCCTTCAGACTAATAATAATCATTAGATGCATTGTAGGAATTCATAGGAAACCCCATAATGACCTTGTTTACATTCAGTTTGACCAGTCTGCCTATTAATAAATTTTACCTTTTTGTGCCTATGAAGCTATCAAGCAAAGAAGGCTATTTAACTAAAATAGATATGAAAGAGGATGCTCCAGGGGAGTATTTGCCAAAAACAGAATGATTATGAATTGACTCTCTTTATTTCGTACATTGTAACAATAGGTTTAGAATGTGGCAGTCAAAGAAATAAAACTATGAAAAGATTAAAGTGATGTTTGTTTTTCAGAAGAAATGACACAATTCTACAGAATAAACAATATTTCAAAGACTAACAAATTTCGAAATAGCAAATCTGTCTGGACCAATGCATATTAAAGTCAGTATTGAACCCTTCCAACTGAAACTGAAATCAAAAAAAAAAAAAAAAAAAAAAAAGCAGAGAGATAAAGAAACCATGTTGCCTTAAATAACCTGGGTTAACAGTAAAGATAGTCTTTGAGTCAGCAGTCCCTATCATACTAGATCTGAAGTTGTCAAATGATACCCTCACATCAGCTATGAATAATACTGTAAATAAAATACATGATATTATTAATGGTTTATTTGTGTTGGAAGTTTTTCTTATACACATGTATTTAATAATGTTTAATATCAAGTACTATCTTATTATCATTATTTTGTTATTTAACATCAAAATTATATCACCTATAGGCTACCGGTGGAGGAAAACTGAAGAAAATCATTAGTCTTCAGCAAGAACATGCACTGATGGACCTCCCACTTATCCTGATCAGGATTTAAACCTAAACCTGAAAGGGGTGAGAAGCTAAAGTCAGTCTCAGAACCATGCTTTGACCCATTAAGTGGCTATGGATAGAGGTCTTATCCTTTACAATGCTAAAATTATAAATGTAAGAAATTTAGTCATTCAAGCTAAATTGGCCGAGTTAGCATTAAAACCCTTAAAATACAATGACAAAATTCATGCACATAATTATTTACAGTTAAAAAGAAAAAGGCTGATAAAGAGTCAAATTTTGTTCTCAACAGGATGAATTTGAAATTTAGTTTTCATTCAGTAATGTAAACACTGATTGTCTCGAGAAAAAAATACCTGTTTCATATGGAGTCCAAGTTAAAGTCAATGCACACTGTTCCTTGTCCCACCTTATGACATGAAATAAAACATGAAGATAAGCTTGCATACAGCAAAATAATTAATAATAGAACTAATGCCTTCCCCACACCTGTGGCAACAAAGTCCAAAAAGTTATTTTTAGCGTGAAGGTCATTGTCAAGGTCAAAAGGTCATCAACCTTGGTTTCATTTGAAAGAGCTTCACTAGTTCAGTTCGCATGTCAAATATGAAGTCTCTATCACTCACGGTTCAAAAGTTATGGCCAAGGTCAATAGTTGACAACAGACAAACAAACAAACACACAGACAGACAGGATAAAAGGTCATCAACCTTGGTGTCATTTGAAAGGGCTTCATTACTTGAGAACATATGTCAAAAATGAAGTCTCTATCCCTCAAGGTTCAAAAGTTACAGCCAAGGTTAAAGCTGACAACAGACAAACAAACAAACAGACAGGACAAAAACAATATGATATAAAACAACATAAAAAGTGAATATAGTATAGCAAAATCTTTTTAGATGTAAGTTATATATATATCAGTATATTTTAATATATGTAATACTTTGATTTTCTCATGAATTAATAATTGTATAGATATATTGTATTTCAGAAGTTTGTGAGGTTATGAAAATCAATATCAATCAAACATTTCACATTTTTAAGCTGACTTACAAAATAAGAGGAAAAGAGGGTAATGTTTCGTCAAATATCTTCAGTTCACATCTTTGGGTTTTCTTTCCTGTTTTAGTAGTAATGTCTTTCGTTTGTCCTATCTAGTATGAATTAATAAAGGGAGGTGTGCACTTTCCAGCTTATAATAGTTGAAAAATAATTACCCTCTGAATTTTGATCATTTATAGACCTCATTTATGGTTATGAATAGAAGAAACCCTAATGTGATGTGACCACTAATCATGGTATGATGAGTAGTCAAAATCTTTTTTTGTAAGCAAAGGCATGAGCCTTAAAATGTTTTGTTTAATGTTTTGAACTACAAAAAATGTAAAACATTATAACTCTAGAATTTTTGCTACTTTACTAGTATTATCCTATAAATTTATGTTTGATGTCTACCACATTGTATCTTTCTTGGCATGCTACTGATAAAATATGAAAACATACAAATCATTTTGTTTACAAATTTGTTACAAGATTTTGGCTTGTTATATGAAAATAACTTGTCATATCACATTAAGGTTTTTTTTCTAATTCATCCACATAAATGAGATCTACAAATGGTCAAGATTTAGATGGTAATTATTTTTTCAATTAAAATGTGCACACCTTCCTTTAAAAGGACATTAGTTATTGATATACTTATTATTATTACAGATAACTCTTTTATTAATAGTAACATAAGTAATTCTGGAAAATAAATTATCACATTATTTGGATTTATCTATAAGACTTCAGACATACATGTATATATTTTCTATATACATGTACATCTACTGTACTCTGCATATAAAACTTTTGAAAGTTTGATGAGGATTTGTTCTGCCACAACCAGGTCACTACATGGGCTCCAAACACCACAATATCAATGTCACAGAGGTTTATAACGATTTTTATAAATACTGATATAAACATCTGTGATGTATATATATATATATATATATATATACATAAATTACATATTAAGCATATCATTTTCATTTAAAACATAAGCAGGCTTAAATTGAGTTTCACAATTGGGTGTGCCTTAATTTCTATTGAAACTGTCGGCCCATACTTCACTGGTGAAGCATGAGCTGAACCATTTCAATAGAAATTAGGTGTGCCTTATAATGCCTAAGCTAAAGCACTTGTAAAGCCCAGTGACTTTTATTCAATATTTCAACAAATTTTTGTTTCATTATATATAATAACTCAATAAAAACACATGTTCAAGACAGAGATTAAAGCAGCACATATTTGTGAATAGTGACTGAATACTGCATATATAGATAAGGCGTTTGTAAGAAACTTATGCTAAATTCACAATTTATAAATAGGTAGCATCAAAGTATAATAGATCACGATGTAAAACTTTCTGATCTTGGTGTGTAGCATTAGAGTGTTGAATGGATTCAGATCATAAGCGGAAGGATGCAAATTCCCATCTATAGTCTCCTTAACCTTAACTGAAATTTTCTTGCTTTCATGCATAATATCTATTATCTATGAGTGTATTTTACAACAAGAGCAACGCCTAGCGTGGCTTAATATGCCCATCGCTTACTTTGGACGGGATTAATGTGAACGTATAGTTTTATTACCCCTGAACTTGGGTCTCTTTGGTAATACTTTTATGAAATAATGTAATCCAAAAAGAGGGATCCAAGTCCAATAACTCTGGAACAACAAAACGGAATTTCCTCAAAATTGAAAGGCGGCTTCCCCTACAGGAACTTAGCATTCTGTATGAGTTTCATGAAAAACAACTGACGTTTACTCAAGTTATCACGTTCCATAACATCTTTTCATAGTTAAATAAAATCCAAGTCATAACTCCAGATCAGAACTACAAAACAAAATTTGCTCAAAGTCGAAAGACGGCTTCCTCTACACTATTTAAGCATTCTGTATGAGTTTCATGAAAAATAGCTGGCGTTTACTAAAGTTATCACATTCCATAGCAGACAGACAGACAGACAAACATTGCCATACCATAATATGTCCGTCTTTTGACGGGTGTATAAAAATGAAAATTATGAATGTTTCAGACAATTCTATTCATTTGATCTTTCTAGAATGTAATAAATGACTTAGGGATGGGGTGTAATAAAGTGATGTTAGTTATACAATCAATGGAAATAGAAAATATATTTTGGTCTAAACAGTCTTAAGTCTGGATAATGTGGATTTTGTTGGAAATCCAGATATTTCCTTGCTGTAAATACCAACTATGCTGGTTTCATTTTATGTACAAATGAGTGAGATTAGAAATGTGTTGAAGGGACAAAAACTGTTACTTTATATCACAAAATATTTCATAATAACTCAAGAGATCGAATTATACAATATACCTTTTTAACTGTAACACAGAGATTTATATGCTCTCCATCTAAGTTTTGGGTATTGGCCATCACATCTTCCAGTGTATAGAAATCATTGTTAGCCTTGGTGGGAAAGCGTAGAAGATTGGTATACTCATCCAAGTCCCAGCCTCCATACATACAGAGAGTAGAATGATCTTCACTCAATGAAATATTGAAAGGTCTGAAAATAATATGAATATATCAGAAATTCTCAGAGAATTTCCTATTTTAATTATATAAAATCAGGGTATTTTCCCAAGGTTTTTAAATCTCTATATCATACACAAAAATAACTTCCTACCTTTTTTTTAGTCATGAAAATAAGAAACGGAACCTCAATCTATTTTAAGCCTTATTACAACAGCAAACAATAAAATATTGATTTTGTTAACCTAAAATGGTTACTTATACTTTTTTAAAAGATATCACACCATATACCTACACTGGGGTTGAAGGTCTGTATTTATCTTCTGAACCATCTGATGGTTTTCCATGTATAGTGAACTTAGAGATTTGCACTGGAATTGAAGGGATTACCTTATTAGTAATTAAAGATCAATATTTTATTTAAATTTGAATTAAAATTATTTTTATGTACACTGTAAATCAAATCATTGTATGACATGTCTTTGTTACATGAAGGAGCAATGATGTAAGATCAAATTTTAAATAGATTGTATAAATTTTGAGTTTTTACTTAATACAACACTTGATTTACAGTTTGCACTGTATTATTCATCAGTACTTTTTTAAGAAGTAGGTTTGTTAAGTACATGTACCTGATGTTCAGCCTAAAACTATATTTTTATTAAACATTAACAACAAATAAACAAGAGCAACACCTAGCATGGCTTAATACACCCGTCGCTTACTTTGGACAGGATCAATGTGAACGTATGGTTTTATTACCCCCAAACTTGGCTCTTTTTGGTAATACTTTTATGAAATATTGAAATCCAAAGAGAGGGATCTAAGTCCCAAAACGACAAAATGGAATTTGTTCAAAACTAAAAGGTGGCTTCCCCTACACTATTTAGGCATTCTGTATAAGTTTCATGACAAAACAAGTGACACTTAAGTTATTGTGTTACATAGCATCTTATCATAGTAAAAATAAAATCCAAGTTCCATAATTCCGTAACGATAAAACAGAATTTGCTCAAATTTAAATATGGCTTCCCCTACCCTATTTAAGCATTCTGTATTAGTTTCATGAAAAACAGCTGACGTTTACTAAAGTTATTGCGTTCCATAGCATCTAATTATCACAGCAAAAATAA
This sequence comes from Pteria penguin, assembly GCA_035048485.1. Classification (NCBI taxonomy): domain Eukaryota; kingdom Metazoa; phylum Mollusca; class Bivalvia; order Pterioida; family Pteriidae; genus Pteria; species Pteria penguin. Next base: position 47,803,769 of record CM068580.1, on the reverse strand, counting down.
AATCCAAGTCCCATAACTCTGGAATGACAAAACGGAATTTCCTTAAAATCGAAAGGCAGTTTCCCCTACATTATCTAAGCATTCTCTTTGAGTTTCATGAAAAACAACTGATGTTTACTTAAGTTATTGCATTTCATAGCATCTTTTCATAGTAAAAATAAAATCAAAGTTCCATAACTCTGGAACGACAGAATGGAATTTGCTCAAAGTCGAAAGGCGGCTTTCTCTACACTATCTAAGCATTCGGTAAGAGTTTCAAGAAAAACAGCTGACGTTTACTAAAGTTATCACGGATGGACAGACCGACGGATCTCGCCATACCATAATACGTCCCGTCTTTTGACGGACGTATAAAAATTTTTTACATGCTATTACACTCAGTTAAGAAAAGTGCTTTTTCATTTCTGAAATAATTTTGATTCTATTTTCTAATAAATGTAACATAATTAAAAATTGCTGAATTAAACATCTGAAAACAAGAGGCCCAAGTGGGCCTATATTGCTGACCTGAGTACCTAGATGATCAGTCATGCATGAAGGAAGAATTCATTTATTTTTGCATTAATGTGACTAAGTCAACACAGATGTTGAAAATATGTCAAATTTTATTTCAGGCTAGAATAAAAAACAACACGTTTTTGCACTTCCACTCAGGTGATTTTGATATTAAGCATTTCCTTTGTCTCTGCAAGAAGTCATTCAGGGCAAGTTAGTCATTTTCTTTAGGTGGGGCCTTTTGTTGACTGATTTCAAGTCTGGGTCATGAACAACAATTGTTTCAAATATTGTCCAGATCTAACTTAAAATTGCCTAATTTCATATGTTGAGTGTTGAGAAACATCTAAAAACTTATTTAGATGTGTAAAGATATGAAAAATTTTTTTTGACCACAGCTGGATTTGAACCGCTACTCTCCATATTTCAATTACCAAGTGGTATATGTACCATTGTGAGAACTGCTTTTTAGACATGGTGACATTATCTGTTAACCAATTTGGATGAAATTTACCAAATTGATAGAGGACCTTTAGTACTTCATGTATTCCATGTTTCATTAAAATCTTTCATGCGGTATAACAGCAGAAGTGAAAAATGTGATTGAATTGTTCCTATACACCCTCATTTGGAAGTCTTAAAAAATTCATAGAAAATCCAAAAATTGAGATATTGACAAAATTCTTTCAAAGTAACAATCCTTACCATAATTATGATCACAATAGTCCATAAGAAATCATCATTATCATTTAACTAGGAAATATGACACTTTTTTTCTGCATTGAATCACCAAGTCCAAAGAAATGTCGAAAAAAAATTCTAAAATTTGATTTTGGAAGGGAACCAAAATGACAATACGTCTTCACTCATCCCTCTAGATCATTTCTATGCATTCTGTTTGTCTCTGTATACAGCCCGTATGAAAAAGAATATTGTTAAAGGAGGGAACTCTTTTGTGACCTACTTTTGACTATGGTGGCGCCACCTGTAAAGAGGTCTGGACAAAAACAACAGAATTTGAAGAGGATCATAAGTGACTTATTTCTACCAAGATTTATTAAAATCCTTCAAACAGTTTTGTAGAACCAATCAGAGCCAATGGTGGCCATCTTGGATCCCGGATCGGCATAAAAAACACAAACTTGGTAGAGGACTTTGAGTACTTACTTCCTATGAAGTTTGGTGAAATTCTGTGCAGCGGTTCTAGAGGAGAAGTCGAAAATGTGTCAACCAATCAGAGCCAATGGCGGCCATCTTGGATCCCGGATCAGCATAAAAAACACAAACTTGGTAGAGGACTTTGAGTACTTACTTCCTATGAAGTTTGGTGAAATTCTGTGCAGCGGTTCTAGAGGAGAAGTCGAAAATGTGTCAACCAATCAGAGCCAATGGCGGCCATCTTGGATCACGGATCGGCATAAAAAACACAAACTTGGTAGAGGACTTTGAGTACTTACTTCCTATGAAGTTTGGTGAAATTCTGTGCAGCGGTTCTGGAGGAGAAGTCGAAAATGTGTCAACCAATCAGAGCCAATGGCGGCCATCTTGGATCCCGGATCGGCATAAAAAACACAAACTTGGTAGAGGACTTTGAGTACTTACTTCCTATGAAGTTTGGTGAAATTCTGTGCAGCGGTTCTGGAGGAGAAGTTGAAAATGTGTCAACCAATCAGAGCCAATGGCGGCCATCTTGGATCCCGGATCGGCATAAAAAACACAAACTTGGTAGAGGACTTTGAGTACTTACTTCCTATGAAGTTTGGTGAAATTCTGTGCAGCGGTTCTGGAGGAGAAGTCGAAAATGTGTCAACCAATCAGAGCCAATGGTGGCCATCTTGGATCACGGATCGGCATAAAAAACACAAACTTGGTAGAGGACTTTGAGTACTTACTTCCTATGAAGTTTGGTGAAATTCTGTGCAGCAGTTCTGGAGGAGAAGTTGAAAATGTGTCAACCAATCAGAGCCAATGGCGGCCATCTTGGATTACGGATCGGCAAAAAAAACACAAACTTGGTAGAGGACCTTGAGTACTTACTTCCTATGAAGTCTGGTGAAATTCTGTGCAGCGGTTCTAGAGGAGAAGTCGAAAATGTGTCAACCAATCAGAGCCAATGGTGGCCATCTTGGATCCCCGATCGGCATAAAAAACACAAACTTGGTAGAGGACTTTGAGTACTTACTTCCTATGAAGTTTGGTGAAATTCTGTGCAGCAGTTCTGGAGGAGAAGTCGAAAATGTGTCAACCAATCAGAGCCAATGGCGGCCATCTTGGATTACGGATCGGCAAAAAAAAAAACACAAACTTGGTAGAGGACTTTGAGTACTTACTTCCTATGAAGTTTGGTGAAATTCTGTGCAGCGGTTCTAGAGGAGAAGTCGAAAATGTGTCAACCAATCAGAGCCAATGGCGGCCATCTTGGATCCCCGATCGGCATAAAAAACACAAACTTGGTAGAAGACCCTGAGTACTTACTTCCTATGAAGTTTGGTGAAATTCTGTGCAGCAGTTCTGGAGGAGAAGTCGAAAATGTGTCAACCAATCAGAGCCAATGGGGGCCATCTTGGATCACGGATCGGCATAAAAAACACAAGCTTTGTAGAGGACCTTGAGTACTTACTTCCTATGGAGTTTGGTGAAATTCTGTGCAGCGGTTCTGGAGAAGAAGTCGAAAATGTAGAAAAGTTAACGACGGACGACTGACGCTGCACTATGACAATAGCTCACTTGAGCTACGCTCAGGTGAGCTAAAAACACTTGCAGTCATCAAAATTTTAATTTCTGTTTGAATAAGTTGTCCATTTTTATCAAATTTTCTTGAAATCTGATTCCTAAAATAGGTCAGTATTAAAAAAAATATTATATACACAAGATGTATATTACAAAAAAAAAATATTATTGATACACAATTATAAAACCTCAGGTTTAGTATATGCTTGTTCAGCAAATGTATGGCCCAAAAATCAGCATTACTCTCTCGATTATACAAAATCAGCTATAGTCTATAGACAAATGGGTAGATCTTCCTTAAATTGTATAAGGAAAACAAACTATTTCAAGATAGATGTTTACAGTTTTGTATTAAAATTACATTTGTTTACAATAAAGATATATATAATGATTTAATTTGTAAGTCAAGAATGGATATGTTTTTATACCAATGTCACCAACTCCATAAGAATTTGAGACATCTTTGATATATGGTTCTCCACCCCAACATGTCACATTTACAAATCCACCAGGGGAATCCCTCAGTACAAAACTTATTAGATGTCTTTCTGTGCCATTACCTGCAATAAAGTGAAGATGCTCTAACTACCAATTATACTGATTTGACACTGTATTGATATTTATGTACACCACATACTTTTAAAGAATAAATCTCACACACATAATATCATACAAGGATAAAGACATGACTTATAATACTCTCAAAAGTACTTGAATGATCACTAACTTAATGGTTATCAGTTGGTCACTTAATTAAATACCAGCATATAAGTAACAAGAACAATGCCTAGCGTGGCATAATATGCCCATCGCTTAGTCTGAATGGGAGAATTTTGAAAGTATGGAAAAATTCCTCCCTTGAATTGTTAAATTGTTCCATCCCCAGTAGTTCATTCTGTATCCTGCCTACAAGGTTTTCTAACCAAGTAGTACTATGACCTTCATCTTGAAAAACAATAAGCATCTTTGTCTTGGAATGAGAAGTATGTGTACCAAGTCTTGACATGAGGAGTAAGTGTACCTAGTTGGACAGTCCTAGCCCCAATGGTTTGATCTGTATCCTGCCTACAAGGGTTTCCTACCAAGTAGTAGTACGATCATGACCTTTGACCTCTGACCTTGAAAAACAATAGGCGTCTTCGTCTTGGCACAAGGAGTAAATGTACCAAGTTTGACAGTCTTAGCCCCAACAGTTTGGTCTGTGTTCTGCCTACAAGGCTTTTCCTACCAAGCAGTACAATGATGTTGACCTTTGACTTCTGACCTTGAAAAACAATAGGCATCTTTGTCTTGACATAAGAAATAAAGGTACCAAATTTGAGAGTCTTAATCTGAAAGGTTTGGTCTGTATCCTGCCCACAAGGTAGTACATATAGACGGACAACGCCATACCATAATATGTTCCATCAAAGACAGGTGTATAAAAAGAAATAAAAAATAACCTCATCTTAAAAAAAATCAAATGTATATGATTGAATTCTTAGCTAAAAGTTAGACTATATCTACAAGATCTGGAGATTAATTATACTTACTATTTTTTCTAAAGATGCTTTTTGATGATTCTTTAGCGATGATCATTCCTACTATAGTCTGTAATTATTAAATGAAAATGGTACATGTATATCAAATAAAATGAAGGAATAATCTACTATATTGATTGCAACATCTAAAACAACTGACTATCTATTAAACATCTCTTAATCTTGGCATGGTCATAACATGTCATTAAGTGCAACACAAGCTATTAATATATAAAAGAAAAGTTTTATATGTACTGCTAAAAATATTTTGATAGGCAGTTTTTACCAGCCTGACAATAACATCAGACAGCCTAATGGGCAATGGGCCAATAATTTGTGAAGATTGTTTTATGGTACATGGTGCATTCAAAGTACAAAATATTACACATTTTTTGGTCAAAAGATGTGACCATGCATGCATGACATTAATGCAATACTCCAAAATTTGAACTCTGATTTAGTGATTTCGGCAGTCAGATTCTGAATGAAGTACTATAGTTATGCATGTATACAGTATATAGTGCACATCTTTTTCAAATGACAAGTGCAAGAATTTACTAAATTTGAATTCACTAACATTATGCATACATGTAACCCTTGTAATTGACCCTTCCATTTCGCAGTTTATTTGCCGAATTTTCTTGGCAAAAAAAAATAACAGTAAATTATTAATAAAGAAAAAAATAATCCGGCTCTGAATTTGGGCAAAAAAAAAAAAAATTTCAGGCCAGTGATCTTCCTGCCCCCACTCCCTCCCCATAAAAATCAAATTGTTGCTCCCTTACACATTAATCTCTTTTGAGATTCTTGCATATGGCGGTTTTATTATGCTGTCATTTAGTATTGCCACTGCATGGCAAGCTAGTGGCAATAGTAAACGACAGCATAATAAAACGGCCACGTTCAAGAATCTCAAAAGAGATTACCTTACACATGTGTACATGCACTGATGCAGTGTACAATAGAAGGTAATTTCTATTGAAACGGTTCAGCTCATATGAGCCAAACTGTTTCAATAGAAATTAAATAGAAGGCTGATATGGCAAATAACAAGATTTGGTAGTACCAAAGAATCTCCACAACTGGATAAGTAAAGTAACTTTGTAAGAAAGGACACTCTATGTAGGCCTATCTAAGGTCCGTACAATGTTTGAAAACCCCTCTTGTACATCCTCTATCTTCGTTAAACCTCCTCCTCCACATTGATTTTGTTTTACTCGTCTTTGACTTTGATAAAAATTATCGCTCTCTTCAAAATCTCTATTCTTTGCATTATTTTGATGGTAATCCTGTTTGGTTTCATTGATGAAAGTATATCCTCTCTCTTTGTTTTGAACTTGGCCTGACCATGCCATATTCACTAGTAAAGTCGTCTGCTGTTTACATGGAACACATGTTAATATTTACAGATGGCGCTCTTACTTTATCATGTGACAAAATACTGCATCATCTATGTGCTTTTATAGAATTAAATAATCAATCTAGTTAAAAGCTTGTAAATAACATCGATAGATGTGGACAAAATGGCGGAAGACGAGAAAGAAAGTAATTTAGTGACAGACAGAACTTTTTATTGCTTATATACATTTGAAGAGCATGCGTAAGTTTGTCTTTAAAGACAGATAAAAAATTGTTCTATTTATATATGAATGATTAAGGTGCCTGTACCTGTTCTTTCATGGAATCCCTTCTTTCATGGATATTCATATACAGTAACAACTTTTTTTGCCAATTTTACATGATGTAAGGGGCCATACCGGACAAATGCAAAATTACCGCTTAGATTTGCATCAAATTATTATGACGTCACATTCCAAACGTTAACATCATAGTGAAAATTCCGGCAAAAAATGGTTTGTCCGGTGTAAGACCCCTAACATCTTTTGAAATTGGAAAAAGCTCTACTGTAATTATTGACTGATCGTTAGATGCCTTATGTTTTGGCACACTTATTCAATATGACCTCAAACATGATTGACCCGTCAAACATGAACTTAGCTGTGATGCTACAGTGAAGCTACATAATCAGCGCGGTTAAAGTTGGATCTGGTGATCCCTCAATTGAGTCATAACCGTTCCATTCACTGGCCTGACCAGCTGACATGGTCAGGGTATCGCAGCTTAATTCTCCCTTATTACTGCTCGTTAGTTGCAGACTACTGTAATGGGAATCAGGATAATTCGCCCCAAAGTTAGATCCCTCACTCCCCAATATTTTTCTCTAGGCAAAAGTTTAATTCTTCAGCAGTATACCGACAGAAAAATGAAATTGTTTACACATACAGTACTGTCGCTGTGGAATTTAATTTTCCCATGAAGAAACGTGAGCATCGTGGGGGAGTGAGTAAAAAATTTACTTGTAGATGTCAGTGTCCGCGAAACTTTGTTGAACTCCACAGGACATTCGGTCCTATTGGAAGACATATTTCATAGGACAGAAATCATTTCTGTCTGATCAAAAAAGAAAATTGAAGAATTTTCAATGGGGTATTTAACATCGCCTTTTTGTCGGCATCCATCGATGTCAATTTTCTTTTGTTTAGTGGTTTTCCGGGGATTGCCCCCACCACATATTTTAATTTCGCTAGAAAAGACATTCATGTACACTCAGGAACGCTCAAAATATAAAGTTCGTTATTAAATAGTATAAGTGCTTACAAGACTCTGTCTTTCCGCGGTATACATAGTGTTGGAAGCAACATCGGACAAACCGGTCCAGCTAGAAAACGCGCAAATCGGACCGATCGCACTTTTGTCCGTTCGGTCTGACGGTCCGATGAATTTCGCAGACACTGAGATGTCCATGCTTTATCAACTAAATTTTTATTTTTGATTAGCAATTCAGCCGTTTTTCCGTGAGCAGCTTGGCCACTATACACTCATCTCGTTTAAATAACAATGCAGCTGATGGACAGTGGTCAGAGTTAGCGCTAACCTCAAATATGGTAGAATGTACTTATCTCATTCATAAAAATGTTACACAGTTATACATGTTGAAGTCGGAGATTTAATTTTGATGTAATTTAGGTTTCCACTGAAATCATTATTCAAGGACTAAAATTAGCAGTCACCCGAGACAACCACTTTTGCTTCCAGGCCCCTGAAATATCCTCCTACTTGATCGCCCGAGTGGTGACTAAAAATTCTTGAGTGTTAGTATACATTTATTGCCGTTTCACTGATAGTACATTCATATTTTGAGTCGTTTAAGCGCTTCTTTTGTTGATATAAATGTTGTTCGGGTGTTTACATCATCTCCGTCTGTCGAGTGTTTGAAGTTGCAGAGGGCCCACACCATAACTAGTACGTGGACGCTGATGTGGACTCGGAAAACAAAACTATTGATTTCTCTAGAAGTTCGAAATATTCAAGCATTATTGTGGTGATATTTAAATATTTACTTTAGTACATTTTTATTAACGATAAATCAAGGTTTGTTTTGTCCGACCTTTCAAGTGGTCGCCTTGGGCGACTGCTAATGTTAGTCTCTGGTTCATGAAAGACAGAATGATGGTAATGATCAGTGATGAGAGACAGAATGAAGGGGAAGATGTCCAGGAGAAATGTGAGACGGATGTGCAAGATATAGAAAAAGAGTAGACAAACAGAAGTATAATGGGTGTGAGAGAGTAAGATAGGGACAAGGATACATGTAGGGAGAGACTGGGAGAGGACCAAGAGGATAAATATTCAGAGGTGCCAGAGGATGAAAGTGATGTGATTGAGCATATTTTTTGAAATTGAAAGAGAAATAGATAGTTGTTAATGTTAAAAGTAATTGGAATTGAATATAAATAAGTATAAAAACTTTATATCTGAGGAATTGAATAAAATTCGAAAAAGTTACGAAACACTACATCTACATCTGCATATTTTCAAAAAGAGTTACAGCTTGCATTGCATGAACACTAACACAGTGTTTTTGATAAAAAAAAATGTCCATTTCTTCTGTGTTAGTGGTCAAATACCTTATTCATTTGCCCTATTTCCTCTTATTTGTTTATATACTCAGAGTTAGATATACTCTTGCTACCCACCCGATATGAATAATCTTATTTACTTTTTCAGAAGTGACGAAGACTCTGGAACAAAAAATGACAATGAAACAAGTTATAGGTAATCTGCTACTCTGTATCATAAAAAATGAAATGTAATGAATAAGCTTACTGCTTTATGCTTTAGGTTGTCATTTTGATATAAATGTATTCTTTTAATCATTTGTCATGGTAAAAAATCTCTTTATGTCTGTTTGGATACCATGTATGGATTAATTTCTTGTGAAAGGTATGTATCATGGCTTTTTATGTCCCTGGATTGATAGATCGCGAGCATATTGTATTTGTCTTGTTTGTCTGTTTGTCTTTTGTCAACTTTTAACTTTGGCCTTAACTTTTGAACCACGAGGGATAGAGACTTCATATTTCAGATGCGTACTCAACTAATGAAGCCCTTTCAAATGACACCAAGTGCCCCTGTCTGTCCATCTGTTTGTCTGTCTGTTTGTTTGTTGTCTGTTCTCAACCTTAACCTTGCCAATAACTGCGAGGGATAGAGACTTCATTATTCACAACTAATGAAGCCCTTTCAAATGACACCAAGGTTGATGACCTTTTGGCCTTGACAATGAGCTTCATGCTAAAAATAACTTTGAACTTTGTTACTGCCAAGGGCATTAGTGTTTCACAAACACAGTTTGTTCAAGCTAACATAATTTGCTCTCATGGGAAATAGAATGTTTAAGAAATGTACACAAAGGAACAGAATTCTGACATGACAAACTTTACAGGAAATCATGTAAAACTCGCTACAATAGAGAAGCAGTAGGTAGTACAAATGTACATGTAAATAAAAAGAGTATGTGTGAATATTCATCAAAGCAGAAAGTTTTGTCCTCTGTTTAGAAACATGGCAGCTTTTGAAATTTTAGAGGAGTTACATATACAAACTACAATCCATGTTCATTAAATGTAATTTAATTTAAAGGTAGATTTAAAAGCATTTCATTTACTTTTTCATATCTTTAGCTTGACACTGTTAATGTCAGATCTAATGAAAGAAGCTGAACCAGAGCTGACAACCTTTCTCTCCATAAAGTTAACCAGAGGATCATTTTATACTGACACTGGCTGTATAGCAATGCTGGAATACAAGTAAATAATAAAATATATATAATATGGTTTGAAAAGTTTAGAATACATGGGTATTGTACATTTATTGAATTTTAAGGAAATATAGAATCAAAAGAAATTAAAAATATTGAGGTGCTTTTTATTGAGCTACAATAGTTTTGTTTTTCTTTTTTCATTGTTAGCCTAATACTGTTTTCTATGTTTATGATATATGCAATGCAATTTATTATTTTCACACTGGAACTTTTAACTTGATGATGATACTTCACATGGTATATTCCCAACTGGGCCCAGGTCAAGGTCATTTGACACAGTTTGTTGAAATTAATTTTCTGGTTGTCTTCAGAGCTTTTTTGAACATGATTTATACAGAGTTGTTCATTCTATTTTGACTGATTTTTAAACTTTTGTATTTTCAGAGAACAGGATGAGACAAGAGAATTATCATGTTATTATGCCAGGGTCATTTGTTCAAGTACAACATTAGCCACAGACCTATCAGAAGTTGCAGGGACCAAGAAGTACATAGTGTGTTTTCTGTCATCACACAGTAATTTACTGGATCAATATCCTTTATTGTGTGAAAGATTTGAGGTTGGACAAAAAACTTACTAAAAAAAAAAAAACAAATGACAATAGAGTTGACTCTCAATAACTAAAACTAGAAGGAACCATGGAAAACAGTTCAACTTAAGTTGAGTTCAAGTTAGGGGTGTATATTAATAGAATTAAGATTTTAGAATTAGTATTAGTTAATGGGGAAGTTCAAATTATTGGTGTTCGACTATAGAAAGTCAGCTGTAATTTGTTTCTTTTAATATCAAACGCTTTAGTAGGAAAAAAAGACCAGGTTTTTTTTTTAAGTTTTAAGGGTCTCTAAAGGGCCAAAATTTGGCCCCACTCTCAACGCCAAAATGTGCTACTTTTCCCCAATTTCAGACTGGAAAATTCCCAATTAATTATTCCCTACCTCATCTCTAAAAATTTACTTGAATTATTAATGAAAATTGAAACATAGTACCCCTGGTTTCAGAAGCTAAAAATCCCTGAAAGAGTTTCTTAGTAATACTTTAAGGATACTTATTTCCGTGACCTTTAATTAGATAGAGTGTGTATTATATGATAATATTAAAATTTATGACCATTTATTAAGATTGATCATTGTGCATCCTTAACTTTTCCACTTTCCTTCCTGAACTGAATTCATATGCAGCAGAGATGTCTACGGTGCTTTTGCTACAGGTAATTTATGTTTTGATTGTTACTATCACTAATTCTCCTTTTGTAATCACTGTGGCATATTCATAATCTGTGACATATTTTCATTTTGGATTCTTGTTGTATTTGAAAAAGATATATGGTAGTACATATACAGTAAGTAAAGTAAAACATTTAGTAGTATGTAACTGACCGAAATTTTTTACCCCTTATCAGCCAGAGTTTATTCAGAGACAACATAAATATAAAAAATTTTATGCATCCTTTTTAAATAGCCAGGATAAATGTCCAGAGAGGTATTGTTGTACTCTTATGCATCAGCATCCTTTTGCACAAAAAACCTGGACTATATTTTTTTAACAATCAATGGTAGAACTTTAATAATGTACTTGTACATTCCTCATGACAAGAGCTTTCATTTGGCAAATGACTTTTGACCCAGTGACCTTCACCTTTGATCCAACTTGAAAAACTTTAAAGTAGTCTATATGTTTTGAACCAATAGGGGTAGGTCTTTGATACTTCACTTACAGGTTCCTCATGACAAGAGCTCTCATTTGATACCATGACTTTTGATCTTGTAACCTTGACCTTGCACTTTGACGTAATTTTTACAAACTTTAGCTGGGTTATATCTTTTAAACCAACAGAAGTAGAGCTTTAATATTTCTCATATGGGTTCTTCATGCCAAGAGCTTTGATACCATGACTTTTGATCTTGTGATATTGACCTTGACCTAAGCTTTGAAAACTTTAACTTAAGCTTTTTTTTTTGAAATAGTAAATATAGAGATTTCATATGTAGATTGGTTGTGACCAGAGCTTTCATCTGGTCAGGTTTTGAGTAAGAAATTACTTGACAAATAACCTAATTTATTTCCTATACGGCAAGCTCTGTTGTTTACTGAAACTCTTGATTATTTATTCACCTAGAAATCTTGTACAGGGTCCCTTTTTATTAAGTTCTTGATCTTACTAAATATGAAACATGAATGCATGAGAAATACAGTAAATATTTTATTCATCTATTCCAGGATGATGCAACTTGTCAAAAATATTTGGGAAACTGGACACATGAGACAATAGAATACCTTGGACGATGTTTATCATTGGTCAAGCATGATGTCAAATATCTCATTTACTGTGTAAGGTTTGACCATTTTGCATATTTCGTTACCATGATAAAATTGTTCTTGAGGTAGATATGTTTTATCCATTTATTTCATTAACAAAATTTAAAAATAATTTTAATTGTGTATGAAAAAGTATTATATTTTTACAGGCATTGGTTGATGGAAAATTAGTCATAGAGGGAGGTACAGAGCAGAATAAAAGGGACTTAAGCAGGTAATTGCAATGAATACAGTGTTGTGTAAGAAATATTTATTATGATATTTTGAATCAAAAGGTAATGTGTGTTAAATCACTGTGAAACAGGAGTCTGTCATAAAGGTATACCTTCCAACTTACTGGTAGTTATCAAAGAGTATCCATAAATGTTAACTTTTAGAGGTATTTAAAAACTATTCATGGTAGAGGGGAAACTTGCATGTTATCAGTTCTAGTTTTACATTGTAGCACAATCATCAGGCTATTGACACAGTTTTAAGCTTTCATAAAAACTAGAGAATTTTACTGTAAGAAGGTACATGTATTTATATTATTTGAAGAATGAAATACTTCTTTTCTTACACTGACATGTATTAACCTGTGTCTCATGTGTGTAAAATATAGATACAAAAAAATGCACACATACGTTTCCAACTTTTCTAATAGGTTCATAAAGAGCTGTAATTTATCTGACATGTTGAGGCAGATGGACAATGAAGGGAAAGAATTTAGTTCAAATTCCAGCAGTTTAGATATGTTATTAGATCTCACAGATGATTCAACTAAAAAGCCCATTAAAATGAAAATAGCAGGAGATCAAGTGGAATTTGCTTCAGAAGGTAAAGTGCATGATTTACATCACAATGTTGGGGTCTTGGCTGAGTGAACTAAATGCTCCATCAGAAATCACTTTAGTTTCTCTGTTCCCAGTCTTTGCAAAATCTCAGTAGCCAAATGCCCGAGGCTACCAGATTTATTGCTGGGCTAGTAAAAGTTCTCTAACAAAGTATGTAAGGGGCCTGTAAAATTTGACTGTGGGCTAGTGGTTCAAAAAATTTATGTGAAAACTGAACTCCGTCAAGTCTGAAGAGGAACAGTGGTGAAGGATAGTGGAAAGTTATATTGTATGATTGTTTCATCATGAAGGACACAGATGATCATGATATTTGCAAAATTATTTTGCAATTATATTGACTGATTATTGTTTTACGTCACTCCACGATTATTTCACATATATGGTGACGGCATCTGCATGATGTGGGGCATACAAATTTTGACCTTTGCAACGGACCAACCCGAGACAGTGAGGGATCTTTAACGTGCCATGCATACCACGACACGGGGCCTCGGTTTTTACTGTCTCATCCGAAAGACATGACACTGGCATGACCAGAGCGGGACTCGAACCCTGGCCTCCCGATCAGGAGTCAGACGCGATACCACTAGGCCATGCCGGCTTTGCAATTATATTGAACAATAAATAAGAAATAAGTATTATGACATACTTAGTTTTCTTCAGTGTTTATTTAAATGAAATATTTAACTTTTCAAGATGAGTGATGATGAGTGTAACCTAGTGTATGACCCCTTTGACAAAACAGAGATGAAAAAAATATGTGGGAAAGAAGTATTGGAATAAATATTTAGGAGATAAGTATTTGTATATTGTCTTATTTACAGTGTACTTGCAAGACCTTACACCAGTTTTGATCTTTTGTTAGTGTATAGTACTAGGATGATTGGAACATTTTAAGATAAAGCTTAGAAGTGTGAAGGTGAGGAAAATTTTATTCCTTGTACTGAATTTTTGAAAAAATTTTTTGACAGGTTGTACCAAATTTTGTGAAGATTGGGGTAAGCTGTTATATACAGCAGACACTGCCAATGCTGGTCATATACGTCAGATTATAGAAGCAGGCAAGGTCAAGGTATTGCATTTATCAACACATTTATTATGCTTTAAGTACTTATAAGTATTGTTGAATGTGTGTTTGTTAAACTTTGAGAATACCATAACTTCAGGACAACTTCTTTTGAATTTTGAGTGAAAAAGGTTGCTACATTAATACTTTCATCAAAGTAAGTTACGTGATTTGGCTGCGATGCTGCGATGACTGAGAGAAGCAAAATGTGTCGCTGAAAATAAGATAGGGAAGAGGTGGGAGGGGGGGGGGGAGTTGGCAGAACTTGGTTTGTTGTGAAGGCAGTCCTGGTTTGATTCTCAGATTCTGCCACTGTTTAAGAGGTTGATATATGCTATGTCATGATAGGTATAAAAAATTGTGAAAAAGGATATACAACTTCAATTCAACCAACCAGTTAACTATGAAGCATTCCTGGTGTTCAGTCAGTAATAATTAACAATCAAATATCATCAGGTTGAGAAAATAAGAAGTGATATTATGTTTATATCTCATTAAATATGAACATTTTCCGAGTTGTATTGTCATTATGTTTTTAAAGTGCATCTTGTTTACTTTCAGTATATTCAGAGTATCAATACACTTAAAAGACTGTTGATTCAAGCAGAGAAGGATTACTATGCATTATACAGGTAACTCTGTCACACTGCCTTATACATTCAAACATTCAGATAATCATGTGTTACCTGATTCTGTCGGTAGTAAAATCTTCATCAAATTCTCATAGAAATATATGACTTTAAACTTTTATGGTTTTTTTTAGCTCACTTGAGCCTTTGGTCATAGCGTGTCATCCGTCCGAGGCCATAAACTTATCACATTTTCGACTTTTTCTCCAAAGCCACAGGAAGAATTTTAATGAAACTTGGTAGACATGATGTATTCATGGTCCCTGAATGTGCTTTTGTTTTTTGTAAGGATTCATGGATAGATTGTGCCATGACTTACAAAAGTAGGTCACAGATGGTAGTCTATTTTGACAATCTTCTTCTTTAGGCCAGCTGCTTACAGAGACAAACCGAATGCAAAGGAAATGATCTAAAAGGATGTGTGAAGAAGTGTTGATGTTTTTGGTTCCATTTCGAAATCAAATTTTTGACACTCTTTTATCAGTGTTTTTGGACTTAAGGATTTTAGTGCAGAAAAGTGCAGTTTTTCTCTATTAGGTGATAATAATGCTTTGATTCGGTTTCCTTTAATCACAATTATGGTAAAGAATGTACTATGAAATAATTTTGTTAGTATGTCAATTTTTAGATTTTTTATGAATTTTTTTTAGACTGCCAAAGAAAAGAGGAGGGGGGAATTAGTCTTTCACATTTTCAACTTCATCTTCAAAACCTATAGAACAATTTTTATAAAACTTGGTAGGAATGAAGTACTCATCATGTCTTGCTAGTATTGATGTTTTTCATCCAGATCTGTTTAATGGTTTTTGAGCATTCATTTCCTGTAAATTGTTATAGATTTAAGTGTTATGAATTTTTATTTGGCCTGCATAAACATTTACTTAATGCTGATGATGATTCAAATTTTACACTCAGTTCTCAGTATAAAATGTAGTCACAACACAATAAACATTAGGAAATATATATATATTATATTTATCTGCAAATTTCTCAAGCTGTAAGTTGATTAAGCAAATTATATAGGCCCACTTGGGCCACTTGTTTTTGGAAAGGAATAGAAAAAATTCCTCAATGGTCAGGTTTATGAGAGAAAGCTTTATGCGTGGTATTTACCTTATAATGATTTCAGTTATACATGTTTACCTTGCATTTGATATACATGTACATGCATTTTATCCTGTTCATATCATATTTGTTAGTACATGTACCAGTTTGTCTATATTTCAGGGCTTATGTCTTTTTGAAGAATTCTGGAAATAGTGATATTTTACTACATTGTGTACATTTAGACAAACTTCCTGAGGTCAGCTGTGTATTTAGATCACTAGAGGAATTTATCACAGAAACACAGGACGTGTCATGAACAAGTTTCACTGCCGGCGTCAGTATCATTGAGTTGTGCAATAAATGTTTTACATATCCTTAATATTGTTTGAAAACTCATAAAAAATGCTGGAAAAGCCAAGATCACCTTATTTTCTTTTTGTCCATTGTTTTGACTTTGTTGTGTTGGAATTTCCATCCTGCACTTTACTTTACCCCATCAAACAAAGTTTGGATGGGTATATAGGAATCACCCTGTCTGTCCATCTGTTTAATTTCCTTTTTGTAGTGCTTGGGGTATATTTTGTTATATGGTTGAAACAGATGTCATACTCCCTTTGTTTGGTACTCTCAGTTTCCATTGTCAGATTGAATCAGATGAGAAATGGAGTTGAACCGATCTGAAAAATATGAGACCGTCAAAGGAAGAAAAAGGATTGTGGCTCATGGCATGTTACAGTGTACATTGGTCAGATATTCATGTGTGATTATGTTTCAGGGATACAGAGATGCAGACATGTCATTTGTTGTCGTCAATGAAGATGTATAAAATACTGAATGGGTTTATTTAAAGGAGCATGGTCCGATTGAAGTCGGGAAAAGTATAAAAAAAAATGTAAACGGATTTCTTAAAGGGCAATCGATTGTTAGTATATTATCTAAGATGTGTAAAACGTATCGTTACCAAAGTCGATGTCGTTAACGAGATATGCCCGTTTTAAATTTGCAACATAACCAGGTCAACTCCTTGAATATTGACGAGATCGGTCAGAGGAAATCACGTGACAATGAAACTCGAGCTTTACCCGATTCTAACATTTGTTCCACTTTTCTTTTTTTTTTTTTTTGGCCTCTGGGTTTGTGTATAGTTATTTTCAACCACACTTTTGCTTTTCTCGTGCTCGTATTCCTCCATGTGAACCATTTATTCTTGTTTTCTACAGTGAATATTCGCGCACGCGCATGATTATGGGCGGAGCATCACCTTATTTGGGGAATTGATACCAGCCGAATTTAATTCGACTCAATTACCTTTATTTTACGAAAACATTGAGGGATTTTAGTTTTAAATTTTGCAATTAACACAAAGTTTATAATTTATACAATACAGGAAAAATAAGATATTGTCGTAATTTATCCTTTTCATGCTAAAATTTTCCAGTATCGGACTATGTCCCTTTAAGGTGACCTCTCAGAGAGTATTTAATACAAAAAGTAAGAAAAGAGATACAGATGTAGCAGTTTATGTCATAGTACATGTGACTTTTATTCCAGAGACTTGACTGCTATCACATTTAAGGGATATGTCTTTACTTTTGCTTGGGTTAAATGACCAGAGTAAAGACATGATATATCTCTTAAGCTGTTATTTTAATGTGAATTTTATTAGGGAGAAACTGTAGTTTATATACCCACCTGAGTATATACTGTGATGATACCGGGAGGAGCTGGTTGGTCCAGTTGTAATGCAATAGATTTCTGATCTGATGACCAGTCTGTAATCTATGCTGTCAGAAAGGAATTTCCTAATATGATTATCATCTGTTTCTGTCATTTGTATGGAACAGTAAAAATCAGACTTCTGTATACACTGTGCTGTGTCATGTATTAAAAAGAACCTTCACAACTTTGGGTGAGTCAGTGACATAGCTCAGAGTTTTGAGGCCAATTACCAGACAAGTGCCGAAACTTTATTGATGAAATAATCTCATTGTGACTTTGGACCAAAAAAAAAAAAAATTGGGATTAAAAAATTTGCATAGCATGAAACATTAATGCTGTGCCTTCACATTATCTTATATTAATCACAGTATTAGAACACCAGAGCTGTATTAACAGGGCAAATACCCCTCTCCCCACTGAACAACATAATTGAATAACAAGTTGAAAGGGTCATAAGACTGTAAATATATTCAAAATGAAATTATGTCCCTTCATAAAAATTCTCATTCCTCCATGAGGAAGTTATATCCCGGACAAGAATTTAGGCTATGTGTACACTGTGACCTTGACCTTGTAAATATGACCTTGGTTCAAGGTGATGACACACACTTTGATTGTGGACAACAATTGTGTGAATTAATGGTCCGTAATGTAGTGCGAAAAAGTTGTGGAATTTAGGCTATGTGTACACTGTGACCTTGACCTTGTAGATATGACCTTGGTTCAAGGTGATGACACACACTTTGATTGTGGACAACAATTGTGTGAAATATTGGTCCACGATGTAGTGCGAAAAAGTTGTGGCCCAGACTAGAATTTTGGCTATGCATATACTGTGATCTTGACCTTGTAGATATGACCTTGATTCAAGGTCATGACACACTATTGGTTGTAGACAACAATTGTGTTGAATAGTATCAGTCTGACAAGAAAGCAAAAAGACATTATGGCCCAGACAAGAATTTTGGCTGAGTGCATACTTCGACCTTTATGATCCATGATGTTGCATGAAGAAGTTATGGCCTCTGGGTTGTGACAACATTGTTTGAAATATTATCAGTCCACGATGTATCGCGAAGTAGTGGTGACCCGGACTAAAATTTTGTGTATACTTTGATCTTGATCTAGTAGATATGGCCTTTTGGCAAGGTCATGACACACCTTTGGGTTGTAGACAACCATCGTATGGAATAATATCAGTCTACGAAAATGCACGATGAAATAGTGGCCCGGACAAGAACTTTGGCTGTGTGTATACTGCAACCTTGCTCTTGTAGTTATGACCTTTTTTTCAATTTCATAACACACCCTTGGGTCATGGACAACAATTGTGTAAAATATTATTGATCTTGACAACAATTGTATGAAATATCGGTCCACAGTGTAATATGAAGAAGTTATGACCCGGACAAGAATGACATTGACTTTGTAGATATGACCTTTGTTTAAGGTCATGGCACACCCTTGAGTCATGGACAAATATTGTGTGAAATATTCTTGATCTTGGCAACAATTGTGTGAAATATCGGTCCACAATGTGGCACTAAGAAGTTATGCCCGGACAAGAATTTTGGCTATGTGTATACTATGACCTTGTGGGAAATATTCTTTATCTTGGCACCAATTGTGTAAAATATCGGTCCATAATGTAGCACGAAGAATTTAC